>CM034701.1:244094439-244108641 GCA_020142125.1 Phrynosoma platyrhinos
GTCAAAACACACATCTTTACAAAAACAATCTGAACTGAAATTATGGAAAAAAGCTAAAAAAAAAAAACAAATTTAAGGATGCAGACTAACTTTGATTTCTTCCCAAGGGTATGTGCCCTGCATGTAAATGCAGACAGCCCTGTCAGAAAGTCCTTTATCAAGCCACTGTCATCTTAAATGAAGAAGGTGAAAAGGAACCTTCATTCCCTCTGAGGTCACATCTAGTTCTCTTCTGATCCTGACAAGAGCATGATGGGACATGAAATGCATACAATAGCTATCTTGCATATATGATTGACCACATTGAGACATCAAGCACCTGATTTCTGGGAATCACTGAGGAGTTCAAGTACTGCCTTAAGTATATCAAGCTTGGTTTGTGAATCTGTTTGGAGGGATGATGCAGACCACAGTTTCCCATTTTCTCAAAATGTGGCTCAAGGAGTCTCGGAAGCCTTCTATTAAGACACAAACATGAGGATGAGAGAACGTGAAAGGAAAGGAAAGGACTGTGTGTTTCTCATTCCTTCCTATGGTGAACTAGCAGTTCTTAGTACAAAACCACAAAATGTCCACAAGAACTCCAAAAAAGTGAGCTTCGCCATTGGGTTGAATGAAGCAGGACTTTCCCCCCCATTATTTTGGGTGTTATGAAGGGCTGCAATTTGTTTGTTGGTTTTTTGTTGTATTTTTACTGCCAGAAAAAAAATGCACTTGTATGATTATTTTGCTAACATTCTAAAATAATGTACATAATCTTGGATACTATGTCCATTGATTTATGGAGCAGCAGGGTGGGAAGAAAACTACTCATTTCTTTGCCTTTGGTGGGCCTGGGATAAAATAATTTTAATCACTTTTAAAAGTACAGCGAATTCATTCTACCTCCACCTGAGGTCAGCTGCAAAGTCCATATTGATTTAAATGGAACAGATTGACAAGAAAGCAAGAGATCTAATTGACTTCAAGCTATTTTGTTAACGTTAAATGGTTTTATAATGAAAACAAATGGATATAATGGAGCCGAGCATATGAGTGTGTGGGGCTGTTTGTGGGGTGTGTGTGTGTGTTTTGAAGATACGAAAGTACTTTTGTGCACTTTGTCCTTTAGCAATTCATTTTACAAGCAAAAAGGAAATCTACATTCCTGCCTTCCAGGCACACACTTCTTTCCCACACTTCTTTCCCTGTATCTACAATCTGTTCCGAGTGATTTCTAAGAAATAGGAGGTGGTCCATCTGGACCAATCCGAACACTCCACAACTTCGCTAGGCTGTTTCAAACAAAACAACTTAGCACAGTGGCTTCTGATCTGCCAGCTTAAGCATACTTCCCCCCACTATCTCTTACGCTGCTGCATTGATGCTGCCTTCTCTTTTGTAAATATGTTTTCATGAAAACACTTTCGAAGAAAGTGAAGACAGAGTCATCCAAGGAGACATACGGATGTACTATACTTGCTAAAACAAGAACTCTGAAGCCAAATAAGCAATCATTTAGGCTGCAGTTCTATACAAACTTACTAGGGAGCAGGGTTCATTGACCTCAAGGGGGTTATTTTTGAGTAAACACAGTGAGGTGCTGTACGTCACTTTGTCAATCTGCAGTCGTTCCACAACAAATGTTTCTGCAGTTCTTATCTGATGATGACCTCATTCCCAAATTACTCCAGAAGTGCTCAATTCCTAATTTTCATAGGGGACTTTTTGAGCATTGGTACATTTTCATAATCAATACATACATTTATACTTCTCTATTGTGCTACCTGGGTTGGAGAGGAAATGTTTGTATTTCTGTTTTGAAATATGGGCCTGAGGCACATAGTGTGTGGGAATGGGGGGGGGGGCCTCATACATTTTATCCAGGATTGGGTTTTCATAAACAAAGCACTCAAAGGCCTCATTCCCACTTACAAATAAATCAGTTTGTGATCCGAATCGATGGATCGGTTCGACAGCAGAACGTGTTTCACACTACATTTTCCCCAATCACATTTTCTTGTTGTAAAATAAACCACTTGTCGTTCACATTGACTAATGAATCGATTCAAAATGGACCCTCTTCAGCTGGCTGGCAAATTTAAAGGGCAAATTTAAATTGATTCCAATCCCATCCTGTTCGCACTTGTGCTGAATTGATTTATTGCAAAAGACGCTGAAAAAATAGGCATCAAAAAGGCGCGCATTAAATGGGTCTAGTGCAGGGGGATCCTCGCCAAACCGCTTCAGTGATCTGGCTCAAGTATGAACAAGGGTCATTTAAACCACTTCAAACCAGTTAGCAAACCAGTTTATAATGTAGTGGGAATGAGGCCTAAGAGCAGCATCTAGTGACCGAATGTGGCACTTTCAGACTACGACATTGCCCTTCTAATATGAGTGACAGCCAACAGAACCTACCAGTCAGTGCCATATTTTACCTCTCACTATGACATGTAAGGATTGGCAAAGTGGCAACATTATTGCTACTAGGGCACTTCAAGAGGGATAAAATAACTATTGTAGTGTTCTGGCTGGTCTTAACTCACTCTTCAGATTTAGATTCACATCTTTTGCACACACACACACACACAAAATCCATCCCTGATGATGAAATGTGTGAGCTTTGAAATCTTGCAAAATGTAATTTACATTACAAGGCATCAACACATTATGTTTTTATTTTGCTTTGTTTTGTTGGGTTTTACTATATTTTGTTGCATGGCCAATATGGCTAGTGGTAGCCACTTTTAGCAGACTTTTTCAGGTGTGGAAGGCAATTGGCTTACAGAGTAATTCAGTTAATGCAAGATAAGAGAAGATCGAAGAGGGTCAAGCTCCACAGTTCCATTATTACTTCAACAGAGCTTAGAAAAGTTAGTTTTGGGACTACAACTCCCAGAACCCCCAAAAAAGCTTGGAGAGTGGAACTATCATGCACAAAGGTAATTTTTTCCAAACTGTGCATCAGAAACCAGTTGACTAGGGATGTATCCACACTGGAGAAATAAAGCAGTTTGACACCATTAACTATGATGGCTCCATCCTGTGGAATCTTGGGATGTGTAGTATGGTGAGGTATTCAGCCTGGTCTGTCAGAAAGCACTGGTGCCTCACCAAATTACAAATCCCAGGATTCTGTTGGATAGAGTCATGGCAGTTAAAATAGTGTCAAACTGCTTTATTTCTGCAGTGTGAATATACCCTGGTATTGATTACAACTACATTTTCTCAAAGCTGCTGTTTCTTCTACTAAAAATAATGCTGCTATGGCATCCCAGTTTAAAGTTGTACCTTTAAAAAAGTAATTGCAGAGATCACATTGCTCATGTTTTATCTTTAGAAAACAGAATAGGATGGAAACAGGCCAATACCTTTGTCCCATTTTCCATTCTCGTGTGTAAGGTCTTCCCTGTCAGCAAAACAATTGGCAAAACAGTTCTATGGCTGACAGAGAGTCATCTGAGATTTTTTAGAGACAGGTGAAGTCAAATATAAGCAATAGTATACCAGACCAGTTTCAGTTGGCAAGAGTGTCCATGCCAGCTGAATTTAAATTTTTGAATTTTGAAATTCTGGTTTGTTTGTTTTTATTTTGAGACCTGGATTATGAATCTCCATACTTTGGGACTGATTCCTTGGTTTTTGTCAGGTTCCAAATATTAAATGCCATATAGTGCCAACTATCCAAGACTGTCAGAATTCCAAGAGTTGTTAAATATAATTCACAGTATACCAGATCCCATCTAGCAGTGGTGTCACAAGGGGGGTGCAGACTGCAAGGGGGAGTGACACCACTGCTCCTCAAACATCTGCATTTGGCCAGAAACAGGCTGTGGCATTTGCATGTGTCCCTTTAAAATGCTGAAGAGATGGGATGAGTGGGGTGAGGCTTAGGGCCTAAGAAGACGGGTGGCCAGCTGCACTCCTTAGCCCCAATCCGCAACTTCTCAGGCCCTGGAAGGAGCGCTAAAATAGTGCTCCTTCCGCAAGACACCGAAGGTGCTCCACAAGAGGTGTTGGGTGCACCTTTGGCATCTCTTCCACCACAGTGTGTGCGGACGCTGCGGCGGAAGTACATCGTCGGAGTGGCAGTCGTGCAGAGCGATGGGCACTCCGATGATGTGTTCGGGAAGGGGTTAGGGTGCCCAGCGTAAGGCTGCCCCTCCCCTTCCTTGCCTCCAAGATGGCGCAAAGCGCCGTCTGCTTCCCCCCTTAGTGGAAGGAGAAAGGAAAGGACCCACTTTTTAATTTTTTAATTTTTTAAAAAAATAAAATTATTTTTTTAAAAAAATAATTTTAAAAACAATCAATTTAAAAAAAATCTTTAAAAACATTACATTTTACCAAATTTTCACTTCAGCCACATGAAAATATGAATATGTAAACGCATTACAATGATACTGTAATTCACAAGTATAGTTTTAATTTTGCTAGTTGTTTAGAGATCCAGTGTGGCATGGTGGTTTGAGTGCTGGACTGCAACTATGAAGACTTGGGTTGAATTCCCAGCTTGGCCATGAAACCCACTTTCTCTGAAAATGGCAGCCACAGATGCAAGCAAAATGTCAGGAAGGAATTCTTCTTGAACTTGGCCTCATAAAAACCCATGGATGCTGGCCGTGAAAGCCTTTGACTTCCCGCTGGGTGACTTTGGGCAAGTTACATTCTCTCAGCCTCAGAGGAAGGCAATGGCAAACCTCCTCTGAACAAATCTTGCCAAGGAAAAACCCCTTAAGGTTGCCAAGTTGGAAACAATTTGAAGGCACACAACTAAACGTCGTTTATGTCACAACTATTACCATTACATTCAGTAATATACAGGAATTAAAATCAATGAGTACCATTAGCACAAAAAACATGACTAAGGGGGGAAGCAGATGGCACAAAGCGACATCTTCAGAGCAAGGAAGGGGAGGGGCAGCTGTATGCTAGGCGCCCTAACCCCTTCCCGAAGATGTCGTCGGAGCAGCCGGCCCTCCGCACGTCCAGCGCTCCGAGGATGCCTATCCGCCACAGCGTCCACACACGCTGCAGCGGAAGAGGTGCTGAAGGTGCGCCGGCAGCCTTTTGTGGCTCACCTTCGGCAATTTGTGGAAGGAGCGCTATTTTAGCGCTCCTTCCTGGGGCAGTGAAGCTGCGTCGCAGGGCCGAGGAATGCGGATGCCTCGGCCCCGATCCGCAGCTTCCTGGGGCAGCCCCGTGCCGCCCATCTGCTTAGCCCCTATGTATTCTGTATGGTGTAGTATGGGAGGAGGTCAAAAGGGGGGTTGACACCATGAGTTACCGCACCGGGTGACACCAAACCTAGTGATGCCACTGCCATCTAGTAAAAATACTAAACATCAATGTATACCAGGCACACAAATACTGTCATATGAAGTGTTGAGGGATCAAAGATAATCTGATGAAAACACTGAGAAGAACTTTGGAGGAGCAAATATGGTATCTTTTGGTATGTTACAAGTTTCACTGATCTAGTAAAAAGAACTATAAGAATGTCAAAGCATCCACATTTTAAACAACAAAAGTTTGGCCTTGAAAAGTAGCAGGGATGGAAAGACTAGTCCTCAAAATTGAACAATTTTTGAAAAACAGCACCAGAATCTGAAGGCTTTCACAGCCAGCATCCATGTTTTTTGTGGGTTTTTCAGGCTATGTGGCCATGTTCTGGAAGATTTTATTCCTGACATTTTGCCAGCATGCCAGCCACAGATGCTGGCAAAACGTCAGGAATAAAATCTTCCAGAACACGACCACATAGCCTGAAAAACCCACAAAAAAACACAGCACCAGAATCCTTATCATCTCCTTAGGCTGCATCTGCACTGCTGAAATAATGCACTTTGACATGTCTTTAACTACCATGGCTCAATGCTACTGCTCAGGTTTAAAAAAATGTAGCAGTTGGTCTTAACTTGTGATTCTTCCACTAATAACTTTTGCCATCTTGACCACACTTTACTTGGCCACATGTGTCCCAGTTTGCATCTGTGAAATATTGGAAGGTATGGAGGAATTCATTTCCCATTTTGATAAGAATGTACCAAATTTGCACTTCCTGAATCAATATAGCTAATGCTCTGGTATCCACGCTTCGCCATTCTGAGTTTCACTTTTCAAGAAAAACTGCATATGAAAATACACATATTAGGATCATATGCATACAGAAATCTATATATTATAAGGGGATAGGGAACATGTGAAAAGCAATAGTGTTGTCAGAGTGAAAGCTGGAGAGAGCTCCTCTGTCTTTAATGATTAAGTAGAAGAGGGAATTTCAGCAGAATCTTTGCTTCTTATCTAGCTGTGTAACAAGCAACACCTGGCAAAATTCTCTCTTGTTCACAACCATTAAAGGTACAGGAGCCCTCTTTAGTTTTCAGTCTGGCAACCCTATATAAAGGTGACATAAAATGTATATATTAGGCAAAATTGTATGTAAAGATGCATATATTAGGAGAAATGCATGCAAAAATTGCATATGAACTTTTGTGAGGGCACGTCACAAAATGATGTGGAAATGAGTTGGAATGAACTTCACATTGGGCAATTGAGAAAATGAAATAAGACAGATTTCTTTCACGACGGTGAGAAATGTTTTCAGAGTTTGAGAGATGACCTGGCCACCATCCCTCATACCCCATTGCTCCATTGCTCATCCACCATTCCTGCCTGTTGTGTCAGCCACACCTCTGAGTTTATCCTAAAGTAGCAGAGACAGTAGACCAACACAACTAGTAATCCCCATGCATGGCAGTCCAATACAGGGTTATTTTTGGTCTACAAATAACAATCAGTACAGAGCTTTTTGAGTGTTCAAGGCTCTTTACATATATCATTCCACTGTAATCTGTATAACAACCCTGTAAGGTACCTGACCATTATTATCCCCCATTGAAGATGGACATCTGAAAGAGAGTGCCCACTTTATGAATTTGTGACAGGGGACATTTGAACCCAGGATTTCCAGGTTCACACCTTGCTTTCTCAGTCATACACTGGGCCAGCTCTCAAATACAGAGATCTGAGAGTAAGGCTAGTCCAAAACATTTTGCTACCTGAGGCAACTTTCTACATTTTCCACAAATGCAATGGAAACAGACACTTGCTCTTAAGAGGCATGTCCCTCACATTCAAACAGAATGGAATATACTTGCCTAGTCTTCACCTAGAAATTGTTTGTGTCTTTTTAAAAGCTCCTCGAGGGTCTGCCTGCTGCAAATAATACACATGCACACATGCACACACACACGTAATACCTAAGGCTAGTCAAATTATTTTGGCACATGAAGCAGAAAATCCCTCAGGTGCATCACCCTGACAGTAACAATAAAATAATAATGCATTAAATAATCCAAAGGCTGCTTCCTGAGGTAGCCACTTGTCTCTCTTTAATGGTAGGGCAGCCCTGCTTCTCAGGCTCTGGCTGGTGGGCTACCTTTGGCGTGATAGAGCATAAACTGAGCATGCTGGCCCAGCCTAAACATTAAAGGCTGTCACTAAACCTGCAAAGGACTCCACAGAGACAATTTCCCACCTCACAGAGACTAGTGGAAAACCTGAATCAGCAGTTTTACTAGACAACTGGAAACCTCCCTGAGGCACAACGGTCAGGAGACACTCATGTGCGCAACAGGACACCAGAGAGCTATGACGCCTTTACGCGGAGAGGTTCATCTGATCCCCCATGATAATGCCTTGTATGTACAGTTAGTCCCCTTGCAGTGAGTCAGGAAAGCGCTCCAGTATTGTGCCCATGCTAGCACCAGAAGGTCTGGTTACAATCAGAATAAGACAAACTTTTCTTTTCTTTTCTTTTCTTTTCTTTTCTTTTCTTTTCTTTTCTTTTGTGATCAACCATTTTTTCTTAAATTGTTTTTTACTAATGTCATTTTCATACTATTGATAGAAAAAGATACAGCACAGTACATATACATACAAATCTAAAACATAAAACATAAAAGACATAACAGAAAACATACTACTAATACATTCCTACCTGTCATCACAGGCAATTCTGACAAATGAAACATTTTCAAAGCACTCCAGTGTTACTGCACATTTACTGCTGTATATCTCAGCTGGAAATAGGTATAATCTAGTTGGAGAAATGAAAATGACCTCAGCAAATCCTAGCAGAAACAGGAATAGCCCTAGTTTGTCACAATTTACAAACTGCTGGCTTGCTGGAGGGAAGCAAGGAGCAAGGAAAACATGTCTGTCTTCTCATCCAGGTCCTTGTAATAACAGAGATGACACATGTTTATTCCACCATCTCTCTGGGCATAGTGATAAGTTTTGAAATGCTGGTAATACTTATTGTCCTAAAGCCATATTTCCAAAGAGTGTCCAAAATTATAGGCAGCTATGTTGATCCATAGCAACAAACCACTTTTAGTTCTCCTCTCTGCTGAGAGGTCCTTCATAACACTAATTGTTCATTCCAGACCAAGCCACTTGAAATATTTTGCCTAATAACTGGAGACTGGGGAAATCGGGGGGAAATATGTGGTTTAAAGAGCCATTATCCCATGAAAATTGCAAGATCGTGGGAAGATTTTCACACACATCATGATTAAAGAGCCATTTGTGGCTGTTTATTGCCTGGTTATTCCTGGGATAATGGCCCTTTAATCGCAATGTGTGAAAATCTTTACCAGGATTGTGCAATTTTCACGGGATAATGGCTCTTTAATCCCCCAATTTTTCCCATGTGATAAAGTCCCAGGACAGCTCACAATAATATATGGTTGCTAGGAAAATTAATCTTCGCCTTTACAGACTGCCAGAAATAGTTCAAATTGAGTAGCCTACTTTAACTGCCCTGGCTCAGTGCTAGGGAATCATGAGAATTGTATTTGTTTTCTGGGACATTGAGCCTTCTCTGTCAGAGAGCTCTGGTGCCACAATAAACTACAGTTCCCATGATTCCTTCGCACAGAGCCAGGACAGTTAAAGTAGCCTCAATTTGCACTATTTCTGGCAGTCTGTAAAGGCCCCAGCTGGTTCCCCAAGTAGGGTTGCCAGGTCCTGAGATTTTGGTGCCCAAAGATGAGACCTAAGAACAGCTTCTGGTGATGCCACAGGAGGCAAGGCATGCTCATGTCATTAAGCATAATACATTAAGCATCCACCAGAGCAGCACAGAATATGGCATTCAAATCAAAAACATAAAGTCTAAAACAATGAGGAAACACACACTTTTTAAAGCAATGATCTCAACCTGAGTTCCCTCTTCTCATCCTGATAATGGGAAAAGAGGGGTCAGGGCATATGATCTGGAAACCCTACTCCCGGCACATATTCTAGCTACTGTAAAGATTTCAGTTTAGCTCCAAAGGAACAGGGAGGCTTGAGGCAGGTAGCAGTTGACTCACCCTTGCTAATCTCAAAGGCCCCAATGCACTGACCCAGCAAGCCCTGTGTTGATCCACTGCACCCCTCCCATCACAGTGTTTCCAACTGCTCCTGCCTCATCATGCCCCGGTCACGGAAGAAACAAAAAGAGGTTGGAATCAAGAACACCCTTAGTAATAGAATACAACACACACACAGTTACCAGTGTATAAAAGATGTGCTGTCAAGAGCTGCAAAGTGGTTAGTGTTTATTTAGTCAGCCTTATTGTTTGACTCAACCCAGGATGTAAGTCCTCTTAAGTTAGGCATGCACAAGTTGCAATCCGCCCATCTGATGCATGTGTTGTGGTCTGTTACATTCTTGGCAACCACCTTATTTTTTCATTCCCAGCCAGGCAATAAAAACAGTAGGTTTGACAGTGGATTGCCACATATAGCTGATGATGGGTTGGATGGGTTACATGTTCTGAGGTTTCTCCTACATGAATTGCAGAGTACCATCTAGTAAAATATTGGCTGAAGTTGGAAGATAAAAATAGGTTTCTCAGTGGTAAAAACAGGGGAACCAGATGCGAGTCCAGTGGTAGCGTGGAATGTGTGCGATGTGGTTACATGAGTTTTCTATTCCAGATGCATTTTGAACTCAGCATTTAACAGACCAAAAGGCTAAATATGAGACTTAAAAGGGGATTCTGGGAGCTGTAATACAAAAAGCTCACTCCAGTATACAGTTGGCCCTCTGTATCCATGGATTCTTTATCCACAGATTTAAGCATCCATGGCTTGAAAATACTCCCCAAAAATATAAATTCAAAAAAGCAAACCTTGATTTTGTCATTTTATACAAGGGACACCATTTTACTGTGCCAGTGTATTTAATGAGACTTGAGTATCCACAGATTTTGGAATCCATGGAGGGTCCTGGAACCAAACCCCAGCAGATACCAAAGCACTGGGCCCACCCAAAGCATTGAACTGAGTGGAAGGATGGAGGTGCATGGATCATTGTTTTGCTTCATCACAACTTCCACTCCAAACAGGCCACTTATTTTTCTCAGATCAGGAAGGTTCTAGTGAACATGGATCTGAAGAATACTTCTTACAAGGCACCTATGATGTCCATTGTTAGATCTGTGAATAATTCCTATGGTTCTTACTGTTGTTGTTGTGTACCTTCAAATCATTTCCGACTCATGGCGACACTATCACAGGGTTTTCTTGGCAAGATTTAATCAGAGAGGGGGTTGTCTTTGCCTTCCTCTGAGGCTGAGAGAATGTGACTTGCCCAAGGTCACCCAGTGGATTTCCATGGCCAAGCAGAGATTTGAATCCTGGTCTCCAGAGTCCTAATCCAACATTCAAACTACTATGCCACATGGGCTCTCATCTATGGTTCTTACTATGGTGCAAATACAGTAACATTGTAATTGTTTGCACCCTCACTTGGGAGGGTCCCACTGAACTTTATGGGATTTACTCCAGAGTAAATACAGAATACAATCCTGTTATCCCCTTACATGGATGCAACCAATCAATTGTGGTTCTGTTTTACATTTATTCCAATAAAGACTCATTCTAGTTTGAAACATAGTTGTTAGTAAACTTTATTTTGCAGCTATCACTGGTTTCTGGTTGATCTTTCAATTTCTTTCAATTATGTTAAACTTACTGAAAAATATTTCTGACTAAACATGAATAGAAATGGACTGGAAAACTATTATATTACTAAGAATGTGAATGTTGGGTATGCTGGTTTACCTCCACTCCTTCTGACCTATTACCAGTTGGTCATGCGTCACTGGAACTCAAACAAGCAACTTGATCTGATGTTGCTTCTGCAGTTTCATGAGATATTGGTACAGCATGTCTCCCAAATATCTATTAATAAACCACTCTTTTCCCTCTTTCACAGAGTAATGCCATGGCCAATCCCACTTCCATCCAAGCCCTTCTCACACCCCCTTCGCCTTCTCACACCCCCTTCATACTTTACAGAATTTCAAGGAGCCACATATCTATATCCTATCAGCCATCTGATGCAGGGGAGTAGCTGGAGGGGTGAAATGAAGGCTTTGACCCCCAAAGAATCCTGTCCCTCTATTTAATTTTCCTTTAGTCCCCAATTTTCTAGTGCTGTAGAGACTGAGATAATTGATAATCATAAATACATATAATACTTATGGCAGGTGTAGGCAACCTTTCCCCTTTAAGGGCCGAGGGACTTCAACTCCCAGAACCCTCAGCCATGTTGGCCAATAGTCCCATGTTGGGGGGCAATCAGCTCACAGTTGTAAACCACTTAGATATCCCATAGCGTGATATGAAGCGGTATATAAATGAAGCTGCTTTGCTTTGCTTATGGTATTCACATTCCCTTGGGAACTTTTCTTGCCCCTTTTCTTTGGCTATCTAAACTGTATTTCTAAATGCTCAACTGACATTTTAAATTTCTGCAATGCTAGAAATTTGAGAAGCAAAGGTGGGAAACAGAATTCTTTTTTGGGATGGTCTTCATTTTGTTTCCCCCTTCCCCAACAACCCCTCTGATTGGATGACTTATGAAATATATGGTGCACAAGTATTTATTTATTTATTTATTTGGAGTATTTATATCCCCTCTTCAGCCACAGAGCAGCTTACAAATGGTTAATTAGACAATTCCCTGATCTCAGGCTTAAAATCTATAAAGGCATGACACAAAAGGAGAAGGGAATGGCAGTGGGGAAGGGGTCCAGCAGTTCTCTCCCTCTGAGGCCTGGACCATGGCAGATGGACTGGAGGGAGGGCTCTCTTTCTTAATCTAGGCTAGGCTCAATGGAGCTGGCCTGCCTCTCTCCTTCTGAGGCCGAGGAGTTAATACAGGTAACAGACCCTTGTCTCTGTTCAGCAAAAGGACAAACCTTTGTCCTCTATACCCAGTACAAGAATAAAGTACAAGTGCAAAGAGCAGTGCCTGCTGAATCAGGGCTTCAGTCCTGCAAAGAGCAAGACCTCCAAAGGAAGCAGAGGCAGTAACAAATACAGCAGGCTCTTCCATCCTACAGCCCCGTGATGGAGCCACTTTCTGCAGCCTTGGTCTCATTCTTTCTTGTACATGCAGGCTGCATCTGCAGTTTGACACCACTTTAACTGCCATGGCTCAATGCTATGGAATTTTGGGATTTGTAGTTTTGCGAGATATTTAGCCTTCTCTGTCAGAGAACTCTGGCGCCACAACAAACTACAAATCCCAGGATTCCAAAGGATGGAGCCATGACAGCTAAAGTTGAGTTAAACTGCATTAATTTTGCAGTGTGGCAGAAGTTTTTGTCAATATCTGGGGAATTTAGAACAGCTCTGGAGGTGCCCTTACCATGCTAAATACTGAGGCCTGAATCCTGTTGGTGACATACACAAGTGTAACAAGGTTTTTTGGCTTATGGCCTTTTATGGAGAACGTGGAAGGAGATTTTTCCCTATCTTCTTGAGCACCATCCAACCACTCACAAGTCAGCTATGCACTGGCTGGAGATGGAGAAGCACCCAGGCAATACTCAGCCCCAGCTGCAGTTCTGCAGTCCTCACCCTCTTGAATCTCCAGTGAGTTGCTGAAGAGTGACCTCAGATGGATATTGCCTTGTTGTCTAACCTCTCCTACCCTGCTCTGTACATGGCCATGGCACTGCACCCCAAAAGCTTGAATCTTGTCTTCCCGGGATTGGGATGGGGACAGAGGGATGAACACTTAACTACACAGGTGGAGTGTTAAATTCTTCCTGCTAGATTTGGGGGCATGGTCTACATAAACTTGGGCTCCCCAGGATCTGTTCAGTTGTGTTTTCAATGGTAAATAACTAAGCATGGAAGCAATACTGAAGGCCTTCAACTCCACATGGTGAGAAGTACCATCCATTTAAAAATACTGAATAAATAAATAAATCACATGTTTTAGCAAAGCAAGTATACATCCAATTCTATACATGCGTGCTCCCTTTCTTCCTATAAAATTTGTTTAATATTCAGCTACTGTCCAGTTAACTGTCATTGGGACTATTTCTTAGCAATTAATATAAGGAGAACAAATCTAATCTTAGATGTAAAGTTATTGGAAGTGTCTTCAAATCGTAGTATGAAAAATGTTATAGGTAGTATTTCTAATATATACTGCATGTCATAAGCAAGCTAAGATCTCCAGACAAGTTCATGGTTGTTGGTTTATCCCAAACTCTGGTCTCCTTGATTCTCTGTAAGCCTTCACCTCAATGACATATGGATGTATACACTTCTGAGAAGGACTCTGTTCTGTTTTCTCCAAAATGGACCAAACCATTGGAAGCTTATATAAATATCTAGAGGAAACAGAGGAGCATAAGAAGTTCCTCTCTTCTCATGTCTCCATCTTCCTTTTTGCCAAGAGCACCTAGGCTTTGGGTTACAGATGAGAACATTCTGTGACAACACAGTGGCTTAATCAATGTCCTGCATGGTCAATGCCCTGGATTACTTGGACTTCTGTGACTTCTAGACATCACAACCATTTAGCAAGTGGGCAAAGGAAAGCCCAGAAGGGCAAAGACTGCTTACAGATCATCAACATTGCTACTTTTCAGACAACGTATTTGACAATTTATTGGTATTTCTATAGCATAATAAATGCTCCATAATAAATAGCATGAAATTGTGGCATAGGAGGAACTAAAATTGGCCTAGCCAAAGTTTAAACCCTGAAAGTAACAGTAAGTACTTTTTGGAGATGTAGGAGAAGGAAGGGCATCAGTAAATTCATATTGTTCTTTTATTAACATTATTAGGGCCTGAATTATCCTCTCCAGTAGAATAGATGAAGAAAGGATAGGCTCCACAGACCTCTGGAAGGGGGTCAGT
>CM034701.1:244134306-244151209 GCA_020142125.1 Phrynosoma platyrhinos
TATTATTATTATTACCATTTTATAAGAAATGCATTATTTAAGGTGTGGAAAAAGTATAAGAAGCTTATTTGTCCTAAAATGCCACTCTGGGCTTCACCACATGAAGTTCTGTACAGAACAGACCCATATGGAAATGAAAGTTTGATTAGATATAATAACATTGTTTCCAAGCAAGGTAATGTATTTAGATTATGATCAAGAGAAGAGTGTGAAAAAGAAGGGTTAGTAAATAGTTGGTTCAAATATTTGCAATTAAAGGAAAGATTTCAAAGGGACAATAAAGATGGAATAGGAGATAAAAACACAGATTTGGCAAATATTTTGCTATTGGAAGATAACAAATTATTATCAAAAATATACAAATATATCTCAAAGCTATATATGAAAGATAAGTCAATAAAAGAAAATATATTAAAATGGGCACAAAATTTTGGTTATAATTTAGAAATAGAACAATGGGAAAGAACTTGGAAAAAAGACTGAGTTTTACCTGAGAGAAAACTACTATAAGATTTTTTAAGGTGGTATCTGACTCCAGATAAAATAAACACAATATATAGTAATACAACAAATCATTGTTGGACATGCCAAAAAGAAAAAGGTACTCTCTGTCATTTATGGTGGACATGTAGCAAAACAAAATAAATAAAATACAAAGGATAATAAAAAAGATATTACTGACAGATTTAAACCTTAAACCAGATATAGTTCTACTATATATGTTAGATGAAAAAAATGGAGGGGAAACTGAGAATACTATTCCACATGATAACAGTGGCCAGAATGATTTATGCTAAATGTTGGAGAAAAGAAAAAAAATCCAGACATAAAAGACTGGAATTTAGAAGTCTATGAAATGATTGAGATTAACTAGTTAACTAGGAGTCTTGAATATGAATGCTCAAATAAGTATTTAGAGGATTAGGAAATGGTTATAGACTATTTGAGTCGGAAATGGGGAGAAACAATCAAAATATCAAAGAGAGTAAACAGATTTCTTTTGTAAATTTTACTTCATTTGGTACATACAGATATATATATGTGAAGAACTGAATCATCAATATATATATATACACACACACACACACACACGACAAAATACCAGAACAAAACTTAGAATAATTAACAAACTGGTTACAAAATTTATAGAACTTTATTGAGTTATAGAATATAGATATGTTTGTATTTTTCATAGTTATGTTAGATGAACAGAAACTGAAGACAGAAGAGATGAAAATGATGAAGGGGAAATAAAAAAGCTTCAGAAAACACAACAGAATATTAGAGGGAAAGGAATTATTTTACATATATGTTGTATGTTGGGATATAAGATGGTGGAGTGCATGTGGGTATGTTCTGATGTAGTTGTCTTGTATAGTGTGTATTATATATATATATACATATATTCTTTATGTTATTTGCTGTTGTTGTTGTTTGTCTCTTGTTTTCTATAAACTATCTTTATATGTATTTTCCAATTTTGTAAATAAAATCCTTAAAAAAAGAGCTTATGATATGAAAGAAATGGACAAACTTACATTCTTACGGAATAAAAAAATTAACTGATAAAGTAGAGAAGAAGTGGTTGTTATTCACCAAATAATTGGAGAGTGACTGGAATAATAAAAAGATTATTAAATATATAAGGTAGTAAGCAAATCAAATGACAGCAAAGGAATTTAAGATAGCAGAAAACTGATATTATTATTATTATTATTATTATTATTACTAATATTAGTATTATTTTGGTAACAAAGGGAGGAATAGAAAGGGTCAGACATAATAAGTCGATGCTATAAAGAAAATACTAATGTAATCTCTCTGCATGATTTAGCTGTATTGTTGTTTGAGTTTAATGAAGGTAATGCAATAGGATATATAGTATCATAAAGCATAATTGAAAGAGGTAGAGAGTAAGGATAGAGGAAGATTTAGCATTACAGTAAACAACCTATTTATTCTGATGCATGGTACAGAAGTATTATGTTTGTTTATTTGTTTGTTGTTGTTGGTCTGTCGTGTTTTTTCTGTCTCTTTTTAAAGTATGTATTTTATGTGTTTTCCTTTGTTTTAAGAAACAACAATTTAAAAAAAACAGATTCAAGCTGTCTGGTCCACTTACATACATGACAGATGTAGTGGAGCATTTAAAAAAAATGAATTGTTATGGTGCTCTGGCCATCTCTCACTGGGTGACTCTCTGTGGCCTACTCCACAGGGTCACTGTGAAGGTAGTCAGAGGAATTCTGTATGGTCACTATGTACTGCATAGCATAATAATAATAATAATAATAATAATAATAATAATAATAATAATAATAATAATGTTTATTTATATCCCGCCCCTTTGAGATCAATCGGGGCAGCTAACAACTATGATGTAGTGTAGTGGATTACGATCAGACCACTGCAAATCCCACTTATTGGTAAGCTGCTGCTGGCATCAATGGGAGTCCATTCCCCTGTTGACCAAGAAGCATCTGCCTGATGTACCTATCCTCTCCCGATCTCTGGCACTATAGGCAGAAGAAGGACCTCTGTTGCAATTTCTCTTCTTGGCAGAAATCATTCAGGCAAAGGGTAGGTGGGAACGTCAGGCAGGCACTTCTCAATCGACAGAGAAATAGACCCGTATCAATTCCAGCACTGTTTACCAATAAGTGGGATTTAAGGAACCTGCATGGTTCCTATGGAGCCAGCATGGCCTAGCAATTTGAACATTGTACTATGACTCTGAAGACCAGGATTCAATTCCCCGTTAAGCCATGAAAACCCACTGAATGACCTTGGGCAAGCCACACACTCTCAGCCTCAGAAAACACCATAATAAGTTCACTTTAGGGTCACCATAAGTCAGAAACAGCTTGAAGCCGTACAACAACAAATTCATATTCATAACTGCCCAAAAGGATTCTGATCAATATATGTGTACCTCTGGAAGAAAAATGAGATATGAAGGTAACTAACTACATAATCAATCATTTAATCAATTAGTTGGCAATCCAGAACAAATAAAGCAATAATAAAAACCACATAGAAGTGGAACACTGGATACTGTCAAGAAATATATGAGTGGACAATGGCCAGACCCCTGTGGATTCATCTTACTGGTGTATCTCTGCCAGTGTTGGCAGTGGGGCAGGAGGATAAAGGCCACCATGAAGGCAGGCAGGCAGACTGGCATTAGTGGAATAGGCTGCCTTGCTCATAACAACCAGATTTTGTCTGCCTTCCCTCATCACCACAGAAACGAAAAAGTACACCTGCTAGCATAGTGTGCCAGCATGATTCTGATCAATTAATTTCAAACAGGAGCACTAGTAGTAGAGAATTCAAACAAAAATCCACCAAACAGTGATACCTTTATTGGCCAACCAAAATGCACAATATGTTGTTGCAAGCTTTCAAAGCTTCACTGGCTTCTTCATCAGGCATAGTACTTAATAACAGTAGAGAAGTCTGTGCAACTGTTGTCGTTGTGTGCCTTCAAGTCATTTCCTAATTATGGCAACCCTAAGGTAAACCGATCATGGTGTTTTCTGAGAGAGTGTGACTTCCCCAAGATCACCCAGTGGCCTTCCATGGCCAAGCGGGGATTCAAACCCTGGTTTCCAGAGTCGTAGCCCGATGCTCAAACCACTACACCATGCTGGCTCTAATCTCTGCAGTGCAAAGCTTAAACACTGTGTGCATGTATTTATTGCTAAGGCTCCACTTACAAATTTGACAGTTCTGGCTCATGTTCCTTAAGGCCCACCCACACATGAACACCACCTAAAATTAACAGCCTGCTTTTTTCCCAGCACCAGTTTCAAGCCAATTTAATTTTATACAGCCATGGTGGGGGGCCTGGCAAATCAATCACCCTGGAGGCAATGAACACACCCTCGATTCTGGAGAAGAGAAGGTTAAGAGGCGATATGATAGCTGTGTTTAAATATTTGAAGGAGGGTGCTAGCTTGTTTTCTGCTGCTCCAGAGACTAGGACCCGGAAAAATGGGTGCAAGCTCCAGGAAAAAAGATTCCACCTCAACATAAGGAGGAACTATTCTGACAGTAAGGGCTGTTCAACAGTGGAACACACTCCCTTGGAGTTTAGTTTAGATTGCCGAGCAGAGGGGCGGGTTATAAATAAAACTTATTATTATTATTATTATTAGTGGAGTCTCCTTCCTTGGAGGTCTTTAAGCAGCAGCTGGATGGCCATCTCTCGGGGATGCTTTAATTGGGAGTTTCTGCATGGCAGGGGTTGGACTGGATGGCCCTTGTGGTCTCTTCCAACTCTATGATTCTATGATTCTCCCTCTCACAGCTGCTCTGATGGTGCTGGCGGAGTTCCTGCTCAACTCAAAGCACCAGTGGAAGGAAGGATGGGAAAAAGAGCAATGGATTGACCATTACGCCCCCATCCCACCCACCATTTCCCCACAGCAGTAGATCCACTAGTTGCCCTGATACATTTTTATTTATTTATTTAGTGCTTGAGCTCTCAGCCATACAAACGATCCCTTATGTTCCACTCAGCAATGGATGCAGATCCCAATAATTGCTGGTTGCATATTTTCAAGATTGGACCAGCCATTGTTTCTGTTGTTCAACTCTTTCTGGCACAACATGCAATATGTTTTCCATTCACCACTTTTTCATTTAATGAAAGACATATGTACCCTCCATCATTCTCAGAATTTCATGCAATGTCCAGATATAATCATCTTCCATGTATAACCCACTTGTGTTTTCATGTGGCTCTTTCCCAGCTTTCTTTCTAGGAACAAAAATTGTTAAAGAGGTCAAGATGGAAAGTTGCATTGGGACTGACAGTGGTAGGAGTCCTTTGTCTACAAGAGGAGAAGACAAATGGCAGTCCATGGGACATTTGCACCTCACCCCAGGAGCTTTTCTGCAGCCTCCCAAGATCCTTTTCCAAAGCACTGAACCCCCAACCTGGGAAAATGACTGCTGATGGATATCTCCAGGAGCAGCATATAAGCAAAATAAAACCATCCACTCCCCAAAAACTGAAAACATATAGCAAAAACAACAGGTAACACTCATTTTGCTTTCCATAGATTTTTGACCAATTTATAAGGTGGGGTGGGGTGCTATAGGAGCAAAAATCCCTCTCTTGCACTTGGCTACCCCTAGCCAAGAAGTACCCTAGAAGTACCTTATATCCACCAGAATCAAAAATCTCAGGCTTTCTAATGCTTGCCCACTGTGTTGTGACATTTTTGTCGGACATAATTAAGGTATTGGCCGTTGTTACTTCTGGTTTGTGTAATGAGCCAAATATGGTTACCTACAATATCTGAGTATCCCCAGAGTAAACCACTCGATTCTCTTAGTTGTCCAAAACAAGAGACCTGCTTTGGGCAGGATCTCATTGGCCACTGTAGGAAGGGAAGGTTGGACTAGAGACCTTCAGTCCAGAGATAGCCCATGATTCAAATTTGGTTGGGGTCCCTCACCCTGAAATGATGGGGTCAGCCCCCCTTTTTGGACTGTAAGTTGCCAGTGCTCTGGCCTGACGCAGCACATGACATCATATATTCTCATAAATTCCTCACTTTATGAGAAAGTTTCAAAGTGAGAGAACTAAATGCATCTCAGTATGGTTGTTTTTCTTGGCACAGTGAACCTTGAGAAGTCTTGAGATGAGCAACAAGTATTGTAATAGTATTGCTATTGCAATTGAGTCAGAGCGGACAAGCAGGAAAAAGTGGCTCAATCCTGGGTTTTCTGAAAGTGGGTCAAAACCCCGCTGTCCGCATGGCTCGTTCCCAAGGTGGGCCAAACACCCATGGGCTGTCTGCTCCATGGGCTGTGTGGTGGGGTTTTTTGTCACCTCCCTACCAGGCATGCACACCATCACACTAACACACTGCCTGCAACCTCCAATTACCTCCATCTTCCCACCCAAATGCCATTCCATTTATGGCCACCTGTATGATCGGCCACACAGTTGCATGTACGATGTACCGTCTGTACAGGGCATTGGGGCATCGGTGTACGAGTGATACATTGGCAAAGTACAATCATGCATGCCCCCTTCACTCCCGCTTCACCTCATGCCCCCCTGTTCGACTGTTTGGTTTGTGTGTGCTGTAATTACATCCATTGCATTATTGCATCACATTTTGCATCACATTTTGGCTTTGCTGCAGTCCCATACTGGTGCTGGGGTTATATGCTGGTGCAATGATGCACATTTCCTGCCTTGAGTTGGAGTATCACAGCTTCATTTTGCTCTGGTTTTTAGCCCCAGAGCACATCTTCATTTCGCTTTCCACCTGGTTTTGCCTCATGCATCGTCTAAACAGCCAGGCTTTAAAGCAGTTAGAAGCCACTTTATTTGGCCAGTGTGAATGACCCTTTGCTTTAGTCTGTGCAGGTCTGTTTCTGCAAAAAGTTAAACAAATTAATGTTACCCACTGTCAAAATTTCCCAAAATATCCAGTGGGGGAGGATGTCAATTACAAGTCTGCATCTTGCAAATGTCTGCAGGTTCTGAGCTTAGAATGGAAAGTCAGTTTTAACTTTAACTGGATTAGATAAAACACACTCCTCTGAAAAGTTCTCTCATTCCAACTACATTGCAATGAATCTGCACTGGCACACTCTGGCCCACCTCCTATTTGCTTCTGCTGGATTTGACACTGGACAATTTCCCAGTTAATATTGTCTTTAGCACTTTGTCCAAAGCAGTTCTACATAGCTATAAGTACTCATTACCAACAAAACAACAGGGGCTGAATCTTGTTAGTGATGCACAGGAATATATCCAACTCACCTTTGCATATGTCTTGGGGGGGGGGGTTCACATTGTGGAAGTTAGTATTCTCTTTCATATACCCAATGTCCAAAGCCACCGCCCCTACCAACTCAATGGACCCATTCACACTACACAATCATAGTTCTATTATTCCACTTTAACTGCCATGGTTCCATCCTATGGAATCCTGGGATTTGTAGTTTGGTGAGAGGCATCAAAGGAGTCCTCAGGCTGAGAATTCTAAATGTTCCTCCTTAAGAGCCAGCATGGTATAGTAGTTTTGGTGTTGGACTGTGACTCTGGAGACCAGGGTTTGATTCACTTGGCCATGGATACCCACTGGGTGGCCTTGGGTGAGTCACACACTCTCAACCCTAGAACTTCCCATGATAGGTTCACCTTAGGGTCACCATAAGTCAGAAATGACTTGAAGGCAAACAATAACAAAAATCTCCCAATCCCAGGAACCCACAGGATGAAACCATGGCAATTAAAATGAAATCAAAATACTGTAATTCTATGGTGTGGATGGGCCCAGTGTTATACTGCAATGTTCTCCCCTCCAGCCATCCCATTGTTCACACAGAACAGAGGAGGATCAGAGAAGTGTCTAGCTATGTTCCCATACGTAGTGAGCAACTGATGACATTATCCACTGAGACCTGCTGGAATCTTGGCAGGACATCTCCCCCCGTCTGCATCTAGCCAAATGCTTCTCTGATCCACTAGCAATGAAGATCAGTGGTGGGGGTCTATGGCAAGGCAACACTGGATTCCTTCAGATCGTGATAGGGCAGGGTGACCAGATGCCATAACCACAAAGGAGAATAAGGCACTATGAAATGTAGCACATTCAAGAAAATGTAGGACATCACCAAATAAAAGCTAAAAACACTATTACAGTCATCCCTCCCAATTTGCGGGGGATCCATTCCAGACACACACACACCGTGAATCGGAAAACCCACAAATATTCAAAGCCCATTGGTTAAAATGGATGCGTACTCCTGCGCGTGGCACTGTGTGCACACTTCGGTGTGCACACACCATTTTGTCCCTCCCCTCTTGCCATCTGTGAAGGAGCAAGACCACGGATTCCAAGTATGCAAATGGAGGTGGACGAGTGTATAAATTAAATGCATGCTTCTTAGTGATGCTCAAAATGGAGGACATTTTGGAATGCCTCCTGGACAGAAGGTTGAAATGTAAGCCATCTTCTAGAAAAGGAGGACATCTGGTCACCCTGTGATAGGGTCGTACCACAATTCTACATGTGGAATTCTTATGCTACACTCAACCATGTAGTATCTGAGCCTAAGGAGATTATCAGATGGAGGGTAAGGACAGGATAAGGACAAGAGTGAAGTGCGATCCTCCTGTCCTTATGGTGCGATCACACAAAGATTATCAGACACACTGCACTTATCCCATCATTATCCAGTTAGTAAAGTGGATTGTCCCGTCACTTTGGTATTAATGGGTAATCCATTAATGTGAAATGGAAGTAAATGACAGGACAATTCACTTCATTAATGGGATTAATAATGCGATCAGTGCGATGTCATCTGATAATCTTTGCACAATCACACCATAAGGACAGGAGCATCACACTTCACTCCCGTCCTTGCCCTCTGTGTGATAATCTCCTAAGACTGTAACATCTTTAATATACAGTACTGGGTTCTGGCTTAACAAAAACTGGGAGAAAAAAGAACTATATGCCACAAGTCTTTAGCTTGGAAAAAGTTTGTATAATATATACAGTACACACACACACATACACAAAGGCAGGGGAGGGGACATTTCAACCAGAATAAGAAGGAATGGCATCCTCTGCCCCTCCCACCCCATCCAAATACATCAAGAGTTACCTCTTCAAGTTCATTAAATTATAAAAGTTACAAAAAAGTCTACAATTATAAACATAAACTGATAAAATAAAATACAATTTTAATACAAGTATTTCAAGCTTTGCCTACATTTTATGTTCTACATCATAGTTCTGAGAACTTTGTCTGAATATTACAGTCCTTTTTTTTTTTTCTTTTGTCTGTCGGCAAGTTCTTTATTCAATCAGAATTAACTTTTCTGATTGTCTCCCATCAAATATGCCGTCCCGTCAGAAAGAAAAGAGGTTTGTCTTCTTTGGCATTGGCTGTTTGGAATTCATCTCTTAGTCGAAATTGCCACTCATCTTCCAGTTCTAGCCGGACAACCGTCTGACGCAGGGAGTTCCTGTCTTGGCAAATGACACATAAAGTGGCACCTGTGGGGATTACCATTATTGATATTACCACTGTTGCCCTTGGTGGTGGTAGCACTGGCATATATATATATATGTTTGTATCACTTCCTGTGCACCCCAAAGCTGGCTTAGAAATGGCTTAAAATTGTTAAAATGTATACAAATAAAAACAATTAACTTTTTAAAAAATCAAATCAACACAATAAGGTCAACATGGGGAGTCAATGTGGAGTTACAACTCCAGCTTACAAATAACAAATACCTGCAGATTACATATGGCCCAAGAGCCCTTTTTGTCCCTCCCTCAGTCATGTGGAACATGTGGCCCTGCAGAAATTGTTGGGCTGTAACTCCCATCGTCCCTTACTCTCTTGATGACCTAGATAGACTTTATGCATTCCTGGCATAAAGTGAAGTGTCATGTACATAGATGAATATATAAAAAAGGGAAGATAAATGAATAAATAAAAGAAGGGACTATCATTCAGTGGTAGAGTAGATGATTTGCATGCAGAAGGGAGCTAATTCAATCCCTGGCACCTCCAGTTAAAGAGATCAGGTAGCAGATGATGGGAATGACCTGAGACCCTTGGAGATATGGTGCCAGGCTGAATAGATAATACTGAGCCAGACAGATAGTCCAACCTGATATATGAGCCATTCCTCTGTGGACAGCTGACAAGAAGCCATACAAACATCTACTGCAGGGATGAAAAACTTGTAGCACCCCAAATTACCAACACCACCATCTCTCAACAGTGGTTATGCCAGCTATGGTTGGTCCCACAACACTTGGAGGGCTACCCATTCCTTAACCCTGCTCTGTTGTTTCAAGATTGTGACTGGAACTGATGGGGCCACAAAACAAAAAGTTCTCGATGTTGTGACATAGTTATATTTGAAGTAACTAAAAGCCACTATCAGCATAGTTGAAAATGGAGCTAGATATAATGAAGTCAGATACAATGGTTGCTCTGTCTGTTTCTCTATCTTCCTACCTCCCTCCTTTTTGGCAAACACATCAAAATTCAGACATAGATGGGTCAGCAATGCTCTCTCACCTTTCAGGAAATGGAACTTCTTCAAGAAGCTGGCTACCACAAAGGAATCACAAAGGTATAGCAGGAGTCCACTAAATATCATATCAGAACAGCTAACATTCAGAGAATGTGGTCGGGAGCTGACGTAGCAAACTGCAGTCTGATGGTAGGAGGAGGGAAAGAATGGACAAGGTAAGTCTCCTCTTTCCAAAGCACAATTATGCATTTGATATCTAAAGGAACAAGTCCTATATTTTCTTGGCCATCATACTTTAAAGCAAAAGTATACCCAGCACATGGAAAATGATTCTTTTTTTTTTTTACTATAATCACCATAATCTCCCAGCCAGCATGGCCAGTTGTAGTGCAAAAAAGTAACTTTTCTAAGCTTTCAGCATACCAGTCCTGAAGGAATAAAATTAAAATGTCCTCCACCTTCCAGAGGCCATTTTTTCCAGAAAATATGGCACTAATTATTGTAGGGATTCCCCATAAGGGGATAAATTAATTTTCCTTTTCAGGCAGGAGAGACTAGAATCCATTAACGTCAGAAAATACCCCACAATACAAGAAGTGTACATTTATTTATATACACTTTTTGAAAAGTTGTTTTTGTTTCTTGTTAAAGAGTGATTTAGCTTGTTCTCTTTTCATTTGCTGTATATCTTTTTGGGAATCCTTATAGGTTGAGAGGTGATAAACAAATACATAAATAAATGAATAGATGATGTTATTTTATTTTATCTTTATTCTAACATATGTTTTCTAACTCTTGGGGTCTGAATAGAATACACTTGATTCTGAGATTCATTGGTATTTTCATAGCCCACAATAGAACAGAATTCTCATTAGGGCCACAAAATACCTCATAACTCACACAATATAAGAGTATTTCCTTCCTTAAAATCCTAGAGATTGAGGGTTAAATATTAATTTGACAATCTGCTATTTTATCTAGAGAAGCCATGCATTCACTCTTTTAAATAATTTAGCAAGGCACTGGGAATGACTGTTCTCTTAATTTCAAGCAAGCCTAAGGCCAGATCTACACTTGTTACAATACTCCAGGCTCCCCCCCCCCCACATATTCTGGCCCCAGATTTGACCTAAATTGCCCTCCCTCTTTTGTTGCAGGTTTTTGGCTCTCACAATGAATGTGAGGTCACTCTTTGTTGCCCAGCACAGCTGCTGAGGTCAGGACAAGGCACCCAACCACACTATTGACACTGGGTGCCTCATTCAGACATCAGAGCGACTTACACCCACAGCAGTGGCACTGGGCAGCTTGCAGGGACTGCAGGTTAAAAGGCAATCATTGTCATATTACTGAGAAGAGAGCTGGAAAACCACAGCAAAAGATGAAGTTATTTGAATGAAAGTGAGGGGGAGGAAGCTCCAAATCAGGTGCAGGTGTCGTGAAGACAATCCAGACCTGATTCAGGTCCTGCATGATGTAAACAGAATGCAGTGAGCCAGGGAGGGAATTCGGGGTAAATCACCCACACAGAGAAGACCTAAGAATGTGTAACTTAAGTGTGTAGCCTTCTCTTGTTTAAACCCATCTCCTCTTCTTTGCCCTTCCTTTGTTTTGTTGTTGTTTTGCTGTATCAAGTTTTAGACTGTAAGTTTCTTGGAGTAAGAACCCATCATATTGCACTCTGCAGAGACCAATGCCCACCGCTAGCATTGGAGGGAGGGAGGAAGGGAGGGACGAAGGAAGGAAGGAAGGAAGGAAGGAAGGAAGGAAGGAAGGAAGGAATCCTACAGAAATATCTAGGCATTAGTGTCAGGTATAAATTCTGAGAGAGGCTACAGCTAGCCAGAGAGTGCTATTAAGCATTCCCTACAGCAGCAGGACCAGCTCTGGTAGCAATTCCCACTCGGTCCATCCTCATTGGCAGCACATGGCATCTCTGGGCTGAGGAGGACATGGACAAAGGGCAATGGTAGTTCAGGCAAGAACCACTGAACAGGCAGGCAGACACCTCTGACCCAGCAGGGTCTAGCTCAGAAGCTCCTAGGCCAACTAGCCACTACACAAAGAACATGTTGTTTTAAATGAGCTTTGTTTATTACCTGTGGTCCTAAATTAAGGTAACAGTCCACAGATAGCACCGGATGGTTGTAGTTCTTCACTGAGAGAGGGAAGAAGCGATGACTGTGGTACTGGAGGTATTTTTCAAGCAGCAACTGAGCAGGAGCAGCCAAGAATGTGTGTTTACTGTCCGGGGCACATATATATTGAGCAGGGGCAATAGTAACTGGGTTATCTGAGACCTAAAAGGAAAACATGGATGTGTGGTGATATCCAATTTTGTTAAAAGTGGAATTTCGTTGTGAAGCTAGCAAAAGAATACAACCAAAAGTAACTTAAAAAAGGAAAACCGCAAGCAACAATATCACAAGATCATTGATTAAGGAAAGGAAACTCAGAGGTTACTGTTCTTAAATTCATGTTCCTACAGCATTTATAGAAGCAGAGAAGATGGGGACAAAGGTATTTAACTGCACACTGTCAGAAATGGGGCGAACATGGCCACAACTTAATTAGTTACAGGTTATTACCAGACACACTGGCTGCACAGCTAAGATGTGGAACAAAATACTTCCCCATTTCCTCCAGTGGAACAATGGAGATAAGCAAGGACCCAGACTTAATTCATTTAAACAGAGGCTGGAGAGCTCTCTATCGGGAGTGCTTTTATTGTGTATGGCCTTGGGTTGGACTGGATGGTCCTTGGGATCCGTTCCAACTCTATTATTCTATCCTATGGTCCATACTCAAAATAATTATATCTCTTACAGGGGGCCGTCCTGTGCCCACAGGCCCCCCACAGTCTCACATATTTCACAGTGAAATCCAGAGGCAGTACATGTGAAGGATTTAAGTCCTACTATGAGATATCAGAGTGGCTGTTCTTAGGGGAGGGTTTTTTTAAGTTTCACTTCTTCAATATGCAAACATCTTTCTGAATTTGAAATATAAACAATAAAGATAATCTTTAAAAAAAGAAATATAGACAGGTGCCCTTAGTTGACACACAACAGAACATTGTTAAATGTATTTGTGCCCAACTCTTTTTCTGGCCTGCAAACTTCACTACTTTCCCAAAGCTAAGATCATCCCAGTTACAGCAGTCTGTTTCTTGATTCCCCACAAGTCTTTCTCATGACTTCCTGGGAATATTGTAGAGTTGGTAGTACAGATTATCAAATAATGGAAGAAAACTGATAAATGGTACAGGAGTGCTTGCTGCACTAATGTTACAGGAACCAAATGTCAATAGGGAATGACACCTGATAATCAACACAGGACCGCTCCTGAAAACAGCCCTGTGTGAATTGTTATCCTGCCCACCCTCATAACGTTTAGCCAATCATTACATTTCTTCATACTGATCCTTCCACTATATTCAACACCACAAGCTACAGCTAACAGGCAAGGGGAAATATGTGTGATTTTGACTAAATGTTGTGGAGGGGAGAGAGAACTTGACACAAGGTTGTCATTGTTAAAGGCATGGTGCCTCCCATACTTCCACCCCATGTAAATAACAGCTCAAATGTATAAATAATAGATCAAGCTTTGCAGGACACACCCTCTCCTCTAAAAAAGGTCTAACATCAGGTCCTTTCACTGAAACTACTGAATGCATAAATGCATTACTTTATCAATAGTAGCAAAGATACCTATGCACGCTCACCTTTGACTTAATATGAAAGGATCTTTGTCCACCCACTGCAATTTGCTTCTTCATGACACTGAACCGATTGAACCTACAAATTAGTAGGCCCGCACTGTGGGCACGCAAGTTGAAGTCCACATCATCACACATAAATCTTTTGAGGAAGAGTGGGACATAGAATTTAAGAAACAATATGCATTCATTAACCATAATGTCTCCAACTGCAAGGAAAGCACAATGCTGGGGATAGTATAAAAATTAAGAATATGTCCCAACAACAATAGAAAGTAGGTCAACTGATATAAAACAAACTGGAACAAGTATAAGACCTAGCAGTATTTATTTATTTATTTATTTATTTATTTATTTTATATCCCATCTTTCTCTGAGCATGGGAATAAAGTAAAACAGACTGTGTTCTGATACCACTGCTCTGAATCTAAAAGCCAAACTAGCCATGATGTTAAATGCTTTGTGCCAGTGAGTGACATTCTCCCAATATAAGTAATGCATTCAGTGGAGCAACTTTGATCAGGACCACAGCAGGGAAGGAAAGCATTAATCCTCCAAATGCTATGATCCTTATCTTTGTCAACTTCCCTAAGGCCTGTGAGCTACATTTTTAAAAATGCAGGTTAATTGCAAATTTACATATGAAGTCATGCCTAATATAGCCCTCAACCCAGAGAAAGGTTCCTCTGGCCCTCAGGCATAATCTAGCCTCCTGGGGGGTCAACATCTGGTTAACCAGAGGTTCTCTAGCTAAAGCATTTTCCCAGCTATGTAAATGGAGCAGGTGTTCCTGTCATCTCTTATCAGAGATCATAGGGCCTAAACCAGGGGTAGGCAACCTTTCCCCTTTAAGGGCCGAGGGACTTCAGCTCCCAGAATCCCAGGAGCTATTGGCCAACATGGGACTATTGGCCAACATGGCTGAGGTTTCTGGGAGCTGAAGTCCCTTGGCCCTTAAAGGGGAAAGGTTGCCTACCCCTGGCCTAAACCAAGAGAAGAACAGAAGAATATTACAGCTCTTTAGATCTAACAAGTATATATGGTTTATTTAAAGTATAAGTTTCCCTCATCAGATCTGGCTAACCTGTTCTGGTTATACTGCACATTCTGTGTGAGGTCTACATTCAGCATGACAAAGTCATGAACATGGCAACAAGAGAAAGGCTCTTTGAGCTCTCCACTATTGGTTTTACTTGACCACTTCCTCATCCCAATCAAGGCATAGTGGGTGACATTAGGCGTAGATTCAATATGCTGAATAATTTGCTTCAGGGAAATATTCCTTTCTGTCCAAGTGTAATCGCTGCAAAAAAATGAGGAAATAATTAGGAACTAAATAATTCAAAACAAAGTCTATACCACCCTAAAGAAATTATCCTTTACCTTTTCCTGTCCCCAGAACAATCAATTTCTATGGTGTTCCACATTACACAGGAATCATCAGAAATGATAATGAAAGGCCAGATATCTTGGGGTTTAATCCCTAGCTCCTCTTGTCGATTTCGCTCAAGCTCCAGATTATGATAAGATAGCTCTTTTATCAGGAAGTGAGCAGCACCTAAAACCAAAGCAAACCAAAGAAGTAAGCCTTTAAATGTAGTGGGAAAACTGGGAACTTCAATTCATCTAAAAGTCTTGGTTATATAAACAATATCTCCCTTTCTCTATACCACATTCAATATCCATATAATTGCAGGATTGTCAGCCAATTAAAGAACATTTAGTTGAGAAAACAACTGCTCTGTTGTGAATTCATGAATAAATCAAATGTGAACACAATATATATGCACACTAGCAAAACCTCTGAAGGAAATGAGAGGTAAAATACACTTCAATGCACATAGGATGCAGTAGTTTGGCCACTAAGAGGGTGTTTCTGGGCCTACAGGATCTCCCTTGCCCAATGTCCAAACAGTTTCTGCCTCCCTTAACATGTTAATGTTGAAATTCCATTATCAGGAAACATAAGGGTGGGGGTGGACTGATAGTAGACATGGTTGATTCAAGGGAGGTTTGGGATCTAATGATCTTACCCATAGACACAGTTTTAGTTAATTATCACATTCATCCAGCCAATTAAAACTTGCTACCTTATTTCATTCATACCAGTTACTTATTCCAGCATATACCTACCTACTCCAGCACTGTTGAAAATGCTTGGCAGAACAAGCATGATGTGATTGGGCCAATATTTTTTATAGATTGCCATTTCATATTCTTTGACAACCAGAACATGCAAATGGCTGGCCCCATCCATCGCATGATATAGGTTAAAAAGTCCATGTTCATGGCGTCCAGTTGTAGGAGTAAAAGTAGGGCTCTTTATGTAGTCATTATTCTGCAAAATTAGGAATCTGAGTGTTATTAAGTTCATTAATATAAGCAGGCAGGCCAGGTGAGAGAATGGGGTCAATAACTCAATGAATGAACTGGTCCAATTTTACTGAAGTTGGTGTACTTCTGTCAGTTTTGCTAGAAAATGGCTTTGCTGCTAGCTGAAGTTTACAACATAAGTATATGAAATGTTTTAAAAGAACAAAATTGCTTTGATTACCCCAGTATTAACAAAAGAGTGATCACTGAAAACAGTTCATATTAATAACAGTGAAAACAGAAATAGAGCCCAAAATAAATAAGGCAAGAGCAAGCACCAAGGTACTGGAATATGCTACGGGTGAGCAACAAGAGGTTGCAATCCCATAAAAACAAGGGTTAATAGGAAAGATGGGAAAAAATATTGCTGTTATTTTTATCCTAGCCCCCCCCCTAAAGGATGGGGTTCCCAACCCTTAGGAAACCCAGTCAGGAAGAATAACAGAAAGGATGTTACGCACAATTTTTGCCCAACATTCACACATCCTTTAGCATTTAAACACATTTTTCTCTTCAAAAATACACATTGATTTTCCTCATGAAAAGTGTGGTGATTAGTGCCACACACTCCCAGTGTGTATTCCTGCAGTGAATCTGAAAACTGTTTCAGGATGTACAAATACTGAGTAACAACTGCAGAAACAGTTATTTTTCCTATAACAGGGAGAAAAGTTTAAAAAAATTAAACAACATCAAATGTGAGGACAAACTTGTTGAATATTGATATACATAGGGCCTCGGCAGACGGCTTATTGAGCCGTCTTGGAGGCAAGGA
>CM034701.1:244151518-244174380 GCA_020142125.1 Phrynosoma platyrhinos
TCCGGACCAGGGCGTCCCCGACGCCCTGGTCTGCATCCCCCCATAGTTAACAGTGACTTTAAGGGGATTAAGAATCCCAGGAGCTATTGGCCAACATGGGACTATTGGCCAACATGGCTGACGCTTCTGGGAGCTGAAGTCCATCGGCCCTTAAAGGGGAAAGGTTGCCTACCCCTGCTTTAGAGCCACTGTGGTATAGTGGTCTGAATGCTGGACTAGGACTCTGGAGACCTGGGTTCAAATCCCCACTCAGCCATGGAAGTCCACTGGGTGATCTTGGACAAGTCACACACTTTCAGCCTCAGCGGCAGGCAAGGACAAACCCTTTCTAAACAAATCTTGCCAAGAAAACACAGTCAACTTAGGGTTGTCATAAGTTAGAAATAACTTGAAGGCACACAGCAACAACACCTCTGTCCCAACAGTGATCTAAGAAGTGGCCCAAAGGGATAAACAGATTGCCTGGGTGATCCACAGACTATCTCTCTTTGCATCAAAGACACTATATGGAAGTAAACAATCCACATCTACCATAATTAAGAATCAGAATCAAAACAGGGAAGGCTATTCATATTTTGTAAAATGGCAAACAAAATCTATACATGTCTCATATTCTTCATTATCTACCTTATCTGTAACAAGAGGCAATCTCATACTCTCCAGCTGTCTTCCTGGATGGCTAAAGACAAAATGGTGTTCCTTCGACTTGGGGATGATAAAATGAAGCTGAATCTCCTCTCCAAGCATCGAATAGGAAAAGGCGAAAGCATGCAAGGTGGATTCACAGAGCTGAGGAAGAAGAATGATAATAGTGAAACCAGGGCCAGTTCAATATATTTTGCTGTCTGACACAAAGAACAAGATGATACCCTGCCCCTAAAAAAGTACATTCAGCTGACTGGACTATTGAACAAATCTTACTTCAGCACTGGCAGTGGGACACTATACTCCCATTGCTCCTGACTGCAGAAAAGTAGGGAGCCCAGGGATGGTAGAATAGCACAAATAATTCTGTGCTCCAAAAACTCAAGCTTTGACAGCCACCTCACTGTGCCTAATGTTAGAGACAGCTCATATACAATCTGGCTTTCTTTTACCAGCTGTGATACTGATGCATGCCTAATAGCTATTAAAGCAGTGGAGAAAGAAAAGACCATAGGCCATAAACAAAATGTATTCATCAATACAGATATTAGGCTTCAGCTTGAAACAAGCCTTAATGGGCACAGAGGGAAACATTTATTTAGAAATTAGAGGCTATTTGTGTTGATGTATGTAAAACAGAGGCTCAGCAAGGATATAGTCAGATATTATCATGGTTATTATACATTTCCCCTGATGCTGCCACTGCTCTACAGAATCTAAATGCTACATTAGGTCTGATTTTAACTATACATTGAACATAGCATATGGTCCAGCTCCAGAGTTACTATCTGGACTTCAGCTAGTGTTTTCATAGCCAGTGTGGTGTAGGAAAGTACAGGAACTTGGAAAGGTTACCATTTTAACATCTTATCCAAGACTCTTGTTAAGCACTTTAAGATGCAGTCAAGTTGCTAATACAAAATCTGAATGGATAGACCTATTGTATTTTGATTGTTTTGAATATTTTTTTAAAAAAAAAATCAAGGTTACCTTTTTGGCCTACAACTCCAGGAATTTGCCACTCAACATAGCATAGCTGAGGGATTTTGGAAGCTAAAGTCCCCCCACCACCAAAAAAAAAAAAAAAAAACCTTTTCCAAGCTCAGGTGTAAGGCTCTGAGCACTGAACTAGCACTGGAGTAACCTGATCTAATATCCACGCAGAACCATGAATCTCACTGGATGAAACTGGGATGGCCAGAGATGGCTTCCTATAAAGCCTAACATCCTATAAAGTACTGCTGCAGCTATACCATTAGGGCAGGACTTTGGGGGCAGGACTCCAGGGACTCCCTTAGCAGAATGAGCAGGAGGGCATCCCGAGTGCAGCTGAACTGGCTTACCATATTTAGAAAGTGATACACAATGCCTTCTAAAGAGTCCTCCTATCCATTAACATACCATGTGACCATCAAGTCCAGACAGTGACACAATGATAAATTTTAAAATGCAGGCCCTCATCATGACAGTCTCTAGGACAACCACAAAGGAGAGCCCAAAAACATAAGTGGCTAGGTTGAATGATATAATATGTGATCCCAGTGGAGAAGACTACTAGAAATTAGCTTCCCTTCCACTGGGATCAGTTCTTTTTCAAACTGATCACTGAAGACCAAGCCACCCCCAAATATTTTGGATTACAAAAGAGATAGTACACAACAATAAACTGTTGCTGAGAATATCCATTTTTCCCCCCAGCTACTGTTATGGAATCCAGCTAAACTCACAGGGAACAGTTGGAGTTGATGATGGCAGATGATGCGATAGTCCCTGCTAATCAAAAAGTCTTGGGGCTTCAACCCTGAAAGCCTTGTATTCACTACACTGCTGAGTTCAGAGTCTTGTATGTGCCTTCAAGTCATTTCCGACTTATGGCGACCCTAAGATGAACCTTTCATGGGGTTTTCTTGGCAAGATTTGTTCAGAGGAGGTTTGCCATTGCCTTTACTTGAGGCTGAGAGTGTGTGACTTGCCCAAGGTCACCCAGTGTGTTTCCATGGCCAAGCTGGAAATTGAAGTCTAGTCTCCTGAGTCATAGTCCAACACTTAAACCACTATGCCACGCTGGCTCTCTGAGTCCAGCGTATCTTAGATATAATTACTAGGCCACTGTGAGAATAAAATGGGATGGGGTGGGGAGGACCACCTATGTTGTTTGACCCAAACTCCTTTGGGAAAAGCAGAATAATTTAAAACACACAGACACAGACACCACGAATCCACCATAGGAAATATTACATAAAATCCATTCATTCTAATGATTCAAAATATTCAATGAATGCTTCTGGAAAGAGAATTCCAAGCAATACCAATCAAACAGCAGGACAGAAATGAGGGTTGCTGGAGTGAAAACTTTAAAGGGCTCTTGTACCTTTAATGGTACCTTTAATGATTGGTGTTGCTTGTTACTTGGTTGTGTGGTAAGCAACATTAAAGGTACAGAAACTGTCTTGTTTTTGGTGTGTCAACCCTAATAGAAAGACTTTTCATCATTAGTCACACTGCAAACTTATACATGCCTACTCAGAAGAAAGAAATCCAGTTGAGTAGGATTACAACCTAAATAAACATATTCGCCCCAGACTGCTCTGCTTATATCTCCGTGTGCATGGCTCTGTTCAACTCTTTCCACACAAAACATGCATATTCTCTGTGCTTTGTGATTACTGCTGTATTTGAACTTTTGGGTGGTGCTGGATTTGTTTTTTTAAGGCCATATAAGTCTTACCTGGTACCTGGGGTTAAAGCCCATATACTGATGACACTGTTCACAATGATGATAAGTGTTGTACGCAGCGTATTTAGATAACCTCATCCGAGTTGTCTGACGACGCATATACAAGTCCTCTTGCTTTCTGTTTGTTGATCTATCTGTACAATTTGTTTTTACTGTATCAGTTAAGTGTGCATGGGTAAATACAAAGATGTTATTTTCCTCCAGAGAAACTATAGTGATTGCAATCAAAAGTGCCCTATCCCCTTTGATTTTTTCATGGTATTGGAGAGGCAGTAATCATTACCATCTAAATACTACTGCCGCCCTCTAGTGGTGATGACAAGCTGTGCTCAGACCTTACTTCCAGGAGACATTACTCAAATGTTAACACAAAATGTTATACTCTGAATAAAAATACATTAATCGTTTTTTAGACTACAGTGTCTGCTAGAGTTACCAGGTGTCCCTTACTGTAAAGGATATCCTTTTTGAGGGATAGAAAGCATGCCCTTTATGTGGACTGAACAAAGCGCTAAAAATCCCTTATTTTGGGGGGTGGGAGTGATGAGTGGAACAGATATGTCATGAATATAACCTAGTCTGAGATTCAGTTTACTCAGGATTGCTGCTGCATGCCAAAAGAAAGAAAGGAAAAGAAAAGGGAAGGGGAAAGGGAACATGGAAAGGAAAAGGAAAAGAAACCAAAATGGGGATCTTCATAAATTGCATTGTGTAACATATGTTTGGAGAATGTGGAAACTAGAAATTCATGGCTAAATAATACTTTTATTTAGTTTTTCAGTAGAACACCATCTTCTTAATAGCCAGTTCCTCAGAGCTAGTTTCTAGAAGACATTACTCCAGTTTAACACACAAGTGTTATAATCAGAGTTACAAAGAACAGCAATCATTTTTGTTTAGATTATATCACCAGTGCCAAATTACAGCTCAGCAGTCCCGTGCGCATGTGTGCTTTTGGTAATTTAAATCCATCACTGCCCTTTCTTTTCTTAGTTCCAGCCATGTGCTGGACACCTGCAGAATTAGGAGGGCTAGATCAGAAATGGAGAAAGTGTAGGCCTCATAACCATTTTTAAAGCTCCAAGGACAGCTGGCATTTCCCAGCAAAGCACACCCTAGGGATCATGGAATACTGTTTTTAGTCTTTCCCCAAAGCCCTCACCCCCAAATTAAAAAAAAAATCAGTAGTGGGTAGGACAACAAGATCAAGACTATCTCAGACTTTGAGATTTCAGAACCAAAACCTGAGAATAAAGGGCTGTTGGTATAATAGGATGTGGGATCTAGTGATGTTACAAGGTTATGTTATATGGTTACATTAAGCATCAACCACAGTTGCGCAGAGTTCACCATTCAATTAAATAATACTGTGTTTAACTGTTTAACAGTTTTTTAACCTGAGATGGGTTCGCTTTGCTTGTGAACTAGAGAAAAGAGGCTACACCCTGAAATCTGGCAATCCTAATGGCAGATGGTACAGTAGGGTGTAGTCTTCCACTGAGGCCCCAACTTTTGCAGTTGCTCACCCCAAGGCTAGGGGGCTTTTTCAGCCTCTATCATACTGATAATGCTTTTTAAAGGTCATGCTTGTTCTGTCCGATTTCCACATCCGCTTATAATTAAAAAATAAGAGCCAAAACTTCACAGAAATTCACAGTTCCTTATGACACTTTCTATACTATATGCTTTTTGTGTGGATTTTTTTAAAACACATCTATATGTTCCCTAGTTACTTCACACTATTGTAATGCAGGTTTGTGTCAGTACTTTTTCAAAAGGTTGCACATTTTATGCACAATTCTCCTGCTCTGTGCATTGTTCCTAATTACTATTTTCCCAATTACTTGATTCAGAATATAAATTTGCCCAGCTCATAATTCCAATCAAGCAGTAATACTAGCAGAAAATACAAATAAACAAATTAAAATTCTGACCTTCGCTCTTTGTTTTCTGGCTTCTTGAACAAATGAGACTCGCATCCTCATATTTTGGATCATGGATAGTATAGTCAAAAGGAATCTTTTTAAATGTGTCTAGATCAGGCCATGCATCTCCTGGCTGGTGGTAACACTTATTTGATTCTCCTTCAAGATCTGTAGCATCAGAAGTGAAAGAAAGTTTAAGCTATTAAGACACAAATAGATGATGCAGCACAAGCTGGATTTCATGTGCAGTAACAGGAAAACCATGGACTGTCAAAAAGACAAATAAATTGGCACTGGAGCAATTCATGTCTGAGAAAGAAGTCAAAATGACTAAACTGAGGGCCTCGGCAGACGGCTAATTGCGCCGTCTCCGAGGCCCGGAAGAGGAGGAGCCGCCGCACGTTCGGCGGCTCTTCCTCTTCCTGAGGGCGCACCCGGAAGCGCCGGCCGTCCGCACGGCCGGCGACTGCGGGTTGCCCTCACGCCGCGGCAGCCGAACGCGCCGCGGCGTTTGAGCCCCGGAAAGTGCGCCCGCCGCTTTTAGGGCGCACTTTCCGGAGAATCTAAAAGGATCGCCATTTTGGCGGTCCTTTTAGATGCGCCGGGGATGCGCCGCCGTCCGGAGGCTGAACTCCGGCGGCGGTCCGGACCAGGGCGTCTCCGACGCCCTCGTCTGCATCCCCAGTGAGTCTATCATTCTTTGGATGTATCATGAGAACATATAAATCACTCGGAAAGGTGATAATGCTCAGTAAAGTGGAAAGCAGCAGAGAGAGCGAAAGGCATCATTTCAGGTGGGTTGATTCAACAAAGGAAGCAATGGTCCTGAGTTTGCAACACCTGATCAGGGCTGTTGACAACTAGATCTCTTGAAAGTCTCCCATTCACAGGGCACCCATAAATTGAAAACAACTTGATGGCCCATAACAACAATAAGGAAATTCAGTGCAAGAGGACTTCTGAACATGCAACAACACTGTCCATTCCTCCCCTCCCTTTCACAATCACTGCTCTCCATCTGCTATAGAGAATCCCCTAACTTCCTTGAGCCAATTCTGAGGAACCACCAGATGACTATGGGATATATGTAATTTTCTCTTTCCCTATTTCAGACAGAAGCCATTCCATCAACAGGAGAGATTAACGGATTACCACTCTATAGAATGGACACAAACTCTAAATGGAAAGCAAAAGACAATACATAGTAAAATGCTCAACATGAAAAAAACATTTTAAAAAAAGGAGGGGAGATTATAAAGAGTCTCCATTAGTGCAAAATTAAATTAACATAGAAGATAAAGCATAAAGGTCAGTTGCTAATTAACCAACGAACTATAGATAATTGCCCAAAGCAAACAGTTCTACATGAAGAACATACCAGTATTGATCTCCTCCTCATTATAAACATCTACTTCAGTCAATCGAATTAGCATCCTGGACAAGATACTGAGGAACTGTAAGTAAGCACCTGTCTTTCCTATCTGTAAAAACCAACAACAGAAATTTAAGAATATATTTGCTTTCTCTTTTGGAGAGATTTAATTTAATTGTTCAATGCTGTCTAATGCAAAACCTATACCTGAAATTCCCTCTATATTTTCATTCCTGGTGCTCACAATTGCTCCATTCCTTCCTTATGTAAGACTTTTTTATGCTGGGACTATGTAGAGCCATATTAGGTTAAAACCTTTACAATGGGACTAAGGGCATATTAGGTTAAAGCTATCCTCTACAAACCATTCTCTGTTACCATTACATTTATTAATTGTATGCCATCTTGAGTCTATATTGAACTTGTCGAATAGGTACAAGAGGTCACTGTTGACAACGGCTCACAATGTTTTGCACAAAAAAAAGTTTCCACAGCGCCAGCTCTTAAGGCGGCCTTTTGCTGTCCCTAAAAGGAGCAGCCTTTTGCTGCTCTTTTCGGGTTGGCAAAAGGGAGGATCGGGGCTGCGGCGTGAGGTTGCTGAGGCCCCAATCCACCACTAGCAGGGGCGGCTCTGTGCCGCCCCTTTCGGGCCATCTGTAAAGGCCCTAAAGAGGGAAAGGAGAATGCAATCATAAATTTTCCATTAAGTTCTTACATTTTTATGAAACAGCAAGGCAAAATTAGCATATACTTGATTTTAAAGTTCAGCTTACATCAGCAGAGCAGCAAAAACGTGGGTCAGACTATACCTGTGGTGGCCCACTCAGCAGCAGCCTCCGTGGGTGAAAAGTGTCCATCCTGCCTTCATTCCTGTTGTTGTAGTCCATGTGGATGGGTTTGGGGACTGTCCACTGACGATAATATAGAGACTGCTCTGTGCAGGTCATCATTTTACTCATCAGAGGGCGAAAGGAGCTCGCCCACATTACTGAATGGTAAGGCAAGAGGGATGACGATTTGGAAAGCCCTGTGCTGTCTGCAGAGGTCACAATGTCATACACCAGTTTAGGCAAGTAAACTATTGGAGGCTGCTGGGAGGCTTTGGCCATGGAGCACTGAGACGCCTGCAGGACAAATGAACTGTGGGTAGGTGCAGAGGAGGCCGAGGAAGATGAGAAATTGGATGGTGATGATGACGCAATGGAAGCTTGAGCCAGTTTAGCCGCCATGTTTGAATCTTTGTCACCTTTCTGTTGGGGCTTTTCTGCATTATTCACACTTTCTTCATTACTGTTGCTAAGGACCTGATGGGGTGACTTTCCTGCCTCCGCTGCAGCCACTAGCGGAGGAGATGTTTCACCGCAGCATGCTGTACCTTTAAACAAAGTTTAGATTTTAGAGGACTGCTTAATTCAGAACTTGGAAAAATTAACTTTTTGGACTACACCTTCTAGAATTCTGGCCATGCTGTCTAGAGGATTCTGGATTTGTTATCCAAAAAGAGCTTTCCCAAGCTTTTTGTTAATTCATTAGTGACAACTATGGGCTGCAGAGTTCCCACCACCACCAGCACAAAGACCATCCTAGATGATTTGTCTGCAATAAACAAAGCAGAAATGCAGAGTGGGGCCAATAGAGGGAAGGACCATCTAAAATGAAGTGAAGTATAGGTTAAATGTTCCTTAAATGTGTTAGCTGACTGTCCACATTAAATGTGGATAGATTAACTAACAGCATTCTCCAAGAACCTTTGCATAGTCAGGATATCAGGAGGAGAAATAGGGGACATACCTTATTTTCCTGCGTATAAGACTACTTTTTAACTTGCAAAATCTGTGGTTAAAGTGGGGGGGTCGTCTTATACGCCGGGTATAAGGATAAGGAGGATGGAGGTGCTAAAACTCTATATTTTGACTGGAAAATGGGGGGTCGTCTTATACGCCGGAAAATACGGTAGCTTATTTCAATCCTCTACAGAAGAACAAGGAAAAGAAAGGGCCATACTGTGCATGATTTTTCTTATAATGCAGGGTTGTTTAAGACTACAGTTCCTTCACCATTGACCAAACTGTTTGGAACCTCCTGTGGAATGTGTCACAAGTGCTTATTTTTTTGTATGAAATTATTCCTACATGGGTTGGGACAGGGGAAGGATTGTGGCTCTCATCCACATTGTTGTGGTAAAAGTGGATACCTACTGCAGCTTACAAATTATAATGCCCCCACCCCTTAATGGTGAGCATCTCCATGTGCAACACCCTCCAATATGAAGCAGCTCCAAGACACAGTGAAAGGCAGATGGTTCATTCACAACTCAAATTATATGGTTCCATTAGAATAATTCTTGAAGATGAAGATGCACTAAGATTGTGCACAGATTTAGCAGTGTTGATATGCTCTGTGTTACAAATTGTCACATCTAGAGATTACTGCAACATGTTATGTTACTTGAATTCACTTAGCTTCTTTCCTCAATTATTTTTTTCAAAATATGTCTCTAATCCTATAAGCACTTGTTCTGGCTCTACAATGTTGAAATCCACTTCTCCTACAGCAAAGGCAAACTAACAACAGAAGTAGATTAAACTATCACCATTTATGAAAAAGGATCTTATAGTACCTTTAGATCTAATTGAAAAAAAGATATTGCCAGCATAAGCTTTCATAGGTTGCATCCACACTGCAAATATAATCCAGTTTGACACCACTTTAACTGCCATGTTTCAGTGCTATGAAATTCTGGGCATTAAAGCTTTGTGAGACATTTAGCCCTCTCTGTCAGAGAGTGGTGCAACAACGAAATACAGTTCCCAGAATTCTACAACATTGAGCCATTGGCAGTTAAAGTGGTTTCAAGCTGGATTATTTCTGCAGTGTAGACGCAGCTATAGACTAAGGGGCAGAAGATCGGCCTGAAGGAGTGGCTTGACACTGCCCTGACAGAGCCAGGTTGGGGCCATGGCAACTGCATGCCATGGTCCCAATCCAGCCTTTTGCTGGCACAAAAAGAAATAGCAAATTGCCGCTCCTTTTTGCACTGGCAAAAAGCCAGCTTTTCCACTGCTGCTGTGGCTTTGCAGCACTCCTGATGCATGCAGCATCTAAATGCCACACCACCAGAGCACTGCAAAACTGCCTTCCATGTGCGTCGTGCATATGCTACACCCCCAAGCCACCGGCCGGTCTGTTTCGGTTCTTAGTCTACTTCATCAGATACATGGAATGCATCAATATCACTGTTTAGACATCCTAAGTAAATATAGAAAATGGGTCAATATTGAAATCTTACTTGATGCTTTGGAAGAGACAGAGGATTCACCAGAATCACGTGAACCTGACCTTTCCCTTTTAACCGGACTTCTCTTTTCTGAAGCTGAACCTGTTCCATAATGGAAGAAAATTAATTTGCATTATATTTTCAGGACATAATAATCCTATCTACTTTTAAAATGCAAAGGAGTTACAAAAGTAGAGACTTATTTGCAAGCTGTTGGAAATGCACTATTTCTTTCTGCCAATTTATAGGCTAATATCCAATACATACACCAGGGACAGAGAATAAGTGGCCTTCCAGATGTCCTGCAGCTCTCATGCTCCCTTACTACTGGCTTTACAGGAAAGACAAGAGCTGTAGAAAGGGTTTTTTACTGCAACTTCACTTGGCAGGTTTCCTACTAGGGATGAAAAGAATATTTGCTAATGTTTTTGTTCTCCATGCCAAGGAGTGTCTCAAGACCTCAGGACGTGTCAAGAAAACATGTGGGGTGAGGGTGTTTAATTAGGGGAGTTTTTTCCTGGAAAATTCAGGAATTAATCTGCCCCAAACCCCCAAAACCACCTTGCTGTTCTGCACCAAGCCAATGCATTTTTCACAACATATACTGTTGTGTATGCAATAGCCATTTTTGGCAAATTGTAAAAGTTGTTTGACAGTGGAATAGATTGACTTAGCAGGTAATAGACTTGCCTTCCTTCGAGGTCTTTAAACAGAGGTTGGATGGCCATCTTTTAGGAGTGCTTTAATAGTGCATTCCTACATGGCAAGAGGGTAGTACTAAATGGCTCTTATGGCCCCTTCCAACTTTATGATTTTGTGATTCATCAGTAGAATCAGTAACTTGTACCATTACCTTTAACACATTATATCCAAGCTCTAATTTGGACCTACTGGGAAAGGGAAAAAGAGACCAAAGTTAAGGGGGAGAGACTGGCCACTCCTTAACTGTAAGAAACATTTTCATAGCACCAGAATTACATCTGTCACTAATTTCAAAATCTCATTGTCCCAATCAGATAACTTTTGGTGTGGGTCTCCCTCAGCATGGGACCTGCCAGGTGTGTTCAAGAATCACAACTATGATCTTCATCCAAAATGATCATACTGGCTGAGAATGATGGGAGCTGTAGTCCAAGACTTATGAAGAGACCCAGATTGGGTTAGGGTGTTTCAGCATAATGGTCCTCTTGTTGTTCCTCTCTACCTTCTACTGCGGTTTCTTCATCTTCATTATCAGTACTGCTCAACTTCTCTGGATCACTCTCCAGGACATCATTGGGTGGAGCCATTTTCTCCACAGAGATTTCAGAACTGATGAAATAGGCTGCCAAGCCAAGCTCTTGCTCCAAGGCTGTTCGCACCAAGCAAGAGGAATTGATCAAACGTAGGTCACAGTATCTCAAGGATCTTGGTGAGACAGACAGAAAGAGAAAAGATGTGAACTGTACAATATTCTTATCATTTTGCCATTTTCTTTTCACAGGATATAGTAAGGCAAAATGGCAAAATACTGTTGCATTTCAACCCCACATCATGGTGGCTACAACTGTAATCAATACATGCTGAAAACTAGCATAGATAATGAAAGCAGTCAGTCAGATGTTCACTGTTGGACTGATTGATAATAGTACATGAAAAAGGATCCTGTAAATCAGTGTTATTCTAAGTGGTGGTCCATGAACCAGTGCCAGCCCATGAACTATCAGCTACCAGTTCCTGGAAGGTTTCCAGGAAAGAAAGAAATAATTGTAGCCAATGGGCACAAATATGGCATAGCTCCCTGATATCACTGAGGTGAAAAAATAATTGCTGGTCCTCCACATTAAATAGCTGTACATGGTGCTAAACATTTCTCTCTCATATCCATATCCAAATGAATTCCAATACTGGGTTAGGAATGACACATTAATTGCAGCAGGAGGAATGGGATGTTCCTCTTTCCTTCCTTCCTTCCTTCCTTCCTTCCCTCCCTGTCATCAAGTAGGAGTGATGGAAAACTGGATGTAGTCTTCCTGCATATCCAAATAAAATAAATGACACTGGCTATGTTTGGGACAGCTTGGTGGATGCAAAAGCCCAAGCACCACAGTAAATACAGGTACTGAGCTCTGGGGATTCTTATTATTGTCCCACAGATTGCAAAACAAACCAGTTTCTCTTCCCAATTTCTGCACTGTTTCTCTCTTTGCCCTTTTGTCAAATTTTCATTTGGCACAGGAAGATAAGAAACACACTTTGCTTAACATAACATAGCTTAACATTATGTCTGAACACAGCCCTAGCATATTTCTTGATACTGTGGTTGCAGACATTCATGAGGCCTGAATTTCCAAACTGTCTTGGGGTGGAGAGATTGATAGAAAGAATTTAGGTAGTCTGGATCTGTACTAATGCACAGAACAGAAACAACAAAGCAAATGAGGCTTTTCCTTGTTTAGGGCCCACTGGAAGTCCAAGAAACAAATACAAAGCCCAGAAGAGATTGCTATCCTTCCTTAAGAACTATTGCAATCTGTTACTAGATTTTCTATTACTACTGACACAGCAAGGACAGATGACAGACATGAACATCAGGGCATTACTTCAGGGTATTATTACCTTGGGAGAGATTCTCCTTGGGGGTCCATGCCACTAAAGATCAATATGCAAGGTAGGCCCTCTAATTCCAAGTATGTCTGGGGTTTCCATTCAGCATCTTCTATTTTCTGCCAGATCTGTTGTAATATTTGCAATGAATTAATCAGCACATACGTATGTCACTTGAAAAATGGAAGAAAAACCATTATATTTGAAAGCTGGTGAAATGCAATCAGTTGTTTAAAGGATGCACTTCAAGGTCCCTGGTTCAAATTGCAGCCCTTTTCTCCAAGAGTTAAGTAGGCTTTTTGGTCCTCTTTTAATAATGTTTAGGAGTCATAGCATTGTCTTACCTTACATCTGGGATGGGCAACTAGTGGCCCTAACTGCAATACCTTTCAGCCCTCACCAGTGGTTCCACTAGCTAGAACTGATAAGACTTACGGGCCAGTAATATCTATTGAGCCACAGGTTGCATAACTGTTGTTAAACCAGTGTGGTGCGGTGATTAGAATTTTCTATAGATCAGGAAAGCCTACGATGCATCCACACTGCAGAAATAATCCAGTTTGATACCACTTTAATTGCCATGGCTCAATGCTATGGAATTCTGGGAATTGCAGTTTTGTCAGATATTTAGCCTTCTCTGTCAGAAAGCTCTGGTGCCACAACAATTCTGCAGTGTGGATGTAAGCCTTAGATTCACATCCCATTCATCCATAAAGGTCACTGAGCAACATGGGTCTGTCACTAATTTTTAGTCTAATCTATCTTGCAGGGTTGTTGTGATACTAAAATAGGGATGGTGGAGCCTTGTGTGCCATCTTTAATTTGTCAGAAAAATTGTAATTTGCCACGGATTAAAATTTGCCCTATAAAATCAACTAAACCTTTGGCTCATGGTTCTGCTGATGAAAGCTCTAGTTGAAATAAATTGAATTCACTTCCAGACCAAAAAAATGTAGAGGGGATGGGGCATTCCAGGACAACAAACTAGCTATCAGAGAATACCAATATATATCTATTGAGTTTAGAAAATATCATTTTGTTTGTCATGTCTTGATATCCTTCATAGGCTAATTAGTGGTAGAATGAAGTCCCCCTACCAAGTGGCTTTTCTAATCAGCAGTGCCATAGCAGTGCCAGTATGGCTGAGGGTGGAATTTGCCTAACCCTGTATTTAGATACTAGGTTTCATTCTAGTGATGGCTCAGGCTTGAGCAATGATACCTGATGGATACCTGCAGTGAGATTAGTTCCTTTTGAAAGTGAGATCAGCTGCTCAGGCAGATTGGATTAGATAGTGAGGTGATCTCCCACACCCATACTGATTCCCAGGTGATCAATTTGTGCATTTAATGGATCCATAAAATCCAGGCAGGAATTCTTGCCAGCTAGCAATGCCCAGTCAGAAGCCACATGATCTGTGCAGGTGAGGCTCTCTTATCTACATTACCTTGAGTTGCTCCACAAAGTGCTTCCCTATGTTGATGCCGGAGTTGGGGTTGCCCAAGATGATTTCAAAATGGTCTTCAAGGGCAAGCCTTTCCCTCACATGGCTGAGACGTTCATAAGCCACCGTTGCCAGAGGGATGCAGGGAATCCTTAAGACCACCATCAGCCCATGTCCACTGGGGCACTGCCGTGAAGAATTGATGAGATTCTGGGTGATTTCTAGAGTTTCAACAGTTGTATAATTTTTCATCTGGGACAAGCCACACACTGCCATCATGGCTGCAGAATAGTGCTGAACAAGGACAAACGTCCTTATCACTGCACTGTGCAGTCTGGGAAACCTTGAAACAAAACAATAAAACCTTGTAATGACACTTGGATGACAGAACATAATGAACACTTTCAATAGGAACCCCAGAACAGGGAAGCAGGAGCGCCCTTCAAAATGGTCTGGCAAATTTAGACCACTAAGGAGCTGAGAAGACTAGCATAAAGAGCTGGCCTGGGGTAGAGTGGGGGCATGGCGATGGCATGCCAGCCGCCCTGACTCTGTCCTCATACTGGCTTCATACTGCGCACCCACTGCATGGCGGGAGGCATCAGGGCGCTCCCTTGGCACAACATCCACACACATTGAGCCAAAGGAGTGCTGAAAAGCCACTGCCACGATGGCAAGGGCAGCTTTTTGCCACTCTAAAAAGGAGCAGCATTTGCCAGCTCTTTTTAGAGCGGCAAAGCACCAGATTGGGGCCACTGCGTGTGGTTGCCACAGCCCTGATCCGACGAGCAAAGTGGTTGCACAAAGCTGCTCCTTTGGGGCTGTCTGTTCAGCCCCTACGACTCCTATATAGTTGATGCTTCACTAGAATGATCATTCAGAAATGTAAAAAATAACGAAACACTAAAAAATATGAAGACAGTGATTGCCACTGAGCTCCCCCCACCCCAGGAATAATAACAGCTACCTGCAATCTATCCTAAGCACACTTACTTTAGAGTAAGCTGAACACATGGAGGGCATGTCTGCATACACACTGAACCTGTAAGAGTCTTCTTATTTAAAGGTATTTGAATCATAATGAATGGGGGAAATGATTTCCTCTCCTCTTGAAAGTAGGCAAAATTAGTAACAACTTGCTCACCACTGTTGAGTCCCCACACCTTAAAAATGCTGTGCTACGTGCATGAAATTAAGACTGGACCAAGCTAATATTGCCCCGCTTTAATTTAATCAAATTGTACAGCAGGCATTTTTACCTTTTCCCCAAAGCCATGACCATCGCTTCAAAAGAACTGTCGTAACGGAGCAATGGCAGGCTATGTCCAGAAAGAGTAGATTCAATAAATTCAGACAAACCATAATACTTCTTGTTTTCATGGTACAACTCCACACCCTAGAATAAATGAGTAGTATTTATTGACTATTAAAAGAGGAAGATATGATCACTGTATAACAAGTTTGACAATCTGGTCATCACTTTATCACAAATACACATTCTTGCTCACTCAAAACAGCTAGTCTGCGCCTAACATTCTGCTCCTTCTCCTTAGCTAATACTACTTTCCCTCTCAACCAAAATCCTCATCTATTCAGGGTTGCCCTGACTACACAATCTGATTAAGCACCCACCTCTAGCAGCACTATTGATATGGGCTCAGGGATTAAGATGTATGGAGACACCAGTGCATCTGGTAGTATAACCAGTGCCCATACTTACTGAGAATAACTGCTGGAATTTCAGGGCTACTAGGGCACTCTTTCACATAAAATGAAACAAATTACTACATTCTTATTGGCAAGATGGATGTTAAGCATAGAATCTCAGCTCTCAAAATTCCTAGATTTCACCTCAGTGGTAGGGCAAAAGAAAATAAAGCCTAAAGAAATTATATAAAACATGGGGCAGATTTGTGGCCCTCCAGACATTGGTGAGCTACAACTCTTACCACCCCCAGCCAGCATAGCCAATGCTGAGGAGTAGGAATGGAAAAAATATTTTAAAATATATTTTGAAAAATAAAAAAATGGTTGAAAGACATGGATACACTGGACTGACAAGAAACTTCATAGTTTGGGACTTGCTTGTGGTTTTGTGCAGAAAATTCTGTTTCCTGTACAGAAACTGTTATCTTCTGTGCAAAAAAGGTGCAAATTTTGGATAGAATAAGTTGTGAACTGCAAACTGTTTTTGCAGTTTTCGAAGACTTTCTAAAATTTCTAAAATCACTCATTGCTTCCTTCAAGAACTAAGTAAAGTGTTACAGTCCTTCACCCATATTTGGGTGAGAACTAATAAAAAAGGGTGGCCTGATACCTGAGACCCCACAACCAAGATAAAGTAGAACAATCACAAGATGCTTGATATTTTGGGACCCGATTGCAGAAAATCTGCTCAAACATATACATAGTTTTGGGCACAAAACAGATTTCCCATGCAAAAACCAGTATTTTTTACAGCATGCATTGATTTCTCAACAAAAAAAATTGCTTTTTGCTTGAAAATACAAAATATTATTTTCTGCATAGGAACTTCCATGGGAATCAGTGTACTTTTGTAAACCTATTCCTATACCAAAAACATGTTTCTTATGCAAAAACAATACTTTGGTGTAGCAATCAGTGTGTTGTTGTTGTTGTTGTTGTTGTTGTCTGTCTTCAAGTCATTTCTGACTTATGGCAACTGTATCATGGGGTTTTCTTGGCAAGGCTTGTTCAGAGGTGGTTTGTCTTTGCCTTCCTCTGAGACTGAGAGAGTGTGACTCACTCAAAGTCATCCAGTGGGTTTCCATGGATGAGCAGGGATTGAAACCCTAGTCTCCAGAGTCATCGTCCCAAACAAGCCATTACACCACACTGGCTCCAACAATCAGCATATACTGTATAAAAATATTGCCTTTTGCACAACAAATAGGTATTCCTAAAAACACACATACATATTTTGCACAGAAAAATCATGTGTGCTGTTGTCCAAATGAATTTTCCTCAGTGAAGTCCCAAAGTGCAAACAGTAATTGAAATATTACACAGAAAGCTTTTTATTCTCACACAGCAGAGAAGAAATTGCTGAAAATTTGCATTCTTCCATGCAGGAACAAAATATAAGAAAAGTTACATTCCAAGAAAGGAATGATGTAAGCTGCCAGTAACATCTTGTATAGAACATATCATATTACTTCTAGCATACATAAAGAGAACAGCATGTTGAAGCTATCCATATACCTGAAGAGTGAGCATTCAGTTATCCTATCTCTGATTAGTAACTAATCACCATGAGCCTTCATCATGAGCCTTATCACACAAGAAAACAATGCTGAAACTGAGCTGGAGAGTAGCAGCTTTCTTCGTGCCTTCGTGCTGCATGACACTGTAGCACTTCAGTACTCTTACAATGGGAGACGGATATAAAAGCATGTCTTATGTCTTTTTTCTAGCTGAAAAAATCTGTTCAACAAAAGACATACCTTTACAACTGTCTCCCATAGGAAGAGAACCAATGAGCTATGACATCATGTGGTAAGGCATGGAGAAAGCCACTACTCTCAAGCTCCATTTCCACCTTGTTTTCTTGTGCTATAAGGCTTCATGTTGTTGTACTCATTGGTCTTAAAAGTAACTTTCCGAGCTCTGATTTGGAGGGCCAGAAGTTGCCAACTCCTGCTGTAAAGGTGAAATATGAAAGAAGTGGGAAGCCTGGAGATTCACAAATATGGGTGAAGGTTTTCTTATTTTCCTAAGAATTCTGTCACAGCCTATAAATAACTTCAACTTAGGGGGGAAGCAGATGGGCAGCCCTGGGCCACCCCCAGAAGCGGAGGATTGAGGCCGAGGCTGCCGGACACCTCAGCCCTAATTCTCCCTTTCACTGCCTGAAAAAGGAGCGCTAAAATAGCGCTCCTTCCTCAAGCCACGAAAGGGGCGCCCCAAAAGGTATGGCACGCCTCTTTGGAGTCTCTTCCGGCTCAGTGGATATGGACGCTGAGCCGGAAGGACCTAATCGGAACACCCGTCGTGTGGAGCGACAGGCGCTCCGTTTATGTCCTCAGGAAGGGGTTGGGGTGCCCAGAGTCCGGCTGCCCCTCCACTTCCTGGGATTGAGGACAATGTTTCTCGCCATCTGTAAACCCCCACAGTCAAAGTTGAAAAAAGAAAAAGCTCACAGAGATCCTAAGAGCATATTCTTACATTGTTGTATACCGAAGGCCAGTGGATTTCATTATAAGGGCTGATGCGGGTGTATTGTGTCTGCAGCGCATAAGGAAAGGAAGTCACATGAAGCGTCACAATATTTGGAGCCTCTTTGACCTCTCTGCAGTTCAGCAGTCTGTCCACATACCCCATGGCTGGATCTGACTGTGGATAAAGACTATGAACAGCACTGTAAAAAAAAAAATAGAATTTGCAGTCAATGGTTAGCAGTATAAACACTTAACATAGAGTAAAACAAGTGAACATCCCACAGTTTTCCATTTAGCTGTTGAGGTAACCTGGACAACTCCCACATTATACAATTATAACACTATGGTTCTTCTATAACTGCCATGGCAACATTCTATGGAATCCTGGTATGGGTTAATGAAGAAGATGCATTTAGAATCCTCAGTCATTTAGAATTCTCTAGTGCCTCCCCAAAGTACAAATCTCAGGATTCCATAGGATGGTGTCATGGCACCATATTGCAGCGTAAAAAGGTTCCTAGAGAAATATTGTATTCTTGCTACTCTTGGTAACGTCACAAGTTTCAAAGTCTACTCTGCAGTAATAAAGAAATAGGCATTTACTTTGGTGGTTTCTAATATGTGAAATATTCTTATGCACAAATAAGACATGTTTCATTACTTTTGCCAATACTTATTTTCACAAGCCTTCCATTGTAGTTTAGCATACTATGTGTTTCACATGCACAGTTGGCCCTCTGTATCCATGGCTTGAAAATATCCAAAAGAAGTATAAATATCAAATAGCAAACCTTGATTTTGCCATTTTATATATGAGATGCAATTTTAATATGCCATTGTATAAAATGGAACATCCACAGATTTTAGTATCCAAGGGGGGTCCTGGAATCAAACCTCAGTGGATATCAAGGGCCTACTATATTAAAAACATTGTATATTGATTTTGTGTATTGTTTTACAGTGCATGTTCTATGGTTGTATTTGATCACTTTGAAGTATGTTCTATGGTTATATTTGATTACTTTGAAATATTGCAAGTAGTGCACAAATTCTTGTAAATATTTTGCAAAAATTACTTATTAATCAAGATATTTGAAATCAAAAACAGAATGGATTTAACAGACATAGTGATTTATTAAAATACAAAACCTCATTGGCTGCATCTGCACTGCAGAAATAATCCAGGTTGACACCACTTTGGGGCTTTGCAGACGGGCGGCCCTGGGCTTTTCTTGTGTCTATAGAGCATAAATGTCAGCATCTGAAAGGAGAGTAATGTGGTATGTGACAGAGGATCAGGGCCAAGGCTGCCCCACGCCTTGGCGCCAATCCACCCTTTTGGCGCCTGGGAAAGGAACGCCAAAATGCCATTCCTTTCTCAAGATGCAAAAAGGACGCCGGAAGAGCCAACATACGGCTCTTCTGCAGCTCTTCTGCTTCTCTTCTGGTGCAGCACGTGAAGACACTGCGCCAGGAGGACGTATTCAGGGCACGCACCATGCGTAACGGCGTGCGCCCTGATGATGTCCTCGGGGAGGGGTTCAGGTGGCTTCCATGCAGCTGCCCCTCCCCTTCCCTGACTCCAAGATGGAACTTTGCGCCATCTGCAGAGGCCCTTTAATTGCCACGGTGCAATGCTATGAAATTTGGGGTAGTAGTTTTGTGAGACATTTAGCCTTCTCTGACAGAAAGCTCTGGTGCCACAACAAATTACAATTCCCAAAATCCCACAGCACTGAGCTAAGACAATTAAAGTGGTGTCAGCCTGGATATTTACTGCAGTGTGGATTTAGCCATTAAGAATTTGTGTGTATACAGCAAGTATACATAAGTCAGAGCCAGCATAGTATACTGGTTTGAGTGTTGGACTAGGACTCTGGACACCAGGGCTCAAATACCGGCTTGGACATGGAAACAGAATTGGTGACCTTGGCCAAGTCACACTCTCTCATCCTGAGAGGAAGGGAAAGGCAAATCCCATCTGAACAACTCTTGCCAAGAAAACTACATGATAACCTTAGGTTTCCCATAAGTCATAAACAACTTGATGGCACAAAACAACAAATATATAAGTGAATGGATGGTGTCATAGTTATGCTATCTCAGGCAGCAAGAAAGGACGCTATCAGAGATGTGTGGACCCAAAAGGTTTTAAATTATTGTTCTACAGATTATAATTGCATGCCACAATAACAGCCTCATTCTGACCACACTGCCTAAAAAAAAGAAGCCATTCTTACCTCACAAGGTCCCAGTGAGCATGGTCATGGATCAGTACAAAGAGTGTGTGTGGATTCTGCATAGAGTTTTGTAAAAATGCTTTAAATTTTGCCTGGGCTTCAGCATCAACTTTCACTACATATTGTTCTACCCTCTGCTTTGTAAGATGCTCCTTCTCCAACCCAAGTTCTAATAAAACACCTAAAAAAAAGACAAGGCATGTCAGTCAGCCTGCTGAAATTGAAGTGGCAATGCTGTCAGCTTTTCACATATTTGTCAGTAAGCACCTGAATGCCAAAGGTGGAAAAGGGTCTGCTGATATGTCACTTCTGAAGGAGGAACACATATGAGGAAATCCACTTTCTCAAAGGATCCTAAGTCGAGATTTTGAGTGCTGGAGTCTGCAATGGAGCAAACATGAGAGAGCAATTTCTGAGCCACTGCGAGCTGGAAAGGGCGGATCTGATGCCGCTCAATGTGATAACCTAGATGAGGGGGGAGGCAAAGCAAAATGAAGTGAGAGACAAAGAAAGACTTTAATCTTATTTCCATGTTTTACAGGCTTTTTTTGTGTCTATAGAGCATAAATGTCAGCATCTGAAAGGAGAGTAATGTGGTATGTGACAGCTCTTTGTTCCAGCAATATCACAATCTGATTACATGGACAGCGTCCTGGGGAGGGGGCACCATGCATCAAGGGTCTGGCCATGGAAAAAGAAAAGTGGGCCTGGCATAGGTAATTAGGGGGATCCACAAACTCAGCAGTAACAAGGTATGCCCAAGAAAAAGCAAAAACCCCACCTGCATGGGGGGGGGGGGAGTTTTGGCAAAAATCCAAGAGTGTACTTCACTAATCCAGTGGAATGCCAGTTGCAGACAAACTAGAACTCTCTACCCTTTATCCTCCTGCTAGAGCCCTCCTTGGCACCAAAAACCTGCTTCAGCTAGTTTCCCTGCCCTCCATGGCAGATTTTTATGGTATGTATAGGCTGCAGGAGAGATAATTGCAGATGCTGACAAAAGTAGCATGAGCCACAGAAGTATACCATTGGATCTTGGCCTGGATTCTCTAGTCTTCAGGCATTTTGCAATTCCTCCCCACCCCAAGAAATGTAAACTTTACAGTAAAAATAAGGCAGATGATCTGCTGCATGTCCAAGAACATTGCAAAGGAGAAAGAAACAGAGATTATCACTCAGTTCATCCTATTAAAATATGACAATTTGATATTTATTGAGATAATTTACAAGGACTGAAACCACCATTGTTCCAGAGAGGTATGACCAAAGGTCTACCTGGTCTAGTATCCTGTTTTGCACGATATCCTATCCAATAAGCCTTGGAAGCCCACAGAAAAAGCACAATTCAACAGTCCATCCTTGTATCCCTGCTCAGCGATGAGCTCAATAGATAAACTTGAGTCAATCACTGTATCTCACTCTTACTGGATTCTTGCAAGGGTAATATTCCATTCTAAACTCATTGGTGGCAACAGAACTTGGAAATGTTCCTTTCTGGACTAGAGTTCCACACTATTTGGAAAAATTACATTTTGGGCTACAACTCTCAGAATCCTCAGGGAATTTTAGATCCAAAAAATAAACAAATAACTTTTCTGAGCTCTGATGGGGAAGGCTTTGGGTGATATAAATGTGAAACAGCACTTTCATGTGGCACGTGAACGTATCACTTACTTGTACATACAGCTGTTCCAGTTGCATCCAGTGCTGCTGGTTTATTTACTGCAGCGGAGACAGATGGCAAAATGTGGGCTCGATTTTCTTGATAAAATTTGTCCAACAAACCATCAGTGTCACCATCTAGCAAAATGAAAGATAGAATTCTTTCTTTTCTGTTAAACCGTTATTTTATGTTGCATCATGAAATCCCACTTCTAGTATCCCCCATCCATAACCAAGGCCTTGTCTGCCTTTTAAAGAATATCATTATATTTCACATACACTCATGTTGACCAACGGAAGAAGCAGAAAACAGCTCAATTTAGTTTCTAGAATTCATGTTTTTGCAGCTGAATTCTGATCTTATGCAGGAAGTACTGTAGCTTTTAATAAGAAATTTGTAGAACCTTTGTAAAGTCCGAGTGATGCATTGTAGACTAATGAAGGCCTGTAAGATGTTGGATAACTGTTCACCTGTGGGATGAACTGTTCATCCTATGAGGTGCATTTCTTAATGCATTTCTAACAGCCCAGTCCTTTGGGTGGCATTGTTTTTCAATGAATGGGAATTTAAAATATTTCACCAATTTCACAATATGCAAAAGAAGCAAAGCACTAGTGGCCACATCACATTTTAAGCTACAGAACAGGATAGAACTTCTATAGAGTTCATATTTTTTCTAGAGAGCAAATCACATGAATGATTAAACTATCATGTTTTGGATAATAACTCCCATCAGCCCCTGCCAGCACTGTCAACAGGTATGGATTATTGGAGCTACAGTCCAAAACAGGGGTT
>CM034701.1:244176150-244187843 GCA_020142125.1 Phrynosoma platyrhinos
TATATATATATATATATATATATATATATATATCGTGTATATATATATATATCTGAACCAGTGGTGTAGTCCAGAAACATAACTTTCTCAAACCTTATATATGAGCAGAGCTTAGAGCATTTCTTCTAAAAAGGAGTTTGGTTTGTTATTCATTGGGGGTCATTTTTCCATTATCATTGCCCCAGGTACAAAAGCAACATGCCTGGGGAAAAAGCACCTTTCTAGGGTGCTGATGTGTTAGGCTTAAAAAAAATAACATCTTGTTATTCCCCCAACCCAAAAAAAGAAAATATACAATGAATTTATTATATGTTCATTGGACGTACACCTAGCTACATAGCAGCGGTGTTCATTGGAATCCTGCATGTTCATCAGAATCCTGTATAGCTTATGTTATGTAACTTTACATACATCTAGTTATATAGCAGAGGTGCTAAGAAACTCCTTTACTGAATCACAAATGTGTGTAATGGGACACCAGCAAGAGCACACAATGCACATCAAGCACTTTGACAGCTCTGCTATGTAGTAACATAACAGCAGCCTTCTGCTGAATACAGATGCAATTCTAATTCCTACAGATGTAAGTCCACTTACAAAGATGTAATGCCCCAACAGGATTCTGGTGGTAATGATCTTCAGAAAAAACTAATGTTAGAAACTCAATGGCCAGACATATCCTCAAGCACACTATAGTCTCAAGCCACTCAGTAATTAAATCATAAATCTTAATTTGTTACACTTCATGCATTAGCAAAATTATTTGTATACAACACCGGTGTGATCCAGTAGATGCAACTTAGGGTTTAGATACTAGACAACAGATAGAATAGTTCTAAATAAATTCCTGTTTCATATTCCTAACAGTGACCTAAAAGCTCTAAATGGTGGACTGTCCCATGTTTTTATCCTTAGCAGCTCACCTGTTACAGCAATGCAAGAATCAATGGTTCTGTTCCTAGCAGCGCATATGATCACCACATAGTTGGTCTTCATTAGCTTTCCCTCAATGAGCATCTTAAACATTTCTGAGAGCCCCTCTGCTAAAGAGTAGTTGCACTCAATGATATGAACACTGTCATTACATGAGCTGGCTGCCAGTCCTGCTAGCCAGGGAAGCTGAGCTGATGTCACTGGGGCAATTGGGCCAGGAACCTGAGGGAAAGCTTGTGGAATGGCTTGTTGATACTGACGGATTTCAGAAAGATGAGACTCCCGCCACGAACGCATGAAAATCTGCTCCAAGTCTTCGATCAAAGGTACCTGGTCTGAAGCTAGGGGAAAACAACATGGCATCATAAGTGGTCATATATAAAGATTCTCTGTCCAGCATGGCCTACAGATACAGGGGTGAGGAAGTCTGTCACAGGCTTTCCTAAAGTTAGATCTTCAATAAGTTAACATGAACATTTTGCTTTCTTGGTCCAAGTAAGTTCTGCAAAATGAGAAAACCATCTGGAAATCCAGGCCCTCAATGTCCTTTACAGACTTCTTTATTTAGAACAGAATACTGTTGTGAGTAAAACTGCTAAAAACAGAGAACCCACACATTCTAATTCCTAGGAGTTATGATGTACCTAACTCCCAATGTCCTCTTTCAATTTTTAGTGATAACTCTAATCCTCATAGTAGTGGACAATATTACAAGAAGATGTAAAATATGTACATATATGATGCATAAAATATGTAAACACATTGTCAAAGAAATACTCAACTTTTCTTTGGCAATGCTTGCATCTCTCTGTTAGATTTCTCTCCACATTTATACTCAAAATGTCACAGGAACTGATATTTCAAGTCTCATGCTAGTTATCATTAGAATACAGTGGGCCCTTTGTGTCTGCTGCAATTTAGTTCCAGTGGACACTAAAATCCATGGTAGCTCAAGTACCATTAAATAAAATGGCATAGTAAAATGGTGCTCCTTATAAAAAAAAATGACAAAATCACGATCTGCTTTTTGGAATTTATATCTTTTTTGAATATTTTCAAGCTGTGAATGTTAAAATCTGTGGATACGGAGTGCCGAGATGGAGAATGTGTGAGATGGAGAATGTGTGACCCTCCAGATGTTGCTGGATTGTTGTTGTTGTTACAAGAACGAAAATGTCACCTAAACATGAGGAAGAATGTCCTGACAAAAAGACAGTAGAACACACTCCCTCAGAGAGTGGTGGATTCTCCTTCTTTGGAAGTATTTAAACAGAGACTGGATGGTCAACTGTTGGGAGTGCTTGATTGTATGTTCCTGCATAGCAGGGGGTTGGACTGGACAGCCCTGGTAGTCTTTCCAACTCTATGAGTCTACAATTCTAAGAACTCCCATCATTCCTCACCACTGGCTAGTGCTAATAGGATTTTCAGTCCACAGCCCAGAAAGGGCAATCAAGCCTAACAATATCCTCAGGTTTTGGAGTTCTAAACAGAGCTTGGAAACATGCAATGTAATATTTTTTTTATAGTTTAAATACATTTGTAACTTTTGATTGTTGTTACAACATCTAAAACAAGCATAACTAAAATTTTACAACAATCAAAAGTTACAAATGTATTTACGCTATAAAAAATTAAAGCCTGTTAAAAACATAATCCATTAAAAACAAAATACCGGTAGCAAACATAAAATCTTGAATTGACAAATATGAATGGGATAAATAGTATTTGTGCAAAAGGCCTTGACTCCTGAACTGCAAAAAAAAAAAAAAAAAAAAGTGGGACATCATCATCATCATCATCACCAACTGGTAAATTTACCAATTCATATCAAACTTTTCTGGGGTGTCTTATATGTTGAAAGAGGAAAACTCACCAAGCTGGACAAGGTAATAGACTGTTAGTAGGAGTTGCATTTCCTCTGAAATAGGCTGTATTGTAGAGGCTCCATATTGTTCATAAGCTCTAGAGATAGACTGTGCATTTTTGTAACATGTATATAGAAGAGGACTCACTATGACATCATTAAGGTTCCCACAAAGATAAGGAAAGTTTCCATGCCCTATGAAATAAGGCACAATATAGAGTATTGAGATTCCATGTGTTCTGTACCAGAGAAGTATTATTATTATTATTATTATTATTATTATTATTATTATTATTATTGACCAGACTTGTTTCAAATCACTTGTTTTGTAGTTACCTTTAAATATGACAGGCTTTGCTTTATATATTTGAAGTAAGTTATCAGGAATTGAAACTGGCTCTCCAGAGGCCACTACCGGAGAAGACGCTGGTCCTAGCATGGCAGCATGAGGTAAACAGGACAAGCCTCCAGTGCCTCTACCACCGCCTCCGCCTCCATCTAGAAATCAATTCAAAAAGATTAATCAGAAATATATGGCTGCAGTAAAGATATTTGTTCAAAATATTGGTTCAAGAAAGAACCAACACACCATTCCACTTCTGATATCAGAAGCTGTGCAACAGCAAAGTCCAAAGACAATGCATGCTAGGGGACTGAAGAGTCCATGTGGTTCCTTCCAGATCTATGATTCTACATAGTCTAGGTATTCTTGGCTTCATTCAGTGCACATCTTTATCTTCACTTATTGCTTCTCTGAAGCTTGAGGGAAAACACCACAATTCCCTTCAGCCAACATAGCCAATAACTATTATCCAAACAGTAAGTGGCTCCAAACTATTTCTGACACTATAGCTCCTGATACTTCTCCCTCCTTCTTGCTGCCCTCACATCTCACTACATTTCTCTCAGTCCTGCCCTCACATCTCAAGTCAATAAAATCCACATTTTCTTCAACTACAGCCTGTAATCCCATAGCTGAGGAGCCCTTAGCTTGAAGCACTTCCTTTTTAACTTCTCTTCCCTTTTCCAACAAAAGGCTGAAGGAATCTAAGAGCAACAAATATACGATTAACTTTTTGTTATTTATTATTGTATTATTATTATTATTATTATTATTATTATTATTATTATTATTACTATTTTGTTTCTTGTCACTTAAACAATCTGAGAGTTACACTCATATGTTAGGAGACTTGAATTTGGCATGTCGCATCATGTCAAATATTACCACCATCCCATCCATGTTCTCAGGTCAAGAAGTGATGTAATAAATTTCATAAGAACTTAAGAATTCAAATGTGATAAAAAATTATAAGTAGTTTGATAAATACTTCAGTTATTATCTAAGAGAGTCCTGTGTCCTTCCCTATAACTACAGCTATAATGAAGAAAACTAAGCTTTACCTTTGTTGTTGGTTTGTACCTTCAAGTCATTTCTGACTTTTGGTGACCCTAAAGTGAACGTATTATGGGGTTTTCTTAGCATGTTCTGCCCAGAGGGAGTTTGCCTGACACTGAGAAAGTGTGACTTGCTCAAGGTCACCCAAAGGGTTTCCGTGGGTGAATGACAATTTGAACTTTGATCTTGAAGAGTCCTTTTTCAGTATTCAACCACTACATTACCCTGGCTCTAAGTTTTACCTTTAAAAGAGCCATTTGTCTTCTGAGGAAGGTGCACACTCCCCATGCACCTTGTTTCCAATAGGTTAACACTCCTAGAAAGTTTCCAGGAATTTTAATCTTATTCTGATTTGGAAACTTTTTCTGCAAACAAATGAAAACAAATGGTGCTCTCTGTTAAAGATAAAATGTCACTGTTCTCCTTGGTTTTTTCAATAATAATAATAATAATAATAATATGCTGTAGTAGCTGGGAGAGAGTAGAGGATCTGAGGTGGAAGGAAACTGGATGGAGTCTAACAATAATAACAATAATGCAGTCTACCCCTGCTTTAGTCTGCTAACTTACAAGATGACATATGGTCAGAAGCCATCTACAAAAAATGCTGTCTTTCTTAAGGAAAAGGGGGAAAAGTGTGGGAAACCTGCACTTACCATTTTTACTTCTATTTGCAATTTGTGGGTTGGGCTGTAAATTCCAGGCTTCATTGGAGGATGGGGATTCCGGTGACCATCCTTTGTGGCGTTTTTTAGGTGGTCCTGGGTTTGTTAAAGTCCCTACGAATATTAAGAACACAGAAACTAATATTTTAAAAGGACCCAGATTTTATAAATTTTGTAAAACCACATGATTGGATATTTACTTTCAAAATTTTCAGGTTGCCCTTCCATAAGCACAAAAGGGGACACACCAGTACAACACATACAAAAAATACATACTGAATCTATAGCTACTTGACATAATTTAACATGATTTTTAAATGATTGTACACAGCACACTGTACCATCAAAGAAAAACAGTGGAGAGAGAAGTCTATGTCTACAACCAAATACAAAGATGGAATTAGATGTTACGAGGCCATGGATAAGGATATCACATCGGCCTAAATCCTATTGTTAGTCCTGATTAGACTAGATCCACTGAATTAATGAGGCTTTAACTATGAGTTGATTTACCATCAAGGGAGTAAATAGGTGTTGCAAATATTTTTTTAAAAACCCAACAAACTAGATCAAATATTTTTCCATGGTTAGTTTGGAGCTTAACATGTTTAGGTTTGCAACCTCTAAAGGGCCAGTGTCCTTGACTGGTTTATTGTACAATTCTTCCACATGGTGGCAGCAGGTTGCTATTTGTGCTACAGCTTAGCCACTCATTTTTCTTTCTCTCGCAAACCCAGAGGGAGAAGCTCCCATGTCAATAAAACACTATTGCTGTAAATCCTTGTCATGTTCTAATGCTGACCTATCTGAAAACAACACCCTCTTGCAAATCCTAGAGCTCTTTGAAAAACTGTTCAAATCGATTTCCAGACAAGCAAGGAAACAAAAATGGCCCTGGGCTGAAAAGACATATAAATGAAACATTTTGCCAGTCCTACTAAAGATTGCACTAATATTTATTGTATTTGTAATATGAATAGGGCAACTTTGATTCCTAGCACTGTGTTCTCTGTTGATAGAAAAGGTACAACATGTTTCAGCTCAGATTCTGAGCAGGGTAGATTCCATTCTACTACGTCCAAAACACATACAAAAAAAAAGTCTGCTCATCATGTTTATTCAGAACTAATAGATGCATTGGAGATTATCACATGGAGAAAAAGGACGGGAGAGAAGTGGGATGCTTGTGTCCTTATCGCACGATTGTGCGAAGATTATCATGTGACATCCTGCAATGTCGTGCTCATCCCGTCCTTCTCCTGTCAATGAAGTGGAATGGCCTGTCACTTTTCATTAATGGGAAACTACCATTAATGAAAAGTGATGGGATCATTCCACTTCATTGACGGGAGAAGGACAGGATGAGCACAACGCCATGTGATAATCTTCATGGCAATCGCACAATAAGAATGAGAGCATCCCACTTCTCTCCCAACCTTTTTCTCCATATGATAATCTCCAATGACTTTTAGCAACACAGAAGAAATAATGAGTAGAATCCGATCTTAGTCAAACCTAAGATTGCACTCACTGAAATCAATTACAGTTATGGCTTATGTAGCCAAATCCCACAAAATACAAAACAATTGGCCAGTAAAATCAAAGCAGAAGGTGAATTAAATGAAACTGTTTAAGAGATAGTAAGTAATAGGAGCCACTATATGTGTTAAGTTGCTGAAGCGATATAATTCCAGAGCCCAGTCCTAATAATATAGCATTTTCTGCACAGGAAACATCTTTCCTATGCAGAAAATAATATTTCTGTGCTGAAAAGGCAATTTCTGTGCAGAAAATTCTATTTTCTGTGCAAAACAACCACATGCAAATTCTGTCCAAAGTAAGTCCTGAACTTCAAAGATTGTTGTCAGCCCAGGATTTTTCACATCAGAGTTTCTTGACATTCAATGAACATGTTTATGAACATCTTTTTCTAAATATTTTCTAATAGTCTTTCCATCTCTATTGTAAAGACTTTATTATTCTACCATGGAACTTTAGCTTATGGATGAGTCCTTTGATGTTTTTGCTTTCAGTATTTTCTACCGTAAATTGCCTTGTGAGGGTTTACTGAGACAGAAATATATTAAGCAAAGGGAGGGAGGAAGGGAAAGGGGAAGCATAAGGAAAGAAGGAGGTACCTAATATTTGTGGTCTTGTCATGGAAGATAAACCACTTTTCATTGAGTGTTGCTGGGGAGAGTCTTTTCCATTATAGACTGCATGGCCTGCAGCTGATGAGAGATGATCAGGTGCTGTGTCAATGAGAAGCATAAGAAATATAAGATTATTTCATAGATGCCGCTGTATATGGAACACGATGGCCATAAGCACAAATTTCCCTGTCAGGTTCCCTTTCAGCAATGAGGTGGGCATTTCTTTTGAGCTCCCTTGAACTATTCCTGCTGAACAACCATCTCAAGACCCAAATACTACTTGACAAATGTACATATCTTAGCCCCAATAAAATGTGACATACATTGCCTAGTGCAATGTCAGTGCCACAAAAGGAAGGGGAAACCTAGTACTTCATAAGCACGTATCTTAGATGATTTTATACTGTAGAGCAAGACCATGTTGCAGCCTGTGCTTGTGCTGAAGTTGGGGGGCTCTGAAAAAGACCAAGAATAAGACTTTCCTTCTTATTGGCATTCTAACACTTCCACTAGTTGTTTTTTCTTGCAAGTGTAGGCTTTCTTTATTTGGCTTCAAATCATCACAACTATTTTTACAGATTAATTTTTTCATCATTAATACTTTAGAACAGGGGTAGGCAACCTTTCCCCTTTAAGGGACGAGGGACTTCAGCTCCCAGAATCCCAGGAGCTATTGGCCAACATGGGACTATTGGCCAACATGGTTAAGGCTTCTGGGAGCTGAAGTCCCTCGGCCCTTAAAGGGGAAAGGTTGCCTACCCCTGCTTTAGAAGGTGATTTTTTTAAAATATACTAAAATAATCAGGGAGGCCTTTCTACCTCTCTAACTGCTTACTTGGAACTGACACTCTGAACTTGATGGAACTTCTGAACAAACATAAATCCTATTTATCTTGACACTTTCTAAGGAATAAGCAGTGATTCAAAATGGTGATTTTATTTAAGAAAACTAACATATATTTAGAAAAGCTCTGCATATATTCATCAACAGAAATGCATTCAAGACCAGAATCATGTAATTCACCTCATCAAATAATCAAAATGGCACCCATAGCCAAAACAACCAGGTAAATGCAGTCAACAAGTGCCAATTTGTTTTTAATTAGTTAACCTTTGTGTCTCAGTAAAAACATTTTGAACTTTCACAGTGCTGAGTATCTTGTGTCCATGAAGTGATAACCATGACAGTTAAAACTATTTCTATTTGAGAAAACATTCAGGGGTAGCTGTTTTTCTATTTCTATTTCAGGTTGTAGAACAGCAAAATATAGAAAAGTCAAAGGAGTGAATATTTCTGCAAGGATCTATACTCCATCATTTTCTGCAACATTTAAGGGTGCATACACAGAAAGATGGGTTCTCAGGGGGTAGACTTATATTGCACTTTTACCATATTTGGGCATCCCATAATACTATCAATGGAGAGAAACATAGACTTTTGTAACAGTGTCTGGGTGAACAAGGATACATTCTCTCCAGACTTTTCCACTAAAAATGGTAATGTTGTGGGTGAAAAGGATATAACCAAAGAGTAAACCCCTGTGCCCTCAAGTATACTGTTACTGAGCACCTGAACAGGGTAAGGCTATGGTTGAACTCCACAACATGCTTATTTTCAACTGACTGGATGGCAGCAGGTTGCAATCCAGCATGCAAAAGCAAGATATCCTATCCTAAGATATCTTTATTTCTGCTAATACTGTAACTCTAGCCACTGGAGTCACAATATAAACAGGAGTAAAATCTGAAAGATATTGTGACTTCAGTGGCTAGTGTCACAGTATACACAGCACATATAGCTGCTTCTAGCAATAAGAGCTAAAGTTGAAACCCAGGGATGACCTATGCATAGTGGGTACCTTGTCATACTTCTGCACTCCTAGTCTTCTAAATAAATCACAAATCAGTTGTCTCTTCTCTATCCAAGGAGCATTTTATACGTACAAAAAGAAAGACAGAATGAGATTTAATATTTACCCATCTGATGCATCCCAGCTTGAACAACTGGATGTGCTGCTAAAACAGGCCCATTTGTGACAGTAGCTGGGGAGCCTGTATTCTCTGGAGGTGGAAATAATGTGTTGGAACAAGTACTGGATGAGGATTGCCGGGTTCTGAACTCTAAAAAAGCAAGATGCTTTATGCTTAGGGAGAGCTGTTCACAGTGTATCTGCTATTCTTTTATAAAGTCACGAATGTTTTGTATATTCATTGCAGACAGAAGCACATCTATTATTACCTGCAGTAGGATCATGATCTTTACATGTATCTGTCCATATAGTTGTATGTATCTACAAATATCCCCAAGAGCTCAGAGCAAAACCTGAGCTTCATAGGAGCTTGGTGAGACAGGTCAGATTGACAAATATTAGGCTTTGTGTAATGTTAGCCCTCCCCACTCTTCAAAAGCTGTTCATTCACACTTACTATGGTGCATGGATTTGCTACAGGTAAGCCATCATTTGTAGACATAAGCTCCCTAATGTTAAACAAAACAAACATATTTGAGAGTGTGTAACAGACACAATGGGAGTCACAAATCTTGATGTGTCATACACAACAAGATTTCTGACTCCCATTGTATGTGTCTGTCACCACCTCTCAAATAAGATTTAGGTTTGTGGACCTATTGTTTACTACACAGTCACCTTCATCTCTCACTCTCAGCATCCACAAACTGCACTTGATCTTCATACTTCAGAATCAAATGTTCCATATGTTAGAGTCCTACCGTTGTACCATAATGGCCCTCACCACTTTGAAGTAATCTCTAAGCACTCACCACACCCCCACCGTGGGCCCTTTGTTGCATTAGGAGGCATATATATATATATATATATATATATATATATATATATATATATATATATATATATATATGATAATTTTCCAGTTTATACTGAAGGAATATACTGAAGCATGTAAATATTCATATTCCATCTGTCAGGGACCTACATAGGTTAATCAGGCTAGCTGCTTGAGATTCAATTACTTCAATTTTTGAAAATGACTATAAAAGAATTTTCAGCATTGCCTATGCCCATGATGGCGAACCTGTGGCATGCGTGCCAGAGATGGCATGCAAAGCCATTTCCCTTGGCACACAGAGGGTGGGGAGGAGGAGAAACAGGCACGCACCTGTTCCTCCTCCTTTGCGACCCTCCTCGGTCTCCAGCTGCCTCTCTGGAGGCAGCTGAAGGATGGGGATGGCATGGGGAGAGGAGGAGGAACAGGGGCACACCTCTTCCTCCTCCTTCCCAACCTCCCCAGCCTCCTTGCCCCCCTGGGTCTTCAGATGTCTCTGGAGACGGAGCTGAAGTCCTGGGAGGGCGGGGGGCAGAAGTCCCATCCACAGCACTGGGTAACACCCGGTGCCGGAAGGCCTTTTAGTTTAGGCACTTGGCCCCTAAAAGGTTCGCCATCACTGTCCTATGCCTTAGCTTTATTTCTAACAAGTTCTTTGTTGATGGCACCTAAATCCTTCCAAAGCAATTCCAGAACTCAACAGGGATTATTCGTTATCTCACCTGCCCCCTTCCAGCAGATTGTAGATCCTTTGGTAAGAGTTCCCTGTGCATTTCTGACCAGATAATACTTTAAGTGTTTCTGTTTCTTGGGCTGAGTGGTCAGCTTAAGATTGATATGATTGGAAAACTCAGTAAAGTAGCAGAAGCCTTTCTTGCCACAGCCGACACAGTTGCCAGAGAAACCTGATAAAATAAACAATGCACAGAGATGATGAGAATACACAAAATAGCACAGATAATGCATTCCAATTTGTTTGGAATGGCTATTAAGAATTTACTCCATCCAATTCTCTCCATCCCCTTAAAAACCAGAACAATACAAGATCTATCCACTTTTTAGCTTTGGGCACATCAATTTAGCTTTGAACACACACATGAATGTTGTTTTTCATAGGTTTGTACTGGATCTGGTACATTATGGCTCATAAACACAACCAGCTCCAACTATAGGTGACTGAGAATTTCATTTCAGATTGTTTTCTCCAAGAATTTATCAAATTTTTTAAATTTCTTCATATTTGGAATAAAAAGGACTTGAGATTAAAGGGTGGGAAAAGAATGAAGGAGAACCAAAGCTAACAAATTTATCAATCCAAACCTGGGATTGTGGGCAAGTTTTACAAGTCTGGGTATAAATTCCTACAAATTCAATCATGTTAGGACTGAATTTAAGTTGCCACCTCTTTTTTCTCAGAGGCTTCTCATCTTTAGCACTTAAATAGCCGAGAGGCACAACATGGTCTTCTCTATGCTGAGAATAGCTGTACCTATTAAATTTGGCCAATGCAAATAGCTGAAACATTTGTTTCAGTTCAGTTTTTAAAAATTTATTGGAACATCCACCATCTAGATCAGGGTTAGGCAACCTTTCCCCTTTAAGGGCTAAGGGACTTCAGCTCCCAGAAGCCTCAGCCATGTTGGCCCATAGTTCCTGGGATTCTGGGAGCTGAAGTCCCTCGGCCCTTAAAGGGGAAAGTTTGCCTACTCCTGATCTAGATGGACTTTATATGCCAGCATCCTGAAGCCAAACCTGACTGGCTGCAACATGGTATCATTTGGGAACCTATTCAGAGTGAAGAATATGACTGCTGCCAGGTTTGCGGCTACCTCCCGGAGGGCTTTTTCAGTCGTCGCCCCTAGACTCTGGAA
>CM034701.1:244193125-244203817 GCA_020142125.1 Phrynosoma platyrhinos
AAAAAACCCAACACTTAAAAAAAAGGCCACACACACAGGTAATAAAAGACTTGTATTTATACCCTGCAGGCATATTGCCGTCTTATCATGTTTGCAAGGCAAAAGTCAAAGAGACTACTCAAGAAAGTTAAATGCACAAACATGTTTCCTTCTGAGCATACATCCACAGATGTTTACAGAGCCATCACAGAATCACTCAGGAAACTATTTTGAACACATTCAGAAGAAGTGTGTGTTTTCCTTCTGTGAACAGATTGTTTCATGTCAATCAACAAAAGCAAAATAAAAGAATGACCCATATCAAACATACCCCTACCATATTTCACTCAAGGGATCTACATGATGTCTGTGTGTGTGTATGGCATGCTCATGTGTACACATGCATAGCCACAATATTGGGGGTAACAAGCTTTGCGTGTGACTCAGAGATCTTGGGATCCCATGCCATCACAGTGGGGTAATGGTATGAATGTAAAGCAGGGGTAGGCAACCTAAGGCCCAGGGGCCGGATGCGGCCCCCCAAGGCCTTTGGACCGGCCCCAGGCCAGTCATGTTGCCGCCGCCACTGCCGCCGCCGCCCACCATGATGATATTAATTATTGTTGTTATTACTTGTTCTTGGGGTTTTCTTGGCAAAATCTCCACGGGGGTTTTGCCATGGCTTTTCTGGGGCTGAGAGAGTGTGCATGCATATATATTTTTTTTATTTTATATATATATATATATATTATATAAATTATATACATATATAATTTATTTATTTATTTGTTTATTTATTTTTGGTGCTTCGGCCCCCCAATTGTCTGAGGGACAGCAACCCAGCCCCAGGCTCAAAAAGGTTGCCTACCCCTGATGTAAAGGATCATAAGCTTTTAAATTCAGCACTCTAACCTTTCTCCTGCCAAATAAATAAACAAGTCATTTTGCCAGGCTTCTGCAGGATCTTGAATTAGATACATCTAGCACTTAACTCACTTGCTTTATTTGATTTCTTTCCTCAGCTTATTCAGCTTTTACAATAAATTGGTTATTAAGCTACCCTAAATGCATGATGGAGTCATATGTTTAAGAACACAACACATATAGTCTCAACACACATGTCGACATAACTTCTTCACAAAAACTGAGAACTTCTGCTTTAGTTTCCTTTGTATGGGCATGCTGAAAACCTTTAGACAGTGACATAAACTTAAAAAGGGCAAGTGCAGTAATTGAAGGGGTTAGATATATGTATGGGAAATGTAAAGAGGAACTCTACTATCGTCTTGTGCATATTTACAGAAATGCAAAGTAAAATAAATTGTTCAGTGAAACTCCCAAGCAAGTCTCCATATGATTGTAGCCGCAGCTATTATTACCAAATGTTCCTTACTTCCCTTTTCTCTTTCTCTCCTGGTTTAGCATGCAATTAACACATATACTACTTCCTCTGCATTAACAACCCCTTAGGAACATTGAGCAGTTAATAGTAGTAGCAATGAATAGGTCGAGTAGTACAACATTATTGCCTGTATCTTTAAAATGACAACACATTGCTAATTTATAGCCCCTTTAATTCCTTTACCATTGCAGGGCAATTGTATTGTGAACCATCAAAGTAAGCAAGATCTCACAGCAAAACAAATTATTGCTAGACAAAGTTATATACTCTGCCACTTTGCACAAAGCTGGCTGTAAACTCAAATCCCAAATTTATTGATACTGGGTTCACATTGCATTCTTTTGACTATTATTGGGAGGCCTCTACAGATGCTTGCTGCCTAGCAGTATAGAGAACAGCAACCCTAACACACCCAAGACTTTCACTCTACAATATGTAAATCAAAATAGTGCAGAAAACAATGTAGAAAGCTTCTGAGGGATGCATTTGCCGAACACACTTGAATGGCATTAAGTAATTTGATATTCTTCAGCATTAAATATGGGATCTCTGTAGAAGTTTTGAAAAAAGCATTATTTAATGGTCTTGTCTGGTGCTACTCAAGTATTTTTCACAGCTCATTTTGGACTGGGTTCCTGTCTCACTTTCAAATCTCACTTCTAATGCAGAACAGATCAGTCCCTTGCATTTTGTTTCATCCTTCCTTCAAGGAACTTAAGTTGGCCTGTTTATGTATCATCTCGTTTTTAATTCACATCAACTCTGCAAGCTAGGTTCAGAGAGATACTTAAGCCAGCTTTCATAACCAGATATCCACTGTCAGGTCCAAGTGCAAAATTCAGACCACTGCAGACTGGCTTGTTTTCAAGGTAGTTTGAATAGAATATACATCCCTTCATCAGAGACAAAGATAGTGTTCAACTGCTGCACTGCTAAATTTTGTAACTGGAAATAGAAGTTAAGGAATTTACTGCCAGTAAATACCCTAAAAGCATCAGATCTCATCTGATCTTGGAAGCTAAGCAGGGTCAGCCCTGATTAGTACTTGGATGGAAGACAGCCAATGAATACCGGTGTTGTAGGCTATATTTCAGAGGGTGGTGGTGGTGGTGTTTGCCTTCAAGTCCTTTCTGACTTACAGCATCCCTATCATAGGGATTTCCTTGTTTTTTCATAGGGTTTTCTTGATAGGTTTCCTCAGAGGGGATTTGCCATTGCCATCTTCTGAGGCTGAGAGAGTGTGACTTGCCCATCTGATGTCATCTAGGGGAGAGACTCCAGGCCCAGCACCATTGGGCCTAGAATAAGAAGAAGAATCCTTACTTCTTAAAGGACGGGTGGGATTCGGGATTTTTATGTTTTATGTTTTGTCTGTATGGAAAAGTTAATGTTGTAAGCCGTCCCGATTGCTCTGAAGAGGGGTGGGATATAAATTATTATGATGATGATGATGTCACCCAGTGGGTTTTCATGGCTGAGCAGGGATTAAACAATCCAGATGAAGGAATTGGCAAAACAATCTCTGAGTAGTCCTTGCTTAAGAAAACTTTATGAAATTAATGTAGCCACCTTACGTCGACAGATGACTTGAAGGCACACACACACAAAGGTATTTAGATCTGAGTGGATTAAAATACATAAAATACAGTCAGCCTTCCATATCCAGGGATTCTGCATCCAGGGATTCAACCATGTGGCTTAATTTTTTTTTTAATTCCAAAAAGCAAACCTGGATTTTGCCATTGTATATAATGGATACCATTTTATTACTTTGATGTATATAATGGAACTTAAGTATCCACAGATTTTGGTATCCAGAGGGGGTCCTGGAACTAAATCTCAGTGCATACCAAGAGCCCAATGTATTCTGTTCAGGTTGTGGATAAATATAGTAGCCATGCTGCTGGTGGTAGTGATATTCAGAAACCAGAAGGCCCCAGCTGTTTTATTAACTATGGGCCAGAGCAGATAAGCAGGAAAAAGCATCTTGAACCTGCTTTTTCCCAAAGTGGGTTGAAACCCTGCTATGCACATGGCCCACTCCCAAGTCATGCTGAATGCACATAGCCCGACCCTACAATGAGGCATCAAGCCACCCCACTGGGTAATGTTTTGTTGCCTCTCCACCATGCATACTCACAGTTGCACAAACACACTGCACATTGCCGGTGACATCCAAGTATCTCCCACGTCCACCCAGATGCCATCCCATTGGATGGCCACACCTTTGATCAGCCACATAGTCGCACCTGTGATGCTCCACCTGTACAGGGCATTAGTGTATCAGGTGTGCGAGTGATACAATTGGCAAAGTACAATCATGGAGCCCCTCCCCTACATCCCTTCATCCCATGCCCCCCTGTTGGACTATCTAGTTTGTGGATATTGTAATTAGATCCATTGGAGTTGACGCATTTCAATTTCTTTGCTTTGACACAGCCCTGCACTTGCGTCAGGGCGTTTATATGCAGATGTAAAAATGTGCACTTTCTGTCTTGAGTCACATATCCCAAGTTCTGTTTTCTCTGGTTTTTAGCTCCAGAGCATGGTTTCAGTTCAGTTTCCGCCTGCTTTGAAGATGTGCATCATCTAAACACCCTGCCTTCAAAGTGGTTGGAAACTGCTTTATTTGGCCTGTCTGTTCCACCCCTATATTGCTCAGCCATCTTTACCTATCAATTGCTAGCACTGACACACATTTTATTAACAGTCTATGTATCAGCACAGGATGAGATAAGAGGCATCTTGCAGTGGAAAACTGCAGCAATAACCCAGTAATTCAAGGAGTAGTTCAGGTATCTATAATGCAAACTGAACCTGACAATGATTTTAACCTTAGACTGGAATGAACCTAATCTTGCAGGATAAGAAGTAATGTAGCATTTGCAACCATTCATACCACACATTCATAGCACTATGACTCCACTTCCATGACAATTTGAAATACCCCTCCTGAAATTTCCAATCTCAGCATCCTGAGATTGGAAATTTTGGGAGGGGTATTTCAAATTCTCCACCTGAGAGAATATTTCATGCCTCTGACCAAACTTCAAACGCCAGGATTCAACAGGACAGAACCATGGTAGTTAAAGAATAATAATAGTGCCATAAATGTATAGTGTAAGTGGGCCCAAGGTGGCTCACATGAGCTTACAATTTTTCCCAATGTAAACTCAGCATTTTCCAGAAGACTGGATTGTTCAGAAACACCTACCAGAATATTTCTGTGGATAATGGTCAGGAAAACTTTTAAACTCTCAAAATCCCCCATCCAACATGACCATGGCTGGTCAAGGAATTTTAGGAGTTGTAGTTCTCTCCCCTCAAAAAAAGAAGAAAATTCCCCAATTCTGGCAAGCAATAGAAATGTTATGTGCCAATATAGCCTCATTCTTCTATCAGCAATGCTGGAACCACCACTTACCTAACAAAGCATTACGGCCATGGTCATCAGGCAAGAATCTTTTATCTACAGCACATACCAAAAGGTGATCAGGTATGTTAGGCGACTTTGCACCAACAAGCAAAAATCCAGAAGGCACTTCGATTTGTTCATTTGAAATAGATGCTAGCCTCAAGTCTTTACCAGCCTGGCAGAAACCTGGAGATAAAAAACACAAGTATTTTAATCAAATGTATAGGTTACGTGCTGCATAAGTTAGTTTAATGGACTATTTTTGTATTAACAGAGTTTCACAATCTACCAGGTTTTACTGGCTGGGGCTTTTGGACTACCAAGGATTCAAATTCTATCCAAGAATCCATGAAACACTGAAGTATCATCTGATAATGTGGTATGTTTAAAGTGGTGTCATTTGTTTTGTAATTGTGCTGTTCTGATCCTATCTGTGGCTATTTCTTTCAGATGTTTTAACAGTCACTTTGGAAATGCTCCAAATCAATCGCCACTGGAACCATAGTTGTTTTCTTTTCTCAGAGGCACTGATTTTTTTTCTCTGTAGAATATAATATTTGTAGGAGATGATTATGATGATGATGATGATATATGACAATAATTGTAGATGATGATTATGATATAATGCTGTTTGTTTGTTTGTTTGTTTGTTTGTTTGTTTGTTTGAAAAGCACAACACTCCAGATAATATAAGAAAAGGCTTCATTCTAGATCAGGGTAGAAATCATACAGTACTCTCATGTTACTGGAATGCAAATGTCATTATTCCTCACTATTGGCTATGCTGCCTAAGGCTGCTGGGATTTACAATCCAACAGCATCTGGGGGACTGCATAATTTCCACCCCTGCTCTAATATCTATCCATAAAGGAAAATAGCACCAAAACTACTGAGTAGGAACGGTTGCCCCCATTCATCAGTACACATGCCTAGTTAATTTGATTCGGTCAGTAAAGGTTCATATGGTGTAGGGACTGATAGTACTTTATGGACTGTAAGCTGTCTGGGAAGTTCAGAAACAACTCCATTTTTTGTCCTATCATAAAACAGAAGAAATTAATCAAGTAATAGTTAATATTTGTACCTGTAATTTGTTTTTTGTTTTTTAAATGGCCCCAGTAATAAAAATGGAAGAGTCTAATAATCTAAATGTGAATAGGAAAGTACACTTTAAAAGCTCTAAAGGCTTTTGATTCTGTGTTGTTTTTAAGATTTCAGTACTTTGCCTCTGAGGATACTCACTGTTATATACATCAATGCATTGCCCAAAACATTAACTGACAGGAGGTGAGCAAATTTAGCTTTGAAAACTGTTGGGAGTGGGGTCAGCTATTGTTCCTGAAAGCAGATGGGCAGGACAATGGCAAGGCTGAGGGACACTGGGAGACATTTGTCCCAACATAAGCCAGGGTCATCACAGGAAGGTTAGTATCCCATTAATGAGGTCCTAAATTTCACATGGAGAAACCAGGAAATGGAGCAATAATTAGAAGCAATAAGTGGCGAGACACAAGAATAAGGTGGAGGCCCCAGCCACTCTGTATACTCTTTTAAGCATCACGGAGCACAAAAATGAGCTGGTAAAAGCATATTCTGAAATGCATCTGCTAAAAAAAAATCCTAGTACAAATACTAAATAAGCAGCATCAGTTAGAATAGTTTGCCTGGCAGTGGCATCCCCTTAAAGCATCAGTAGCTCATGGATAGAGCGAGGGAGACTTCCCCTAGTACAGGGGTAGGCAACCTAAGGCCCGGGGGCCGGATGCGGCCCCCTGAGGCCTTTGGGCCAGCCTCAGGCCGGTTCTGCTGCCACCGCCGCCACCACCCGCCATGATGATATTCATTATTGTTGTTATTACTTGTCCTTAGGGTTTCCTTGGCAAAATCTCCACAGGGATTTTGCCATGGCTTTTCTGGGGCTGAAAGAGTGTGCATGCATATTTATTTATTTATTTAAAAATTACATTTATTTATTTATTTATTTATTTATTTATTTATTTTTGGTGCTTCAGCTCCCCAATTGTCTGAGGGAGAGCAACCCGGCCCCAGCTCAAAAAGTTTGCCTAACCCTGCCCTAGTATTTCAGTGTGAGGTGCCCCCTCTGTTTGGTCCAGGATCCATGCAATGCCGAGAAGAAGCTACTTCTAACTCATTTCCAAGGTTGCATCTGCATTGTAGAAATAATGCAATTTGATACTGCTTTAACCACCATGGCTTAATGCTATGGAATTCTGGGATTTATTGTTTATTGTGGCTCTTTGACAGAGAAGGCGAAATATCTCACAAAACTACAGATCCCAGAATTGAACCATGGTGCTTAAAGCTGTGTCAAACTACATTATCTCTGCAGTGCAGATGCAGCCCAAGTAAACACTGGTGCTATTGAATGTATCAGTAGAAAATAAAATAAAAACAACTCTTCCATTCATACTGAAGCAAGCAGTGGCTCATTTAAAAATGGTATCTAAGCTTACAATTTAAAATGTCTCATTTTTAACCTCTACATCTTTCACAGATCATTTAAAGGTAATTTAAAATACAAAGACATTTTAATTTTTTCAATAATTTAATTAGAATAGACATTAATTAAAATAAAGAATGACAACTATCAGTTGCAGTACACCAAAACAAGATTATAAAATTGCAAATTATTTATATATCTATTTTAATATATAAAGCGTCAACTAATAAGTTAATATTTTTAATAATACCACTTATAATTAATATTAATAATACATAGTAACATAATAACTATGAATCAAATTGGTATTACTTGTGGTAAAGTTCTAAATGAAGTGGTAAATGTGTCTCTAGGAAGAAGTTGGAAAAATTACTTTTTGGACTTGAAGGGGATTTGGAGTTGAAAGAAATTACTCTCTTCAGACTACAGTGCCCAGAATCCCCAGTGGCCATGATGACTGAGAGCTTCTGGGGCTACACGTTCAAAAGTTACTTTTTCAGGCTCTGTCTCTCTGTAGTACCAATTCAGATTATGGATGTGGGCTTATAGCAATTAATGGTCCTGATATTTTGAATGATACTCTTATATTGAATGATAGGATATAAATTATTTATATAAGTTCAAAACTAGGAAAGACTCCAAATCCATTTTAAAAAATCAGAGAAACAAATTCTCTTCCAGAGAGAAACATGACATGTAAGGTCACAGAGTAAGTAGACTCACAGCCTTTACAGACTGCCAGAAATAATCCAGTTTAAGACCACTTTAACTGTCCTGGCTCAATGCTAGCGAATCATGGGAACTGTAGTTTATTGTGGCACCAGAGCTCTCTGACAGAGAAAGCCCAATATCCTAGAAAAAAATATAATTCCCATGATTCCCTAGCATTGAGCCAGGGCAGTTAAAGTGGTCTCAAACTGGATTATTTCTGGCAGTCTGCAAAGGCCCTCAGTTAGCCTGGCATCTACTTTTCTAGGTAATTTTCTTTCATGCGCTGAGCCCACACTTGCATTCCAAAGTAATTTAACCCACAGTTGCCACAGACACAGTATACCACCTCATCTGAGCCTCAAATCCAGCCCAAATCCCTCTGAAAGTGCAAGAAGGTCTTGATGTTAATTAATTTAAGACTCAATTTGAATTGGATTTGAATCAGGTCTAACCCTTGCTGGACTGTACCTTTTGGGTTCCATTTTGTGTTTTGTGCTGAGCAAACAATTATTTCTTAGTATTAGTATTAGTATTAGTATCCTACCCACCTCTCACCCTGGATCGAGGCAGGGAACAAGGAAATTAACATGCAACATAAAACACACAACATCAATTAAAAACACAGATCAGTTAAAAGTGAACATCTGTGATAAGTATAAGAAGGAGCAGTGTCTCCTATGTATGCTTGCAGTCCTTGCTACTCCAGGCCAACTGCTGCTGAGTGAATTTCTTAATTTCTTACCATCAGTAGTACAACAGCCTTCAGGAGGTGGTTTCATCTGATAAGTGACAGGGGGGCTATTTGATTCTGAACCCTCCTCCTCTTCCTCTTCTTCCTCCTCCTCTTCTTCATTATCAGCTCTATTGCCTGCTAAAAGGTATCATGGGTGCACAGTTACCTCCAAGGTCAGATCAAACTCAGGTTAGCGCAAAGGTTTAGCCTTTCTCAGTGCCAACTCTTCAATGTTTCAGCTGCTGGTTAACTGAGGGACTTGCACCCAATGAAGTTGGATGAATCCCACAGGCTTCTACAGAACCCTGTTTCTTGACACAAGAGTATAGGCAGAACTTACAAGACAGCAATCCATCACAGTGACCCTACCTTGGACAAGTAGCTGCATCCACACTGAAGAAATAATCTAATTTGATACCACTTTAATTGCTATGGCTCAGTGCTATGGAATCCTGTGATTTGTACTTTGTTGTGGCACCAGAGTGCTCTGACAGAGAAGGCTAAATATCTCACAAAACTATAAATCCCAACATTCCATAACATTGAGCCAAGGCAATTAAAGTGGTCAAACTAGATTATTTCTGCAGTGTGGATGCAGCCATAGGGGGGAAACAGACGGGCCGGAAGGAGCGGCTTGAAGCTGCCCCTTCCAAAGACGGATTGGGGCCATGGCGAACACATGCTGCAACCCCAATCTGCCTTGAAGCCGGCCAAAAAAGTAGTGGCAAGGATCCATTCCTTTTTTGGCTGGGAAAAAGGTGGTTTTCTCTACCCTACCATGGCCCCATGGCAGCTTCTAGCCACTCCGGCCACCGGAGTGTCTTGAATCTGCCCACATCTGGGCAGCCACCCAATTTCCAGGTGGCTTCAGGGAAGTGTCCAGACATGTGGCATATGAATGCCATGCTCCCAAGCTGCGAAGACAGTGGCTTAAAAGGGCCATCTGTTCGGGCCCCTTAATCTTACAAGCATGAGAGAATGCCCTACTTGATGCAAAGTGCATTTGAATAGCAAGGCCACACATGCCTGGTAACTGTAAAAACTCCAAAAACGTTACAGTTACAGGAGTAAAGTTCTTGTCATGCTGTAATGTAAATTGCTTCAGAGCCAATGAGATAAATTAATTACAAATACCTAGTTACAAATAACAAATAATTAGCCAGAATCCCAGGACAGATATATGTGCAGATAGTGAGAAAGGGCACTTCTGTGCATCCCATATTCCCTTCCAGTCCTACCTCCATGTGCTATGAGTTGGTACTATGAGGACAACTAGTTGGGGAGATTCCCATTTCCTGTAATGCCCTCTTGTGCTACCTGCCTGTTCACTGCTGTGCCCATATAGTGCTGCTGACTTCCACAAACTGGTCCCTGACGGAAGGGAGGGATTACATTGCACTGGATTAGGCCCTGCAAACTTTGAAACTGTTTGATGACCCCATCAAAAGGTCTTAGAAAAAAATGGAGATAGGCCCAAGGTTTACTGAATGGGTTAAAGGTATATATATATATATATATACTCACATCAAAAGGCTCGGATTCTTATTAATGATCAGAAATCCAAAAAATGTTAACATCAGTAAAGGTACTAGGCAAGGGTGCCCCCTTTCACCCTTGCTATTTATAGTAGTATTTTAAATTTTATTGCAAAATATAAGAGATAACTCTAAAATAAAAGGAGTTAAAGTCAAAGGAACTGATTTTAAGACGAAAGCCTTTGCTGATGACTTAATGGTATCCTTATCTAATCCAATACAAGACAGTCCAGATCCAGAACTTCTGGACGAATTGAAGAAATTTGAAATGGTCTCAGGTTTGTAAATAAATAGAGAAAAAACAAAAATCTTAACAAAGAAATTAAAATCAAATGAGATAAAAACATTAGAAAAGATAACTGGATGTGAAGCAGCAAAGAAGATTAGATATCTGGGCATCATGATTATGAATAAAATTTTTTGGTAACAATTACAAAATGACCTGGAATAGAATAT
>CM034701.1:244203917-244214975 GCA_020142125.1 Phrynosoma platyrhinos
GACCCTGCTTAGATTCCAAGGTCAGACAAAATCTGGTGCCTTGAGGGTATGTAGACTAAGCACTGCCTACCATGGTATTTGTCAGAATCAGCTTCATAAGATGAGTACAAGAGGTATTGTTCTTCCTGGAGTGCAGCACTGGCTAGTGTTCATTGGCACCATCATGTTTAGGCTGTGGAGTGCAAAAGGGCACTATTTTGTCCCTAAATCTACTTATCTCCATGGAGCTATAGGGAGTGGCCACGAGGGATCTGAAACCCAACTTGGTTTTTCTGGGACTCCTGAATCAGGGGAGGTTCTACAAATCTTGGACCTGTATTTGGATGAGGGTTATCAAGCGCATGTCTGAATCCTGACAGTACAGAAGTTTTGTGGGTATGTGAGATCAGCGGCCTGATGTGGAAACGATTATATTCCCCTGAAGGAGCAGGGGAACAGTCTGGGGATACCCTCTGATCCAGCTCTGTTGGCATCACCTTTTACAAGTCCCTATTACAAGATGTTATGCCATTCCTATACAGCAGCAGTGGAAACTGGGGCCCATCTTGGTAGAACCCCCTGCTCCACCAGACTATTTTTGTTCATTAATATTCATTACATTACATCTTATTCATTACATGGGGACAGGATGCCATGCTTCTTTCCCTGGATTGGTGCTAGAGAACTAAGAATAATCTACACTACAGAAATTAATGCAGTTTGACATCACTTTAATTACCATGGGTCAATGTTATGGAATTTTGCATTACACAGAGGGGTGTGATAGAAATTTATATTATTATTATTATTATTATTATTATTGGGGAATAATAATAATAATAATAATAATAATAATAATAATAATAATAATAATAATAATAATATACCTTATTTTCCTGCGTATAAGACTACTTTTTAACCTGCAAAATCTGTGGTTAAAGTGGGGGGGGGGCGTCTTATACGCCGGGTATAAGGATAAGGAGGACAGGGGTGCTAAAACTCTATATTTTGACTGGAAAAATGGGGGGTCGTCTTATACGCTGGGTCGTCTTATATGCCGGAAAATATGGTATTTATATCCCACCTCTCTGTAAAATACAACCGAGGCGGCTTACATGATAAAACAAATAATCACGTCTTCCAATAGCCCAGGATTGTAGTTTTGTGAAATATTCACCTTCTCTGTCAAGAGAGCTCTGGTGTACAACAGAAACTACAAATCCCAGGATTCCACATGATGGAAACATGGCAGTTAAACTGCAGTGCACAGCAGCCTCAGGGGGTAATTAAAGAGAGGAAGAGCTACAATCAATAGACCCAACTAGTGTAGACCCATTAACTCAATGGGACTCTGGTTAACTGCTGATTTACCAGGTTCTGATTGACTTAATAGACCTACTCTAGTTGGGACTAATACTGAATGTAGCCCTAAATATTTTAATTAAATAAATGAGATGTTTTTTTAATAAAATGCAGTATGTGTGTGGTTTTAAATCATCTGGATAAACTTGAATTTAATTCACACAAAATTTCCAGGGGTAGCCCAATTGAGACCCAATACTTTAAGAATGAAGTGTGAAAAGGACTCCTTTGTCTCAGAACAACAGCCAAGCTCTTGCAAGGTCTTTTCCCAGCTGATGTCATAATCTACTTTGTGACATCAGACTTTGTTGCTGGGGAAAATCTGTTGAGATCTCAGGCATTTTATCTGGGGAATAAACAGAAGAAGCAGATGGACCCTTTAACAAAGGTGGTTTTTCGCCCCATTCAAATGTCCTTTTTCAGAAAGAAGAACAGATGGCAAAGATAAATGTGGATGCCATATAAACAGATGTGTTCCTAAACAGGATTTTCAAATGGGTAGCATACTGTTAACACTGTTCAAGATTATTTTAAATACGTATTTGATTTCTTTTTAAACATAATGTGCAGCTAAAGACTGCTGTATTTTATTGATAATGAACTTTTCCACCCCATTGTTAGACGTCTTTGAAAGGACACATGCACAGGGGGATAAAAAAGATATACTCTGCAAGCCGATAAGGAGAAACCAGCAATTAGCCAGAGGAAATAGTTGCACCAGGAGGATAGTGGTGTCTGCACACTGTCAGACCCATCAAGGTTTCTGAAGTTTAGCGGTTAAAAAAAAATTAATTGGATGTGCTGTGAAAAGAATCTGATGCCTGCTTGGACAAATCTGAATATACTGCCTAACTACTTCCACCTCCCAGGAAGTGATATTGGAGATAAAAACACCAGAGATCAACACAGGCTGTCTTGGTGGAAACTCAGTAAAATACTAAACTCTGTCAAAATAAGATATCTGTGGTTCATTCATAGGACTTTAATTTGAGCCCAAAATTATAGCTCCATTAAGAGTTCTCCTAACATGTTTTTAAAATTATTCATTGTTAAAATCAAGGCTATCTGAAGCATTAATTAGGTAACACTATAATTCTAAATATATATATTGTGTGTGTGCTTTCAAGTCTCCTCTCGACTTACAGTGACCCCATGAATTTCATAGGGTTTTCTTAGGCAAAAATATTCAGAGGTAGTTTTTCCAGTTCCTTCCTCTGAAATATAGCCAACACTCATTCATTGGTACTCACTGGCAGTCTCCCATTCAAATACTAACCAGACCTGACCCTGATTGAAAGAGTCTATTGCCTTTAGGGTATGTTGTTGTTGTTGTGTGCCTTCAAGTTGTTTTCAACCTATGGCGACCCTAAGGTGAACCTATCACAGTGTTTTATGGAGCTGAGAGAGGGTGACTTGCTTAATGTTACCCAGCATTTTTCCATGGCTGAGCAGGGAGTCGAACCCTAAACCCCAGAGTCGTAGTCCAATGCTCATCCATTACACCATGTTGGCTCCCCACTACACCATATGCCCTAGTTTTTGTTCAAGCCTTACTTCCACCTCAAGTAGGTTAGGATTCCACATTTTTATCTTTTTCCAACAAAGGCAAATAAATGCAATTTTAGATTCCAGTCACTGTACAGTAGGCCCTTCCATGTGATGGGGTTTGGTTCCAGGACAGCTTCTGAATACCAACAGTCCCATTATATACACTGTTGCAGTAAAATGGCGTTCCTTACCTAAAATGGCAAAATCAAGGTTTGCTTTTTGGAATTTTATTGGGGGGGGTATTTTTCAAGCCATGGATGGTTAAATATGTGGATGCAGAATCTATGGATACAGAGGGCTGACTGTATATGTTTAACAAGGCTCCTTTTAGCAACAGAGCATAAGGCTATTCCTATGGACAACTATGTGTCAGTAGGTCCCAGTTAGAAAAGCTTATATAAATATAAAAATGGGAGATTATTCCTTCTTTAATCTGACCCCTCCCTCAAGTGGGACAATGCAATTCAGACAGAATAAACAGCTAAAAGCACAATGTGTGTAGTCCTAGTCCTTTCTGAGGTGAACATCCTGTGTATGTTAACACTTGTTAGCCGCCCTGATTGTGCTCAGAGGGGCGGGGTATAATTTATTATTATTATTATTATTATTATTATTATTATTATTATTATGTGGGCATATCACTTCAGAATGCAGATGGGAGGTAGGAAGCTTAGGGGCTGGCAGCCCAGAGGCAAACAGCAGAAATGCCTCCCCCATGCTCTCCTGCCATTGTCACCTAAGTAGGGCTCCTACCACACTACACAATTATAATATCATGATCCCACTGTCATGGTAATGCCCTATGCAATTCTGGGACTTGATGTTTAAGGTACGGACTTTAACATTTTCAGCCAGTGCCTCACCAACCACAAACAACAGGATTCCATAGGATGTTGCCACAGCAGTTTATAAGAGGAAACATAGTGCTATAATTGTGTCATGGGAAAAGACCCCAGGGCCTACTCTTTTTAAAAGATCAACCATAATCATGACCTTTCGTCAGTGTTGGTGGCTCACTTCTGCAAACACATATTTGCTGGAGTTGTACAGACACACACACACACACTTACTTCTACTTCAGCCCCTCCTGCTTTAGGGTGGGACAATGGCAGCAGCAAAGTTCTTCTATATTAGAGTATGACTGAGGGGCTATACAGATGCCATCCCTGGGAGCGCCGGATCGGGGCTGCGGCAACCACATGACACAGCCCTGATCTGGCACTTTGCCGCTCCAAAAAGAGCTGGCAAATGTTGCTCCTTTTTGGAGCGGCAAAAAGCTGCCCTTGCCATGGTGGTGGCGGCGCTTCTGCGCTCCTTTGGCGCAGCATGTCTAAACACTGCACCAAGGGAGCGCCCTGACGCCGCCCACCGTCTGTTTGGGCAGGCAGCATGAGGATGACGTGGAGGCAGTATTGAGGCAGCCGGCGTGCGGTCACCACACCCCAACTCCACCCCCAGGCCGGCCCTTGTGGACAGTCTGTACAGGCCCTTACTCGGGCTTGATCTGCACTGCAGAAATAATGCAATTTGACAAAATATTTTGCTTTAACTGCCATGGTTCAATATTATGGTATTTTGGGATTTGCAGTTTTGTTAGATGTTTAGCCTTCTCTGTCAGAGAGCTCTGGTGCCACAACAAACTACAAATCCTAGGGATCCATAGGATGGTGTCATGGCAGTTAAAGCAGTGTCAAAACTGCATTATTTCTGCAGTGCAGCTGCAACCTCAGTGGGCTTCCATGTCTGAGTGCGGATTCAAACCCTGACTTCTACAGTCCTAGCCCAGTACTCAAACCACTAATTATACCTTTTTAAAATCCATTAATAATCAAATATAAAAATTAAATCTGCCTCTACCATAACAGTGCAATTCTATTTTCTTTGTCCCCATGGAAGACCTTGTGATCTTCACCTCTCCAGTATCAGTGCTCAGAGCTTGGGATAGGTGAGAAGGGGGAGAGAACTGGGTTCTTGTCATGGATTTATGCATAAAGACTTTGTATAAACAGGATCCAGAGAGATTGCAATCCCTAAGCCTGCCCTCAGCATGGGAAAACATTTTTTGACTAGTCCTGAAAATGTACTACATGATTTCCCTCCCACTGCTTGCAATGGGAGAGAAATGATCAAATCAAAAACACAAAATATGAGTGGCAAAGGCAACTTCTTCCTCACCTCCACCAGCCTTACACCCATTTCTAGACAGTGGCTTAACCTCTGCACATTTCTAGACAGTGGCAGCTGATGGTTTACATGGCAATGAGGTACCAAACATTAAAGGAGCTATCCAAGCTGCTGAATCTATTTGAGAAGAAAGTAGTCCATATCATTGATAGTTCCTTTAAAATTCAAACTAAAACTAAGAGCAGATTCACCACCCCACTGACACGAGAGCCACCAGCCACTATTGATATTTCATCCTGTCAAACAGCAGAACTAAGGATTAGGATCAAATTCTTCGCAGAAGGATGCGATTCTTTGCAAATTTTCTTCTGAAAGGAAGCGATAAGTTCACACTACAAGTAAGCCTTCAAAAACTGCAGTTTTGAAGACTATTTGCATTTCAGAATATATTCTGTGCAAAATTTACAAATGGTATTTTTGCACAGGAAACATCATTTTCTGCAGACAATGCTATTTTCTGTGTAAAAATACCATGTGAAGCTCTATGCAGAATGACAACATTTTCTGCATATGAGACAGCACTTTCTATATTGAAATATTATTTTATGCACATAAAATGTTGTCTCCTGCACATAAAAGCTATTTTCTTTCATCTCTGACAGGATAAAATATCAATAGTAGCTGGTGGCTCTCATGAATCTGCATGAATCTGCTCTTAGTTTTAGTTTGGATCCTGAACTACATTACAAAGATTCTCATAATTCCAAGATTCTTCTCATTAGAGTTCTTCAACACCATTTCTCAAATATTTTGAATACTCCTTCCATTTCTTCTTCACATCAGAAAGGTTTCTAAGGGGGGGAAGCAGACGGCGCAAAGCGCTGTTTTCGAGGCAAGAAAGGGGAGGGGCAGCCACACGGTGGGTGCCCCAACCCCTTCCCCAAAACGTCCATACACGCTGCAGCGGAAGAGTCGCTGAAGCTGCGCCGGCAGCCTTTTGCGGCGCACCTTCAGCGATTTGTGGAAGGAGCGCTATTTTAGCGCTCCCTCCAGGGTCGGCGAAGCCGGCCCGCGGGGCCAAGATGTGCGGATACATCGGCCCCGCGGCGCAGCTTCCTGGGGCGGCCCCGTGCCGCCCGTCTGCTTCCCCCCTAAATTACATACTAATCTTCTATGTGCAAGAACCATTGTTCATTGACAATCAATGCATGTGAGTTTCAGTTTGTAACAAACAGCACACTCTAGGGACAGGGTTTTTTTTTCCAATGACAACTAGGCCACACATTTGAACCTTCCCAGGAAAATGGAAAGACCACAGTCCAGCACAGAATCAGACCAAAGTACATCTAAATCCAAAGATGTATTAGTTGTCATTGCTTGGTCAACAAATAAGGAGCAAGTTCAAATTCTCTTTGAACATTAATAGTAGAAAGAACAACAACAGCAAACAGCAACAACAGCAAATAAGCATTTCTTACCTTCGAGAGATGAAAGCTGCTGTTCAGCCTCTAAATAGAGCTGTGAAAAAACTGGCCTGGGAACTAAATTGTTTGACCGGAGAGAGGCTTCAATCGAATTATGGAGCACTTCTTCAAAGCGTGTTGTCTTGAGCTGCCCAGCATAAGAATTTCCCATCTTCTTAAAGAAATACAGTTTGAAGACAAGGAGTTTTTTAATTACAAAAAACCTATTCCACATCAAATGAAAGAGAGAGAGAGAGAGAGAGAGAATATATATATCAAGTTTTGTTCTCGGAAAATATGGGGGGGGGACCTCTATACTGTCAAAGTGGAATTTGGCAGTATTTACTAAACAGGTCTTGCAGGTAAATGGCAGGAAGTTACAGCAACAGCTTTTTGAATTTGCAAATTCTGACACCAAGTTGTAAGAAATGAAGTAAAAACAACCTATGGCATGGTTTGAGACTACCCTTGGTGCTGTAAATTTCAGGGAAGACATTTTTCAAGTTTCAAGGGTTTTTTATTTTTAATGGTAAAGTTGTGCTGTTATAAAACAGGTTAGAAAAACAGGCTCAGAGTCAACATCCCCAAAGGTACATAATTTAAATGTATTTACTGTTCTCTGGGATGGTTCATGTCAAAATAAAAACACAGTATCATAAAATACTACAAAATATAGACACATATATAATCAGAAGGACAGAAGAGTGACAACTAATCAGTTTTACAGTTATGAATAAATAAATACTATTATAAATAAATAAGCAAGTTAGTAAGCCTGGGAAAAAAATGTAAATGTTAATTTCGAACCAAAATGTTATAAGGATAGAACTAGGCAAGCTTCCTCAAGGAAATGATTCTACAGATAATGGCTATGATAGAGAAGGCTGACCCTCCCTCCTTCTTTGGTCTCCATCTTCCTTAGAAAGCGCCAATGCCTAGAGACACTGAGATTATCACACGGGAGGAAAGTGTCCTTCTCTCTTCCTTAATCCGTGTTATTTTCACGATGGGGGGGATTATCACACACCTGTGCACTTATCCCATTCTTCTCTGTCCATAAACAGTAATGGACCCATCACTGGATATTAACGGGAGTTCCCATTAATACCCAATGACAGGTCCATTACTGTTTACGCATGGGAGAAGAACAGGATAAATCCATGGGGGTATAATAATCTTCCCCCCAATTGAGCGAATAACACGAATTAAAGACGAGAAAAGGACTCTGGAGCTTAGTGCGATAAATCTCCTCAGAAGATCACTTTAGTTCATGGACAAGCTGATGTCAGAGTGAGTTCCACTGAATTCAGTGAGGACTTATTTGTGAGTTGTTAGCCCACCCTACACCCCTCCGGTTAGATATGGGGTTTCCTAATTAATATATAGCATTAGGCATGTTTTGAGAGGTTACAATGGCCTGTGAGAACTAGGAAAGAGTCATACTGATCTCAAGATATGTGGGAGGCCTAGGTCCAAAACACACTGCAGAAATAATCCAGTTTGAGACCGCTTTAACTGTCCTGGCTCAGTGCTAGGGAACCCTGGGAATTGTAGTTTATTGTGGCATCAAAGGTCTCTGACAGAGAAGTGTCTCACAAAACTACAGTTCCCAGAATTCCCAAGCATTCAGCCAGGGTAGTTAAAGCGGTCTCAAGCAGGATTATTTCTGCAGTGTGTTTTGGACCTATGTAGCCAAATGAGGCAAAATCAGCTGATGAACACGGATATGAAGATCTGATTCACACTTGCTGGACTGAGTTCCCATTGAACATTATTCAGGCTTAGGGATTTGCCAGTTTTTTTGTTTTGGGATTGTTTAAAAAGAAGCACCATAAACACTGAGGACAGCTGATTATCTTAGCCCAGGGGTGGGCAACCTTTCCCCTTTAAGGGCCGAAGGACTTCAGCTCTCAGAAGCCTCAGCCATGTTCCAATAGTCCCATGTTGGCCAATAGCTCCTGGGATTCTGGGAGCTGAAGTCCCTCGGCCCTTAAAGGGGAAAGGTTGCCTACCCCTGTCTTAGCCTATTGCTCTTTAATGCAAAGATCCAGAAGACTGGATCTTACTGCTATAGTGAGAAGGTAGAAGGTTCTTAGCATTAAAACGGTTGCTTAAACGTTCACAGTTTTACTTGGCTAAGTAACATTTTGGGATTATATCTCCCAGAATCCCCAAGCCTTGCTGGATGAGGTTTGCTGGATTGCTAAATTCAAGGTTAATATTTCCATTCTTTGTGCAATAAATAAATAAATAAACAAATAAGCAAAAATGGTAGTCTTTGAAACCACAACAGATATCTCTTATTTCCTGACACCAGTCTTGGGGAAATATACACACTGAATGACCCTGAATGTGTTAGTTGAGCAGTAAAATGGGACCAGAAAGTTTGACATGGTGGGCCTTGTTTTCTTGGGCTTTGAGCTCTGTGTCTGCTACAGCAACAGCAGTACAGATTTATGGGTTTCGGGCACCCCAGACACAAGTGGGTGTTGCAAGAGAAGGTTTCAAATGCCTGTGAAATTCCAGACAAGGATCAGAAAGACTTCCTGGCTCTGTTCAAAAGGGCCTCCAGGTAACAAGAAGTGGGGAGAGGAGGGGGCTCTATGGTGACAGCATAGCCGCAGAGGAAAACCCTATCACACTGCCAGTACAAAAGAGGGTGAGGGTGAACTTTTAAGAGTCATTTATATCTATAAAATCTATATTCAGCGGGAGTTATGTTGACCATGCAATAAAATACAACAAAATCCTCACTGTAATGGTACCTTTTGTTCAGGCCATCCCAAAGGGACAGAATACATTATGCAAGGCTTTCAAAGCTCATTGGTTTCTTCATCAGCCAAAGTTGTTAAAAATCAGGATCAAGAAAGGGATCAACCCTCCCTCAAGACCATCTTAAGCACCATTCTAAGCATACAGGTCAAATAATATACAGACGTGTGACCTTGGCATGGTTACTTTTCTTCTCCTGCGTGGTTTTTGATGTAGTAGTTTTATTGTACCAGGACACTGGGAGGCCAGGGTTTGAATCTCCGCTCAGCCATGGAAACCCACTGGGTGACCTTGGGTAAGTCACATTCTCTCAGCCAAAGAGGAGGGCAATGCAAACCTCCTCTGAGCAGTCTTGCCAAGAAAATCCTCGTATAGCATCACCACAAGTTGGAATCAACTTGTAGGTACATAACAACCACAACTTAGCCTGCTGGAGAAGGCATTGAGCTTCTAAAGTTTGCATAATTTTTGTGCTTTTTGTTTAATAAAGGTATCACCCTGATGTATATTGTTGATTTTTTTTGTATCTAAATCCCTGTGATAATGTATTGTAGACAGTGGGGAGGAAGCAAATAAAGACCACATGAGAGCTGGTCAGCAATTTTAAAAATAAGTCCTACCATATTCTTCAAAAAAGCAGCTTTGGTTAATATACTAGAAAAGGGGTAGGCAACCTTTTTGAGCCGGGGGCCGGGTTGCTGTCCCTCAGACAATTGGGGGGGCCAAAGCACCAAAAATAAATAAATAAATAAATAAATATAAAATAATTTTTTAAAAAAATTAAAAAATATGCATGCACACTCTCTCAGCCCCAGAAAAGCCATGGCAAACCCCCTGTGGAGATTTTGCCAAGAAAACCCCAAGAACAAGTAATAACAACAATAATCAATATCATCATGGCGGGGGGCGGCAGAGGCCACAGGACCAGCCTGGGGCTGGGCCAAAGGCCTCGAGGACTTCAGCTCCCAGAAACCCAGGAGCTATTGGCCAACATGGGACTATTGGCCAACATGGCTGAGGCTTCTGGGAGCTGAAGTCCCTCGGCCCTTAAAGGGGAAAGGTTGCCTATCCCTGGTTTAGGTGGTCCACACCAGCTCCAAAGGCATGCAAAGGTGTACCCCCCATCTCACACTTACCTGTTCTCTCCTCAAGCATCAGAGGCCCAAGACAGTCACCATCCTGTGCTTAATAGCAGGACCAGCCCTGCTCTCCACTTGACACACAACATACCCTGGAAGGAAGGGGAGAGGGCAAATTACAGCTTTGAACCTCCCTCTTTAAGCATCAAATGTACATACAGCAGAAGCAGTTCTGCACATATAACACCCCTCCTCCTATACCAGTGATGGTGAACCTTTTAGAGACTGTGCCCAAATTGCAACCCTAAACTCATTTATTTATCGCAAAGTGCTGCATCCCTCTGGTTTTCTAGTAATGAACTCTGGAGAACTCTGTGCTGGAGTGATGGCACGCGTGCCCACATGGAGGGCTCTAAGTGCCTACTCTGGAACGCGTGCCGTAGGTTCGCCACCACTGTCCTATACTGACCAACACAAAATGGGGAAATTCTGGAAAACCCCTAGGCAGTTATAGCAGCACGTCTACAGAGCCCCCTCTTTTACACACAATACAAGCAAAATTCCAGGGAGTGTTGCAACCAGGTGCATCAAGAGAAGAGGCATAGGGGGTAGCAGACGATGGCGTTGGAGACGCCGCGGGATGGCGCGCCGCGGGGCCATGGCAGCCGCGCCGCAGCGCACCGGCGGCGTCCCTGAAAGGAGCGCTAAATCAGCGCTCCTTTCGGAAGACA
>CM034701.1:244227262-244238196 GCA_020142125.1 Phrynosoma platyrhinos
CAAATTCTGTTCTGACGGTGGCCTCTTGTCCTTGGTACAGATTCCTCAGCAGGGCTATCAGATGTAGTGGCACCCCTTTCCTTAAACTGCAAGTCCCAGAGTTCCATAGTACAGAACCATGGCAGTTAGATTACTTATAGTGCTATAATTATATAGTGCAGTGTGCTGCTTGTCATCCATATTCTCCATTATGAAACAGTCCACATCTGAGATCTGCTGGGGAGGCCCTTTTCTCTATCCCACCATCCTCACTGGTACATCTGGTGGGAAAACCAGAAAGGGCCTTTTCAGGAATTACCCTCCCAGACCCTCCTTATTTTTTATTTGTAGACCAGGGGTAGGCAACCTTTTTGAGCCGGGGGCCAGGTTGCTGTCCCTCAGACAATTGATGGGCCGAAGCACCAAAAATAAATAAATAAATAAATAAATAAATAAATAAATTAAAATTAAAAAAGAATTAAAAAATAAAAAAATGCATGCACACTCTCTCAGCCCCAGAAAAGCCATGGCAAAAACCCTGTGAAGATTTTGCCAAGAAAACCCCAAGAACAAGTAATAACAACAGTAATCAATATCATCATGGGGGCAGCGGCGGCAGGACTGGTTTGGGGCCGGTCCAAAGGCCTTGCTGGGCCGCATCTGGCCCCCGGGCCTTAGGTTGCCTACCCCTGTTGTAGACAAACAAATATTTTTCTATTCCAACATGCTTTTGATTAGTAACAATATAAGTCTTGACTTATACAATGTGCTGGATATTGCTAATCACTGTGCTGGGGTGTGTGTTTTAATGTTTTTAACCTGGTTTTATTTATTTTTCTGTTTAATTGTTTTTAACTTTTGAATTCTGCGGATTTTTCACAATATTTTTAATTGTTCCAAGATACTGTGAGTCCCAATCTGGGAAAAAGGCAGGATAGAAAGAAATATAATAATAATATAACAACAACAACAACAATATGTTAAAGCATAATTGTTCAGATGTTTATTTTGTGGCACCAGTAAAAAAAACAATGAGAAATGTGGAGGAAAATAACACCGGCTGTTGTATACAAATTAAAACCTAAAAATTAAGGTGTGTCTCCATTGCCAAACACATTTTTAAAAGCAGGGAAAAAATATTTATTAAGGCAAGGTCATTTTGACCAAGAAACAAAAGGAAGAGAACCTTATAATTACCGTAACAGACAATGATGAATCATGGCTAAGCATAACCTCCTTTTCCTTTTCAATAGAATGTATTATTAAACAGACAGATTATTTTACAAATGATTTGGGTCAATGCCAAGAGAAAAGAATTGGCTTTCATGTTAAACTACATTATGGATATCAAGAAAAGATGGTACAAATCAGGGAGGCAGAGCATACAGTGGGCTCTCCACATTTGCTGGGGTTATGAATACAGGACCCACATGAAAGTGGAGAAAATGCACATTTTAAAAACACTGGTTTTTACCCTCAGAAACACTACTCTAGGAATCTCTATGTCCTCTAGAGCAACTACAGAATTGTACGGAAGAGGCCACAAAATTGTGCTGGAAAGCATACAAATGCCTAGAGAAGTGTTTTTTCTAGGAATCTCTAGGTCCTCCAGTGCAACCTCTTGTGGAAACTGGCCATAGAGTCATGCTGGAAGACCTAGAGATTCCTAGAGAAAACATATTAATCAAAGCCGCAAAAGTCAAAGCCTCAAACATGAAGGGCCGATTATTTTCACATACAGTTGATATGAGTATAAATTCCAAAGAAAACATGGAAGTCAAGAGCCATGCATTCATTCATTCTACTAACTCATGTCCCACAAATGGCTTTTCTAACAGCATCAATATTTTGTTTTTATGCTGTCTAATATAAAAGGGATTTCATGCCATCAGTAGGTGAAATCCAACATCAGGCAAATGGAAACCTGATTCCATGATGGGACTTTTCACTCAGTTAACGCAACAGGAGACATGAAAAGGCAAGAACTTGCCCTTCCCTGTAGTCTTAGGCAAAACAAACTGCTGCAGCCTCTTCTTCATTAATAACTTTTGCCATCTTGACCACATTCTGATGTTGCTTAGTCACTTGTATCCCAGTTTTCATCTGTGAAATGTGGATGGGTGTGCAAGACATCTCCCTTGCAAAAGAAATCAAGTTGATGTTCCCTCACAGAAGGGATGTGAATCTCTGGATGAAAACAGTGCAAAGAAATGGAATGTCTTCTGTATCAAGATGTAACTTCTCTGCACTAAATTACTTCCAAAGGGATGTGCATTGGGATATACACTCCACCACAGGAAGCACTGTCCCATGTTTCCTTCCTGCAACAAAACCAGACTGTTTACAGGCTTGCATCCTTTTTACAGAGGGATATACACCATCACCAACAGGGGAACTCATTTTTGCAGGGCCCAAAATATTCACATAAAGTCTTCCACTTGCCAATAGTGAAATGTTTAGAGTTTACAACTCTCTGAATCCCCAGTTCATACGGCCACTGGGAGATTCTGGGAGTTGAGGGTTTTTTGTTTTTGTTTTTTGTTTTTTTTAAAAAAAAACCTGTTTTCCAAACTCTGGAAATGTTTAATACTACAGCACATGGAAAAGAGAAGTTTCCACAGTTGTTTTTATAACAGGGTGCACACTGGCATTCATGATCTCCCTATGAAATTATGGCCTAGAGGTGAGAACATCGGAAAGACACACAGCTTCCTGGCTTTTCTGTACTGAAACCTATGCCTAGTGACTAATAAACTAAGGCGAGGACAAAGGTGAACATGTTAATTTCAGGAATGAAATTACTGTAGGTTTGTTTGTTGTGTGATGTAAACAGCAATAGAAGAGCTTTTCAGCAGCCTGGATATGGGTTGGACCAAGGAGAGGCAATTTACCTCCTTCTTTCCTTGCCAGGATTCTAACAAAAATCTAATTTCGGAACCCAGTATTTGCAGTTTAAAAGAAGTTCCCATTCTAAGTAATTCTCATATATATTTACATAAGATAACACTAGAATATTATAGTAATATGATGTATACTATAATATTTAATATAGCAGAGGATAATGTGCTATATAATATGGGATAATATTTATAATAATATGTAACATTATACTAATATAAATTGTTAATTAATTGTCATTGTTGTTAACTGCCCTTGAGTCAACCCTGATTCATGGCAATCCTGTGATTGTGACATCTCCAAGACCCCCATCCTCTCCTGCTCTGCTTCCATCTTGCAAATTCATTCCCATGGCCTCCCTGATCAAGTCTATCCATCTGGCATACAGTCTTTTTCTCTTTCTGTTACCCCTCTACCTTTCCTAGCATTAATGTCTTTTCTAATGAGCTATGCCTTCTCATGATGTGGCCAAAGTACAACAGCCTCAACTTGACCATCTTGTTTTCCAAGGAGAATTCAGGCTTGATTTGTTCTAGGACCCATTTGTTTGTCTTTTTGGCTGTCCATGGAATCCTCAGCACTCTTCTCCAGCACCACATCTCAAATGAATTGATTTTCTTCTTGTCCACTTTTTTCACTGTCCAGCTCTCACTGGCACATGATGATGGGAATTACTATGGCTTATTTTAGTGCTCAGTTGTATGTCCTTACTCTTTAGTTCCTTCATAGCTGCCCTTCCCATTCCTAGTCATCTTCTGATTTCTTGATAGCAGTCACCGTTCTGATCAATGTTTGATCCTAGTTATGGGAATTCTTTAACTATTTTGATTTCCTCATTGTCTAGGTTGAATTTATGTATTTCTTCTGAGGTCATTATTTTTGTTTTCTTTATGTTTATGCTTATTTTTCTGTGTACAAATTGAACAAAAGGGTGATAGAATGCAGCTTTGCTCAACCTTCTTACCAATTGGAAACCATTCTGTTTCTTTGAATTCTGTTCTAACAGTTAATTGTCACACATAAGACAACATTTCTTCCTTGCTACACTTTAACTGCTTTCTGTTTCCTTATTATTATATTACTGAAAATAAATGAGAAATATTTAAAATAATATTTCTTTTAAATTGTTCTTTGTTTGACTCAGCACTAACATTAAATACTAGTGATCTATTTATTATTGGCAATGACCACAGAAATGCTGAAACTGGAAATAAGGAGACAATCTGTAAAGAGTCTAATAGAATAAAATCACCAGCCATGTTCCAGCAAAGACTAGTTGTGTGTGAGTCAGATTCACACTAGTGGAACTGGTTAATCATAACTCATGAAGCCCTACTGCTTTCCATGGACCTGGTCATGACCATAGGTATCTGGATCAGAGTATGCATGTACCCAACAAAGTTATCTTGGGTTTATTCCAGAACTACAAATAATAAAGAAAAATCCTAATCCAGTTTGTATGGGTTGTATCATGTTCAAGAAGAGGCATAATGATAACTGTGCTAGAGGAAATCATGGATCTCAGTATGCATTGCAACTGAACGTTGTATTCATAGCGAGTGTGCATCAACTGTTGATTTATGGTGGTGTTGTAGTAGCAGAGATCTTGTGCCAGAAAGCCAGGCATCCATTCATCAGCCACCTTTGTCTCTGGATCAGAGCTGAATTGAGCTCACCATCCTCGAATGCAGCCATTCTGCCGCTCCCTGCAGACTCAAGCTTTTCATTAAGCCAAACCAGAGCAAAGCTTCTTCAAAAAAAGGTTTTTATTCTTGATTGCATAGTAAACAGAAAACTATATACATCCATCTTCATACAGGTAGAATAGGAGATCGAACACACACACAACACAGTGCAAAATTTGTAAGAACAAAGCAGGCTCTAAGCCAAACCCCAAACTCCTCCCATGGGTGGATACCTCCACAGACAATTTGCTGAATAGCCTCTAACCCAACCCTCTTGTTCAGCCCTCTTGCTGTGAATCATGTGTCATGTGATCCTGGTTCCCAGACAACAAGATGATCTAATTGTTTATGTTCTATCTTCCTCTGTTCCCAAGCCACTGACCTTGGCGTGTTCTGTGTGAGTTGTTTACCAATTTACCACCTGCAAGCTCAAAATCTTTTTCAGTAGAAATTTTCCCACATCTGTACATTTCCACTTTAACTACATATCCCAACGCTCCTAACATCAACCCAGTTGACTATGGGCCTTTGCAGACTGGCAGAAATAGTGCAAATTGAGTCCACCTTAACTGCCCCGACTCAGTGCTAGGGAATCATGGGAACTGTGGTTTATTGTGGCACCAGAGCTCTCTGACAGAGAAGGCTCAATGTCTCAGAAAAAAACTACAATGGGATTTGAAGTTTAGAGAAGAGCTTCTATCATTTGCAGTCAGAGAGCTCTTGGCCTCACAAAACCCCAGAATTCCACAGGAGGCAACCATAACAGTTATAATGGAATAATAACGCTATAACAGTATAGTGTGACACCATTCTATGATGTAAATATCATTAAACATCGCTGTTATGTGCCTTCAAGTCAACTCTGACTTACAAGCTACCCTATTCTAGGTTTTTTTGGCAAGATTTTTTTTCAGAGGTTTGCTATTTCCTTCATCTTAGGCTGAGAGAGTGTGAGTTGGCCAAGATCACCCAGTGGGTTTCCATGAATGATTCAGATCCTGGTCTTCTGGAGTCTTAGTCCAGTAACCAAAGCACTACACCATGTTTGGCCCTGTCTGTAGGCTTGGCATACTGGTAAGTTAAAAAGGAAAATATATATTCTGAAAGACCTGGCTGACATTGCTGAGGAATTATTTCTTCATATAAGGCATGAACCACTGAATGCTATTAAAAAGATAATACTCCACAAGTACAGAACTTACACACAACAACTCTCATATGAAAAGTCAGTTGATATGCCCTCCATGTAATACAGTTGGCCCTTCCATGGACCATGGATTCTTTATTCACGGATTCAACCATCCACGGCTTGAAAATACTCAATAAAATATGATTCCCCAAAAGCAACCCTTGATTTTGCCATTTTATATAAGGGGCATCATTTTACTATATCATTGTATACAGTCGCCCCTCCTGATTCGGGAGGGGGGGATCCATTCCAGACACCTCCCGCGAATCAGAAAAACTGCAAATATTCAAAGCCCATTAGTTAAAATGGGTATGTGCTCCTCTTTGTGGTGCTGGGCGTGTGCCTTGGGCACACACACCATTTTGTCCCTTCCCGCTTACCGTCCATGAAGGAGTGAGACTGCGGACTCCAAGTCCGTGAACAGGGAGGGACGAGTGTATAATGGGACTTCAGCATCCACGGATTTTGGTATCCACAGGGGGCCTAGAACCAAACCCCAGTGGATACCAAGGACCCACTTTCTGTAAAATTACTTGTCATAACTGGCTTTCCAGGCTGCTTCCTTCAGGTACTAAGGAGTAACTGAGCTTAGAGGCGTCCAGAGATTTTGAATATCCTCTGGCAAGATAATTGTAGATATATAGATATATAAAATGAAGAAGGTTTATACATCAGAGAAGAGAAGAGAATGGAAAAGAAAACAAATCACACTAAAAAATAAATGCTTTAAAGTACATACATTCAATTTAGCTAATAGTAATGTAGCACCTTAGCACACATGTCTAACACTTTATCTGTGCACTCTCTTTCTGTGCAGATGGGCCATTCTTCTGATCAAATTTGCAATTAAGCTCTTCTCCTCAGGAAATGACAGGAGAGAAATGGTGTCTGAACTTGTTTAAACCTAACTGTAGGAAAGCAGCTTCAATGGACAGATTTTTAAGCAGAGAAGCAGCATGAGGGGGAAAGGTTAAACAGCTGAGCCCTTTGCTACTGTTCTGTTCAAAGGGGTCATCTTTTCTGACACTGCTTATGTGTTTCAATCTGTAAAAGGGAAGCATTTTCTCCTCATGGTTAAGCGCAAATAGTACAGTGGGAAGCAGCAGTTTCATGTTTGTAGTGGCAGAATGGGAGGAAGAACCTCTGTTGGTATTAATTTAAGATAGCTGACTATAGTTAGGAGATCTTGAAAACATCCAAGTGTAGTCGTGTTAGCCATATAGCACAGGGGTCCCCACACTTTTCTGGCCGGGGGCCGGTTCGATGTCCTCCAGAACAGCCGAGGGCCGGGGGGGGAAACAGAAGTGCGTGCATGAGCGTGCATGCGCATGACGCCGGGTGCCATTTTGTGTTTCAAAATGGCATCCAGAGTTGTGCACATGCGCCTGGCATAGTGCACGCATGCGCATGACTCTGGGAGCCATTTTAGACCAAAAAATGGCAACAGAATTGTGCGCATGCACGCTCAACGCTGGGTGCATGCGCACGACTCCCGATGCCATTTTGGAATACAAAATGGCACCCGGTGGCACGCGCAAGCTGGTAAGAAGGCCTCAACGGGCCAGGGCTGGCCCACGGGCCGTAGTTTGGGGACCCCTGATATAGCATATATTGGTGGATGTTTGATTGGATAGTTAGGAGATGTACACCTCCATTTTAAAGAAATACTAAAACAATTCACATTCATTCATTAGAAGCCATTTTCATTCTTTGTAAAAGGGTTCAGTTCCCAGCTTGGCCATGAAACCTACTGGGATGACCTTGGGCAAGTCAAACTCTCCCAGCTTTAGGGGAAGTCAATGGCAAACCTCCTCTGAACAAATCTTGCCAAGAAACCCCCATGAAAGGTTCACCTTAGGGTTACCATAAGTCAGAAATGAAGGAACAAAAGCCAGAGAAGTCCTCTGAATCTTTTTATAACGACTCCCCCGCTCCTTATCCTATTTCACCTGAAAGTCCTTTGTTGACACAATTTTTCCTCATCAATGTGATATCAACAAGCAGTCGCTCACAGAAAAGTGGTTCTGTCATATGTTCCGTGGGATGTCTACTGCATCTACATAAATGCTAGTTTATCTTGTAAACTAAATACACATGCAAATTCTATGCTTCCTTTTCTCCATGGCTAACTGCCCTGAATCCCACCTCAGGAAAAAAATGGGACTGTTGAAATGTGAGAACAAGGTCCTTCTTTGTCATGAGAAGCTAATGAGAACATCTCTCTCGTTCTTAATTTCTCTCTCCCTGGCTTTGGGGGACCAAGCTGGCACATGCCTGGCATTCTTGGTCAGACCACAACAGGATGCAGGGGAAGAAGCAGCCTTTTAAACAGGTTGGGCACAAGCAACTAGGACTTCAAAGGAGGCCAAAAGTAGCATCTTGCCCAGGAAGACTACTGAAAGCAGGAGAGATTCTGGCCAGCTGGTCCATTCCCTACCCTGAATCATTGGCCAGGAAAAGAAACAAATTTACACTTGGGGTAAAGAAGAAAATCCACAAGCCCACAAAACAAATACGCTTCGGTAAAAATGGCAAAGGGAGGAGGACATCTTGCCCCACTAGTGGAAAGGGCATACTGACCTTCAGTAGCTGAGAAAATTGGTTGTGGTTTTTGAGGTTGCCTACTTATTCATTTAAAGTTTTACTTATCCAAAAAACACAACCCAAGATCATGCTAAGCAAATATTAAAAATCATGGAAAAAAATATGTCATACCTAAATAATACCCTTAAGCAGTAACAAAACACTGATATAAGCCCCATATTTCACACAGATTATGTTCTTTATAACTGCCGTGTAAATTTGTATTATTGTCAGTGTATAGTTAATTGTGGCCTAAGTACTGTAAAGGCACCAGATCACATCTGACCTTGGAAGCTAAGGAAGGTCAGCCCTGGTTAGTACTTGGATGGGAGATCACAAAGGAATACCATGTGCTGTGGGTTATATTTCAGAGGAAAGAATTGGCAAAACCACCTCTGAGTATTCCTTGCCTAAGAAAACTATGAAATTCATGGGGTCAGCATATCAACAGGCAACTTGAAGGCACATATACATACAGCCATGGTTAATTGCAAGAAACAAGATTAGTGGGAAACGTAGAACAGTAACTTGCTTATGTCCACCCATCCAGTGTGAAGCTGAGCTGAGAGTAAACTGTGCATACCAACAGCAGACCGATCTGGTTCAGTAAGGTCTGCTCCAACAACATATAACATAAAAGGCAGTATTTGGTTTAGAGCAAAAAGGGTGCTCAGGCTGTCCCTCATGGTTGCAGGATAGTTGCATTTCTTAAAAGTAATTTGCCCAAGCTCTGATTTTAGTTAGGGGGTTGCTAAACTATCTTGCTGATATCTACCTCCACTGGGATACTTTTCTTCTCAGCCAAGCTTCATCATCACAAAAAAAATTACTGTCTGAAGAAATTGTCTGAAGGGATTTGTAGTTTGCTGTGGCTCCAGATCTCTCTGACAGAGAAGGTTAAATATCTCACAAAATTACAAACCTAGGATTCCTTAAAACTGACCTATGGCAGTTCATGTGGAGTCAAACTGCAGTAATTTCTGTAATGTAGATGCAGCCTTGGTCTTCAAACTATTGGCTGCTGATTCCTGCAGAGTTTACAGCAAAGAAAGAAACAGTTGTAGTCTGATGTATGATGCATATAATCATATATAATCCATATAAATAAATTCATTTGAACTTGTTATGACTTTGTTCCATTTTATAGATGAAAAATTGGAGATGAAACACAGCCTGTGGTTTGTCTAAGCTACCACACGAGTGCAGGGATGAGATGTCAATAAAACTCTCTTACATCCAAATCTAACAGCCCCTTTGCAGGACAAGATGAGGTGTTTTTTTCATGCAGTCTCCCGGCCTACACTCCCAACTCCACTGTCAGCTATTAACAGTAAAGATCTCAGATTATTTATTTATTATTTATTATTTTTATTTATTATTATTATTATTATTATTTATTAGATTAATCATGAGCCTGGGTGCATCACATATCACTATGAATTTATGTTGTTGTTGTTGAGTGTCTTCAAATCATTTCCAACTTATGGTGACCCTATCACTGAGTTTTCTTGGCACATTTCTTCTGAGAGGGTTTGCCACTGCCATCCTCTGAAGCTAAGAGAGTGTGACTTGCCCAAGATCACCCAGTGGGTTTATATGGCCAAGCCAGGATTTGAACCCTGGTCTCCAAATCCTAGTTCAACACTCAAACCACTACACTATGCTGGTCTTATGTCCAGTATCTCTTTTAAGCACTTTTAAAAAGGAATGCAACTGCTACAGCACAGTCAAACACAGGGTCACATATCAAGGCTCACTTGTAGGTAAGCATACCCAGGATTGAAATCTTATTTTTAAAGTAATATCATCTTGCTATAATCTTGCAAAAGTTAAAGAAAGAAAAAGAAAGAAAGAAAGAAACCACGCTTTTATCATCAGAACTATAGTTTTAATTCCTTCACAGATTAAATCAATTTAATATTGTTGGGTCAGCTGAAGTTTCTCCATTTGGGTGACCACTCTGTTTTAAAAGTGAGTGGTTTCTACCACTAAGAAGCCTTCATAACCCAGGATTCCATAGGAAACAACTGTGGTGGTTGAAATCCTAGCAATCGCTGTGTAGTATTAAAGGACTCAGATGCCTCCTGATCAATGAAGAACCTATTCTTAGCTGTGCTCTTGAGTTCTTGAAGGCATCAAAACATTAATGAAGTAACAGGTACCTTGCAATGGCTTCAACTTTAGTGCTGCTGCCTATGAACATGATCAGAAGTCAAGAGAAATGCTATGGAAGCATAGTCTCTTGGAAACAAGGAAAGAGCTTTCAAAAGAAAAACAAAAATTACGCAAACAGAGGAAAGAATGAAATAGCACTCTGGAGAGACAGCATGTACGGCACAGTGTGTTGCTTCATGCACTCCTACTGCTCAGCACCTTGTACTGTCCATTAGAAACTGTACAGACCAAAGAGTTCCAGTATTCAACAGAAAAAGAAAATGCACTTTTGAATGGAGTGGCTCCTGAGCACATGCCAAAAGGAAATTGCCCCACTGAAATGTGCCTAGTGCAACTGAGCATAGTTTCAAGCTGTGATAAAATTCAGGGTGTATACCATGCATGAAAAATTGCTCATTCATTATGTACGAACAGCTTTTTTTTTT
>CM034701.1:244264435-244280252 GCA_020142125.1 Phrynosoma platyrhinos
AAGGGGAAAGGAGGACTGCTTGGTTTTCAGGAGTGTTGCCATTGGGAGTTTCATGGTGGTTTTATTTATTTTTGTTCTGGTGCATCAGGTTGACAAATTGAATATATTTTAGATGGTGTATTCTGTTTTCTGTTTGTTGACAGGAGCCAAACTGTGTAGCTTTACTTGGTCAAGTCGGAAAATAAAAGTCCCAGGTTCTGATGGCATAAAATTCACATGGATTTCTTCTTGCAATTTTGGTGGAGTTTATTTGATGTATTAGTTTTAATTTTGGTGTATAGATGGAGCTGACAAAATGAATATATTTTAGATGGTGTATTCTGTTTTTTGTTCACTAACAGGAGCCAAAACCGGATAGCTTTGCTTAATCGAATTGGAAAATAAAGTCCCAGGTTCTGGTGGCATAAAATGCACATGGATTTCTCCCTGACTTTTAGGCATAAAATAGCAACACAAATCTTTCCATTGGAAGTTTCATGTTTATTTTATTTGTTAATTTTCATTCTGGTGCATATGTTTGACAAAATGAATATATTTTAAATGGTATATTCTGGGGTTTATTTTATTTTATTTTTGTTCACTGGTAGAAGCCAAACTGGGTAGCACTGCTTAGTCAAATGGGGGGAAGGTCCCACCTTCTAGTGGCAGAAAATGCACATGGATTTCTTCTTGACTTTTAGGTGGAGTAATAACCTAAAAGTCTTTCCATTGGATGTTTGGTGTTTGTTTTATTTAGTATTATTATTTTCTGGTGCATAGGACTGATAAAATGAATGCATTCTAGGTGGTGTATTCTATATTTTGTTCACTGGCAGAAGCCAAAATCGGGAAGCTTTGCTTAAAGTTTTGTGTTTCTTTTTATAATAATAATAACAACAACAACAACAACAATGGTGCTTAGGGTTAGCAAAATGAATATATTTGAGATGTGGCATTCTGTTTTTGTTAACTGACAGGAGCCAAACTGGGTAGCATTGCTTAGTCAAGTAGGAAAATGAAAGTCCCACTTTCGGGTGGCAGAAAATGCACGTTAATTTTAGGTGGCACAGTAGCCCAGAAGTCTTTCCATTTGAAGTTTTGTGTTTATTTAATAATAATAATAATAATAATTCTAAAAACACAGATAGAATACAGCATCTAAAATATATTTGTTTTGTCAACTCCATGAACCATTATTATTATTATTATTATTATGGCATAGGGTTGACAAAATGAGTATATTTTTCGATGCTGTTTTCTATTTTTTGTTAACTCACAGAAGCTAAACTGCATCGCATTGCTTAGTCAGGTCATCCTTGAGTCCCATTTAGGGAGAAAGGCAGGATATAACTCCCTCAAACAAACATGCAAAGAAACAAATAGGAAAATAAAGCCCCAGCTTCTACTGGGAGAAAATGCACATTGATTTCTTCCTGACTTTTAGGTGGAGTAGTAATCTAAAAGTCTCTCTGTTGTCAGTTTCATATTTATTTGGTTTATTTGTTTTCATTCTGGTGAATAGGTTCAACAAAATGAGTATACTTTAGATAGTGTCAAAGAAGTCAAACTGGGTAGCTTTTCTTGGTCAAGTGGGAAAATAAAGCCCCAGTTTCTGATGGCGGAAAATGCACATTGATTTCTGCTTGACTTCTTCATCCCTTTCTTCCCACAGTTCACTTTCAAGCTTGACATCATATGCTGGGAATGCTGTGTATGCAAGGGTGTGATGACACACAAGTAGCACTTTGAAGTTTGGGCAGCCGGCCATTTTGTGCTTTCAGAACAAACAACAAAGCATATAAGCCCCCTGAGAAAGAGGAATTTATGGATACATCAAAGGAAAACTGTGGATACTAGTTTCTTTCTTAGTTCATTACTTGTGTTCTACCTTTCTGAAAGATACATATACATTTAGAAAGCTGAGGAACAATGTAAAGAACTTGAAGGAGCCGTGACTTTCTTTCTGAGAGGCTAATGTACATTCTCAAGAAGCTGGGCTCCTCTCCTTTCCCTACCTTTGTTATTACTACAGTAACTGCCTTCAAGTCTGCTTCAACTTATGGCAACTCCAAGTCATCCATCATCAAGTTCAGGTCTTGCAGACTCAGGACTGATTTGAATCTATCCACCAAGAACGTGATATTCCTCTTTTCTTACTTTTCTCCACCTTACCAACCATTCTTGTCTTTTCTAGTGAGTCATTTCTTCGCATGATATGGCCAAAATACAACAATCTCAGTTCAGTCATCTTGGCTTCTAGGGAGAGGTCAGGTTTGATTTGCTCTTATACCCATTTATTTGTCTTTTGAGCAGTCCATGGTATTTGTAGATTTCTCCTCCAGTACCCCATCTCAAATGAGCTGATTTTCTTCCTATCAGCTTTCTTCACTGCCCTGCCTTCACAACCATAGGAAATAGCATTGCATGGGCATGGACCATCCTAACTTAGTATTCAGTGATATATCTTTACACTTCAGGGTCTTCTGTACTTCCTTCATAACCTTTCAAGTCCTAGCCATCTTATGAATTCTTGATTGCAGTATCCACTCTGATTAATGATTGAGCCAAGGTATGAAAAATCTTTAACCATTTCAATGTCTTCATTTTCCACTTTAAAGCTAATGGGAAGCAGTGGTAGTGAAGGGTGACAGTGGTGAAGGATCTCTCAGACTATGATAGTGGCACCGTAGTAGCTAATGCTTCTTAGTATGGCACAGAGTAAGGCATGGTTAAACCCCCCTTTTTTAATATTCTTACCACAGAAACCTGTAGGTTACTTACAGAGGTATCCACCTTTCATGCCATGTTTCCAATCTCTTTGTTAGGGCAATTATTTCAAGAGCATACGGGGTCCTCAAACTTTTTAAACAGGGGGCCAGTTCATTGTCCCTCAGACCATTGGAGGGCCGGAATATAGTTTAAAAGTTGACTTCTAAGCAGGACAGGCAGCAGCGGGAAAAACACCCGGCAGGCCAGATAAATGACTTTGGTGGGCTGCATGTGGCCCACAGGCCGTAGTTTGAGGACCCCTTGGGATACATGGTTACAGATTGTATGTAAGTTGTCTTTTTAATCTATACTTTGTACTGCCACATTCGTTAAAGAGTAACTATCTCACACAATCAGCCACCCTTTCACTTTTATAGCACTATGTTTCTACTTTAACTGCCATGGCAACATCCTAACTGCAGTATGGAAAGAGCTTCAGGTTATCACGGGTCAGCTAGGTTGCTAGACTTTGCAAATTACATGAATGACTATATACATATTGGTAGTTCTCTGTTTTTCCAGGAACAGACACCGTTTTAATTATTCTTTTGTCTTCACAGACGCAAATTAAAGAAGAAAATGACGATGATGTACAATTTGTATCTATTAAACATAAACAAGTAGATGAAGATGCAACCTTTGTGAAAGTTAAAAGTAAGTTCTCTCACTACACACAACCACACCCCAAATTCTTGATTATTCTGACTCTGTTGTTTTGATACTCTCTCCAAATGATATAGCACTTGCAGTCCAAGTATTTTGAGACTTTGACACTAAATAAACTTTGAATTAGGGTTACCCTGTGTCCTACTTTTCTAGGATGTGTCATCTTTTCAGAGCTAAAATTTTGGACTGTGTGGATTTTTAAAATGGCTGTCGCTGCTTCATTTCCTGCCCACTTCTGCCACTGTCGCATCAACCTCCTGCTGGCTGCATTGGGAGTTCTGCTAGGATAAGGAATGGAGGTTGGCATAGCAGAGTGTTTAGAGAGAAAGAGATAGCAATTTAGGGTGGACACAGAAGAGAGTCAGACCCAGAGGGGGAAAGCGAGATAGCTGAGCGAGGCAGCTATGGAGTTTCCGGTCTCTTGGGGGCAAACAGAGTGGGTGAGGCAGGGAAGGGGAAAAGTAAAAGTAAAATTGTTATTTAAATGCAGTGCTGGTTAAACAATATTTCCAGTAAACATTATCATTGCTTAGTAGGGGTATTTAAAGTGAGAATTGTCATAGCAATCAGTTTGAAGTAGGCAGTTGGTAAATTTGGGGGTTTTACCCTCAAAAATAGCTACCTTATTTAAATCTGCATATCAGCGGGACAAGTAACTTGTTTGTCCATCCTTTCTCATGTTATGAGAATTCAGAATTTCCTATTATGTCAGAACTGGCCTGGAGCAGGAGTGTGTGACTTTGGCAACTCTGGGGACCAGTTTTCTTCCCCTGAGACCCACTGATTCCCACAAATGGTTGTGAAAAAATCCATTTGTGGTTTTGAGTATTTTTAAACATTCAAACAGTATAGAGACCAGGTCTACCTATTTAAACTGTTTAAAAGGTGGAGTCTTCCAAGATATGCCATTCTCTCTCTCTCTCTCTCTCTTATTTTAGAGTCATGGGCCACAGAAACAGCCTTGGCAACACTTGTGGCCTCATGGCTGTACTTTACCCACACTTGGGCTAGAGATATAGATTGGAAATATTCTCAAGATAGAATAAAGTAATTCTTTATACAATCAGCCCTCTGTATCCATGGTTTTGTCTTTGCCTTCCTCTGTGGCTGAGAGAGTGTGGCTTGCCCAAGGTTACCCAGTGGATTTCTATGACTGGGGGGATTCAAACCCTGTTTTCTAGAGCCATAGTCCAACGGTCAGACCACTTTATGTCAAATTATATCAAATTATATATAAATGTATGTCAAATTATATCATTAAGATGTGTGTCACCCCCACAAAATGTAGGGTTGGAAGGGATGTTCACATTATATGCAATCATCATAGTTTCCATGTTAGTGGGAAGGGTGCTTCTCATAAGGGGAATCAGTGATCCCAAAAAAGGCTGAAAACCATTCACCTAGAGAAATGCATTCCTATCTGCTAATAATTATGACCATTTTTTTTACGGTAGGATCAGAGGAAATTTGTGCTTTATAGCATAATCAGAAAAGGCCAGGTCCTGGTTGTAAGAAGAATAGTACAGTCTAAAGGAAATCAAATACACACTTGCTTCACTATTGCAGTGATTTGTGTCAAGTGAGAGTACTTTCAGTCATTTTCATGTTAGTTGAACTCCCTTCATTTGATAGAGCTGATATGAAAAGTCTGTCTTCTGTTGCCTCCAGCGACTGACTAAAACTACTATTGAAACCTGTACAGAATCCATGAAAAGCAGAAAACCACGTTATGATGGATCTCTTGTTCAGTTGACCAGGAGATTCATGGATCTTGTCAAAGCCGCTCCAGAAGGTGTTCTTGATTTGAATGAGGTATCCCGTAAACTGGGAGTGCGGAAACGAAGAGTGTATGACATCACAAACGTGTTGGATGGGATAGATCTTATTCAGAAAAGATCCAAGAACCTTATCCAGTGGGTGTAAGTTTACTGTCACATTTACCTTTCAAACGACAATTGAGATTTTATGTCATGCACTACTTGAGCATTTCATATACCGAGAACACAAGGTTTCATTTCATTAGAGCTGGTTTCACTAGAAATTAAAAGAGTATGACAGATGAACTGGAAAAACTCTTCTGTAGATCCTGGCTCATCAGTTTGGCACAGATGAGCTGATGTTTGCTTTAGTCATCAATCTGTAATATGGCTACAATAGTACTGGTTTATTTCATGCAGCTATTGTAAGAATCAATACAATAATATACAGTGGGCCCTTCCTATATGTGGAGATCAATTCCGGATCCCCTTGTGTAAGGCAAATAATGCAGGACCTCAAGTCCTGTTTATTTTAATGGTGTGCGTGCTGCAGGCACATGCTCCATTCAGTCTACTGGGGCTTGCTGTCCACGTAACCTTGAGTCTATGTATGGCAAGCCCGCATATGGCACTATACATTAATAGCTTGGAGTTTTAGGGTTGATGCGAAGCAAGTAATGTGAATATAAGACTCTTGGCATTTATGTTTTCACATTAGTTACAGATATTTATCTCAATTGAATTCTTTCTATATTTACTCCAAAAGAACCTCCACTGAGTGAAAAGCACAGTCTCCTAATACATGGATATTGCATTGCAGCTTTGATTGCACCGAGATGGCAGCAACTAATGCATAATGCAACTTATGTAGCCTGATCGTATTCAGATTTCAGTGCATTTAAACCTCCCAAACTGTACAGTATACATGTAAATATATAGCTGTCAGAGGTGGTACATAGTATTTACCAGGGGTCGGCAACCTTTTTGGGGTTGGAGCCGGTCCCCCTGTCCCCTGATGCCCCCCGAGCCGCAGTGGTGCACGCTACCAGGAGGGCTCCCTTGACCGCACCGGGCCTTGGAGAGGCCCATCGCGGCTGTGGGGGTCCCCCAGGAGGGCTTCCTTGACCGTGCCGGGCTTCTGAGAGGCCCGGCGCGGCCGTGGGGGTCCTCCAGGGCACCATTTTGGATTCCAAAATGGCTCCCGCAATCTCTCACGACCTTTCCCGCTACAGGAAAGGTCACACAAGACTCTGGGGTGTCATTTTGGAATCCAGAAAGGCACCCTGGAGGACCTCCTGCAGATGCGAAAGGTGGCAGCAGGACTGGGCAGGGGCCGGTCCAAAGGCTTTCGCAGGCTGCACCCGGCCCCGCGGGCCTTAGCTTGCCGACCCCTAGTATTTACTATCAGGGATTGGTTTTGTTTTCATAAAAATAGCCATAGGAATTAATAAGTAATATAATGGCTTTTCTTGTGAAGAATTCCAGCTGTAAAGCTAAAAATATTTGTATTTTGTCTTAGTGGATCAGATATTAAGCAGATCACAAAAAGAACACCAGAGCAACAAAGGTTAAGAGAAGAACTTTATGATTTAACAGCAATGGAAGAAGCACTGGATGAACTAATAAAGGATTGTGCTCATCAGTTGTTTGATTTAACAGATGACAAAGAAAACTCAAGATATCCTTTTCCTTAGCATCACCTGAAATTTTTTACTTGCTGAAGTTGAAAAACACTGAGACTTTATCTTGCTTAGTGATAAAACTGTATCAGTATAGTCAAATAGATGTATAAACTTCCTTACATTAATGTGTATCTTCTACTAAAGACTGCTGTGAAAACACCTTAACTACGGTATACGCTAGCCTATGTGACCTATCAAGATATCCGTAGCATTCAGACATTTCAGGAGCAGCTTATTATTGCCATTAAGGCTCCTGAAGAAACCAGAATGGAGGTACCAGCTCCTAAAAAAGTAAGTGCTCCTTAAAAACGTTTGTGATTACTGTAGTTTGATTGGATGGATGGGTGTATGAAAGATATCTTTACAAAGATTACCATCAGCATTTCCATTCTTGTTTTAGATGTCTCAAAAGGATTGTTTAAAAAAAACAAAACAAATATGCCTATAAGTACTACCTGAAGTTGGATTTACCTCAGTGTAGGCTTTCACTTCTTCATAAAGCAGCTTCATTAGAAATAAGAAGTTTCAATTCATGCTCTTAAAATCCCACTGTAAAATACTTTACCTAGAATTTCTATGAAAGAGCCTTAAGAATATTTTATCAGGATCTAGTTAGTTATAACTTGCACAAATATGTCTGGGATGAAAATTAGTTGTACAGACTGTTTCTTAAGCCTCACTTTAAAGTGGGGGTAGGCAACCTAAGGCCAGATGTGGCCCCCTGAGGCCTTTGGACCAGCCCCAGACCGGTCCTGCCGCCGCCGCCTGCCATGATGATATTGATTATTGTTGTTATTACTTGTTCTTGGGGTTTTCTTGGCAAAATCTCCACAGGGGTTTTGCCATGGCTTTTCTGGGGCTCAGAGAGTGTGCATGCATATTTTTTCTTTAAAAAATATTTTTATTTATTTATTATTTTTGGTGCTTCAGCCTCCCAATTGTCTGAAGGACAGCAATCCAGCCCCCGGCTCAGAAAGGTTGCCTACCCCTGCTTTAAAGTATGAGCGCTTTAGTTGGGGATCATCAAGTGATGGCCATGGAAATATATATCCTGTTCCTAACTGGTATCTGTTCCCCAGCTGCCAGTCCCAGAGTTAAGAGATGAGGATCATCTGTGGCAAAAGAGATTTTGGGCCCTTCTCAAAGTGTCAATTTTGCAACACTTCTTCTGTTCAGTAGTTTTATATGTACACTACCAACATGCGAAAGCTTTTGAATTTCGGACTATAATGATAACATATTTTGCAGTACTGTGGAGTCCCTCTTGAATAATCTCCATGGACTGTGTAATGTCAGAAGGTAGACTTTCCTAGACTTCCACCCCAAAGTTATAAATTCTCAGCTGCAGAAGAATGCAAAGGGATCATGTTGCAGACTGCTAGTCTCAAAGATGATACAAGATCCCTTTGCATATTGATATTCCAGACTAACATGGCTATGTCTCTGAAATCTGCAGAAAAAATTACCTTTCTCTGGTTCTGAGATGAGAATCGTAAGTTCTTGCTTCTGATCATTAATTGAAGCTTTTGAGCTGGGGTCTCACCTTTTTTTCTGCATCAGAAAAGCAGCCCTTCATGTGGCCCTAAGCCAAGAGAAAACTGGCAGTGCTGGAGCAGTGCTGGAGAGTGGAAGTTTGAAAAGAGCTTGTAGGCTGAATGGGGGACTTGACCTGTGGACCGTAGGTTCTCTGTTCTTGAATTACTGAAATATTTTCTGCAGTTCCATTCCTGTTATTAACAAATACTGATTTCTTGCAGGACTGCATAGAAGTACGTATAAAGAGTACAAAGGGACCCATTGATGTTTATTTATGTGAGGAGCCACTAGATAAACAGGAAGCTGATGCTTTGGAAAATACAGATAACGTTTCATGCAAAAGTAAATAGGCAATAGCTGCTGATGGAGGTAAATATATGAATGGAATCAATGCTTTTAAATATGACACATGACAATTGGATGTTTTGCTCATTGGAAACTTGGTAAAACCCAAACAGTTTGCTGCCTTCCTGTCTACAGCCACCCCACCCTGGGCTATTAGGTGACTTGATGAAATGTAGCAAGCAATCTTAGTAAAGTGTTTGGAGTGTACTTGTCTTGTCACTTTTGTTCTGCCTGGATTTATTGCTCTAACAAACAGTCCCAGTAATTCCACTTTAAGATGAGTTACAAAATAGAGGTGCAAATGCAAGCCAGCCCTAAGTCTCAATTGTACTGCTTATTTAAAAATGATATTTTGATCTAATTAAAACTCAGCATCTATTATTTATTTATTTAATTTATATCCTGCTTTTTTCCTGGAGGGACCCAAGGCGGCTCACAGATAAAATCTTTAAAATTGCAATAAAATTCAAAACAATTAAAACGTCTAAATCCAATATAAAATCACATAAAATATACCCAAGTTTAAAAACAGGCTAAAAACAGGCTAAAAACCCACCTGGTCCATCTATGAGTCCTGTCAACATTTAAACATGAACAGCAAGTTTAAAGTACCAAAAATTTGAACATTGACACTTTCTTACTCCACTTGTTGGAAAGACATGTAATTTTTCTATCATAATTTTGATGAAACTAAATTACTGACTTACTTTTATTCAGAGTTGTTTTGGGGGAAAAACTTCATTGGGTTGGTGAATTCTGGGCAATAGTTCAAGAATTATTAAGGTCTCCTGCCCCATTAAAGCCTGTGTAAGCAACTGCTGACCAAGGTCCATCAAGCATGCTTAGTCTCATTCAGAAACAATAATTCTGCCAGTGCGCCAGTGTTTGCTGTGCTACAGAGTGAATCCACTGCATTCTGTTCGTAATACTATCATTATTATTATTGAAAGTGACCTCATAGCATCAAACTAAACAGATTAGGAAGCATAGAGGAGGAGAACAGTTGGTTTTTTAACCATTTCCTCCCCTCCCTTCTAGATTTCTGGTTCGGTGGGAAAATAGGGGTCTAATGCAGTAGAAAATGAGGGGTGTTGCCGTAGATGACTTGGCACATGTTGCTTATAGCTATGTTCCCCTTGCCATTGCAACTGACTGGTGCCAGAGAAACACCAGAGTAGAAATTAGGCAATGTGCTGATTTTGAGCATGACTTTTGTAGGCCAGTGCTGTTTCCTCTTTAAAGTTGGTCACAGATCCACATGGAAAATTAAATGCTCATAGATCTTTGCTCACTTAGTTCTTCTCTTCTGAAGTGGGGGTGCTTAACTCTTTCACTTACCACGTCTTACTGACTGCAGCACCCTACCTCCTGGCATGCTTTATCCCCACAAAGCATCTTGGGTTCCAAAGTAAGCTAAGATGTTTTTGCAATGTACCTTCTGGTGGAAATTTCAATATAGTGATGAATGAATATTCTTTTATTAATTCTGGTACATTTCCAGGCACAGATAAGAAACGTCATGTGTGTGCTGTGTGGAATTAGTAGTATTGCAAGAGAGCTTTGGAAATGGGGACTAGGGCAGGGAACCCAAATAAGTGTAAAGCAAGAGGCTTAATTTTGTATAAATCAGTGATTGACTGAATAGCATCAGCATCCCTTACTCACTGAATTAATTCTATTGTTGCTTTGCTTTCTTGTGGAGCTTGTACCAATAGTGTTTGCAAACAAATGCAATACTGGTTAGAAATAAAAAATGAAAATATCTTATGTCACTGCAACTGAGACATGTTTTTGCTGTCCACGTGCATCCAATTATTTTCAGTAAGGCATAAAGCACGAGTTCTTCTCTGGATTGTACCTCATACATATTTCTGGCTGATTATGTTAATGTGTTTTCCTTCTTCAGCATGTGTTCTCAAATCTGAAAGGCATATCTTCTCTTTTCACTTCCACAGTGAACAAAATGAGAAATAAGCAGAGCTGTTGTATAGCTAAAGCACTTGATTTCTGAACTTCAGCATCATGGACATCACAGGAGTTACTTCACTATAAGCCTGCACAAATGGAACAAGTGTTTGTTGTGCCTGCATTAAAGAGACCAAGAGGAGACTGGAATTGCAAAAATCCCCTCTGCCTCAAACTAATAGCTTGCCTTCAGTAAATGAACCTTTCATTAGCCCCTCTCCTCGAATGGAGCATTTTTGCTCTGGTTCATTCCCCAACTAAATGGTAGTGACAGAACTGGAGTGTTGTCATGTAAGACAGCCTTAAGCTATATTTCCAAATCATAGCTTGTGTTTGTCTTTTTGTATAATTTTATATGTATATAGCAGGTCCCCTAACCTATTCCCTGTGCATTTAAAAATGGCCTCTTGCAGCTTTATAAGTGGAAGTGGCAATCATGAAACTTGCAATTATGGGTTAGCTTTCAGAACTTAATCTGGAGTCAAATGTATTCAGAGGGTCTTTACAGACTGCCAGAAATAATGCAGCTTGAGTCCACTTTAACTGCCCTGGCTCAGTGCTAGGGAATCATGGGAATGGTAGTTTTTTTGAGACATTGAGCCTTCTCTGTCAGAGAGCTCTGGTGCCACTATAAACTACAGTTCCCATGATTCCCTGGCACTGAGCCAGGGCAGTTAAAGTGAACTCAAGTTGCATTATTTCTGGCAGTCTGCAAAGGCCGGGAAAGGGAGTTTTTGAAGAAATGCACTTTAGTTCTGAAGCTGCACTGTTGCCAAGCAGAATTGCTGAATATATATTAAAATGTAAAAATCTGGGCAAGGAGATACCTTGCACTAGAACAGATTAGAACTAATAACTAATAAGGTTAATTAGAATTAATAAGGTTTTAAAACTCTGCACTATGATATGGGTGTTCGTATGATAGGCATTAAAATCAATGGAACCATGGTTGTTAAGTCTTGAAGAAACCAAAATTGCTTGGATCATGTGTCTGTATGTACATATATATATATACGTGTATCATGTTTAAATGATCACTAATGGAAATTATGGCAGGCTGAGCAGCACGTTCGCGTCTGTATAGAAAAATAAATGTGAACTTGTAAATATGAATTACTAAACCCTATAGCCTTTTTACTTTGTCTTGAAACTTTAATTAAAATACAGTCATTGGCCTAAATACCCTAAAAGCACCAGATCCCATTGGACTTGGAAACTAATCAAGTTCAGCCCTTGGACAGGAGACCACCAACGAATACCAGGTGCTGTGGGTTATGTTTCAGAGGAAGGAACTGCAAAACCACCTCAGAGTATTTCTTGCCTATGAAAACCCTATGAAATTCATGGGCCACCATATGTTGACAGGCAACTTGAACCCATAGAGTGTTTACCATCCATACTGGAAGATGTTGGGAAAGCTTCACAAGTAAGATGACATGACAGCTAGGTAACCGAATCTCCAGATGTAAGCCAGCCTCCTCCAACACAAGGTTGCATCTGTGTATGCTAGTGCACTGGCATACACCAACACAAAGGTTCTTTCTACTCAATAGACATCTTAGTAGAATCTACTGTCTAGCAGTCCTGCCTTCTTTCTGGTAACAGCCTCATCCAAACCTATCTCACCTGGAAGTAAGCTCTGCTGGGAGACTGATTTCCAAGTAAGGAGGTTAAAGTCAGAGATTTACTTGCATACAAGAAGAGTCCTCCTGAGTTATACTACAGTGGGTCAGTTTGATTCAGTGTCATGTTATCCAGCAGTGGTTAGGTGTTTTTGTGTCCAGAGAACTCATTGGCTGCCCCATATCAAGTGGCAATCAGAGAAAAATTGTGAAGGCTCTGTAATATCGATACTACAAATTTTGGCTGGCGCACACCAGAAATCCATTTAATCCAGCATCTTTTTTCAGCAGTGGTCCAGCAGGTGCATCCAGGAAGCACAAAGGATATGAAGGGACACAGCCCTTTCTTGTGGAGATACACAGGAAAGGGAGTGTTCAGTCTATCTGCCAAAATTAGTAGCTGCTGCTGGATCCGGTTTTCTTAAGGGGGTTGCAGACTGCCAAAAATAGTGCAAATTGAGTCCACTTTTGGGGTTAGGGTTAGTGCTAGGGAATCATGGGAATTGTTTATTTTCTGAGACATTGAGCCTTCTCTGTCAGAGAGCTCTGGTGCCACAATAAAATACAGTTCCCATGATTCCCTAACCCTAACCCTAAAAGTGGACTCAATTTGCACTATTTCTGGCAGTCTGCAACCCCTTTTAGTGAAGGAATACTCAGAGGTGATTTCGCCCAATTCCTTCTTCTGAAATATAGCTTATAGCACCTGGTATTGGCAGTCTCCCATCCAAGTACTAACCAGGGTTGACCCAATGGAACTGGCAATAGCACCTCTGAAGATTCCTTGCCTAAGAAAACCTTATGAAATGCATGGGGTCACCACAAGTAAACAGACAACTTGAAGGCATGTGCATGCACACATGCATGAGTGCACACACAGAGAGTCATACATTCCCGTGAACAACATTCTTGTCCACTCTTTTCCAAGTTGGTTGTCTTTTCCTCATCCTTGAGTCGTGAAAGTTTATGTTGACCAAGGAGAGAGTGGCTGCAAATCATTAGAACTCTGTAGTTTTGTTTTGTTGTTTCCTGAATGATGTGCTGATTTGTTCTTGGAGAGACCAGCATGTGAGTAGAGTGACTGGTCTTGAACCTTCTCTATTTGTAGACTATTGGACAATGGATTGGTAAAGTTCAAATCCTTCAAAATGGTTTGGGAATCCTTTGTAGAATAATAACCAGCAATATACTTTCCTGAGGCCTTCAGAGATGTTTGATTATGGTATGATGTGTTTATGTAAGGGGGGTTGCAGACTGCCAGAAATAGTGCAAATTGAGTCCACTTTTAGGGTTAGGGTTAGGGCTAGGGAATCATGGGAATTGATTTTTTTCTGAGACATTGAGCCTTCTCTGTCAGAGAGCTCTGGTGCCACAATAAACTGCAGTATCTTCCTTTGTGTTTTGTGGAGCTCAGGATGGTTTATCATCAGTCACCAACCGTGGGAAGAAACTGTCAGTTCTATATGCATCTTATTGGTAATCCAACTAGAAGAGACACATTGAATCAATAGCATTTGCCAGTGTTTGCACACTGACTCAACAATTGATTTTATTATAATTGGGAATAACCAACTGGAATGAGGCCAGTGACTCCTGATTCTGGCTGCTGCATTTTTAAACTCTTCAATTCTTTCTATATTCTTTTTGTCTCAACTAAAAGTATTCTCCTTATTAGGATATTGTAGACATGTATCATGCAAGATCTGGATGTTTCCCTTTTTGTTGCTCTTTCAGCAGAACCACCTGCTTGTCATCCAAAACCACTTTCCTGCCCAAAATTTAAAATACACATGGGCAGGGCTCCTGTTCTTCCAGCAGACCTAACACCTTGAACATGCTGCCAGTGGAGTTTAGGATATCCTTGGACAAAAAGACAATTACTTGTACACTGCAGATCCATGAAGCCTTCTTTGACTTTATAGCTTATAGAATTCCCTTTACTATAAATTTAGAGACAACAACGATAAGACAAGAAAATACCTAGAAGCCAGCTAGGAAGGAGCCAACGTGGTGTAGTGGTTTGAATGTTGGGCTATAACTCTGGAGAAAAGGCTTCGAATCCTGGCTCAGCTATGGAAACCCACTGGGTGACCTTGGGCAAGTCACACTTTCTCAGCCTCAGAGGAGGGCAATGGCAAACCCCTTCTGAAGAAACATGCCAATAAAAACCTATGATAGGGTTGGCTTAGGGTCGCCATAGGTTGAAAATGACTTGAAGACACACAACAGCAAGATAATTCAGTAAAGAGAAGATTCATTTAAGCACCAGGGGCACTTTTCAATAACAGGCTGTTTAAGTCAGTCAATGTAGAGAGTTCATTGAGTAGATCTAGCTCCCTACTTGCAGCTCTTACCATTTCTTCACCGGTATCATTATTTGTTGCTGGCAAATCTTTGATTTGGAAAAAGCAATAGTGTTAATTAAGGATGGGAAGAAACAGTTTTCATAATCTTTCATTGTGTACCCATGTGCATTCAAGTCACCTGTCAATTTATGACAAAACCATGAATTTCATAGGGGTTTCTTAAGCAAGGAATTACTCAAAAGTAGTATTGCCAGTTTGAAATACAGCCTACAGTACCTGGTATTCCTTGGTGATCTCCCATCCAAGTACTAACCAAGGCCAACCCTGCTTAATTTCCAAGATCAAACAGGAGTTGGTGACTTTAGGGTATTTAGTCTTTGTTGTTGTTGTTGTTGTTGTGCCTTGAAATCATTTCCAACTTGTGGTGACCCTAAGAGGTTGTCTTGGCAAGATTTGTTCAGAGAGGGCTTGCCTTTGCCTTCCTCTGAGGCCGAGAGAATATGACTTGCCCAAAGCCACCCAGTGGGTTTCCATGGTCAACCAGGGATTAAAATCCTGGTCTCCAGAGTCATAGTCCAATGCTGAAACCATTACACCACAGACTAATTTGTATTAATTTTGTATTAATACTTTTTTAAAAAAATAGGTTCATAGCCACTTCTGTACGCCAGGTGTCAGTGCAGAACTGGGAAAGGCACTAAAGAAGACTTTTTTTCCTGGAGTCACCTTTGGCACTGGCAATAAACTACTTAGGTCAGCTCAATCACAAGGTCATACTTGCATGTAGAAGGACAGGGGAAGTGCTTTAACACATATTGAGTTTGCAGAGAGAATTCAACAAAGGTGATTAAAGAGAGACCCAGCTAGTATTGAATGCTGCAATTTTATATACCGTACATGTACCTGGTAGTAATTCCCACTGCAGAATTGCCCAAATATCCCAAAGGCATGAGATCCTGTCACATCTTGGAAGCTAAGCAGAATCAGCCCTGGTTAGTAATTGGCTGGGAGACTACCAAGGAATACCAGCTGCTGTAGGCTATATTTCAGAGACACCAGCTGGGAAAACCACCTCCCAAGTATTCCTTCTCTAAGAAAACCTTATGAAATGTATGGATCAGTATAAGTCAACAGGTGATACACACACAATAGAGACTTAGTGTGGGCTTTCATAGCCGGCATCCATAGTT
>CM034701.1:244303194-244314511 GCA_020142125.1 Phrynosoma platyrhinos
CTTCATGAATGACATCATCTGTGTTGTCAAATTGGTGACCCCACAATGCATTTTTTATTTTTGGGAAAAGAAAAAGTCACTTGGTGATGATGAAACTGACAAAATTTCATCAACATACCATAATAACTTCCGGATGATAATTATTACTTTACGATACCCCCTTGTACTTCTCCATCTTACACTTTAGTCACTTCTGGCACAATCTGTAGCAAAAATAAAGGACCCAGTGAGCTAATTTTCTCAACTTTATGCACTTAGGGACCAATGGTCACACTGACAAAATTTCATCAATATATGCTCATCCCTCCCTGGTTCATGGACTTGGAGTCTGCGGTCTCGGTCCTTCATGGACCAGCAAGCGGGTAGGGATAAAATGTTGCAAGAGTGTGCAGCCATTGAAAACAATGGGTCCTTAATGTAATTTCTAAGCTATCTCTTATTGTTCTATTTATAAAGATCCTAAATCCAAATATTTGGGCTGCTTTTTTGGTTGCGGGAACAAAGCAGTTCCTATCAGAACATAAGCTTTTACTTGCCAACAGTTGTTGTGTGCCTTCAAGTAATTTCTGACAAGAGCAAAGTGGTTGTATTTGTTTTTGTGGGTGGCAAGGTTATCTAGGAACTCATGTAGCAGATACATTGGTGTTTGTGACTTCTTGAAGGTGGAGTTTGAGCCAATTAGTTTGGAATTTGAGCCATTTGATACTAATATAGTTGACTCCTGCCTTTAGCTGCCATGGTACAAGTTACTGTTGGTGATTTAGGATGATGGTACAACTACTGTGTGAGTCAAGCAGAAAAGAGTGCCTAGTTTTGCCTTCATCTCTCTACATCCTCTGTCTTGGATATGTATTGTTTATGCCTTCAAGTCACCTGTTCATATATAGTGACCCCATTAATTTCATAGGGTTTTCTTAGGCAAGGAATACTCAGAAGTGGTTTTGCCTGTTTTTCTTCTGAAATATATAGCCTGCCATTCGTTGGCAGTCTCCCATCCAAGTATTAGCAGGACTTGCTTAGCTTCCAAGATCAGACCAGACCTTTAAGATACCTAAGCCCTGGCCCTCTATCCTCCCTCTTTCCTAATTATTTTCTGTGTCTGTTGAATACATGGGATGTGATGCTTGAGGCAGAATTCCCCAGCGCTGTGCTTACCAGAGGTTCTGTATTATAATTTATTGCATCCCTGACCATTGCCATACTGAGGAGAGGGGTATTGTTGCAAAGTGTAGCCCCAAAAAATCTGGAGGTCCCTAAATTGAAGAAGATATATCTCAGTGACTTATTCTAAATGTCATGGGCAGTCCAGGCTCATTCTTTTCTTTTATTAAAAACTGTCTTAGGGCTTTTGCAGACTGTCAGAAATAGTGCAAATTGAGTCTACTTTAACTGCCCTGGCTCAGTGCTAGCGAATCATGGGAATTGTATTTTTTTCTGAGACATTGAGCCTTCTCTGTCAGAGAGCTTTGGTGCCACAATAAAGTACAGTTCCCATGATTCCCTAGCACTGAGCCAGGGCAGTTAAAGTGGACTCAATTTGCACTATTTCTGGCAGTCTGCAAAGGCCCTTAGTTTCCCAAACTCTACAGCAGGGGTAGGCAACCTTTCCCCTTTAAGGGCTGAGGGACTTCAGCTCCCAGAAGCCTCAGTCATGTTGGCCAATAGTCCCATGTTGGCCTCTTCTCCTGGGATTCTGGGAGCTGAAGTCCCTCGGCCTTTAAAGGGGAAAGGTTGCCTACCCCTGCTCTACAGTCTCAATGCTAGAGTCTGATGCTACCTCAGTGCAAGGAGCCAGCCCTTCTACTCTATGGTATTCTATAGTCTCTGCAATAAGATGTAATAACCTTTCGAATAAATAGGTTGTTTGTTCTTGTAAGGCTTATAATGAGTAAACCTTTTCATTAGGCTTGATGTAGGTAAAAAAATGAATGCAGTATTTTAATTATATGTTTGTACAGCATAGACCAGGGGTAGGCAACCTTTCCCCTTTATGGGCCGAGGGACTTCAGCTCCCAGAATCCCAGGAGCTATTGGCCAACATGGGACTGTTGGCCAACATGGCTGAGGCTTCTGGGAGATGAAGTCCCTCGGCCCTTAAAGGGGAAAGGTTGCCTACCCCTGGCATAGACTCTACAGGAGAAGCTTGCCAAATTTCCCATCACACTTCCCTAGTATTGGAAGATGTAGTTCACTTCTGAACCATGCAGCTGTCAGACAGTCTTGTGATAACAGAAGTACAGTATGAGTTCTGATCTAGGGTTGTCACTGGATGTGTTTGACAGCTATATGTGGTCCACAGGCTGCACAATTGCCACTCCTGTGCTAGATTGGGGGAGAGGGACTTCTGTAAGCTGAAAGTCAGTTATATTATTCTGGGTTAAACTTTTAAAATTGCCTTGTATCTAACAGCTCACATGGTAGTCAGAGAAGATAAGGAATTCTGTGTGGGCAACTAAGCAAGCTGGGGGTCAGGTGTGGGGAGTGTATCTCCTGCTCCAGTTAGTCTGCATGGTGTAGTTTCCCCTTTCCATGACAAACATGGAAATTCAAAATACTGTATTAGCCTCTTACAAACCTAATAGTAGTGTGCCTTCAAGTCATTTTCAATTTATGGCAACACCAAGGTGAAGCTATCGGGTTTTCTTGGCACGATTTCTTCTTGAGGGGGTTTACCAGTAACTACCTCTGATCCTGAGAGATTATAACTTTTCCATACTTTTTCATTGGGTTTCTATGCCCAAGTGGGGATTTGAACCCTGATCTCCCAGACTCAAGTCCAACACTCAAAACCCCTACATTATGCTGACTGTCCTAAGTAACCCTGTGAGATAAAAATAAAAATTGCAGACCAATTGAACTCAGTGGTACAGCCTGCCTCAAAGCTTTATGAATTTATTCACAAAGCTGTATTAAAACATTCCTTGATATTTGTAAAATACAATTAAGAAATTAAGAAATGGAATGGGGGGGAAGTATGTATATCTAGATAACAGGAATAGAACTTGTGGACCTACACTACAACAGTTGCTAAGATATTCTTATTTTTTAAATTTACTTGGGAATTTATAAATATTTACAAGCAGAATACAAAAGTATTTATCGAGACCAAGCAGAAAGAAGCAAAGGTTCAATGTGGTAGATCCAAACTAATTGTTTTAATTAATTTTGTACACTGGCCAATGATTTTCATGATGAACAAGTATATATAGTTGCCCCTCCATTCTAGCGGACTTCAAGTCCACAGTTTTGCATATTCACAGAGGAGTGACCTCCGTTTAAATCAATGGGGCTTGAATATTTGCGAATCTCCATTTTTTGCAGGGGGGTCCGGAACGGATCCCCCCCCCACAAAAATGGAGGGCCGACTGTATACATATCTCAAATAAAGAAAATGAGGAACTATACAGTAGTGCTAGCAATAACATATTAAAGAAATGAAATATGTTAGAGAAAGTAACTGGAAAACCTCAATGGTTTATGCCCAGAAAATAGTTGAAGGTTAGTAAATCAATATTTCCCCTGCGCTTGTGAACTGATAAACACCTTTTTCTATTTGTCAATGGTTTCTCTAGTGGGAAATAAGAATGGAGAGCTTATATTCCCATCTGCTGCAAGCATCAAAGATGACGAGAATGAGGCAAAGAAGCATGTCCATAAACAGCACTCAGGTTACAGTAGATTTATATGCAGTTCCTGAGGGTTAGTAAGTACATGTGACAACGGTGTGGGGTAGGACAGTGAGGAAGCTGAAGTAAGTAGTGTAGCAATCTGAACAAAATAGTCAGAAGCCAGTTATTTGTTCCTTGTCTTATAAACCTTTCTCTTGCCTCTTTTCTGGTTATGAGCATTTAAAATGGGTGAAAATCAGGCTGCCCTCCATATCTTGTTGGACTACAGCTGTATAGCCAAAACAGACCGTGGCAGTAATAAACTGGCCCAGTATTGTACTTTTTTCTCCCCTGCCCTTCGCTTCTCCAGTTGGGCCATGTCACACTGACAGCGGTGCCTATTTGTCTGTTTTTCATACGCAGACCCTCCAATCACTCTAGTGCTGTACATAATTACATGCAACAGAGAGGACAGGCTGCGGTTATAAAATCAGAAGAGTAGGAAGAGACCACAAGGGCCACCCAATTCAACCCCCTGCCATGCAGGAACACTCAGTCAAAGCACTCCTGACAGAGGGCTGTCTATCCTCTGTTTAGAAACTTCCAAAGAAAGAGACTCCACCACTCTCAAAGGGAGTATGTTTCATTGTCAAACAGCTCTTGTGCAAAGTAGTTGATGGCTTAGGTCAGGGGTAGGCAACCTTTCCCCTTTAAGGGCCGAGGGACTTCAGCTCCCAGAAGCCTCAGCCATGTTGGCCAATAGTCCCATGTTGGCCAATAGCTCCTGGGATTCTGGGAGCTGAAGTCCCTCGGCCCTTAAAGGGGAAAGGTTGCCTACCCCTGGCTTAGGTTTTCCTAATGTTTCTGCCAGTAATAAAGACCCAGCAGCTATTGAATGGTGCAAGAAAGAGATAGAGTAGATTGGGAATAAAGTAGTATGTGTGTGCACATACGCACGTGGTGTGCATACATCCTTTGTGGATCTGTACTAATCAGAGAGTTGTGATATGGATATCTGTCATATAGAGAAAACATGTTAATTCAATTGTGAGAATGTAGTTTTGTCCTAAACAGGATACTGTTATGGCAGCCATGTATGTAGTGACCAAATGGCTGGCTACATCAAGGTTGGGATAGAGAATTCTTGTTTGTTTGTTTTTTTAAAGTTGTTGCCCTCAAGACTCTTGTGTCCTAGTGCCAAAATGGCAGGTTTGCCATTTTGACAAAATGGAAACAGTTATTTATTTATGTCTTTCTCTCCCCCCCCCCAAGATTTAGTATAGTTTACAAAAACCAGAATAGATTCAGATAAAAGTTGATGTCATACAAAAGTTAATATATAATGAAGCTATCAATAGAATTAAAAACATAGTTATTTTTTAAAAAAGTAAAACAGCAAATGTAGACAATGCAGCAGGTTATTGAAGGTCCTTTCTCCATTACTATCCCATTCAGATGAAACAGAAAAGTCTTCACCTTTAAGGAAGGGAGTTCCAGAACCAGGGAGCATCACCAAGAAGGCCCTTTCTTTTGTTCCTTCCAAGTGTACTTTTAATGTCAATGGGTGGAGAGAAGGGCCTTCCCTGAAAATCTCAAACTTCAAGCAGATAATCTGGATCCAAGCCATATAGGGTTTTATATGTTATAACCAGACATTTAAAGTATGTGTAGAAATAACCAGCAGTTGGTGAGGCTGTTGCAACAAGGCTGTTGTATATTCCATGTAACCAGCCTCAGTTAATAATCTTTCTGAAGCTCTTTGGACTAGAGTAAAATTTCCAGATAAAGGCATGCGTTGCTGGAACCAGATCCAACATCTCTAGGCATGGGTACAGTTGGCACAAAAGCCTTAATTGTCCAAATGCACTTCTGGCTGTTGCAGAAATCTGAGCTTGAGTTTCCATGTTGAAGTTTGAATCCAGGAATAACCCAAGCTGTGCCTTCAGGGGGAATGCAACCTGGTCCAGGATAATCTGAATCCCTATTTCCTCCCTGACCAGCCTTTCAACTGACCAGGTGCACCTCTTGTCTAGATTAAACTTTAGCTTGTCCTCTTTCATCCAGTCTTACTGATGACAGGGACCATTTTAGGACTTAAGCACCTTCTTTGATTTGAGGTGGAAAGGAGTACAGTGGGCCCTTGGTATGCTCTGAGGTTTGTCTCCAGAACCCCCCACCCCATGGATACCAGAATCCATGGATGCTCAAGTGCAGTTATTACAGCGGCATAGTAAAGGGGTGTCCCTTATGTAAAATGGCAAAATCAAGGTTTTCATTTTTGAATGTATATTTTTTGGAATTTTTTCAAGCTGAGGATGATTGAATATGTGGATAAAGATTGGAGATGTGGATAGAGCTGACTGTAATTCAGTTTGGTGTCAGTTTTATACTGGTGGCACTGAACTCCAAAACTCTGGACATGTCCAGAAATTGATTGTTGAAAACTGGCTGTCCTGTTGTCCATTATGGCGAGATCCAGGCAAGCCTTTTTCAGCAGTGCCTTATAGCTGCCACCTTTTGGCATAACTGACCTCTGCCTTGTTTTAGTGAGCCATTGGCCCTTCCTACCCACTCAACTGATCTCCCTCTGGCTTCTTTGAAAAGTCAGGAAGGGCAAGGCTCTATCTAATACACACATAACTGTGGCTGTCTCTTCTGCAAGAAACCTGTCCACATCCTCTTAGACAGTTGCTTCTGTTACTCTACTTTTCATTCATATAAGTCACAAGCATGTCTTTGAAGCTATTGCATATGTGCTCTTTCCTAATGTCCAGCTAGATAATTTAATGAAGATTCAATTTGTGTGTGTTTAATTTTATGTTTTAATATTAATAATATTTAATTATTTTTAACTTTTGTAATCAGTGTTTCTACTTCTGTGTTTTTAAATTATTGTAACCTGCCTTGAATCCTATTGTGAGAGAAAGGCCGGATATACATCCTTGAAATAAATAAATCATTCATTAATTCATTCATTCAATAGTGGCAGACAACAATTTTAATAGTATGAGCTTAGTTTTCGAAAAATAAAAACAGAAACAGTGTGGCATAATCGTTTGAGTATGAATCTGGAGACCAGAGCTTGATTCCCATCTTTGCCATGAAACTCAACTGGGTGACCTGTTGTTTAAAAAAATAATTATGTCACTACCAAATGGATCTCCTACCCAAAGCTTAGATAAAGTACAATGTCAAGAAGACAATTTAGAATTGACTATCTATCTAGAATTGACTGTCACATGCTCTCAGCCTTAGGGGAAGGCAATGGCAAACCTCCTCTGAACAAATCTTGCCAAGAAAACCTTATGATAGGGTCCCCAGAAGTCAGAAATGCTTTGAAGGCACAGGACAACAACAACATACTGAACGAACAGAACTTTGGAAGAAGCCTAGGCTAGAAGCTTCTATTTGAAATGTCATTTTCTACACACATTAAAAAGTTGTTCTGGGAGAGTATTCAAAAATATAGCCTTCCTTCCCTACACCTGTAGTCTGTAATCACAGAAGTAGGAAAACTATTGCTACTGTTTTTGTTTTGTTTTTAATGAAGATAACCTGCCAAAAATGGGTATTAATTTACTCTATCTGGAGACAGGACAATTATTTGCTTTGACCCTGGAGTACAGTATACTAATGACCACAGCTAATTCATGTGTGTTATTAAGTAGCAGGCAAACAAAAAACTATTTTCCACTGACATAGGGAAACAAGTGCTTCCAACCAATATGGTGCAATACTACCCCACCCTAAAAGCCCATTTGTGAATCAATTAAGAAGGGAATAGGCTGTAACTACCTACTTGCAGATAGTCAATTCTAAATTATCTTCTTGACATTGTACTTTATCTAAGCTTTGGGTAGGAGATCCATTTGGTAGTGACGTTTCTTAAACAACAGATAAAAACTATTGGGCACTGGTTCTAAAGCAATATTTCCAACTTAATAATGGTGTGATGTTGAAATCTTTTGTTAACTGACCATTTTAATATCTCAGTAAATGAAGAATGTTTTAGCATGATATTTCCTTGCCTATTGACAGCAGATTATTGACTCTTCTCTCCTTCTTCTGCTGTTTGTGCAATGGGTGAATGAAAATGACTGCATGAAAGCAAAGAGGTGCTGACAGTTTGTTCTCATATCATCTTGATGTGGGTATTTAAATAGCTCACACGTTGCCTTTCTCCTGGGAACTGTGGTGGTTTATTATGAAACATAATTTTTAAGCTACATCCCTAACAATGTTCTGTATTTTTGAAAAGACTGTGCCAGTAAAGAGGTCACAAGGAGCAATGTTGCATATATTCTTTAACGCTGGGAGTAGGACAGTTTGTGCAATAAAATTGTGCACACTACTTGCATATATATATATATATATTTAAAAAAAAGGTTGCAAAAATGTTTCTGTTGTGCCATGGAAACCAGGGAGGGAGGAGTGGTACTAGAATTTCAGCTTTACTATCTTGTGAGAGCAGCTTTAACAAATGTTCCTTACGTGAAGGGAATGATCCTGATTCTGCAGGAATGTATTGTCACATAACACATAGATCTTGTCTCAGTATGCAGACAGTGTTGTTAACTCATGTCAGAAGTTCACCCTATTTTGGTTTGGTTGTCTGTTTGTTACATTTTTGTCTTATGAGTTGTTTGCTGTCAAGCAAGATTGGTTATTCAGTTCTCAGCATTTTATTTCACATGCAGTTGATCCTGACTGTTCTAGGAACAAAGTTGTGGTTAATAAAATGTTTAAGCCAGCCTATCATAGATGTACAGTCAGCCCTTCACATTCTCTGGGTTTAGGGATGCAGGACCCCCATGAAAGTGGAAAAACCACAAATAACTCTTAACAACCTCCCAACCCCATATTTAACACATAGAAAAAGTACAATTTGCAGATTCAACCCAGCATGGATGCCTTCCAGGAGGTGGAGTTCCTTTATAATGCAGAAGCGGTGACTGGCAGTGCTTGCTGCCATCTCCACTGCTGCCTTATTCCATTTTTAATAGGGATTTACAACCCTCACCTCATAGGAATGAAATAAAAAAAAAATACATAAATAATGTTTGCATTTTCTATCTAACGAAGCTTGCAATCCCCATTAAAAACGGCGTAGGGCACATAAAAACATTTTTCTGAAAGTGACATAGGGCAGCAGTAGAGATGGCGGCAAATAATGAATAATTCAACCCACAAAAACCAAGCCCACAAATTTGGAGGGCTGACTAGTTGACAATAGTTTTCATGATTGTGGTGGTTTGAAACAGTACTACTTTCATGGGGAAAAATACTGTGAGCTGTTAACCTGCAATATTGGGTGCCTCATGTGCTGGACGTAGCAAATGTTTTCAGAAAAGATCTTGTGTAAAGCAGCCCTTATAGCTTTAGATAAATCAGTGATATTCTTTGTAAGTAAATATAGACTAGTGTATTTATACTTTGCCATTAACGAATGTATAACTCAAGCTTAGCTTTATTCAAGACAACTCTCTGTTAGATGGGAGGGCTGTTGACTTTAAGATTATATATAAGCTGTGGGACTATTTCTAGTTGTGATGTGAGGAAGTCTGAGAGAATGAGAAGGCCTTATTTGTTCATTCTGCTGCAGGATGTGATTCCCTCCTCTCTCCTCCCCTACTTGTTCCTGATTCTTATGGCAGGAAAATAGAAAAATAAACTCATAGCGTGTTTCCCTCTAATTGTATTTTGAATTTAAATAAACCAAGTATTGTTTTTTTTTAAATGAGCAAATTATTATTATTATTTTTATATGGGAACCCCGTCTCCAGGATTTGGTAGTATGTGCTGTTGTTATAATATGTATGTCCTATCTTTTTCCCAGTCTGAGACTCAATATAATCTACAAGAGTCAAGTTACCAGAGTTGGCAGTTCTTGTGAAAATAGTTTTGGGCTTTTAAAAAGTGTGAAAAATCTACTTTGGCTTTTTAGTCAAGTCTGTACTATAATGCACATTTTTCAAGTCAGGTCTGTATGTTCTTATTTGCAGGTCAAATCTCACATTCTCCTTTGGGTGGGTACTTTTTCCTTCTTTTCCATGCTGACTTTGTTCTTTGCAAGCGGTTACATGGAGAGGTACTTTTTGAACTGGTGGTATGTGGATGAGTCAGATGTCATGATGACACTATTGAATTGTTTCTCTGTATCTATGCCAGATGATCATCTGGAAAAATGTTGCCCGCAGGACTGCAAGGACTGACCCTAAATCTGGTTAACAGCAAGTATGTACAATGGATTACAAAGTAAATGTGTGTTCAAATGAATAGGAAGCAAGATTGTTCTGAGTCTGAACTGTAGTTTCATCTCCTTGTGAGGATACATTGTGATGTATGCCTGAGACATATTTTTACATTACACCGACAGTGTCTTTTTCTCATAGTGTATTGCTAGGTTACACATCTCTGCTTATCAGGATGCAGCCTCATTTATCCTGTCTTTGCTCAAGTGTTGACACAAAGCAGGAAGTTGCAGTTACCCATAGCTTCATGTTATTTGCAAACCAGAAAGTTTTGTTAGTGGCTGCTGAACAATCTTTTGTTCCAAATGCAGGTCTGTTTGGAAACTTAACCTTAATTCTTTGCTCACCTACAGTGGGAAACTATAGTTTACTGTGTCTTTGCTCACCTAGGTCCAAAACACTGCAGAAATAATCCAGTTTGAGACCGCTTTAACTGCACTGGCTCAGTGCTAGGGCATCCTAGGAACTGTAGTTTATTGTGGCACCGGAGCTCTCTGACATTGAAGGCTAAATGTCTAACAAAAGTACAGTTCCCAGAATTCCCTAGCATTACGCCAGGACAGTTAAAGCTGTATCAAACTGGATTATTCCTGCAGTATGTTTTGGACCATAGAGGGATGAGCAGAAGGATGGCATGTAGGTGCATGGAACTCATGCAGAGCCTTGCTGATTGAATACGACATTACCCACATGCATATCCACCTTATTTATTATGAACATGAAATTGACCCCTGGATCTTTTGTATCTGGCAAAGTTATATCCATTGATGAAGGGTGTTTTTAGGGATCACAAACTATAAATCCATGGAGTCAGTTTTCTAGATTATATGTCTTAACATCTATTTTCATCATAATATTACAGGAACTGATTACCTAACATTCCTGAACCTGTTTAATGTTTTTAATATACATCTTATTGGCTGAACCATCCCGACTACTTTATTTTAGGAAGCTGGAGAAAACAAATCTGCTAAAATACTCTTGTAAATCATGTTCATAGTTTCATTAAGTTAAAAATGTCTGTAAAACGTCAGCTGGTGGTGTGCTTTGGTTTGGAAATAAGAGATTGTGAACGTATTGATACGTTCAGCGCTCCAAAGTTAAATACTAGTAGTTGGCATACACAGGCTACAAGACTGGAAACAAAATGCTTGTGCAGTAGATTTTCAAGAGTGCTTTGCATGTTCTGTTAATTGGTAGGAAAAGAGGTTCCTGGGTTACATGTATATTTTTGCTGAGTAGATGACACAGACAGAGGCCAGTTGAAAAACAAGACAAATGTTTATGTAACCCTTTTCAGTTTGAGCCCAGTCAGGAAATGCAATACTGTGCTGTGACAGACTTTAACTAATTACGCTGCCTAGTACTGTACTGTACAATATTGGAACGCTGCTTTCTGTAGAGATGCTTTTATCTTTTAGCTCAGGGGTAGGCAACCTTTCCCCTTTAAGGGCCGAG
>CM034701.1:244314611-244334430 GCA_020142125.1 Phrynosoma platyrhinos
AGTCCCTCGGCCCTTAAAGGGGAAAGGTTGCCTACCCCTGCTCTTGTTGATAGGGCAGTCCTTTGGGATAGTGTTCAGTGCCGCATGGGGGTCTGCTTTACCCAAGGAGGGGTTTAAATCTTTTTAGATAATAAAACTGAGGCCAGGGACCACCTTGATGTATGTCTTGTCCAGATGCTCTGAAAACTGTTACTGCTCTTCTTCCTTCTTTGATTGAAGAGCAGGGAATGGGTGCTTTAAATAGACAAAATAATAGGAATCCACAGAAATGCCTTTACATGAGTTAGGGCTTCACTGGATACAAGCCTGGATACAAGCCATTATGTATAACTAAAGTTGAAAACTACAAAAGCTGAAAAAAAGAACTTCAATTTTTTTATTTTGATTTTTGTCTTATCTCCTACAAAAGTCAACACTTTCTAATAATTCTGAATGTGGCCCTCACCAAAAATGGATAGACTCAGTACACATGTATCTTAGAACCATCTGCTCTTGCTTCTCCCCATACCAGACTTTGGACTCCCAGTTGGCTTGTTTCAAGTCTCAAGACTTCAAAGCTGAAGAAACTGTTTGCTCTTCCAAGCCAGGATTCATGGTTGGATACTTGTTGTTATTATCTTGATTTTGAACATGCTACTGTGATCAGTACGATCTCATGACTCCAGACGATTTCAGATAGAGCCAGAGTTAGGGATTAAATAACTGTTCTTAGAGATACTACCAAGCACACAGTTAGTCCATAGCAAGAAGAATGCAGAGTTTTATTTGTGTATGTTTGGAATGTGGAAAAATATCATCGTAAGCATTCTTCATTGAGAATTAGTTCGCTGAAATGAGTTAGGCTTGGCTCTGAGAATACTAATTAGGATTTAGAGGCAGTTTTTGGGAGGGGGGGATAGTTACTGTGAAAGCTAAATAATAGAACTTTACAACCACAAATATTTCTGTTAAAAGTATGATGGAAGACAATTAGTTTCCTATGCTTTTCTCTTTTTTTCAAAAAGCTGTTAAAAGTGTTGGTATGACAAACTTCCTTTTTGGAATTTGGAGCATGAGTTGGCTTTGTTCAGTATCTAATTCAAAAAATATTTTCCATTACATCTATTATAGAAAGGCTGAGAACTTCTAACTTGTTTCCCACTATGTTGAAGTTTTTTGGGAGAAATTGCCATGCTTCTCTGAGTTAGAAAACAGTTGGCAGTTTAACAAGAACATATTTCTTAAGAATATTCAAGATACCAGATTCCATCCAGAAAGTTTAGACATTTAAAGCTCTATTCTGAACAATATTTATTCAGAAGAGTTTTAAACATGTCCCATGTGGTGTTAAATTACTAGTAGATGCTACATTTCATTTGAAGAATCTGTTATGGAGGCTGCCAAGTGAGTCCCAAGTTTTGTTTTTCTGCTAGAGTACTTTGCAAACAAGAGGTAGTACAGATTAGTCAAAAAGTTTACTCTATTGGCCACACTTTTGCCTGGAGGGGAATGGCATGGCTGCTGACATTTAAACCATGGTTCAGCATTTCCTTATCAGCAACCCCAATATTTGCTGTATCCCTTCCTCCTTTGTAGAAGGTGGTGCTTCATTTTGTTTTTTGCTTCTATTAATTGCTGAATTGTATTAAGATTTATGTAGTTTAAAAAAACCCACCATTGTACATGATGCTTTAGAAGTAAAAGAACAGTGAAACAGTTCCCTGTCCTCAGGCTTTACAATTTAATTAATACAGAACATAAAATGGAAAGGAGTGGCAGTATGTGTGTGTGTGTGGTTGTTGGGGGTTGAAATGCACACTTTATGTCTATTTGGCAATATGGAAGATTAGAGGAGCCATAAATTTTCTTTGTTTTAACAATATTGATCATTTCTTCTGTTTTTATTTTTGCCTGCTTCTAATGAAATGGCAAAACCAAAGAGGTTCATTACATTTCTGAGCCTTGTAGCTACATTCGTAAAAATAAAAATTTAAAAAAGGAAATTGAGTTTGTAACTAATTCTGTGACTGAACTTGCCTTTTAATATACAAAACATGGCACTTTTATGCCAAATAAAATTATGTAATTGTGATACATTCCTAAACTGACAAAATGATTTACAATCTGTCAAGGATAACTATAATCCATTTTCCCAATTTTACTGAAAATTTCTAGAGTTTTTTCCTGCAAAAAACAAAATTTCCCATCCCTTCATTGTTTTCAATATTTCTGCAAATTCTACATCTTTGCTAATATTCGTCATACTTCCATCTCCACATAAAGACCTTCTGGCCAGCTATTTTTATTTATCAGTTAGCTGTAGATATGTCAGGTGAACTACTATACATTATGTGTTCCTTGTTTGTTTGTTTTTAAGTGAGGATACCTAGATATTCAGCTGGTCATGCAGTATACTCCTTCATGACTATAAAATATAAAAAAAATGCATGTGCAGTATTATCAGATGGAATGCTTCACTCATCTGGTGTGTGGACATTTGTGTTAGGCTTTCCATACATGCCCTGATGCCTGTTTTGATCATTCCTGAGCAAATTGGTAGGTTTGGTTTTAAAGACTATCTGTGTAGCCTCACCTACCTGGTGTATAATATCACTTTATTTAAAACAACAGCAATAACAACTAATGTGTCTTCCTTAATGTCACTTTTCTGTCATGGAGTTGTGTGAAACTGCAAGGTTTTGGCACATCCCTGTGTGTTTTGACATAATGCAGGTGCAATAGCTAATTAGTAAGTCACAAATAGGTTGACATCCTGTTATCTAACCCCAACTAGGGTAGACCAATTCAATCAATTGTTGAATGATAAGTTAACATGTAGGTCAATTCTGTTACCTACAGAAGTCTACTGCTCTAATCAGAGCTCAGAAAGGATTTAGGCCATAGTGTTCATACATTAGGCTGTACACCTGTAACTGATCTTCACATCATAACTTGTGCATTCACAATGCCCTGTGTCCTTCCTTGTTGCAGGTAACTTGCCAACTTTTGCTGATAACGTCTACACTGGTGCAGAGAAACTCACCAGGAAAATTAAACCTGGCTGCTGCCTTTTAAACCAGGGTTCAGTTTTTCATTATCGGCAATCCCCACATGCATTACACTCTGTCCTGTAAAAGCACACAACACTTCCAGGTTCCCTTTTAAGGAGAATGAATCAAGTACTTGTCGTACCCTTTACTAAGTGATGGGAGGATACTGTCTTATAGTCCTAGGTTCTTTCTAGGTACCCTTTCTTCATAATAAGGGAATGGTTAAGCCAGGAGTCTTAATTTTTGTATTCTAACAAATTGTAATCATTTTTTGTATTAAAATAGAATTGACCCTAATCAGTACATTAAGTGTAAGAGGGCTGCATTATGTCAATCCATCTAATAGGTTAAAGTAGCTAGTTGCCTTATCTTGTTAATATGAATGTGAAGGAAAACATGTATATGTAGTAGAATTTAATAAAATAACATTTGTTCCAAATAACTCAATGATGTTAATGTGTGTAATACCATACAGTCTGGCTGTGTTGGAATGGTTTCATATTTACATGGAATTAAATAGAAATAGGTGCATTACTGCTTATTGCCAATCATAACTTCATCAGATGTCATAATTTCATATTTTGGTAATTGGAGATAAATGAGGTAGATGTCTTCAAATAAAATGCTTTCCTCCTTTATGGCTCATAAGAATCAGAGTCTTGAACTATGAGTCAACTTGAAGAGTTGTCTGTGTACTTCCAAGAAAGTGTGTGTTGTATTTCCAGATCATGAGCCACTTCACAGAAAAACTTTTTTTTTTTTTTTAGAAATCTATTTAGGTATCCAGTGAAAAGGTTTGCAGTGTGCATGTGAGATCAGATGTACTGGATTGCACATGTCCTTAGTTTAAAGTAATGCAGAGAATGGATGCCATGATCTCTTCAAAATATTTTTAGCTAATGATTATTACGATAACTATATATATAGTAGTAAATGTGTAGAGTAGAGTAAGAGCTCTAATTCTGCAAGGATAGGTATGTTCCTGGCTGTCAGTGGAAATATCTTCTTTACCAGTCGCAGGATAGTTGCAATGTGTGAAAATGCAACTTTCCAATGAGCGGCACCCATATTCTTAGATGCATTTCCTCCCTGCTTCATCTTCACTTTCCTTAAAGCAGGGATGGGACAGATGTGGACTGTGTGTACCTGAACTCATTTTGTAACCCTCCCAACCTTCCAGATCATTCCTATATCTTTTTTTAAAAAATCACACAATAAATTGTCTACAAATTGTTCAAACCAGTGCAAAAGCCACCCCAAATGTGGCAGTCCTCTTTCCAAAAAGCCAAAGATGAGGTCAAGAAAACTGGAAGTTACTTGATTTTTTTTTAAAATACATTTTGTGTGTGTCATTGTAGCCTATTTGGAGCAGGGGAGAGTTGGCTGGGGCAAAAATGGGTTCCTGGCCCAGCTTTTATAGGGTGACAATTGAGGGAGAGAAGCACAGGAAACATTTCTGCCTGCCCCATTATTAGCATAAGCACTCTTAATGCATATAATGAACCTAAGGCCAAAGAAATGTTTGGTTTGAATATATGCACTCAAAGTTTTATGGGGAAATTATTTTGTAATATTTGTAATCTAAATAGCAACTGTCAATTTCTGAGTTGCTTCCTGGTGAGTATTAGACTATGACTCTGGAGACCATGGTTCAAATCCTGGTTCGGTCATGAAACCTACAGGGTAGCCTTGGGCAGGTCACACACTCTCAGCCTCAGGGGAAGGCAATGACAAACCTCCTCTGAACAAGACTTGCGAAGAATACCTCATGATAGGGTTGCTAGAAGTTGGAAATGACTTGAAGGCACACAACAGCAACAATTAACAAAAACGTCTCTCCTGAGCCTAGAATGGCCCAGAGAGGGCCAAAATGTAGCGAAAGAATTTTCTAACACCGTCAGGGAGTGTTGGGAGTAATTAAATGGCAAATGAAATTGGTTGTAATTTTTTGAGGGCTGCAGGGGGTATGGCCCTCCTGCTCTCCCCTGCCCTAAAGTGTGCTTGTATAGGGAGAGATAAAAAATGACAGTAAGTGATAATGTGTTCATGAATTGTGCTCTTCAGGTTGAAAAAGGAGGTGTTGTTGCTGGCATGGTGATGATGAGATGCAGACCATCACCTATTCCTTTTGCCTGCTTCTCAGTTATCATATAAGGAAAATTATATCCAGCCTTGTTGGAAAAAAGTCCAAGGTGGACCATCAGCTTTCTTATTCCCTTCCTAATGTTTGACTTTTTCAAAGCATATGTGAATGCTTATGGAAACTGTATAGATGTCACAGCATCAGAAGGTCTCAAAGTATGAAGCTATATTTCATCTAAGCCCAATTAAATGATGGAAGCAGCTCAGTGGGCAGAAACTCTGTTCTTTACCATTATCCACCTGCTGTTAATCAGATGGGAGTAAACCTCAGGTAATGGTGCAAACCTTGAAGTCAAAGAAGAGATAGATTAATTAACCTGTGGGAATTCAGTTCAATTCAAAACTAATAGCAAGTGATTAAAATCACTTTAGCATAATCTCTGTTGGAAAGAATGAGATGAAGTAGTGTATCTTTTGCCTCTCCCTCCAAGTCCTTGAGTTTCCTGTTGGTGAATAGAAAAAAGTACAGTCGACCCTCTGTATCCACAGATTCAAGCATCCACAGCTTGAAAATATTCCAAAAAGATAAAAATTCCAAAAAGCAAACCTTGATTTTGCCATTTTATATAAGGAACACCATTTTATTGCATTTAATTGTATTTAATGTGACTTGACCATTCATAGATTTTGGTGTCCACACTGGGTCCTGGAACCAAACCTCAGTGTATACCAAGGATCCACTAATATCCCTTAGTAGACAGTGTCTACTAAGGCATAATATAATTGTTTTGTGTCCCAGTACTTTATAAGGGAGATGACATAGACATGTTTGCAAGATAGTCTTCTCTTCCTCCTAAAATAGTGCTCTAAAGCACAAAGGAACAGACGTCATTAGATATGTGTTAAAAGAATGGGAGAGAGGAATGACCTTCCTTTCATCTCCTGAGATTCTAGAAATAATTGAGAGATTCTCCTTAAACAGCACAATGTTTCTTTATTATGGATCTATTATATGGTTGATGTAACTGATTTTAAAATCTCAGATACTGGTGATGGTTTTCTGATTTTCAGAAAGTAAGCTGTCCCAAAAATTAATTCCAGCTAAGGAATGCATAAAAGATTATTGGCTTCTGCCCAGAACAGATTACATTAGATAATTCAGTCTTCGTGACTGCAGTAGCAATAGACAGATTTATGATTTTGTGGGAAGAAAAAAGTGTAGCAGATGAACTGTGGGAAGTAAAAAATAAAGAAACTTAAAAGAACTGAATTTATTTCTGTCCACATACATAGTTCAAACAAAATCTTCATTAGGTATTTAGTACCATGCAAGAATCTTAATTTTAAATAAGTTAACAAGTTTGTCTTTTCCCAGTGTTATTAAAAAGAAACACGAACAAGCATTTTCTGGTGATATATTAAGATAAACCAGGGAAGTAGACTGATAGCCGTGAAAGCTCATACTAAAATAAATCAGCCTCAAAGATGCTGCTAAATACTCCCCTTCTTCTCCATTTTTAAATATACACTAAGATTAATTACAGTACATCCAGATACTTATGATATTTCTGTAAGCATATTAGCACAGTTTGAGGTACAGCCAACTAGGCTTCTTTTATTTTTAACATGAGTTTTCTAAATACCTGGCACTCTTTCTACTGCAGCCTTTCCATTACTAGACAAGTCATCTCCAAATTGTGCAAGGTATCCTCTGAGGGAGCTACCAAAAAGAAAGATTGAGGGTGTCTAACCTTTCCTTACCTGACAGATTTCTTGGTGAGAAGATGATCTTATGTTGAGGTGTTCTTGACAGCTGTGCTAGGAAATTTCACCAGTGCTGTTATGTTGATATTGAAGCCTCTAAGAACTGGAGTAAATCCCTTGCATTAGTACATAAGCCTGACAAATCTTCCCAAATCCTGATGGAATTGCACCAAGACCAAGCAGTAGTACGTTCTAGATCAAGAAGATGTGGTGAGGGGAAAATAAAACTTTATTCTAAACATATACTTGTACATACAATTGTGCTGTGTTTGGAATATCTTTGGATTTGTTTTGCAAGATAATGCTATTTTTAGTTTGGGTTGGCTTTGAACTTATGCAAAAAAGGGAAGGAGGATGTGAACAGTGACATCACTTTAATAACATATTTCCTGCTTGAATTTTTTTTTTAATCTATGAAATTTAGACACAGGATATGTAATTTCCTGGATTACTTATCTTTCTTATGGAAGGCTTGTTGTACTATATCAGGGGTAGGCAACCTTTCCCCTTTAAGGCCGAGGGACTGCAGCTCCCAGAATCCCAGGAGCTATTGGTCAACATGGGACTATTGGCCAACATGGCTGAGGCTTCTGGAAGCTGAAGTCCCTTGGCCCTTAAAGGGGAAAGGTTGCCTACCCCTGTACTATATAATCTCTTAATTCCCAAACATTCATCAAGGCTCATAACTGTAGTGCAGAAATAGGCCATAATTTGAAAACCTTTACTTGCCAGTTGTCTGCCGAAATCTGTGACCTTAGGCAGTGAGCTTAAGCACATTAATATGGAGGTAAAATTAACTGAAACTAATGGAACATAGTTCTAGATAAATATGTTGGGGACTGGGATGGTGGAGCTCTTAGTTAGAGATCACTCAGCAGTGGCTGTGTGAATAAAGCTGTGCTTCTCAAATGTTTTTGAAGATGAACTCCGTTGTGAATGTATTTACCTTCAGTGCCCTATTTTATCCCTCTGCATCAGAAAACAAATGAATTTCACTCTGTGTGACCTATTCAAGGGCATGTTGGGACCCACAGTATGAGAAACACTGGGCTGCAGTAATGAGTGAAATTCTAAAATGTTGCAAGATCCATCATTTTTGCTGCTGTTTATGATTTCAACATAACACTTTTGATGTGCAAAGTGATTATAACTCATTCATCTGCATATTTATTTATTTATAGCCCACTTCTTTGCCAAAATGTGGCTTGCACCAATAAAATAGAGCATAAAACCAAATGCACAAAAGGCAATAAACAATCCCAAAACTACATCATAGACAACAAAAGGAGAACAGTAAAAACAAACAAAAACCCAGCCTAAGTTGCATTTTGTAACCATGTTTTGAATCAGACTAAAAATGCAGCGAGAGAGAAATAGCCTGGCAGCAAGTATAGATCAAAGCAAATATATTATATTTCTGTCACCTCTCTCCAATCAATATGCTGACAGTAATGATTTTCACTAGTTGTGAATGAAACCAAACTGAATGAGTTAACAGAAGTGTAATGTAGAGGCAGCCAGGACAACAAATGACTGTTGTGAAGTCCTCTTTCAGCAGGTAGGCATGTTGTAGCTGGTAGATTAGTCAAAGCTGGGGAAGCTGCTTTGCTTTACTTGCCCCCTCGGGCCAATTTCTGATTCATAGTCAGCTTGATTAATGCTACTTTCCTAATTTGGAAAATAATGTATGGTTTTTCTGAGACTGTTCTAAAGCTCAGACTACATTGGACATTTTGATGGCATGACCTGGCGTACAGACTCATTTACCGTGTCGGCCTTAACTGTTGGAAAATTATGGCAAGGCCAATGGGTTCAAAGAACATTTTCTCACATGTATTGAAGTTTTTTGAAAACTTGGATATTTTGGATATTTGACTCTCCCCCCCCCCCCCAACTTCAAGGGCATGCAGTGCTTGGGTAATACACCATCCAGAGCAGGGGTTGGCAACCTTTTTTGAGCTGGGGGCCGGGTTGCTGTCCCTCAGACAATTGGGGGGCCGAAGCACCAAAAATAAATAAATAAATTAATAAATTAATAAAAATAAAAATTTTAAAAAATTAAAAAATATATGCATGCACACTCTCTCAGCCCCAGAAAAGCCATGGCAAAACCCCTGTGGAGATTTTGCCAAGAAAACCCCAAGAACAAGTAATAACAACAATAATCAATATTATCATGGCGGGGGGCGGCGGCGGTGGCAGGACTGGCCTGGGGCCGGTCCAAAGGCCTCGGGGGACCGCATCCGGCCCCCCGAGGCCTTAGGTTGCCTACCCCTGATCCAGAGTATCGTGGGAAGGCAGTTGCAAGATTTTCACAACCTAAACAATTTGTTCATTCTTTAATAAAGAATTACAAAAATCAGATCCCTTATTTTTATACATAGTGTGGATTTCATTAGTAGAAAGAATGGATTTAAGTAATCCCTGTTACGCTAGGGCCCAAATCACACTGTAGATATAATCCAGTTTGAGACCGCTTTAACTGCCCTGGCTCAGTGCTAGGGAATCCTGGGAGCTGTAGTTTATCGTGGTACCAGAGCTCTCTGATGGAGAAGGCTAAATGTCTCAAAACTACCATTCCAAGAATTCCCTAGCATTGAGTCAGGACAGTTAAAGCGTCTCAAACTGGATTATTTCTGCAGTGTGTTTTGGACCTAGGAAATACATTTATACCAGATAAGAAATGAAAGAGTTTGATAACCATGCTGATACTGCTGTATTACTATAAAATTCATTATTACATATTTGTGGGATCCTGACTTTTTCTGCAAACTCATTATACCAAACCAATTATGTCTTTGTGGAGCTCTTTATAGGAAAAGGATTTCTGTCAAGCTTCAGGTATCCTTGGATGCAAACACATGGGCAGGATATGACAGACAACCCTGTTGAATTCTGCCCCCGGATCTGGCCCTTCCCCTGCCCCCGGCACGTACCTGGTCCAGCATGGTGACAGGCAGGTGTCCAAATAGCGGCCAGCTGCTGTACCATGGAGCTGCCGCCATTGATTCGTCTGCATTGCTGCACTATTCTTGCAGGTCCCTGCTGGGGCCTGTACGGACAGAGATGGGGTGACTGGCTTCATCCACATGGCCAGGCACCCTCTTTTGACACCACAGGCCACAACTGGGGCCTGCAAGGAGAACAGCGTCAGCAGGTAAGAAGGCTTGCAGCCATACTGGCTGTCATGGCAGTGTTTCTGGGAAATCCCATTGCAAATAGACAGCTATTTAAAACTAATTGCCTGAACAGGACAATGCCAAGTGTGTGTGGGAAATGGGAGCTTTGACCCATGCATAAAGCTTGCTTGGTCAGCTTTATGTTGCCTGAGTAAAGGAACAACACAAGACAGAGTTGTGCTCTCTAACAGTGGTAAAAAAGACATGTATATGACAACACAATATTCCTTGCTCAGTGACTGTCGGCATGAGAAGTAATGAATAGACAGGGTTGCTGTCCTAATCTACTCCATTGAGTTCAAGATTGATTTTGGCATGTATGGGTCATAAGAATAGTTCATACTAATGGCTGCCAAGGTTCTTGTGTATACGATGATCACACCTGTATGCAGTATCTTCAATTCAGACTTATGCCGTCTGTACATCAAGGTATGCAAAGTTTGGCCTGCAGATCATATGCAGCCCCCAAGTCCTTGGGTGGTCTGCACTCCCCAATTTGTCTGCAACATTTCTGGGCCTCTCTCATCTGTTTTAGTCTGTATGGGACTTTTTTCCTAACAGTCGGCCACTGGTCATTCACATCTGTTTAGTGCAGGGGTAGGCAACCTTTCCCCTTTAAGGGCCGAGGGACTTCAGCTCCCAGAATCCCAGGAGCTATTGGCCAACATGGGACTATTGGCCAACATGGCTGAGGCTTCTGGGAGCTGAAGTCCCTCGGCCCTTAAAGGGGAAAGGTTGCCTACCCCTGGCTTAAAGCATCCAGGAGAAATCAGAAATGCCACAAAATGGCTGGTTATGCCATTTGTACACTTCATGGGATACCATACCACTGGCCTTATATTTGTAGATTTTTTTTTCCTGGACAAAATATTGAAGGATTGGAGTGAAAATGGTGGATGGAGCCTTCCAGTGTTAAGAAGGCAGTGTTTCCTTTACCAATCCATGGGAGGTGATACTCCCTCTCTTTCCCCAGAGACATGCCTTCCCTACACAGTTTCAAGCCCCCCCCCCCCCCCCGAAACACTGTTTCTTCTGTTACCTCTTCTTGCAGCCTGTCCGAGGAAAGAAAACAGGAGCAGCAAAGAAGCTCCAACCTATCAGCCAAGTCCCGGAAAAGCTCACAAAGCTTAAGCAGGCCCCCAAATTTGAAAGCTCCTTTTTGCCACCACCTCTTACCCTCTGGCATGTGCTCCAGTTGGTCAGTCTGTCTCAAAATGGTGCCACTCTGAGCCACAGAAGTGATATCTTGTGCCCAATCCTTGCAAGAGTTTCCAAGATGCCACTGCTTCCACCAGTGAAGGATGCAGCTAAAGCAGTGAGCTCATATGGGCAGGCAAACAGTGGAAGACACAACCACACAAAGTCTTCAGTATGCAACATGCATCCCTACCGTGGTCCTAAAGGCTGCTGGTCTCCCTTGTCTTTCCCCAATGGTTGCACATACGTGCAGCGCCGCCACCGCCATTGGGGACAATGGGACTGAAATCCTCCTTCCTTCCTTCCTTCCCCTATCTTTCCCTCTGAGGCTTCTGGCCCAGAGTTTACTTCGGAGGTGGAGCACTGTCGGCCAGCGGGAGCCAGAGCCAGGGCTGGGTCTTGGGTCTTGGAGCCCCCCTGCCCCAGGCCCAATAACTGGGATGGAACTTCTAGGCTCTGAGACCCAAGTCCCGGCTCCGGCTCCCTCCAGCTGACGGGGCTCCAGCCTCCGCTCCTGAAACCAAGCCCAGGGCAGATGCCTCAGAGAGGGAGGGAAGGAGGGAGGACTTTAGTCCCATTGGCCCCAAGGGTGGTGCAGCTACATGGTGTCAATCCATGAAGTTTGGTATTCATGGGGGAGGGGTCCGAAACGGGTCCCCCACGGATACTGAGGGCCAACTGTATAAAAGGAAGGAAAAGGCAAAACAAAGAAGAATGTGGTGACTATGTTAGTGGTGATTATAGCCTTTAACTTTAGTATAACATGGCCTGTTTTAACCCAAAAAAGGGTTTGTTTTTCAAATCCTTCAAAGTCTGTTTCTTCTTGGTGCTTCTTTGAGGGGAAGCACCAAAGAGCTGCTGCCGTTTCCATTTTCTCATCTAAGCAGCGAAAAATGTCAGAAGCGGAGCCGCAGTGAAGAGAGTAGCGGGAGGGTCGGTGCTTCTTTTAGGTGTTCCCAGGATGCACTAAGCTCTTGACTTTTGTCACTCTACTCAGAGAAGGGAATGGTTCCTTTTTTGATAAGGTTAAAGTATAGTACTTACATTGACCCATGGATAAGCCAACCAAGATTTTTGAGTCAATTTTTTGACTAAAATTTCTAGACTTATACATGGGTATATACAATATAAAGGTAAAGGTATTCCCCATTGACAAGGTTGTCAAGTTGTATGTGACAGTAGGGGGCAGTGTTCATCTCCGTTACCAAGCCCAAGAGCCAGTGTTGTCAGAGACTACTCTGTGATCATGTGGCCATCATGATTGCCCAGAACACTGTTTACCTTCCTAGCGAAGTGGTACCTATTTATCTACTTGCATTTGCATGCTTTCGAACTGCTAGGTTGGCAGAAGCTGGGACTAGGGACAGGAGCTTACCCCATCATGCAGCACCCGGGCCTCGAACTGCCAGCCTGCTGATCTTGCAATCAACAGAGTCAGCGTCTTAATCACTTGAGCCACTACATACAGTATATATAGATTAAAAGATGATATGATGCAAGAGCTAAAAGGCCTATATTTGGGATACAGATTATGCATATATTTCTTTTTCATACACATTCCTGTTTTTAGCTTGCTTAGCATTAAATGATGTCATATCTATTCAAATATTGACAGAATGGGGAAAGTGATTTATGTAAAGTATAAGGATTAATCTCTTATTTAAAATATTTTTTCTAGGATAGTTTGAACTCTTTAGTTCTTGACTTGGATTATCCAGCACTGAGGAAGAACAAGAATATAGACAACTTCTTAAACAGATGTAAGTTTCCCTTATATGTATACTGTCAGTAAGTGAAGTTAGTCATTTTTTTATTTGCCTATTTCAATGGACTTGACCCTAATTTGTAAAAGGGGGTTGTCCCGTTTCATTATTTGACAACGAAACCTATAAAGAGTAATAAACTGTTACAATTAATTTACAGAACTCTTAGGCTTTGTGTCCAGTACTTGGCAGTAAGATCAAAAGCCAAGTTCATTATTTTATTCCTAGAACATTTGGAGCACTGCATATTAAGCAACAGTCCACTGTCATATAACTGAAGAGCCTAATGATTCAAAATGCTTTCTGCCTTAATAAATAATGCTTTATTAAGAGCCCTGCTGGTCAAATGTAAACATGTTTACTGATTCAATGAATCAGCAAGAACCTAAGGGCATTCCAAAGAAGCTCCATGTAGGTTTTATTTTTGTTTTGATAGTTTGTTTTACTGGGGAATGTTCTGTCTTGATATTTTGTTCCCTTTTGTGGGTGTGTTTTGGTTCATGGTCAGTTTTCTTTTTTCTGTTGGCCAACATATTTCTGTATTCTGATGTGCTTCAATGTTTAGTAGTGTTCTTCCATGTCCCACACCAGAAGAATCAGGACTCCCTCTCCTGGGATGAAGGGTGATGGTGGGATGGGGTGGGGGGAATGGGTGTTGTCAGTTCTAGTGGAAGGAGTGCGTAAACTTTGTAAAGTGTGTGAACCTTTGTAAACTAACATTAAAATAAAGAATTAAGTTTGTGTAGGATTGTAGCCCTTGCTCTCTAATTTTAAAAATGAACATTTTAGCTGCACTGACAATTTTAACTGAATTTTAGTGTAAAGATAACACGCAGAAAACAAGTGCTTAACACATGTGATATAAGTGAGCAGTGCAAATTATTATTGACTCTAATTTCTGTATAGATAATTTAAAAAAGAATATTTTTGAAAAAAATGTTTGTTTTGAAAGCATAGAACACCGTTAGTGTTTGTATTCCACTATTCTTGTAATGAGCTTTTTTTGTAACTTTTCAGATGAGAAAGTTGTGGGGAAAATACGTGGTCTTCAGATGAAGGTAGAAGATTATGATGTTGTGAAAGTGATTGGAAGAGGTGCATTTGGCGAAGTACAGCTGGTAAGGATTAATGAAACTGCTAAATTTTTGCATACTTTGCTTGAAAATTTAACTTGTCTTAAACATCTGCGATATAGTTAAAACTTTTCTCATTTAAACTCAAAAGTTAAAAATATATCTTGTTCAGCTGCAGTTAACCATATAGTATGAAATCCATTTTTCCATGCAGATTTTAATTTTCTAAAATCATCACTTCTTCTCTTTGGGACTTTAAGAGATCAGGAGGCTGGTCCTTTGTATCTTGCTGCTCTCTCCCAACTCCCAAGTGATGATGTTCAATGCCATATTCTTAGCTGTGTAAGCAGTCAAAAGAACCTAATGTTTCTTCCTTGATGTTTTTTGCTGATCTAATGTATTGGGTTTTATGCTCTCTCTCCTGATAATTCATACTGTTATGTTCTGCATTTCTTTTGACTTATGTTGTGATAGTGTGTATGTGGGGGTTCTTTTAGATTATTTTGAGGAATCTATTTTTCCATCTGTCTTTCTGTCTATCTATCCATCCTTTTGTGAACTCAATATATTGACCTCTAAATCTCTAGAAATTTTCATAAGAAAAATGGTAAATTAGTTTCAATGTATATAGCAGGGGTAGACAACCTTTTTGAGCTGGGGGCCGGGTTGCTGTCCCTCATACAATTGGGGGGCCGAAGCACCAAAAATAAATAAATAAATAAATAAATTTAAAACATTAAAAAAATATGCATGCACACTCTCTCAGCCCCAGAAAAGCCATGGCAAAAACCCTGTGGAGATTTTGCCAAGAAACCCCCAAGAACAAGTAATAACAACAATAATCAATATCATCATGGCAGGCGGTGGCGGCGGTGGCAGCAGCAGGACCGGCCTGGGGCCGGTCCAAAGGCCTCGGGGGGCTGCATCCGGCTCCCAGGCCTTAGGTTGCCTACCCCTGGTATATAGTTTCAAATATAATGGATAGTGTTTAATGGTAGCATTCTGGTGATAGAACAGTGAAACCCAAGAGAATGCAATGTGCCACCAAAAACCCATGAGCCCCACAAATCAGCTAAGCTCTCTGGAACTATTTTCAGCATGGTGCAAATGGCTGAACTATGGATGGGAGGAAGAGAAAACTCTTGATGACACTGATACATTGGATTTAGTCCTATATATTTAAAATTTTAAAACTATTTTTCTTCACATTCATTGCAATTAGATTTCTCCTTATATTATGACCCAACTGTCAGCACATTCCTAATGACAATTTAAACTCTAAATTTTAACTTTTTGGAAAGGTGATACAACATTGTTAGAGATTTGCACCAATTATTTATATTAAAAATACTCATTAACCCATTACTAGGGTGGGAATGAAACAGTCTTTCTAGTGTTCTCCCCCCCCCCCCCCCCCCCCCCACAGTTTCATAATGAATTCTGTATTTTTGTCTAAAGGAAGTTATCTTCAATTTGGATAAACTGCTAAAGTAAAGGGGTCATCTTCCCAACTGCCCTGCCAATAAAATTATCTTTTAATCTACACATTCCTTATTCCACCCCATCCCAGAAAAGAGAGCTATCGTACTAAAGAAAAAAAAGAGAACTTATAAAATTCCGGCAGGCATAACTTTTTGTACTCACCTTAAAGGCTGGATGGATGAGGCAGTAATGATGGTAAATCGTAGCTTTACACTGTGTGGAGCAGGCGAGAAAACGCACATGTCAAAAAAGATGAAAAGCCAAAGCAAAGAAAACGTCAACTATATTAGCACTGATGATAGCTGTTGGCTTGATAATTTTGCCTGATTTTAACCCAGAAAAGCTGACAAAACTACACAGATGTCTTATTCATATCTTTCAAAGCCTCTCAGCACTCCTTTGAGCAGAAGCACCAAAGAACTGCCACAGCTCCATTTCCCCACCTAGGCATTCAAAAAGGTTGGAAGTGGCACTGCAACGGAGAGAGGAAAGATTGTTCTTTTAGGCACTCCCAGGACAGACTTTTGCCATTCTACTCAGAGAAGGGGTTGATTCCTTTTTAAATAAGAGTTGAAGTACAGTACCATGGATACCAAAATTCACGGATGCTCAAGGTCTGTTGTCCCCAATGGTGGCATGTGCACATGGCCGTGCCACCATTAGAGACAACATGGGCTTGCCATCTGCCGATACTCAAATCCATGGATGGCAAATCCACAGATACCGAGGCCCAACAGTATATTGACTTGTGGATAAACTGACCCAGGTTTTTTGGGTCAACCTTTTAACAAAACTTTCTAGACTTATACATGAGTATATACATAATGCCCAATATATGTCTGTTATATATCTGTTTCTCACATGAAGAAGGCTCTGTCTTTTCTTAGATTTGGTCTGAACTGATAAAGAAAACAGCTATCATATGCCTAACCTAACAAAGCTATTTGATCTCCAGAGTTTCTCAAGTAGGTTATGTAGCAAAAATAACTTTGCAATTTGTCTAGCTCATAATTATAATTTCTCTGTATGGTTTTATAGTTTGTAAGTTTTGTCATATGGGTTTGTGTGAATCCACTGGTTAAGAATTGTTAAGAGGTCAAAAATTATCATTCCTAGGTTATAGAATTGAGTCCAGTGTGAAGCTTGGCATAAGTGTTGTTATTATTACATGTGATTTACAGGTCTTGTTTTGTAAAATTTTCTTCCTTATGGACATCGTTTCTGTTCAGAGAGCTAGGGTTTTCACACTATATTTACATTATTTACCAGAAATTGTTTTTAAGGTCAGATTTGTCATTTTTACCTAGGGTTGTATCTTCCTTCTATAACAACCTAGACAGATTTTTACCTACCCTTATTTTTTTTTTTAAAAAAAACAAAACAAAAATCATGGACTTCGACGAGGCATAACATACAGGAGGAGTGGACACAGTGCAGCCCATTGTTGACATGCAGCCCTTGGGATATGTACATGTGGCCCCTTCAGCCCCCCCCAAAAGCCCCCAGACTATTGTTTTTAAAGGCTGATTTTTGGGTGATTCCCCCACCCCGCCTGCAAACTGCCCAAACTGTGCCCAAATGAAAGTGGCTTGCTTCCCCGACCTTCCAGAGCCCCCCAAATCTCTCCAGAATGCAAAAGGAAAAAAATCCCATGGCGGCCAAGATGTCAGCTGGAAGTGATGTTGAGTCACATCAGATGTGCTGAAACACAGCAGTGTAGCCCCCCTCAGGCAGGCATAGGGTGGAAAAATAGCCCTCGTCCCTTGTGCAGTAGCCCACCCCAGCATGCATTATGTGTTTGCAGGGCTTTCGCCTTTTATACTGATCATTTAAAGGAATATTGACAGTTATAAAAACTGTTTGCATGCTGTTCATAAAAATAGAAGGGATTGCCACTGTCATTACAATAATTTTCTAAATGTGTAACTAATAAACCACTTCTTCAGATAGTGAGAAGAAAGCAGTAGTTGCTTCTCCCACATTTCTCAAGGGCATTCCTTTGCCAAGGTCTCAAGAGTAGCACCCTGGTTCCAGTCAACAGCCTCCAACAGGCATTACAGATTTGGATGCCAGGCCTAAAGAGTACAGAGTCTTTGGATGAATAGTTCTGAGGTTGCTTGGTTGCATGATGCTCCTTCCTCCTCTGGTGAAAAGCTTGGTGTGAGAGTCATAGAGACCATGAAGAAAATGACAGATTGCAAAGAACTGTGGTTCCTGGAATAGTCATCAGTGAACTCACACAACCCACTCTCCTTTCCTGTTGGTGTGTCCTGCAATTCATTTGTTCTGGGGCTAGTACTTGCATATTTGGAACTGAGGACTGAGCAGGAACCAAGCCTAGATGTGTGTGGTGGGAGTAGCAAATTGGTCATTCAACACTAGAAGGTTCCAGATGATCTATATATGAGTGAGTTCAAAGATGACCACCCAAACAACCACAGTTACAGGCAAATAATCTGTTCTTCCTACTGCAGACATGGGCTAGGCTAGGAAGTCCTATCTGATGAATTTGTGGCTAAAATAACGTTGTGAAGTAGGTACTACATATCCCACATTCCTACCTAATAGTTCTAATGTCTTAGCAAAATCTTAGCGCCAACCAAGCCACCTTTGTGAGATGTATTAATTTTGTTTTCCTTTTGTCAGTACAGTCCGCCCTTCCTATATGCGGGGGATCCGTTCCAGACCCCTCTCCACGTAAAGCAAAAAATGTGGAAGCCCAAGTCCTGCTTCTTTGAATGGGTGTGCGCTCCCATGTGCGGCGCAGTGAGGCGAAGCATGGCGCACATGCCATGAGCGCACGCCCCATTCATTTTTTATAATCCATGGTGGCTATGTATTGAAACCACTTTAAGGATTTAAATTTGATCAGTTTGTCTTCAAAAAACAGGTTTTATTTTCCAGAAGATATTCACTGTAAGTGATGCAGAAGAGAATTTCATTAGCATAAAGAAACTTTTAGTACCTATGTGTGTTCTACATGATGAAATCATAAACACCCTTCTGTTCTCAGAACGTATGCCTGCCTGGCTCTGAACATTTTTTCTAATTTTAGGGCTTGTATATTATCTATATGAAAAGGCATGAAAAAATCTTATTAGAGTCTTATAATCAAGGAGGCTGTAAAAGATTATTTTCTTTTAAGGGAGATGCTTTTGTGTGTTGAGAGGAGGCAGCAGGGCTAAAAATAAAAAATAATACCATATTCTCAACAAGCAAGGTATAAAAGCAACAGAAAGTCTGAGCAAGAGCTAATTGATAGTAATTCTTACATCAGTTCTCACTGTAGGAAAGGTCAGAAAGAAGTATGCCTGAACCACTTTTGGTTGGTTCCTCTTGTTTCTTCTTATGTGCCTATGTCAAAAGGAGGTAGTAAGTCACCGAGTCTGAAGAGCCTTTACTCAGAGGTCTTAACTTAAATAAATATCTTGCCACTTAAGTCAGTGTCATAACCAAACCATTGAAAATTAACCAATGCAATTTTTATTTCTTTTTTTAAAAGTGCTATACTGAGCCTTAAAAATTACAGTTTTGTCAGCTTGTAAAACCTGTCAGTTGCCATAGTTTCAGTGTGGAGAGATAGGCTGTAACATATTGAAATAAATATGATGTGTGAGGGTACTTCTATTGCAGGATAGGCAACCTGCTACTCTCCAAAAATATTGGACTAAAATACCCATCGTCTCCCCCCAACATGGCTAACAATGAGGAATTATAGGAGGCATTGCCCAGAAAACCAGGAGAGCATAATTGGTTTCATTTTCACTTACTCATGAGCACGAATTGGCCACTCATTTGAAATCATTTGCACATTCCTATTTAATCTCTAGATATTTGTATCTGTCTGTGACTTGCAGGGCACAACTCCTTGTTCACAAGCAGATATAATTATGTGAGATTCCTTACCAGTCTTTTGTTCCTCAAAAGACTGTCATATTTTGCTTCAGATGTCAGTGCTAGAGAATGAACTATTGATAATATCTGAATCGACATCAGGACTTCTTGGTGACTTTTCACATTACATTTTTTCATGTATCCTGTGGAACATTTTGGTAGGCATAAAGAGAATTGACCCTGTTTGGTCCTGGAATAGGTCTACTTAGCTACCATGTGGGTTTAGTCACATCATCTCTATTGTTCTACATTATATGAAACAAGTGGATTAATACTATCTGAAGCTTTAAAGCGATATGCCCTCAATATACAGTCGTACCTCTACATACGAATGCTTCATCTTATGAAAAATTCAA
>CM034701.1:244346821-244357441 GCA_020142125.1 Phrynosoma platyrhinos
AGTTAAAGTGGACTCAATTTGCACTATTTACAGCAGTCTGCAAAGGCCCTTATTCACCTTTCTGTGCACCTCAGGGCACTGCTTAACAGACAGAGCATGAGACAGGTTTTCAATATGTATAAGTGTCTTTATAACATGATGAGGGTTTTTTTTATAAATTAGGATGAGCAAAATCCACTTACTAGTGCCCCTCTACCTCACTTTCCTGGGAGTATTCAAACAGCATGATTGGATATGAGTGGCAACAGTATATGTGTTATATGGCACACTCTATCTCCACTAATCCCTCCTTCAAAATGCATTGCATATTACTTATGCTCCTTTCAGCATAGTGCACCTTATGGGTGACTAGCTCATGCCCAATATTTTTATGAATGTTTCACATACTTTGTACAAGTTAAACACATATGCAGTGCTTGGATTTTGGTTTAGGAAATCTCCTTGAACATTATATCCAGAGGTATGATACCTATGAGCCACATTTGGGTCCAACCTACCTAAGGGATCGCCTTCTTCCATATAATCCACCCCGCACCCTCAAGTCCTCTGGGAGGAATTTACTGCAACCGATAAAGACTAGATTAGCAGTAATCTCCCAGAGGACGTTTTCTGTCGCCGTTCCCAGACTGTGGAACGCCTTGCCAGAAGAGATCCGTCAAATAACCAATTTGGATAGCTTTAAAAAGGCTATCAAGACAGATCTCTTCCAGCAGGCCTTCTTGGAATAGACTACTCCATGAGAAACGTGCTTCTCCCTGATATACATCTCTGTTATACACTGCTATTGGTGTCCCAGAACGTATGTTGTTTTAATCTTTATTATTTAATCTTTTTGTATTTAATCTTTTATTATTGTATTCAGTTTTAAGGGGGGGATTGTATTACGGTTCTATGGCATGAATGTTTTTAATCTGTATTTGTACTTGTAAGCCGCCTTGATTGCCAAGGCAAAAGGTGGGGCATAAGAAATAACAATAACAATAACAATAATTTCAATCCTGATATTTTTGCAGGATGTTTTTATATAAGATAAATGTCATTTAAAATGTATGCATTGTGTTTTGCATTTTTAAGACAAAATATCCACTGCATTTCAACATCTAGTTTGAAAAGCAGGTTTGATTTTAGACATTAACCTGAAGAGGAAAAAAAGAGAGGATAATTATGTTTGTAATGGTGCACAGAATTCTTGTCAGGTTTGCTTTCTTATTCTTCAGCTGAGATGCAGGGACCATTCCTACCTACAAAGCAGGAATTCTTTGTACACTGACCTGGTTTCAAGGTATCACAAAACCCTAAGTTTGTGTTAAGACTGAAACACAGCAGCATGAAAGCAAAGAATGTAATAGCCTAAATCCAATTGCTAGTCCTAAGAAATGAACCAGAGACTTCTAGTTCATAGTTCAGATTCATAGTGGCTATAGTACAATAGCATTTAATAAAAATACTGACATTTTAAAACATAACAGAAAACACATATTTCAAGTTTCATACTTGCTTCCTCATTTGGCCTGTGTACGTAAAAGAGCTTTTTTCTTTTCTTTTTTTACAAGAGCACAGAAACAGCAACCCTCACTTTGCTCAGTTGCTCATTCTGAACAGAGGTGTGTCTTCTGCTGTTTTAGGACCAGCTCCAACTCTCTTGCTATTTATTACAGAAATTTCCAGTAGATTCTGTGGGCCATGAATCGGACATAGCATACATTCTCAGCTTTTGCTTACTTTGTCTGGCTCTAACATTAACTCCTTCAGTTCTCTTGGCAAGATTTATTTATACTTATGACATGAGTTTTACAGGCGATAATGATACTGATGTAAAATAAGTGTAGCTAGCAGCTTTAAATTCATTACATTGTTTGTAAAAATTAAGCTAATGTTCTTTAAATTCATTTAAATTAAATTACTGTAGCTGATGGTTATGCTTTTAATTATTGCATTCTGTGTGGTTGTGTAGACAGGGATGGTGCGTTGTGATACAGCCGTTGGAACACCTGACTACATATCACCTGAAGTATTAAAGTCACAAGGTGGTGATGGTTATTATGGAAGGGAATGTGACTGGTGGTCTGTAGGAGTTTTTCTGTTTGAGATGCTAGTTGGTAAGTAGTGAATTCCTCTTGTTCTCTCTCTTGATAGTACAGGTTGAGTATCCCTTATCTGGAATTCCAAAATCGTCCACATGGGTGGCTCAGATAGTGACACTTTTGCTTTCTGATGGCTCAGTGTACATAAACTTTGTTTCTTGCGTGGAATCATTGAGAATATTATGTATAAAATTACTATAAGGCTACTCATATAAGGTATATACCAAACATAAATGAATATAATGTTTAGACTTGGGTCCCATCTTCAAGATATCTAGTTATCTATATGCAAATATCCCAAAATCTGGAAAAGAAATCAAAATCCAAAACATTTTTCATCCTAAGCATTTCAGATGAGGGACACTTAACCTGTACCTGGATCTCAAAATGTGGTGAATTGCTCTGAAGGTACTTTTTGGATTACTGATGTGATGAGAATGTAGGAATTACATTGGTCCCTACATTAACTTGCTTCTAGTTATACCTTTTATATCAGAGCCTGGGTTCTTTCAGTAGGAAGTAGTTCTCCTTAAGAAGGCAAGGTGAATTTTTATGGGAAGCATGAACTACCCTATTCCAGACTCTCTTCTTTTCTAGCTTCTTAATGGGTTACTGAAACTGTGTAATGAAATACCATGATACAGTCAGTCGTCAGCTTTCCAAGTTGTTGTTTTTCTTGAGGAAGTTGTTGTTTTTCTTGAGATGGTCATGGGAGAACTGCCCTAGAAAATATTCCTGGCTAAATTCACAATTGGCACACCGTTTTTTGTTTTTGAGTTGGGAAGCTTCATTGTAGTAAAGTACCTGTTTTAAAACAACTTCCTTTATATCAGCCCCCCTTCCCCATATGCTTTAATATTTCTACTCTTTTTTTTTTTAAAGGTAAAAAATAGTGATAATTTAATTGGATAAGTAATCAGGTTTTCCAGAGAGGGAGAACTGAGGTTCATGTTACCTAAAAAGATAATCACTAAATTGATCGGACATGTATGTTTTGGATATGCATATTGCCAACACTCTTTAGGTATGTGGAATAGGGAAGTAATTCCTCTCTAATTTTCTTCCCAAAGGAAGCAACAAATAATTTCCAACTATGAGAAAAATGTGCTATTTTCGAAGCCCATTCACAATTTGGGACTTATTCTCCTCAAAATTCACATGTGCTTGATTTGCACAGGAAGTTTTTTTTTTCCAGAGGAAACAGTATTCTGTGCCAAGAAAGCTGTTTTTGGCACAAAACAACCCCTTGTGAATTTTTCATATAATAGGTCCTGAATTACAAAGACTTTCCAGCCCATGTTTCTTCTCATCAGGGTTTCCCAGCACTTGGGAATCGTGGTATCTGTGCTTTTACCACCCACCCCCCAGTATTTTTAAATATTATTTCCATCCCTAATATGGAGCGACTAGACCTATTGAACAATAACAACAACAACAAAACTCCTATAGATTAGTTTCCAGATCAGTGTTGCACTGTTGGATGTCTACTTGGAAAGTATGAGTTTCTTCAATTTATTCTTACATCCCTTCTCACTGCTGAAAATGTTGAGGGTTTCCCAGACATCTGAAGTAGATCTTGAGGACTTAGGTGGGCCTCAGGCGGGCCTGAGGAGGTAGGGAAGGATTCCTCCTCCATTTCTGCTGAAAGAAGTAGACCACACTGGTTACTACCCATAATTGAGACTTATCAACTACATTGTGCTGGTTGGGCGTAACACTAAATTGTGGTTTTGTGTTACATGCATGAGGCTTGCATATGCCATGGGCTAATGCAGGGGTAGGCAACCTTTCCCCTTTAAGGGCTGAGAGACTTCAGCTCCCAGAAGCCTCAGCCATGTTGGCCAATAGTCCCATGTTGGCCAATAGCTCCTGGGATTCTGGGAGCTGAAGTCCCTCGGCCCTTAAAGGGGAAAGGTTGCCTACACCTGCTTCAGGGGTTGGGAAGCTGCATTGTTCCCCTGCAGGACCTCAGAGGGCCTGCTGCCATCTCCCAAGCCTCTTCTATTGTTTTACTTTCCCCAAATTTATTTAACTTAAAAACATCTCTCCCCTGTTCCCTTTAGCAGTTTGGCCACTTGGCGGGGAGGGGCTGCCTGGGTTGTGTTAGTTCTAAGAGAGGTCTTTTTATCCAGAAGGTAAACTGAAAGCTGACTGATCGCTTACTACCTGGTTATATAAAGGAAGGTGGGGCCCCAAATAAGGGAAACTATGGCAAAAAACCAAGCACCACACTCATCTATGGGGCCATTTTAGTTTTGTAAAATTGAGAAAAATTCCAAAGGCAGAGTAGAAACCCTTGAAAATAACTTTATGGGCTTCACATGACTGACAGGCCTCACTTTTATCATATCTGCTTTAAAACAGTTTAAACACTTTAAAAGAATGTTAGCAATTTAGGCAAAAATACTGCAACAAACTGAAAGCTTGGAGGCTAACGTATTACCAGTGTGTCCCAAATATTTGAGGGAACAGCCATATTTTAACTTGACTGTGAAATAAAGGCAGTGTCAGTGCCAGTTGGGCCTCTTAAGTGAAGGGTATTCCATTAATTGAGTGCTAAAGCTGAGAAAGCCCCTTTTTGTGTCTCCATGAAGTATACTACTTCCAGTCGTGGGGCATTAAAGAATACTCCAACAACAATCAGGTGACTGTATTGAGGTGCACTCAGATTATCTAAGGGCCTCGGCAGACGACTAATAGAGTCGTCTCCGAGGCCTGGAAGAGGAGGGGCAGCCACACGAGCGGCGCCCCTTCCTCTTCCCGAGGTTGCCCTCGGAGCTGCCGGCCCTCCGCACAGCCGGCGCGCCGAGGGCAACCTCCCGCCGCAGCGACCGCACGCGCTGCAGCGGAAAAGTCAGGGAAAGTGCACCCTACGCGTTTAGGGCGCACTTTCCTTGACTTCTAAAAGGAGCGCCAATTTAGTGCTCCTTTCAGGGCCGCCGCAGGAGCGCCGCGGTGCGGCTGCCATGGCCCCGCTGCGCTCCGGACCAGGGCATACTGGACGCCCTGGTCTGCATCCCCCCTAAGTCCCAAGCTGTTTAGGACTTTGAAAGTCATGATCGAAGCCCAGACAGAATTCTTTCTTGCACCTGAACTCAAGGAAACAGTTGTTACTTAACACACCAGGATTGTTCAGTAAAGCTTGATCCTGGCTTGTTTCAACTAAAGTTGAAATGCAGGACTGCCTAGTTTGGAAGCGTTTGCTCCTGCTTTTAGTCTGTTCTTTTATAAGTAATATGCAAGAAGAGAGAAATGAGCGCAAATGTTCAAGCCAATTGCTTCTTGCAGGAAGTATGTGCAACTTAAACCAAATTTAGCATTAAGTCAGAAAACACCCATTGGCTGGCATCTTGTTAATGACTTAACACACATGTAAGTCCTTTTTTGGACAGAGTTCAGAGAGCTGCTTTTTGGCCCTTGTGCTCCATCCAAAAATCTCCTCTGCCCAGCACCTGTCAAGCCACAAAAAGCTGCTCTTTCTTCTTACTGGACAGAAGAGTAAGAATGGGGAGGCAACTCAGACCATAAAGTTCCTGGTGATCTGAGCTGTTGGAGGAAGGAAAAGGTAAGTGCTCTCTATTTGAGAGCATACCCTCATTTCTCTCCACCACCACCCCCCACCTACCCCACTAAGCCAAGACCAGATGGTTCTCAGTGGCCTGCATTGTCTCCCCCTTTCCTTTCTTCCCCACTGATAAGCAACAGTAGCAGGAAATGTCCAAAAATGGACAGTTTGCAGGCAGAGAGAGGATTCAAAGTTCACCTGTGAAGCTAGATGCCATGTAGTCAACCTTTGTGAGTGTTCTAATTATTTACACATAAGGTAGGGTAAATATTTACAGATAGAGTTGATTTATCATGCCAAATTATTTTTGATCATTCTGATTTCACCTTTAGGAATTGATTGACTGTAGTTAATGCTTGTGCATCTTCAATTTAATTTCAGGAGATACTCCATTTTATGCAGATTCATTGGTTGGAACATACAGTAAAATAATGGATCACAAGAACTCATTGCACTTTCCAGAAGATGTGGAAATCTCAAAGCATGCAAAGGACCTTATCTGTGCCTTTTTAACAGACAGGCATGTAACATATTTTTCTTTCTGAATAAAATTGATTTTTTTACTCATGCTTTCCTGTCAGAATATGTTTTCAGGAGAACTCTGTGTACACAGTGCACAGTGAGTGTGATATACGAGTTTCCATATGTAACAAACATCAGATTCACTTTTAGAAATTAATCAGTAGTTCAAGCAGTATTTGCCAAATGCTCCTTGTTTAGAAAAAAAAAAGTAATGGGGAGGTAAGCCACATGGTCATTTCAGTAAATGCAGTACATGTCTTTTCAGATTGCATGATACATTCATAAGCACAACATCTGAGGAGCATGTCCAGGGTTAATGGGAGGGAGTGGGGAAGTGAGAGGTAATATTCCCTTGCCCCTCATGATGTTACTTCTCTCTTTCTTTCCCACTGGAAAGAAGAAAGAGAGTTTCCACTGGAATGCATCACTCTCCCCTGTGTTTCCCAACAAGAGGATTAAAGGGCCTCTTGACCACATCTGTCTGCTTTTTTTAGAGAACATGGGAATGTTTCTGAAAGAATGACTCTGGAATGAGTTTTCTTTGCTTGCATAGTCAGCTGCCCTCCACCACAATCCAGAGCTTTGCCTGGGCCTGTGATGGGAAGGGATGAGCTTGTAGAGATGAGTTTGGGATCAAGGGCAATCAATTACATACAGCCTATTCCTACTTTCTGAACCAATTTAGAGAGCTTAGCTAATGATTGGGTAGGAGGAATGATCCTTTTCTGTGCATCACTTCCTGAATGTTGGTCAGGTTCGCTGAAATGTAACTAGCTCAGAAGTGCTCGATCCATGACCCATTGAATTAGAAGGTTGGGGGGGGGGAATCAAGTAGTAATAGAGGATATTCTCTGTTTTTCTTGACCACCCAATTTATCCTTTGATTTTTTCCCCTATTTATTAAAATACTTATATCGCTGACTTTGTTGAGATCTCAGACTGGGTGTAGAAGGTAGAAATAATTGAAAGCAATATATCAAAGCTTCACAGCATAATCAGTCCATGATCCCTAGAGCTCAGATGCTTAAGCGAAAAGCCACACATCGGTGCTAAAATCACTACTAGGTAGGCTCAGGAAGGTCCACCCTTGTGTTTCTACATAAAGTTTTGCCTTCACTGCCACCAGTGAAAAGCAGAAGGGGAGTTACCTGGCAGCTGAGAGTTATTAGAGATGTACATATAGAGAGAAGTGCTCTTTTCAGGTATCATGGTTCCAAACCATTTAGGAATTTAATTATCATGACCAAAACTTTCAGTTCATATTGTAAGAATATTTATAGCCAGTTCCAATTCCTTTAGAATCATTGTAATACAGTTTCTACAAGGTCTTCTCACCAGCAGCCTACCAGCTTTATGTAGCATTAGCTGCAACTTCTTTGCTGTCTTCCAGGATATCCCCACACAGAAAGCATTGCAGTAGTCTCAATACAAAGTTATCTCTGTCTAGCAAGTGGTAAAACTGGCCTCAGACACTCTGATACATGCAGTGTATTTGGATCTCAAGTGATAGAGGTGGATTTGGGAGTATGCGAAAGCTATGCACTAACCCCTTTCAGGGTGTGCAGCCCCATCCTGGGCAGGTTACTCCCCCAGTTCTTCAGCCTGAGAGCCGCCAATCAATAAAGCCATTGTCCAATCAGTATTCCTTTTTAAGTTTATTGGCCTTCATTAAGCCCATTAAGCTCAACATCTAGACCAGTGGTTTCCAAACTTTGGTCTTCCAGTTGTTTTGGACTTCAGCTCCCAGAATTTCTGACTGTTGGCCAACTGGCTGGGGCTTCTGGGAGTGGAAGTCCATAACACCTGGAGGACTAAAGTATGGGAATCACTGATCTAGACAAAAGTACAGCACCTTTAGAGTTTCACCTTACTGTGATGACAAGGAGAAATAGAAACACAGTGTCTTCTGCCATTCTACAGAACCAATCCAGTAAGATAATCATGATTATCAAACGCTACGGAGAAATCTAGGAGCAACAGGACAATGCTCTCCTGTCTTTCCTCCAAAATAGTTCATCAGTCAGGATGACTAACACTGCTTGTGTACCAAGTCCTGACCTGAAACAAGACTAAAATGAGTCCAGTTAATCAGTTTCTTTCAAGAATATGTGAACTGCCTAGCCAGCACATAATCAGGGACCTTGCCCAGAATGGGAATGTTTGCAAGGGGATAGTAGTTCTGACATCTGGGTCCTGGGGAGTCCTGGTGGAGGTGCAGTTGTTAGTACAGAAACCTGCCACATTTCTAATTGCAAAGAGCATACAGGTGGCCATAATGCAACTGCAGGCTACCTGCAACCTGAAGGCTATTTTTGTAAGTCTCCGCTCTGCCCTGCAAGAAGGAGGAAAGTTGTTTTTAATTTCTTTTTACACTCCCAGAGGGCTCCAGAAACTGTGGTTTTACTTAAGATAAGGCACAACCTCCCACCTCCTGCAATAATCAGTTCAGTGAAATGATCCCACATAATAGTTATATTATTTACTTAATTTGGGGGAAATACAAAAAACTGGAAATGAATTAAACCTCTCTTTGTATGTTTGAGCCTTGTGCTTCAAATAGAGATTATGTTGTCTGCCAAGCAGCCATGCAAGCAGCATGAGAGGAGGCATTTTTTGGAATTGCATTAGCTTCTGGCCAAGTTCAAAGGCAAGGGAATGGCAGAAAGGTTGCAAAAGAGATGAATAAGGAGAGTTTGGGATTATCAAAGGGTGCTTTTAATCTCTACTCACTTCCCACCCATTGCATATGTCATGCTATTTATGTTAATTGTCTTGCTAAGTAGATGTATTTAAAACAGACCACCTTTTAATATATACACTTTCTGCTAAAACACTTGGAAATGACAAGGGGTGAGTTATCTGTCATGTGATGTACTAGCTCACCTACACAAGTGTGTTCTTATGTGAGATTTGAGCAACACACCACAAAAAGTTGTTTTGAAAACAAATGAGTTTGCCACATGCATAGTTGTTTCATTATACATTTGTAGGGAAAAGTGCCCATATGTGTGCATATATGGTTTTTTTTAAATTAGAATCAAATGATATAATTTTTGAAATACTTACTTAAGGAGGGTTTGAACAACAGTTCTATATTTGGAAGCCAGGTCTTTGGTCATTTACATCCAAATGTTTGTATTGTGGTTTGGCAAACTGTAGGTTTGCATTTTTTAAAAACAAAAACCAACTTTTTCCTGCATTCCTTTCCTGTATAGTGCAAATGTGTTTTACTCCACGTGGCAGACCAAGACTTCCAGCTATTTCATTCTCTGAACGTTCTTAGAAACTTAACAATGGGTGGCTTCAAAGTACAATTTTAATTCAAAGTACAGGCGTGTTCAGCACTTACACATTGATTGAAAATGGAAGGCCATTAATTGTAATATGAATTTGTTTTGATTGCTTTTTTAAGGGAGGTGCGTCTCGGGAGGAATGGAGTAGAAGAAATTAAATCTCATCCATTCTTTAAAAATGATCAATGGGATTGGGGTAATATTAGAGACAGTAAGTATTTTTTTAGTTTAAAACTTCAAATACTTTGTTGAGTTTGCATGAAGTTTATGTGTGCAAGAGCTTTTTAAAAATCCATAGATTTGTAATTGTATTTTTCTTGAATTATGTAGGTTGTACAATTATCTCTGCCTTCTGATCTGCTGTAGACAGTGAAGCCACTAAAGTAATCATGCTTATGTATTCTGTCAGGGCTGTGTGTGCTTGTAATTATTGGTTGCAGTTAATACAGAAGTAGTTTATGTACAGTGTGATACACTCAAAGACCTCATTTGTGCACAGGCATCTCCATTATCTTTAGAGGCAGATATGTTGCTTTACGTTGCTTTGGTGCAAAGCAAGAGCAGACTTATCTTTGGCTGCATCTACACTGCAGAATTAATCCAGTTTGATATCACTTAAACTTTCATGGTTCAATGCTATGGATTTTTTGGGATTTGTAGTTTTGTGACATATTTAGCCTTCTTGGTCAGAGAGCTCTGGTGCCACAACAAACTACAAATCCCTGGATCCCATAAGATGGAGCCATGACAGTTAAAGTGGTGTCAAACTGCATTAATTCTGCAGTGTGTAAGCAGCCTTTATTCTCTAATTGGCTTGTACTAGCAGACTTGGGTTGGGGAGAAGTAGTCAGTGGCAATATTGAGTGGCTGCAAAGATATTGGGATACTTAGCCAAATAATAATTTATTGCCCCCAAAGTGTGCTGCCACATCAACAATGAGAAAATTGCAGCAACAGTTTTAACAACTACAGAGAGTAACTGATCACAACAGCATAGGGAAGGATCAGTAGGTTGAGCCCTTAAAGATGCAGGCTTCCAAGCCACCTGCTGCTTCCCTTTTGAAGGCAGAGTAGAGGAGTCTCCATCAGCCTGAGATCTATCATATGCTTTGATGTTGTTGTACAGACAACATGTTTATTTGGCCAAATGCTTATT
>CM034701.1:244357541-244369583 GCA_020142125.1 Phrynosoma platyrhinos
GCTGGTTTAGTCATTGGTCTGGAAAGAGAAAAACAGGTTGAGTATCCCTTTCGTGGAATTCCAAAATCCTCCGAAACCATCTACATGGGTGGCTGAGATAGTGATACCTTTGCTTTCTGATGGCTCAGTATACCCAAAATGTGTTTCATTCACAACATTATTTAAAATATTGGGTATAAAATTACCTTAGGCTGTGTATATAAGGTGTATATGAAACATAAAGGAATTTCAAGTTTAGATTTGAGTCCCATCTCATGTATTTCATTGATTTCCATATATTCCAAAATCTGAAAAAATCCAAAACACTTCTTGCCCCAAACATTTCTCATAAGGGAGACTCAACCTATACTATCATAATTTTTGGAATTATTATTTTGGAGCCATTTCAGTCCTTCACAGCATGTAGCACAAGAGCTGTGCATTCCAGCCATCCTAAATTGTCTTTTTGAATTAAACCCTCTCATTTGGATCCTGAGCACTGTGAGTAGAAGGAAGCTTGCAAAAGCAAACTCCTCTGTTTGCAGCCTCCTGCACTTCTTAAAAATGCTCTTCAGAGATTCATTTATCCAAACTGCTTCTACCTACCGTGGGCTGCTTCCCAGCAGTCCTTCCCAGAATCCTTGCTCTATTCCATATGCTTCAGAAGAATCCCCTGTCTCTCATTAGATGTTTTGGGATGAGGAATGACAGTATTGTTTCACTTACAATTCTCGGGATCTAAGCTTGAGTTCTGCAAGATCTGTAAATGAGGAGGACCCTAGTATGCTGCAGAACATAGGAGGCACCTTGCACAGAACAAATTTTTTTTTAAGAATAGAAGAGAAGGTAGTGTTTATGGGAAGTGCATATTGTTCTAATACAGTTTTTACCTTTTTGTTCCAGCTGCTGCACCAGTTGTACCTGAGCTGAGTAGTGACATAGATAGCAGCAATTTTGAAGACATTGAAGATGATAAAGGAGACGTTGAAACTTTTCCCGTCCCCAAAGCCTTTGTTGGAAACCAGTTGCCTTTCATAGGATTTACTTACTTTAGAGACAACCTGTATGTGAGATACCTGTAAACATATGCATGATAATTACACTTGCTTCTACAGTCAGGATTTTGCTAACTGTGCTATTATTCCATTAGTTTTGATTTAACTGTGTATTTTGCAGTTTCCATGCTACTTGCATTGTTTTTGACAAAGAAGAATAGGGAAGAGGGCAGGTAGAATATGTTTAAGGTCATAGAAGTTTACTTTCATAGTAAACTACATATTTTGAACTTAGATGTGAATTATTACAAGACATGAATAAATGTGTCCTGCATAGGTATTTTTAAAATTCATCATTTTATATGAGTTTGAGAAAAAGTTTTTCTCTTTTTCCTTTTAACCAAAAGGTCCTTGGGTCAATTAAAATGAACAGAAGGAGAACTAGTACTGAACAAAACTGCCTTCATTTTGAGAGGAGCCTAGTGGGGATTAAGACTTGAGAGAATTGATTAAAATGAGTTGATTGGCGTAGTTGCTGGAGTTTTTGAAAACTTGAGTTGTTTTTAACAGGTTGCTAAGTGACTTTTCTGAGGTCTCTAGAGAAGTTGAACCCTGCAAGAACAATGGAGCAAGGAAAAATGAACTAAAGAAAAATGAGGCAAGTACTCACTGTTTAATAAGGGCTAAATACACACAAGAAAGTTGTTATGCATGGTGGGTAGTTGCACTGAGACATATATGTTAGTTTTTTTTCTATAGTTAGCATTAGCTGAATAAATGTGGAACAACTTGTGAATAGTTGTGTTATAATGACTGGAACAGTTGGTCATGATATGGCTTATGTGTTAGACCAATAGTTCTTGGAGGTGTTTGAAGCAACAGTCTTAAATCTAAAACACCGAGATAATAAGGCTGGTTGGACTATTGAAGAATATAGCTGGGAGGGCTTGTTAAAAGAGACCACACTGATCTGATTTTTCTTTTTTTACAGGACAACGAAGAGGTAAGCACATTACTTTAAACTATGGATGAAGTAATTTTTTTGCATTTAGTTATGGAATGATAGTTCAAAAATCTTTTTCAGTAGTTAAATACTAGCAGTCATGTCTTGAATACAGGCTTAATATTTTTAAATGAACAGTATCTAGTAGGGGATTGTATGTGAAAAAAAGTTGATGTATTTGGATAAAGTACTTGAGAAACTCCCATTTGATATAACAAATGTTCATTTGGCTTTTGTGGTCTGCCAGTTTTTTGTGTATTCACATTTTGAAAAGTGGTACTGAAGCATACCATTTTGTAATAGTTAGTTGTTTCGCCTGTCATCTATATTCTGGATCCTGTACCATCCCTTTTTGTAGCCTATTAGTCTGCAAAATAAGTTTGTAGACTATTGAAGAACATTAGTACACTATTTAGCAAAATTCAAACTTTGATTTGATTTTTTTCCAGTTAAAGTGCAAAACTTGAATGGCCATAACAGGAAAATCATAGTATGTGAAATAATATATCATTTTAACTTCAAGTGTTTACCTGTAGGACATATAACATACATCTAGCATTTATAAATTCACATGTAGAGCCAGCATGGTGTAATGGTTTGGGTGTTGGACTGTGACTCTGGAGAACATAGTTCAAACCCTTGCTTGGACATGGAACCCCACTAGGTTACCTTGGACAAGTCATGCTCTCTCAGCCTCAGAGGGAGGCAAAGCAACCTCCCCTGCCAAGAAATCTTACCAATAGAACCCTGTGACAGGTTTGCCTTAGAATCACTAGAAGTTGGAAACAACTTGAAGGCACACAACAACAACAACAATGACAACAACAGCAAAATTATTAATGCAGCTTAAATATATGTGTACATTTGTAGCTTCTTAAAAGTTGGATTTTCAAATATGCAAAGAAAGCTAATTGCGAGGGCTATAACCATAAATGATTATGAGGTTTCTGTTTTGCTTTGTCTCATGCAAGTCATAGATCTAAAGTTTACTTTTAAAAGAATACAATGTATCACACTAGATTGTTCCATGGACTACTGGGTGTGGTGTCTTAAGACACACGTTCACAACTATAGATTTACTTTATTTTCAGCTGTAGTTGTAGTAAAATATGCAGAAATAATTTTTAGTCTTAATGAAATAAGTTATGGTATTTAAACAGGTTTAACTGGTTTGTTTTCCTTCTGTTAGTTTGCACAATTTCAGGAAAAAATAAACAAACTAGAAGATCAGCTTCATAATGAAGTACAGGCCAAAGATGAGCTTGAACAGAAGTACAGGTAGAATATTATTTCTTCTTAATGTTTGGAAAAGTTCTTTATCAAAAGATATGATGTAGTGTCAAAGGCACAGTAGTGCCTGTATGAGCAACCATATCACAAGCATATCTGATAAAAGTTGTTTTGGTTATCTCATGATTCCTAGTATTTCTTGGGCTTTGTACACTTGCTGGAAAAAGGATTCCCGCATGGCTCAAGGGAATCTCACTTTTGCCCATCTCACAACTGGTCAGGTTATGCAATTGGTTTCTGGAGAGAAATGAAAGACCTCTTTTTGCCTTCTATATCAAGATCCACTAGTTTTTCTTCTCCATAACAACTGCTTCATTCCTTTAAATTTAGCAAAAGAAACTAACTTTCAGTTCACTGTGCTCCAAATATATTTTCCCCTTTTCTGGTTCTTGTTATTTTCTTTGTTTTACAACCTGCATATGCATTTATATGACTTGTAATGACAGGATGAAAGTATATTAAAAATAAGGTCCTTATGTTCTCATCCACCCCCTCACTGTGTGGCCTAGGTCACCTTTTTTGGTGACCGTTCTGCCCAGAACCTATGAAACCAATGAGAAATGGTGGGGTGGTCTTTCTTTTTACATAACTTAGTATCTGCTAGCAACTTTATGGAAGGATTTTACAGTAGCACAATTAAGTGACTATTTTCATGCATGAGTCTGCAATTTTCTTGTAACATTGATTTTACTGCTTCCCTAGAACGATTACTAATCGCCTAGAGAAGATAATAAAGGAATTGGATGAAGAGGTAAATCAGTATCTGTTTTTTGCAGTTTTTTTTAGCTCCCCCCCCTTTAAGTCTTCAATTACAGCATGTTGATGAAAGAGAAGCAACCTGTTTTACATGTAATCAATTTTTGACCTGTCTTGCAAGTGAATTTTGAGATGAGAAAAATGGAAGAGCTGCGCACTTCTTCCCCATTTATTGTAATTGGAAATGGACAAGTGGCTATAGCTTTGCTCCTATTTGACAAGATTGTGTGAACTTTCGTTTAAAAGTGATTTGCTGATTTTTGCTGCTTTCAGCATAAATCCCAAATCTGCCTGTGCACGATTTGTCCATGTCCAGTGAGCTTACTTAATAAATGAGATTCATGGAAAAAGGGTCTGTGGGTATATGAGAAAGATTTGTATCTCACCCTTTCTCTATGAATTTTGGTGAAGCTGAGGAATGCTGTCCATTTTGTCTTCACACTAATGTTCTAAGATAGCTTGTTTGCTTATTTATTTATTCATTTAAACTATTTGCTTCTTGCTTCTCAGCCCTCCTGGGTTCCCAAGGTGATATACAATGAATAAAAATATTCAATAAAAACATACTTTTTTTTAAAAAAACAGTCTTAAACAGGAATCTTAAAAACATGAACACAATAAAACAGTGAAGGATCCAAGGCTGTATAAAACAATACAGTATTGGCTGCTCAGTAAGGATGGAGCCAGCTTGACCTCCTTTGGGAAGGAGTTCCATACTAAGGTGCTGCTTTTGGAAAATTCCTTTTCTCTGGTATTCTCTGACCTAACCTCTCAAGGAGATCAGGCACATAACAGAGGCCTTCATAGGCCTTGAAGAGATGGGGCAAAAGGAGCAGCCAGAGGCAGCTCTCACCCCGATCACTGTGGGACCATAGCGACCACACATGCCCGGCCCCGACTTGGCTCACCAACACAGTCCTGAGCCAGCTACCAAAAAGGAGTGGTTTTTGTCTGCTCCTTTTTGTCTAGTTCTTTGTAAAAGATGTGGCATCAGTGCTGTTTCTAGCTACATTCGGGGCATGTGTCATCTAAAGGCTATGCCTCAAACAAAATCAGAAACTGGTTTATTTGTCCTATCTCTCAGACCCCAGAGGATCTTGGGCAGGCTTATATAGGAAGAGACTGCCTTTCAGATATCCTAGCCCCAAGCCTTTTAGGATTTACTAAGTCAAAATTAGCACCCTGAATTGCATTCAGAAGCAGGTTGGAATCCTGTGCAGTTGGTGCAAGACTGATTAGTGGTCCGTAAGACACACATCAAATAACAGTGTGGCCATAGCATTTTGAACTGGGTGTAGCTCCCCAAAAGCTTTTCAAGGCCAACTGTTCACAAAATATATGATTGTAACACAGTTAGCTCTTCATATCTGTGGGGGTCCATCCCCCCCCCTGCAGATAGCAAGATCCATGGACCTCAAGTCCCATTGTTCCCAATGGCAGTGCAGTGTGTGCCCAACAGCATTGGTGTGGCTATGTGCATGCACCACCATTGTGGACAATGGGGTGGGCCACTCGCAGATGCTCCAATATGTGGATGGCAAGCCCACAGAAGAGGAGAGTTGACTGTAATGGTCATTAAAGCTGCAGTTGAAGTTCATGGCTGAGTGGGTTTGTGAACTCAAGTTTATTATTAATTTTCCAATCCCAGAGTGCAGGAGTGGCTTTTAAAGAGACTGTTGTTGTTGGTCTTTGTTCATAAAGATGGGTCAGTATCTATTAAGAGACATGAACAGAACTGTTGCTTATTCATTTGGTTTTGGAAAGTTCAATACTTTTCATGACATATGGCTGTGGGGTACTTTCAAGAAGTTAAACATGAGCTCTTTTCACACAATTACTAGGTATGGAAGGAGATCTTGCTTCCAACTTTGCCTCTGTGGTCATGCAGTTTTGTTGACTTTAGCGTGATAAGAATTATATTCTAAATTTTGGATTCTTTAGGGCAAAGCAGAATAATCCAATTGGTACTAAATTTGAACTAGAATTTGTAAGCGTCCCATGGCAGCAGAGACAACAATAGTCAGGAGGGTGTCTTGTTTGAGTAAAAGTTCCTTTCTTCTTGCCCAAGGCAGTCTTTGGTTCCAAATCCCAGAATGCTAATAAATAGAATTGTGTGACTGCTCTCCTGTTTGGAAATTCTGTGGTTGTCTGCAATTTTGCATGAGCACATCTGCTGAGCGTTATGTAGTCTATTTACTGTAGCCAGATGAGAAACATTTTTTGTTAACTTAGTGTGTTAATTAGATTTGATGTGCTCCCTATTGTAACTTTAGAAAAATGTCCTCAGCCTTTTTCCTTAAAAAGAAATATGCCTTCTGTTCTTCAATGCATATGTCTAGGCAACCTCAAGAAAAAATCTAGAATCTGCCTTAAGACAGTTGGAAAGGGAGAAAGCTCTTCTTCAGCACAAAAATGCAGAATACCAGCGGAAAGCAGAGCATGAGGCAGATAAAAAGCGCAATCTGGAAAATGATGGTATGTGGACAAAAATGATAGATCAGTTTCTTTATGGGCGTGGATGGAGGATGAATAAAATTGTTTTCTTGTACCTTGGCTTTGTAAAAGATTATTGTGAGTTTCTATGGTGGAATTATTAATCTATTATTTTATTACAGTTAACAGTTTGAAGGACCAGCTTGAAGATTTGAAAAAGAGGAATCACAATTCTCAAATATCAAATGAAAAGATCATTCAGCTACAACGACAGGCAAGCTATGTTTCAATTTGACAAGTAATTTAGGATCCATATTAAAGAAAAACTAGGGTGACATGCCTTGCTGCAGTAATGCCATCTTGGGTACATTTTAATTTTTTCCTTCTTTTGTTGTTATGTATCTGTTGAATTTTTTTCATGGTTCAATAGCTGGATGAAGCCAACGCTTTGCTGCGCACAGAGTCTGATACAGCAGCCAGGCTGAGAAAGAACCAAACAGAAAGTACAAAGCAGATTCAGCAGTTGGAAGCTAATAACAGAGATCTGCAAGATAAAAACTGTGCACTGGAGAATACTAAGCTCAGGCTTGAGAAGGACTTCCTCAATTTGCAGTCAGCTCTAGAATCTGAAAGAAGAGATCGGAGTCACGGGTCAGAGATTATCAATGATCTACAAGGTATGAAAGCTAGAAACTACTTGTATATTAGAAATACTAAGTGGTGCATGACTTATCTTTTTTGAACTGGGATTTTATTAGCATTTGTAGCATAATTTGTTGAATATATATTATTTAATTGGTCATGATGTGCCTGATATTCTTGCTAACAATGTTAACTTATTTAAAATATTTGGAAGATCATTTCATCCTTACAGTCACACTTCACAAAATGTTATAAAGTACTTTAATGCTGTGTGTTGTAAATACTCTACCTGGTTGATTTCTCCCACCGTTTTCTTAGGCCGCATAGCTAGCTTAGAAGAAGAAGTAAAAAATGGGAAGATTGCATTAGCTAAAATGGAGACAGAGAAAAGGCAACTACAGGACAGATTCACAGATTTGGAAAAGGTAAGAGTCAGCGTTCATTAGTTCAATGCAACAAATAAGTTGGTCCGCCAAATCTTCTGATAGTAGTAATACATTGTAAGGATACATAGTTACAATTAGCTAACTGGGTGGTGGTTTTCTCTGAATACATACTGCTGAATTTCAACTATGTTCTGTTTTACTTGTGACCTATATATTAGCTTTAATCCTTAAGGAGATTCAAATACATCTATTTGTGGGCAAATAATAGGCCATGCTGAAGCCTGCTTGGGAAAATGTGACTTCCCTGTATGCTCCTATCTATTATTTGGTGTCTTCTTCAGAGTTGTCTTCTAGCCTTTGCCATCTTCTGCGTATACCAATGTTGTGTAGTATGCTTATTTCATGTTACCTCCATAGTTTTGTTTTCTACAACCTCACAAAGCCCGCTCTTGCAAATTTTTTCTTTTCCTGAAAGCAACTGTGGCTTAAGTGCTCCACGAACCTTTTTGGCTCAGATCAAATGTAATGTACTGTAGTTTTTATGTCCGTGCAGTATTTAAAGCTCATAATCAGAAAACTGTAGTGGGAATAGGAGATGAGAATTACTGACATTATTAAGGCACTTGTGACAAATTAGACCAGAGTGGGCAACTCTGGCTATTTCTGATCACCCTGTACATATGGCAGGCAGTTTTCAAGGATACTGCCCAGTTTTGCTTAACATATGGAGATTTTGAACTATCTCATCTTTAGAATCTTGGAGGGTTTTATTGTCCTGCAATACACATTTCAATTGAATTCTGAGAGGAAGATGGAGATGTCTGAGATTTTTCAGTGACAGTCCTTTAAGCAGTAAAATTACCTTATTAAATTACCTTATTTAATCTGTTAAGCAAACAAAAGATTAGGAATAATGAGTCAGGTACTACCACCATATCGATATTGGTCATGTGTTTCATTTGAACAATATGTTTTAATTTATAGTATCTAGTTGAATCATGTGCGAACAATTACATTTTTCCACTTAATAGGAGAAGAGCAACATGGAAATAGATATGACATACAAGCTTAAAGTCATGCAGCAGAACATGGAACAAGAAGAGGTTGAACACAAAGCAACAAAAGCCCGGCTAGCTGACAAAAACAAAATCTATAAATCTATTGAGGAAGCCAAATCTGAGGCTATGAAAGGTAGACATTTAATATCACATATCTATAGCCTAAATCCAATTGCCCAAGGCATATTGAGTCAAGCAGGACTTGATAAGCATCACTTATGTCAATTCCATTGGTTCAGCAAGTCTACTTTAATTGAGATTAGCAATTATATTTAGTTCTGTTACATTTGTATCTTTCTCCAAATAACTTAGAGCAGCACTTTAGCTTTACAGTAGTAATGTAAGATAGTTTAGGCCAGGGGTAGGCGACCTTTCCCCTTTAAGGGCCGAGGGACTTCAGCTCCCAGAAGCCTCAGCCATGTTGGCCAATAGCTCCTGGGATTCTGGGAGCAGAAGTCCCTCAGCCCTTAAAGGGGAAAGGTTGCCTACCCCTGGTTTAGGCTATCCAGACACTTTTTCATAGTTGAGTGGGGGTTGATTTTCTGTATCTGAATCAAACTTTCTAGTGATGATGGCCATTTTAATTTAAAATGCTACTAATACAAATTAATGGTGTTAAACTACTGCTCTTGTGTGCCTTCAAGTCATTTCTGATTTGTGGCAACCCTAAGGTGACTTTATCATGGGGTTTTCTTGGCAAGATTTGTTTAGAGTAGGTTTTCCATTGCCTTCCCCTGAGGCTGAGAGCATGTGACTTGCCAAGGTCACCCAGTGGGTTTCATGTGGGGCATCGAATCCTGGTCTTCAGAGTCAAAGTCCAACACTCAAACCACTACGCCACACTGTCTGGCATGAGATAAATCTCTTCCAGTTCAGAGCAGTATTTGAATCAAGATTCTAGATTAGGATTGAGGATATTAAAATATAGATGAGACATTAATCCATTGATCATTATACCTCTGTATAGTAAGCATCCTGGAGACCTTGGGGTGTGATTCTGTTAGCATTTACCTGAAAGTAAGCCCTTCTGAATTCAGTGGGACTTAGGGCCTTTGCAGACTGCCAGAAATAGTGCAAATTGAGTCCACTTTAAGGGTTAGGGTTAGGATTAGGGAATCATGGGAACTGTATTTTGTTGTGGCACCAGAGCTCTCTGACAGAGAAGGCTCAATGTCTCAGGGGAAAAAAAGCAATTCTCATGATTCCCTAGCACTAACCCTAACCCTTAAAGTGGACTGAATTTGCACTATTTCTGGCAGTCTGCAAAGGCCCTTACTTCCATATAGGCACACATAGGATTGTACTGGTAAGATTTATAATAGAATGCTGCTTCTGAATTCTCCTGATGTTTTTTGTTCTCCCAGTAGAAAAAAAAAATGAGTGAATGTATTTTCCTAGTTCCAACAGAAGCAGAATAATATTCTATATATTATATCACTTGGGGAGGGGATTTGTATTCTAGTTTGAGTTTTTTGCATTCATTTCATCATACACTATTAACAGTATTGATGTGTGTCTATTTGATCTTTCATGTGACATTATAGATATTTCCAGACCTGTGTAGTTAAAGACATTTGCCATTTAAAACTGAAGAGCACCCATGCATCAAATAGTCATCCTTGTTTTACAAAATATTAGGAGCATGCATAGCTAAGCAAATGAAACCTCTGTTATCAGTGTGTTTGAAGCAGAGGAGTCTTGCTTATATAATGTGTCCTATATAATTGTTTGCTTCAAACTGACTGCACAAAATCCACAAATTGGATCTTCAAAGCCTTTTCTGCCCAATTTAAGAGGATTCCAGTTATACAGGTTCTTCATTAATAGCTATATTTTTAGGTTAAGCCATAATATATAATGGTTTGCTTCCTGGCAGTTTCTTCATGCATGTATTTGCATAAGTACCAAGATTTTTTATTTATTTATTTATTTTAAATGATGAGTACTGATTTTGTATCCCGCCCTCACAGAAATGGAGAAGAAGCTTTCGGAGGAAAGAATTTCAAAACAAAAAGTGGAAAACTGCTTGTTGGAAGTTGAAAAGCGATGTTCAATGTTGGACTGCGATCTGAAACAATCACAGCAGAAAATAAATGAACTGCTTAAACAGAAGGATAAACTAAATGAGGATGTAAGTATGAATAGGATTCCTTCAGTCCTTTTACAGCTTAGTCCTGGCTACATCTATGTAGGATCTTTTTGTTAATTTTTTGGTAAAACAACTCATCCCTGCCAGATATATCTAAGTTTTCTTTTCCTAAAAGAAGAAAAAATTAAAATAAAGTGAATGAGCTGTACAGGTTAATTACATTCCAAGAACCATAAATAGTTCTGTTGCATGCACTTTGGATTCTAGCCCTTATTTCTGCATTTACATTCTGACACTCTATAAGTTGTTTGGAATGTGAACTATGAAATACAAGACAAAGCAAAACAATGTTTATGTATCAATGTATTTAAGTATTCCTACAGCTGTAATGGAAATCAGTTTTAAGACTGTATGTTGAAAAATGTCAGAATGAATATATGTGCATGTTCATAGCTCAAAAGGGGTACAGAATATTAGTGCCTGGAGGGGGAAATTATTTACTCTGAAATACTCCCAACATTAAAAGTAATGGAAAAGAGTTTAAGACAAATAAATTACACTTAAAATTTCAAAGCATTTGCTATTTATTTATTAAATCTGTTTATTAAAATGTTTTGTTTATTCATTAACGCTCTTATTTATTCATTAAAGCTCTTATTTATTAATGAAAACTTATTTTTAAAAAGCCCTTCATCTTTGTGGATACCAAGACAAACATCAGTGAAGTAATACAATAAGTACAATTTAAAACTACATCTTGATTATATATATATATGGCACTAAATGCAGTACAACAAAACAAATGAACCAACTAGGTTTAGACTTGAGGCTGCAATCTTTTGCATCGTTACCTTGGTGTAAGCTCCATTAAACTTTGGGCCTAAGCAGACTACCAGAAATAGTGCACATTAAATTGAGGCACTGCTCTGGCTCAGGGCTAGGGAATCATGGGAACTGTAATTTATTGTGGCACCAGAGCTCTCTGACAGAGAAGGCTCAATGTCCCAGAAAAAAATACAGTTCCCATGATTCCCTAGCACTGAGCCAGGGCAGTGCCTCAATTTAATGTGCACTATTTCTGGCAGTCTGCTTAGGCCTATAGTGGCATTTCATTCTGCGTAAACATGCCTAGGATTAAACTGTAAAAACTATGGTACTAAAACATAATGCGTCAGTAGGTTCTACACGGGCTTTGCTTTCAAAACAGGATTGAGATAGTGGTATTCATCCTTCAGGGAAGCAGCTCTTTCATTGGAGCCATAAGGAGCAATTATCCTAAAGCCTACTTATTTGGACCATGAGCAAAAATTTGCTTATACAAAAGTGAGCAACTTATAGTCTTGTTTTTTTTAACCACAAGGATTGTGATCCCTCATTGCTGACAATGCTTGTTAGGGATAATGATTTGCCA
>CM034701.1:244372859-244384704 GCA_020142125.1 Phrynosoma platyrhinos
CATAGCACTACTGTCTTATAGACATGATTGCTTTAGTACTAAACTCCCGCCCCCATAAGTTAACATAATTTTTAATAAAAATTATGGTATCAGGATTGTAAATCATACTTTGTTATAATATATTTTATAGTAGCAACAAGACATTCCTTAACAATGGTCTAGTTCTTTTAATTGGCTAATGCAGTATTTGGCTTCTGCTGTAAATTGGATTCTGATCTGAATTCAACCTGTTACTTTTCTGTTTTGTCACATGGTCATACTCTGAAACCCTACTCCTTAACTGTTGCTGACTTTTTTTCTGAAACATTTTATCCCAGAAACATTTTTATTTGGTATTGAGATCCCTTCATTACATTTTTCTCACAGTTCTGTTCTTACACATCACACTCTCATTTCTATTTGCTTCTCACGCAGTTTTTTCCTTAGCTTCTTTTAGTAGCAGCACCTCCCACTACCATTTCTCTGCAGCAGTGTCAGCTCTTACTTGAAGAATCATTTGACTAGTTTTTTAAATCTATGAGTAACACATTCACCCTTTAATTTCTGTATTCTAGTTGGAAGAAGCAAATCGGACACTAACTAGTGATGTGGCAAATCTGGCAAATGAAAAAGAAGAGCTCAATAATAAACTTAAAGAAGTCCAAGAGAGTGAGTGTTCCTTTTTTTAAAGGGGGTTTCTTTGCTCAGGGATAGATTTTAGGTATCATTCAACTAGCATTATTTGTTTTTACAGGAATTGTTCGTATTAATGAGGAGGAAAATGATATAGAGCAGCTTAAGACTCAGTATGAGAAACAGTTGGCTTATGAAAGAACCATGAAGACCCAGGTAAATTATATATTAGAAATGTGACAAAAAGAAAAAGTGTGATTATCGCTGCAGTGTTAGATTATCGCTGCACCTGCTTGGTGGGTCCAAGTAGTCAGAAGACTATGTGAGAGAGTAGGCACTCCATCCAGATCAGGACAGTCTGAAGACATGGAATGCTGCACAATCCAAGACCAAGTACAAAGAAGCAGCAGGAGCCAAGGAATCAAAGAAGGGACTACAACCAGGTTAAGATGCTGTTTCCAGCAGCGTTTCTTGTCCACAACTTAGGTTTTTCAGCCTGAGCCCCGAGTTTCTCATTCAGGCCTTAACTGCTGGTGTTTAGGCAGAGACTTTCTTTCAGTAGAGGATGTTGTTTATAAAGAGGCCTTTACCCTGTGAAGTGTTTTGAGCACTCCTTTGAGAAGCCACCAGCTTTTAAACCACTTTTGATTTCTTGGGCTGGGAGGCAGCTCTGTCTCAAGGTCAGGCCTTCACCTCTTCAGGCAAAAGGTTCCCTTCAACCATGCCTTCAAGGGCCCAGAGTCAATGAATGGTGTACTCTGCTGTATCATCTGTCACAGGATGATCTGGTTCATTTTTAGAAAAGATTCAGAGAAACTGGCATTACTATTTTAAAAAGTCCTGTAAATACTTTATACTTCAATAGGACCACTTTTGAAGTATAAACAGATTTATACTTCAACATAGAACCATGGGACATGAATTGTGATCTATAAAGCATCCTCATCATTGCAGCTTTTAAAAGTGATAAGATAAACATTACCTTTGTTACTTAGAAAACAGGCTGCTGCTACACTGCAGAATTAATGCAATTTGACATGGCTTTAACTGCCATGGCTTCATCCTGTGCAATCCTGGGATTTATAGTTTGTTGTGGCACTAGAGCTCTCTGACAAAGAAGGCTAAATACCTCACAAAACTACTAATCCCAGAATTCCAAAGCATTGAGCCATGGCAGTTAACAGATGTGTCAAGCTACATTAATTCTGCAGTGTAGATGATGCCACAGTTTCTTATACAGACAGCAAACTGTTTTGTCATTTGTACAAAAGAAGCAGCAAACTACACTAAAAACTACATAGCTCTTGATTAAAATATATACATGATCCTTGCCTTAGCAAACCAATGGGTTTTGGATATACTGAAATTCTGGCTGATGAAATTTTAAAGTCTACCATATATGTTTTTTTGAAACATTGGATAATGACCATGTAAGTTGACCTCATGTATAAGAAGAGAAGGTTTGGGGGCCAAAATTATGGATTTTTATATGACCTGTGGATAAGTCAAGGGTAAAACTTAGGGGCATGTAACAAAGAATCTAAAGAATGAAGCAAAAGAAAACCGTGCCAAAGAACTTACAAAATTCGAGCTAGCTGTTTTTGCTCACTCTGAAGGCTGGATGGATGAGTAAGTGTGGGGAGGGGGGGTCAGTGTTTCTAGGACAGATTATACTCTTGCCTTCCACTAAGGGAAGGTTCTTTTTAAATAAGAGGTAAAGTACAGCATTAAAGTACAGTACTTACATTGGCCCATGGATAAGTTGACTCAGGCTTTTTGAATCAATTTTTTGACTAAAATTTCTAGACTTATACATGAGTATATATAGCATACCCATTGTCACACCAAAGTATATAAAAGTATACCTGAGTATGGCCTCAAACAGACGGCCCAAAAGGGCCACCATTGGGCCAATTTGGGGGCAGGGCGTGCACATGATGCACACCCCCCGGATTGCACAGAGGCTGTATAGGGCCACCTGATGCAGCCCAAACCCGGCCACAAAAGGAGTGGTTTCTTACTGCTCCTTTTTGTGGTCCGTTTGGGACCGCGGCAGTGGCTGCTCTCAGGATTGCAGCATCTGGTTGCCACAGTCCTGCCATGATCGTCTGGTTGCCCTGTCTGCTTTGCCCCATAGGGACCCTTTTATAAATAAAGTAGCTGATAATGATTTGTTATGTTCTATCTATTTTTGTTGGTGTTGTTTTTCTCTCATAGTCTGTTCAAAACATCATTGGATAAACTGAACTCTGTTTTGTTTTCCTAATAAGGACCATGAGCATACAAGTCATTTTGCATTCACATGCATTTGTAAATCTTTTTTTGAAACATTGGATAATGACCATGTCCAAAGTTAAACAAAAATCAATTCAGTATCAATTGAGTAGAAAAACCATGGAAGCAATTATCTTAACAGTAGATAGAAATGATGACTTCTGATTGTGTAGTTCTAATGTAGCAATTTTTGTGTGTGTACCAACTAGGCTGTGAACAAACTGGCTGAAGTAATGAATCGCAAGAATCCAATCCAACGAGGGGCTGATACTGATGTCAGAAGAAAAGAAAAAGAGAATAGGAAACTGCACATGGAACTCAAATCTGAACGTGAAAAGTTAACTCAAATGATGATCAAATATCAGAGGGAGATCAATGAAATGCAGGCTGTAAGTACCTAAATTTAAACACATAAGGGACTTTAACTGCTGCATAGATTACCGAGAGTTCGGTGTGGGTAAAGACTCCCATATAGTATTTCTAATGCTCCCACAGTCTGTCGTCCTTGGAATATTTGAAGCTACCTTTAATATCCCTAAAGCCATTACAGTAGTTTCTCCCCAATTACATGCCCTTGAGATTTTGAACTACAACTTGCATCACTCCCTGCCAGCATTTAGATTCTGCCCAAGCCATCTGTATGAACCAGCTTGGAAGAGGATGCACTACAATGATTTTGTTGCCATCCTCCCATTGTTCTCTTTAGAATTAGTGCAGTCCAACTGTACTGAAATAGGAGTTCCTTTATAGTCCTCCCCCTTTCTTTCTAGTGTTTGTTATTGTTGTGTGCCTTCAAGTCATTTCTGACTTATGAAAATCCTAAGGTGAACGTATTATAGTGTTTTCTGGGGCTGAGAATGTATGACTCGGCCAAGGTCACGGAGTGGGAAATCGAACCCCCAATCTCCAGAGTCCTGAATCTACGCCGAGGCAGTGTCACACTAGATCTGCTTTTTAGGAGCTGGAGTTAAACCTGGCCAAGAAAGTTCTGTAAGCAAGGTTTTATAATGTGGTAAACATCTATTAGTAGGCAAGGCCTGAGTATGCTTTTTTCCTCTCCTTTTACAGCAAATAGCCGAAGAGAGCCAGATAAGAATCGAACTGCAGATGGCTCTTGACAGTAAAGATAGTGACATTGAGCAGCTTCGTTCTCAGCTTCAATCAATACACATTGGTTTAGACAGCACTAGTATAGGCTGTGGCCCAGGGGAGGCAGAGGCCGATGATGGATTTCCTGGTAAGATTTATCCTTCATTCGCCTTACTTCTGTTTTGGTAAAGAAATAAACATGTTTAAATGGATTGCTTTCAAGTATTGGAAATTATAGAGGGGTATATACTCCTGCCAACATTTTAACCTTTTAGCAAAAAAACCCTTATATTTTAATACGTGAAAAATAATATTATTTATTTATGTTTTCTCTTACGACATGTTTTATTATTCTGTAACATAGTAACTAAAGAATCTAGTAGTAATTTTCAAAGCTACTTTTCATTAATTCTTTCTGGATTTCCCCCCTTTGTGCTGGGCATTCAGTTCGTATCACTCAGTCCCACACTTCGGAGTCCATGTCTTTTACCTATGAACGCTCTTCTACTTCTGTCAGTATTGCTACTAAGCCTTCTAGTTCTCGAGTGTTTCTCAGCTCTGATTCTGACTCAGAGGAAGAACAATTGTCTCCTGCACAAGTCCCTTCAGAACCTGACAATCCAGGTGACATTCATGAAAACAGTGTAGTGATGAAATGCTCTTGCTTTTGAAGGTTATTCCTCTAATTTTGCATTACTAACATGGAAAGCAGTTGAAAAGCATAAGTGTGTTGCATGAGGAAAGGATAGCTGCCTGTTATCTGCAACAGCAACTGACAGTCATCTTCATTTTGGGCATTATGAATGCTCTTACAGGGAAACACACACTTTCCCCCTTATCAGCCATTCATTTACCCATCCAGAGCCACTTATAACAAATTTAAGACCCCAGCCTTTAATTGACTTAATCATCTGAAATATTCCCTGATTATTCAGTGACAGAAAATTTTAATTAGGGAAGGAGTTTGAGCAGTATGCCTTGGAATTAGGACTTTTGTTTGTAAAATTTAAACCACTATTTCATCAGTGTCATCAGATTTAAGAAGCCTATACTGACATACTGACGATTGTCAAAACAGTTTAAATGTAATCAGTTAAGAGCAAATCAATGAATCCACTTAATGTTAATTATAATGAGCATGGGCTGGGATTCTTCTGTAGGAATTGCTACTGGGGATGAGTTATTCTAGAATAAACATGTATGCTTCTAGATTGTGGACAGTGTCAAGCAGAGAGAGTAGACATTGTATATTCAAAATGGCTATGCAGGCAGCAAATTAAAAGTATTCCAAAATTAGCAGAATAGCTCCACTTCAGAACTCACTTTCCTGAGTTGCCAGTTGTTATAATTTCATCTGCCTATGCAGATCTGTGAATTCATTACATATTTTCATTGGCAGCTTTCCTCATCACACATTGAATTTGAATATTTGCTATTGCCTAGACACTGTTTCCCTTACCTGTGTACATTTTAATTTAGCTGCTGTGTCTCCCACTAAACTGAAGCAGAAAATTGATCAACTTGAGTTGAGTGGTAAATGGCTTAAAATTGTGAAAGGAACTAGTGATGGTTTTCTGTAGATTTCCTATTTTTGTCACAATCACCCAACATAGAAAACATTTCAGTGATCTGAAACAGACCATTAGAGACTGTGGAGAACTTACTTTAGACACAGATGGAGCACCTGTGGCTATCTAGATGGTAGACTCCAACTCCCAAGAGCGCCAGCCAGCATGGCCAGTGGGTGGAGATACAATGGGCCCTCAGTATCTGCTGGGGTTTAGTTCCCGGACTCCCCATGGATACCAAAATCAGTGCATGCTCAAGTCCCATTAAATACAGTGGCATAGTAAAATGGTATGCCTCATATAAAATGGTAAAATCAAGCTTTGCTTTTTGATTTTTTAAAAAAATATTTTTGAACCATGTATGGTTGAATCTATGGATAAATTATCCATGGATATCAAGAGCCAACTGTAATAGCAATTAATGTACAGCAACATTTGAAGGGCCACAGGTTTCCCATTCTTCTTTTAAGCAGACCTTTTGCTTCTATAGGATGAGAGGGGAATGTCTACAAAAATAACACTGGGAAGGCAGACTTAAGTAGTACTCATATTTGTGGAGCTGGACTGGAATTTTTGGAATGCTTAGAATAATTTACTAACCAATGTTTTTGATGAAAAGCTTGGACTGAAATTGTTCTGTGGCAAAGGAAAGCAACCAGAATGGATTTTCTCTAAGGGAGACTCCCCTTCAGCTTTGCCATACATCCTTCTGTACCTGTCATGATATCATTCCTTAACTAATGAACTATGACCAGATTGTTTGTGAAATGTAGCATATGCCTTCCCTATATGCCCGCTTCATAACATTTAAAATCCCTGACATTGTTGAATTGACTGGTGCTGCTTATATATATGCAGAGCTAGTAGGAAAATCAACATTTAAGAAACTGTAGTGTTCTATTAATTGTTGAGTATCTCTGCACACATACATATTTGCCCTGAGTTTCAGACAGTAATAGCAATACTGCCTTAGAATATAAATGTCATCTTTTTTTTCTTTTCTTTTTTTGGCAAAACTGCTAGCAAGAAAATAGTTAGAAGTGTATCAAAGCAAAAGCAAAGCTTGGCAAAATATGGCCTGCATTTCTAATTTATAATGGTCCAAGGCATGGGGAACTCATGATCAAGAGATGGCCCTGTATTGCAGAATTTGAGGCAGCAGTTATCTACATTTTTGTTTAAAACCCAGAGTGTTTTAATGTTAAAAGCAGGGGACACACATAGTTTTAAAGAAAAGTCACTGTAAGACAGTGGTCCCGAAACTACGGCTCATGGGCCGAACCCAGCCCATCGAGGCCTTTGAACCAGCCCGTGGCTGGTCCCGCCGCAACCACACACGCGCTATGCGGGGGCGCCATTTTGGAACACAAAATGGCAACGGAGTAGTGCGCATGTGCACGTGACTCCAGGCGCATGCGCACAACTCGGGCGCCATTTTGGAACACAAAATGGCGCCCGGCATCACACGTGCATGTGCACTACTCGGGCGCCATTTTGTCTCCCAAAATGGTGCCTGAGTAGTGCGCATGCGCGCCTCCAGCCCCCCGAAGATCTGGGGGCCAGCGAACCGGCCCCTGGATCAAAAAGTGTGGGACCCCTGCTGTAAGGTATCCATAAAAGGTGTACCACTTTTTTCATGGGATTAAAGAAGTAAAGTAAGAAAGCTATGGATAGACCTCAGTTAATACTCCTTATTCAGCTTTATTAAAATAATCAATTTAAATTTGCTGCAAATGTTGATGAAATAATGGCAATGAATTCTAGCAAAGCTCTGCTAAAAACCAAGAGACTCATTCCTAGCTCCATACCTAAAGGGAACAGGCAGGTCAGATTATGCAGTGAGAACAAGGACCCCACATTATATTTTAGATGGTACAGTGGGGCCCTCCACATTCACTGGGATCAGGGGCACAAGAAAAGTAGAAAAACCACAAATAATAAAAAAACCACTTAATTTTTTTACCTTACAGAACACCTCTCTTAAAAAAAATTAAAACACACATACATTATTTTTTTTAACCTGAGAGAACACCTCTCTAGGAATCTCTAGGTCCTCCCAGCAAAACTCTGTGATCAACATCTGGCAGAAATTGACCATAGAATCACACAGGAGGACCTATAAATGCCTAGAGAAGTGTTTTCTCTAGGAATCTCTAAGTCTTTCAGTGTGACTCTATGGTGAACCTCCAGCAGAATCACATTGGAAGACTTAGAGATTACTAGAGAGAACATTTTAATCTGCAAAAGTCAAAGCTGCAAATGTGAATGGCCAACTGTATTATTGCAGCTGTGCAGTAATTAGATTCCATTACTGCAAGTGTGTGTTCAGTAATCTAAAAGTATAGCAAGAGAAGAACCTTGATGTGTATATGCTGATGTTCTTTGCAAAATAAAATGGAATGGATCATAGCAATAATAAATGCTTCATATATGTATCTGCTATGAGAAACAAAATCTTTACTAGTAGGAATGTGTAGTGATACTGTCGTATGACAAGAACGTTGTTTTGCCTCTGTATTTCAGCTGTATAAGATGCAGTATTAACTTGTAGAAGAGTTTCAGATGAGCATGCCTTTTAGAAAAACATTTTTCTCAACTTGGCATGAGTTCATAAAAATAAAATGCCTAAATAATAACATTTCTTTAAATATTTGTTCATTTTAATACTCTTCAGAGTCAAGATTAGAGGGTTGGCTATCGTTGCCTGCCAGAAACAACACAAAGAAATTTGGATGGGTTAGAAAGGTAAGACATGTAATTTTTTAAAGATGTTACTTTGGTATGCAGAACATTCTGTCATTTCATGCTGAACCAAACATAGAGCATTAATTACTGCTTGTGACTTGTTGCTGCTTTTCAGGATTGAAAATCACATTACATTTAATACACACGAGCTCTTGAGAATTCTTAATTCAGAAGAATTGAGAAGAGTCTTTTGTCAGTAGGCAGAGAAAACTAGGTGGGATAAAAATCTCACTAACATAGGGAAAGAGGAGCCTTTCTTGCTGCCTTTCCCTGTTGGTTACCTATGTCATTGTAGTTCCCTTCTTAGTTACTAGTTTTCTCCTAAGAGATGAGAGTGGAAGGAGCAGAGAAAATCAGTAGGCATAAGCTAGAACAGTAGGTCTTAGGCAATGGTATTTTTACCACAAATGAGACCCTGTCCTCTTGGCAATTTATTATTTATTTTTTATTTATTCAATTTATAACTTATGTTTCTCTCACTAAGGAACTCAAGGCAGTTAAAAAAATTAAAATAGAGGTTAAAATGTACATTCCAGAGTGTTTTTTTTTTAAAAATCAATTAAACAACAAAACTATTAAAAACAGATAGTTAAAATACATTAAAATCATTTAAAATATAATTTAAAAAAATGTAAAACAGTAGGAAAAGCAATAAACATCAGTCCAAACAATCCAGTACTGTTGCATTTTTTATGTTCTTTCTGTTTTATAGTTACCATAGCACTAGAGTTTATTGTTAAAATATATTACAGTTTTCCACTACTAATGGAATTATTATTTTGGTATATGTGTTTGTGTGTGTGTGTTTACTCACAATAATACTGCAGCAATTTTTATGTCTTTAAAACTTACTATAAATGATAGCTATACTATCACAAGGCCTGTAAATATAGTAATAATAATAATAATAAATTTTTATTTATAGCCCACCCCTCTGCGCGGCAATCGGGGCAGGGTACAACAGTATTAAAAAAAAAACAGAGTTAAAAACATTCCATCATCCCATAGTCCCACCCTCCCATCCCCTTAAAACAGGATTAAACAGATGACCAATTAAAATACAATATTAAAAACATTAACAACAAATAATATAAGGAGTCAGATTTACAAGTCAGGGACCCATCCCTAGGCTGACAGTTATTCCGGGAAGGCCTGCCGGAAGAGATCCGTCTTTACTGCTTTCTTAAATGTTCTTTCTGGGAAAAGTGGACCATTTGTTTCCATGTTAGGATTCTAGTTTTTTAAAATGACATTGGTGGAACTTGAGATATAAAAGTTAGGGAACCATTGTCCAAATGGTATTTTGTTTGCAGATACAGGCAAAGGTCATGTATTTTGCAAGAGAGGAGTTAAATTTGCACATGTTGGCTATGCAACTTCAAGAGACCAACTGTAAGCCAAAAATAACAGAAATAGCTCATTTGAGGCTAAGTAAGGGTTTTTTCCCTATGTGTTTTTTTTTAATGCAGTCGCCCCTCCATTTTCACGGGGGATCTATTCTGCCCCTCCCCCGCAAAAATAGAAAATTGCCAATATTCAAGCCCCATTGGTTTGAATGATGGCACATGCATGCGGGTGCGCCATGGGCTCACACCCCATTTTGTCCCCCTCTGTTTGCCACCCGCGAACGGACAAGGGATACAGACTCCAGGTCCGTGAAAACAGAGCGGCGACTGTAGTCCAGATTTTGACACTTCCCACTTCATAACTCTGTGATAATGTGTGCTTTTTGTTTACACCTTATGTTGTTAACGTCACTTGCTTGTTTTGTCAGTTGTAACATAAATTGTGATTCAGTATATTTATAGCCATGCCGTTGTAAGAAATAATTTAAATAGTACCCAGATAGGTTCAAAGAATAATTTATGTAGATCCATTTTATGATATATCTTTATATTGTAAAAATACTACCTTGGAAGAGATGGTTTGTAGAAGTCAAAATGCAAAATTCTGACTCATATTTGTTTCTTTTTCTCAACAGTACGTGGTTGTTAGCAGCAAGAAGGTCCTATTCTACCATAGTGAGCAAGATAAAGAACAATCAAACCCTTACATGGTCTTAGACATTGAGTATGTATTTACTAGAAGACTTTATTCATTTTATCAATTTGCTTTAGATAATACATTAGAGTAATACATTTTAAATAGAGTGTATTAAATAGAATGTATTAAATATATTAAATATGGTGTAGTGTTTTGAGCAGTGGACTGCAGCTTTGGAGAACAAGGTCCAATTTCCTGTTTGCAAGTTACACATTTTCAGACCCAGAAAACCCTGTGATAGGTTTGCCTTAAGGTTTCCATAAGTTGGAAATGACTTGACAGCACATAACAACAGCAAATTTTAAATTAAAATTCTCAGAGACTCTGGAAAGAAAAATATTTTGAACTAAGAGAAAATACATTATTTAAATTATGTCAATTAATGATGTATGGAAATTGGCAAATTATAATTTATTATAGAGTACATATTAATACTGTAGTGCTTGTTTACCCACAGTGGTCTCAGTTCCTTTAGCCACAGTAGACATACGAAAGTTGGGTGCAGGATCACATCCTCCATCCCCTTCCTTTTCTCTTTGTTTTCTAATCATCGATTTTAGCTAGGATTTTTATATTAAGAGTCCCCTAAACTATAAAAAAGCTCTTCAAAGTTAGTTGTTACTAGTGTGATGGAAAAACTGGAGAGCGTGACCATGGTGAAGGAATCTTATCTTGTGTACATACCAACCATTTTGTACTTCAGACTGGGAAAGTGAATTATGTATGGTTTTCATTCTAATTTAGAAACACTTGGAGGGGTGTGTGCCCAATTGTTAGTGTATCTGAGTCCAGGTCTTCCATTCTATTTACCCATGTAAATAACATAGGGCAGACATAATGGGTCTAAACCTGGTGGTTAATGTTGACTAAAGTAGACACATTGAATCTTTGAAAATTATAGGATATTTGACTTAAGTTCCCACTGATCCAGTGGATCTACTCTACCTGTGAGTGCCAGTTAGATTTAGCCCATAATTGTCAGAAGCATTGATGATCCATGTAGCTGTTAGAAATCTGTCTGGGGGTTACTGTGTCCTTGAGCCATGTTAATTGAAAAAAGGATGGTAATTGAAAAAAGAGATGGTTAAAGAAAATCCTTTATTTGAACCATCTTTACTCTCTCTGGAGATAAGCATCCCAAGGAAGGGATGGTTACCAGCAACATCCAGCATCCTCAGTCAACATAGCTGTTGGCTAGGAGTTATGGGAGGTGTTACCCAAAAATATCTGGATAGCACCAGGTTGGTGGGACTGCTGTGCATTTTAATATTGATTCTTAACTCATTGTTGGGTCCAGTCAAGATAATGGCAGCCATTTTATAGGCATTTCTTGTTAAAACTTTGTGCTGACTTACTTGCTGTTTGTCTAAAGAATACATAGAAAAAGAGTGATGCAGTATTAATTGAAGTAATACTTGTCAATTTCAAAAATGCACTAATTGTAGAGTCTTCTTTAGCAAAACCTTAAATAATACCGTATTTTCCGGCGTATAAGACGACTGGGCGTATAAGAC
>CM034701.1:244392105-244406463 GCA_020142125.1 Phrynosoma platyrhinos
CCTACCCCTGTTCTAGGTCAACTCCTTGAACTTCCAGGGAATATACTACTTTCCCCCACCACACCACTCTCAATTTCAGACCTGAGACGCTTCTAATAAACACTGTGTGCCAAGGAGCAGGGAAGAAAAAGCTCAGCATTTATATTTTCAAGTCCTTCCAGATCACATCCACTGTCTATAAAGTCTCTTATCTGTATGGTAGGAAGCATCCCATCAATACATTGGCATGCTTTATTACAGGGGTTGGCAACCTGTCCCTTTTAAGGGCTGAGGGACTTCAGTTCCCAGAATCCCAGGAGCTATTGACCAACATGGGACTATTGGCCAACATGGCTGAGGCTTCTGGGAGCTGAAGTCCCTTGGCCCTTAAAGGGGAAAAGTTGCCAACTCCTGCTTTATTAGCTTCACTGTTTTTAATTCTAATAGCCAGCAGTCAGAAATCATGGGATCTATACACTATGGATTCTCGACCACAGCCAATATGTCACAATAATGATGCACAAGGACAAAAATGTGTGTTGCTATAATTGTCATATTAAGAAGCATTTTAAGTGGACTGTGGCTCACAAACTTTAAAACCTCATTTTACAGATTGATTGATATGGCATGTAGAGACTGGGATTGGTCATTTGATGATATTGATTTTGATATTGATTTTAATATTGATGATGCTGAGAACGATAACGATCTTGATGATAGCGATGATGATAACGTGTTTGTTCTGAAGAGGTAAATGGTATCTGGAGGAGAATGGATTGGCTTTCTTAAAATGAAGCATGCTGCTTGGATTTTTTCTCAGTAGATGAAAAGTGTGAAATTTAAATTCCCTGAAAGTAACTTCATGACCCAAAACAATATTTAGAACCATTTGATGATGCATGTTACCTGACTCCTGAAGTACCTTGAAATTATAATTCTTAAAATCCATGTCTACCAGTTTGTTGTGTATTGTTAATTTTCTGAGTATCTATTTTTAATCAAATCAAATTACATATTTATTCAGTTTGTTATGTTACTCAGGCTCAGGTGTGGGCACCTACATATGTTTTGAAATGTGGTGCAACTTTTCATTTTTGTTAGTGACTTGCACATGGCGTTTTTTCCGATAGTTCTGCAGCATCTATATATGCCTTGGCTTTCTTTGCATTGGTGTGCCTTTTCATTTTTCTAACAATACATGTGTGATATAAGTTGCATTGCAAAGATGTTGAATGACAAATGTAAGCAACTGTTTTCATTTCACTAGATGAATGCCTATCACTTTAGAGTAGGGGGGGAAGTAGGAGAGTTCCAGTCTTCCCCCTTCCCCTACACCCCATCATTATGACTAGTCAGTGCCTCAGAAGAGAGCCATATTTTCTGATTCTCTAAGCCCTAAAGATACAGTTTACAGGTATGAATATGAAAATAGTTAATGTGAAAGGAAGAGAGATTCTTCTTCACTTCCTCATCAGTTGTGTTCAGGTTGCAGCTACAGAAAGAGATGGAATATGTATTCTTTCCCAGCAAGATCTTAATGGGTTTATCATCCCCTCCCACCATATTCCCCTTTAGAAAGGAGATTCTTCCATCTCACAGAATGTGGGTGTATACAGTGAAAGCTTACAGGACAGCTTAATCTCAGTTGCAACAGTTATTGTATAATTCCTTGTAAGAACAAAGTGGGTGGCATTGCTGTTCAGAGGAAAAAGTGGCTCAGCTGCCAGAACAAAACAGGAGCCTTTTCCATAACTACAGAAGACCAAGAAATGCAGAAGTGCAAGTTTTTAAACATAGATTTTCTGAATCAGGAGAAAGAGAGGGAAAAATTCTGCTCGTATCCATTTAACTAGTGGCCTGTATGCATGTGTCAAAAGGTCCGTGCTCCCCCTGGCCTTGTGTCGTCCTGTACAGATGATACAGGCCTGGATCAGCCTGTCCAGATCCGATCTGGCAGTTTTGGACCAATGCTGACGCAAATGGGCCTTAGTATCAAATAGCCCTGCTCTGCGGTGACAGACAGCAGACCGCACAGCCAGCCTCTGCTGTCACATTTTCACTAAAGGCCCCCGTTGCAGCCTGAGATGTCAGATGGGGCACCTGGTCACATGGGTGTAGCCAGGCACCCCATTTCTGCCCTTTCGGTCTGCAATAGGAGTCTTTTGTGAAGACACAGCTGCGGAGACAGGTGTAGGGTGCCTTGTATTAATGGGTCCATGATGCAGTGACAGGGGCCTGGCCCATGCTATCCTGCCCATCTGCTAAATAGGAGTAAATGGATTGCCATTTGCTTAAAGGTCATAAGACTTGAGATACTTCAGGCAGATGTGCAAAACAGCTAGAGGATCCCCCTGTTTTGCTAGCCTCTCCCATGCTAGGTGGAAAATCCAGTAATTTCCTCATGCTGCTTCTGGCTTGGTGCTTGTCTTAAGAGGCCTGCAAGTGGAATTAATTTCACCAGGAACAATTCTGTTGCTTTGAAATGAATTAGACTGCATTTACTGACCAAATCTTTTCTTTTTTCCCCCCGCAGCTAACTGCCTTCTGTGAATGCAGACACGGTTGAAGGTGATTTTCTTCCTATTGAAATAAGACTGAAACATCATATCCCAAAATTTTTATGAAAATATATATATATGTTCCTGAAAGACAGTTATATATAAATATATATATCAGAAGTTTACAGGGAGGTGTTTTTTGTTTTGTTTTGTTTTTTGCTGCAATACAGCTTACTAATAATTCCTGTGTGTGTTTTCATAATGTAATCTGGCTGGCTGGCTGATCAAAATTAGGAGTGGTTGGTGATAGTGCAAGGATATGCTTAAACTCTTCCACAAAATCTACCTTGGAATGACTCACACTACATTTCACGAAAGGAAGCAAAGGCATGAAGAATCTATCCCTTTTCTGTTTTTTTTTTTAAAAGAGAAATGACACCAGCAAGTTTGCCAGAAGAACGAGGGTGGGGTTTTGGGTTTTGGGTGGTGGGAGGGAAGGGGTCTGTCACACTGATGAAGACTGCATCTTTAAAAAGTGACCATTATACTGTGTGTGAATGTGTTTTGGTGTGTAAATATGTATATTGTACTGTAATGCTGCAAGAGGGTTTTAAAAAAACTTTCCACTTTATTTTTATACATATTATTCATATACCATGAACTGCAGTTGCGACTATGCACTTGTATAAAGCCATACTGTTGAAGTTTATATCATTCTTACCTGTATAGCTGCATGTCTGTGCTCAGCAGCAAAGTATAATGAGATGCTCCAAGTATATACTCACTTCAGTTTCTACTTAATGGGCAGTCCTGTTTTACCAGTCTTGAATGCCTTAAATTAATTTTGCTCCCTTAAAGTCTATGCCCATTCTAGATATTTAAGAGAGAGAGAAAACGGATGCAGTTTACCAGCTCTTAGAATGCAATTTTGCTTTGTGGCAGAACAATATAGTGCACTATGTTTACATATAATAGTTTATATCATTGTCAGTTTGTTCTGAATGTATATCTAATGGGTTTGGAAGGGGAGGGTGGGTCAGTTGATTATTGATTTCAGAAACAATGAACTAGTAGTATTAGAACCTAATATATAGCTTTCATGCATAGACATAATTTTCCATCCAGCCCTTTGTACAAACTTCAATATTAGTTGTTGATTTTGTATTGCCCTTACTAAGTGCTATGAAACTTCATTCTGCCTTTCTTTTTTGCATACTACCCTAGGTGTTTTTTTTATTTCTGAAGAAGAAGAAATACCCTGTAACTATTTTTACATTTTCATCGCACAATAATGAAGGACTGTTACAAACCCTTAATGAATGGAACATAATATAGATGTATTTTAAACTTTTTGAATCCTGTTCTCTTGGCACATAGCTTTAGGAATAGGAAGATAATTTCAGTTGTGTGTGTTTGAGAACAGATAGGAGCAAAAGGCCTTGGAGGCACTTAATTTGATTATTTTTTATTTCTGATTTTGTATAACATATAATTTATGTGAGCTCATTCATGCCATGTCCATAATTTATCCCAGAAAATGCATGTTTTATACAACTACAGTATGCTATAATGTTAAACATGATGGCAGTAAAAAAAGAAAAAGAATTATTGTACCCTCCTCCTTGGTCTCTTTTTTTTTCTCCCTATGTATACATATATATGTATACATATATATGTTGTGTGACTGTTTGCTCATGGAAAACAAATCTAACATATTAATGAAGAGCATGAGACATTTCACTAGGTTGTTTTCTTTAGTAATAGGAACAAGGTTTGGAAGGCGGACCAGGAATTGTTTGAAATCACAACTGTGAACTTTGGACTTCCAGTTCCTAGAATCTCATATATAGTAGTTCACTAAACAGGACTCCTGTGCAATTCCTCTTTGTTTCAAGAAAGCTTGTGGAGAAGTTGAAGTTGATAATTGGTTTACATTGGGATTTCCTCTTATTAAAGCCCTTTGAAATGAATCAGAATTCACTGCAGCAGGTCATGTATGACAGATGTTACCAGTGGACCAGAGCATATATGCACCGCTCCCATCAATACACTGTGATTTATCCACTATATATTCAGTTATAATTATTTATATACACTTGGTCTCAAAAAGGTTATGTGACCCATAACTTAATTTTTTAAAAAATGTACCTAATTTCAGTTATCTTGAAAGCCCATGATGAAGCAAAATAGTATTTATCACAGCAAGAACTCAGCATATTTTAAGAAATGCATATTTGGCATACAAAGCTTATTGTTTAAACATGTATACAATTTAAAAATGTTCCCTTTTGCTGAAGGCATACATATTTTATATAATTGTTATTTGTGGGAAGATCTGGATTGGAAGAAATATATATATATATTTTAAATAAACTATTTCAGTAAGATAAAATAATTTTTGATGTTGGCAAGTTGATTTTTTTAAAAATTAAAGTATGCAAATAAAATAGAACTGTCATTTTAGTATTCAGACTTTTTAAAGGTAACTCTCATATTATGAAGAAATTCTTGGAATATTACCAAGTAGAGTTTTACATGAGATATTTTGAGTCATGAAGTGCCAGATGTTGATCTTTGTTTGCAGATTTGTAAGCATTATTGCACCTCCTTTCCAGAGAAGGACATACACTCATACTCAGCAAGATTATTAAAATGTGAAATACTGATATTGCATGAAACTCATCCAGGGGTGGGAGATTATGTGGCCCTCCAGTTGTTGCATTACAACTCCCAACATTCCACACTATTGACAAGGGATGCTGGGACTTTCAGTGTAACTACAGCTGGAGGGCTGATGCCCACCTATGTTCTAATCTGTTAGAAAAATAACAGGACACACAGAGAATGAATGGTGGCCTCTCAGGCCTGATCAGCATGAAAAAGGCAAAATGTGGACCACAAAACTTGAGCCATGAAGTTAAGAATGGATGCACTAGACTTTGATAAGGTACGCACTTGATTTGGAATACATCCCACTGTAGGCTGAAGTTTTTAACAAGCATTCATATAGAGTCTAGTCTTGTTTGCCTGGGAACTTCTTTGCCAGCATTTTGCATCTGGCTTACTTGTTTAATGCATCCTTTCTGAACTTATTACACTGGCGGAACCCTTGAAATATTTTTCAGGTCTCATGTAACCCCTGCGTAAAAAATCATATCTACAAATTGTTTATTTTCCTCCCAGTTGTGATCAATTATGGAACCCCTAGTGACTTCCAGAGAACTCTGGTTGAGAAGCCCTGCTCTACTGTATGATTATACATCCAGGGCAAGAAGCCTCTTTCAACAAGACTGGCCTAGTTCCATTCTCCAGAATCTATAGGATCTGGTACACCATTTACTAACCATAGCATCAGTTACTGGGAACTGGGGCTATGTATGAATTCATGCATTTAATCCATTGTATTCCAGTTACCCTCAGTTTGTGGTAATTGAGAACTCTGGATGGAGTAACCACAGAACTGACATGCTACTGCATTGTCTAAAGACAACTGGGGAAGGAGTTGTCGGACTGGGATGGTTACCACGATCCTGTCTTGAAGTCATGGCTTAGTACCTCTTTCTGACAGGCTTGTTAAGATGCAGAAACTGGTAGCCACAGATCCTCTGATGATTCAGATAAGACTAATTGCTTGCTTATAACACAAGCTTCTTTGGTTCAGAGGTTGCCCCAATCTGGCTGTCTCAGGGTCACTTATTGGGAGTGATAGGAGTTGTTGTCCAACACATCTGCTGAATAGTAACTTGAAGAAAGCTGATTAAGGAGGTACTGAAATGGGAATGAAACCCATTTTTGCAGAAAGAATACTCAATATATCAGTGGAAAAGTATGTTCTATCATACAGTCAACAACCTGCCCTAGACTGAAGACCCTTTATTATCCCCAATATTCTACAGGAGAAGGTGTTAGGGGACTGCTTTGGCTTGCAGGACTACATGTCTCTGCAGAAAAGGTGAAAAAATTGCTCTCACCTGATCCTTAGCAGGTGTGGAGGCAATTTCAAAACTTTTTGTCTTAGGAGAGATCCTTTTTTTTTTCTACAGAAAGTGATCCATGATCCAGAAACCAACTTTGATGTTACCTTATGTTGGAATCAAGAATCTTGTGATCATGAGAACTCTTATTTGAAGCCTTAGTGCCTTTAAATGTCAAGTGATGACAGTATTTCTCCATCTGCTGCTGTGTATTAAATATTTTGTCATTTTCATCTCAATCTTCTAAAGCTGGAGTAGGCAACCTGATGGTCTCCAGATGTTTGGTTAAGTCATGCATGGTCAGTTGCCCAGAATTTTGGGAGTTATCCAAAACACATCTGGGGGGAGCACTGGGTTCCCTAACTCTCTCAACAGTTTAGAATGGAATATATACAGTTGACTTTCTAATCTAATTAATTCATCAATCCTATGAGTTAAGCTAGGCTGGAGAAATGTAGCAGTTAAGTTAGTGTGAAGAAGTATGGTTGCCCAAATAGGACTGAAATAAATTTCATCTTTGAATTTGGTGCTTTAATACAAATATAATAATCCCTACATGACACTGGCTTTCATCAAGTATGAAAAATTACCCAACTGTACCAGCCAGTCTTGGCAAGGAGTACCTATCTGCTGTCAATCTAATAAAAGAACCCTGTAGAAAAGTCGCAACTGCTACACCATGCAAGTAACAATATTTTTGCCTACAGAATTAAAACCACATAACAGACATTTCATCTAATATTTTTTTAAAAAAACTTTTATTTGCACAGTGAGTCTTTTTTATCCATACAAGTTTCATGGCTTGCTCAAAAAGGTTGTAAATGGATTGTACAGAGTCAGCTGAAAAACATTTTTGTCTCTTTGTTGCCACAGTGGAGTAAGAAACAGTTGTTGGTTTATTCACACAGGTGGAAACATTACCATTTTTCATTTATGAGAAGTTTTTCAACATGAAATGCTAGTTACACATCAGAACTACTGATTCAGTCTTTAAAAAGTGTAACTACTTACATTTTTTAAAGACTGCACCTCCTATGTTGTCATCATCAAACTGCTGATACCTTGGTGATTTTCTTCAAGTCGCATCCATCCATCCTCCTCGATCTGGCCCTGTGGCTAAAGGGAGATTCTCAAAGTCCAAGAAATTTAAAATCCATTTGCCTCTCAACAGGGACCTCTCTTTTGCAATCCAGTATGTCTCCATTCCAGTGAAGCCACAAGCCTCTGTGGCAGAGAACAATGGATTCCTCAAGATGTCTCCACGTGTTTGTATGAGGAATATTTTGGTGGATGTAAGGAGGAGGAGTCTGCCTGCAAAAGATATCCTCCCTACCATAGACCATCTTAACTAAAGACTGAAACAACATGTAAGCATCTAACTTCTCCAATTGTTTTTCTCCTGTTTGGTTTGTAACATCTTGCCTGATGAAGAAGCCCATGGAGCTTCGAAAGTTTGCAACAAGTATATTATGTGTTTTGGTTGGCCAATAAAGGTATCACTGAAGGATTTTTGTTTGAATTGAGAGACAGTGTTCTAGAAAGGCTGATCAGACATATTTCAGTAGAGTTGTAAGCATAAACACACTAAGTAGTAAAGTCCTAAAATACTATCCATTCATCAACATTTCTTACAACACAATGCTCAGCGGGGTATGCATCCCAACAAACTTTGGAACTGTGCAAATAAATTCATACTGACATCTTTACTCCAAAAATATCAGAAGCTTCCTGTTGCATGGAATGATGGTATACTGAAGCATGACGAGACTTTGGTCTAAATTGGATTGGTTCCAGTCTTCCTTTTGGTCCACACTAGTTAAAAGAGGCTGAAGAATCTCTGATTTTAGTCAATCTTCTTAGCTGTCTTCCTGTAGTACAGTACAGTTGCAAGGACCCAAATGTTCATAGCCAATATGACTATAAAACGGACAAGAACTTGGGAGAGAGAAGGTGTTCTGTTAAATTTGTCTTCCTGTTCAGTTTTATTGTATATAATCTGTTAAAACTTAAACATTTGCTTATAGATTTGTTCCTATGTGCCTTCAAATCAACTGTGCCTTATGGTGATCCTATCAGGGTTTTATTGGCAATATTTACTCAAAAGAGATTTGCCATTTCTTTCCTCTGAGGCAGTGACTGTGTGGTTTGCTCAAGGTCCACCCAATGAGTTTCTGGGACTGCATGGGGATTCAAACCCTGGTCTCTCAGAGGTCTAGCCCAACACTTAGGCCATTAGTCCATACTGTATCTCTGTGATTAGAGATATACAAGCTTAAAGGTAAGCTTATAATATGTACCTGAGAGAGCCAGTGTGGCATAGTGGGTTGAGTGTTGGACTATGACTCTGGAGACTAGGGTTCAATTCCCAGCTCGGCTATGAAACCCACTGCCTTGGGCAAATCACATCCTCTAAGCCTCAGAGAAAGGCAATGACAAACCTCCTCTGAATCTTGTCAAGAAAGCCCCATGATAGGGTCATCTTAGGGCAGTCATAAGTTGGAAACAACTTGAAGGCACAACAACAACAACAATGTACCTGACAAATCCTGTGTTCCTTTGCCTGTATCAAGCAAGACAAATTCTTGCCTTGCTGCAATGGTAACTACAGGTTTGATGCTCAGTTAATAGACATTAGTTTGGGGGTGAGACAGGATATTGTGACGAACACTCCTAGACACTGAACATACAACCGAAAAACTCATGTAAAGAGTGTGAATTGGAATATGCATTCCCATCCAGCTTGATAGTCAGTATTCATTAGCAGCAACAAAACTGCTGCTCAGATCACTTAATAGTTTATTATTCATATTTGATGTCAAATTCCTAATACAGCTATTTCCTGAACCAATGCCAAAAGATTTATCCAGAATAGCTGAAGTACTCTGAATAGTATTTTTTTATAGTACTCTGTTGCAAAATCTCTCTCACACACACATAGACATACCTGCTTTCCAAACAGCTATCACTGTCTACACTGAACTAAAGTGCTATGTCACTTCTGAAAAACAAAGACCAGCTTCGTTCATCTGACTAGAGGAACACTAGCACCATTTGGGCTTTCAAATCCTCACACTGTTAGCACTGAGTGAGGAAGCAATGGGGACCCATCTACTGATCAGTCTCCAGCTTCCACTGGTTCCTTGTCACTAGCAATGGCCAGGCAATGGAGGAGAAGGGCAAAGGTGTGCAGTGAGGATCTGTTGTAAAAATAGAAGCTTCCCCATGCAATTCAGAGTCCTGAAACCACTGTAAGCCTTCATTCTCCAGAGAATGGAGGGCAGTCATAGTGGGAGAGGGCTGGGCCAGGGAACACATTCCTACTTTCTCCTCAACATGTGTAGACTTGAATGGCTGAAAGGGAATAACATTTGTAAATAGCATTTTCCCCATCTCTTCTTTAAGTTTCCGCCCTATTCTAGACAATGAAGAGATTTTTAAAAAATCGTATGTCTTTTATACTACCATAGCATCTGTCTAACAACAGTCTTTTCTCTACTACAAGGGTGGAGCAAGAGCCAGTTTTACCCCTATGACACCAATCCCCATCCCACTAGTATGTTAAGGTGTGCTGGAAGTGACATTACTTTGGGTTTTTTTTCTGCTTGCTTTCCTCTGTTTTGGAGTTCTGGGGATTTTGCAGGAGTAACCCAAACTTCTGCACTGGGATACATACGATTCTTGGTCATTTAAACCATTTTGGGGGGTGGGGGGTGACAAATTGCACCAAAATTAGCAAGCTGTTGGGACAGAGGGATCACTAAGGGTTTGGAGGCTGCAAAACTCGGGTTCAGAGGCCACATGCAGCCCATGGGCTACATTTTCCCCATCACTGTCCTGTAGGTTTTTCTTTAATTATAAAGTCCAATTATGTTACATATTGTGGCAGCATAAAATGTACAGCATTTGGCATTCAAAGGCACCAGAGTATTCAGCCACCAACTTTGTAAGAATTTCAGATTCTTATTTTAAATTCACACATATACATGCATACACACAAAGCCTCTGGGTAATACAGTATTACCTGTGGCATCATTTGTTGTCATTAAAGTTGTATATATCCTTGCTGCAATTGAAAGAGAATGGATTAGCTTACTTGATTCAAAAGATGAAAAGTGATCAAGCACATATTCTGGCTGGACCCTCTGATAGTTCAGATTTCCTGAGTCTGCCCCTTCCTTGAACTACTTACCCACTTGCTACCCTGTCTGTCATCCTTGAGAAGCACCTGCTTAACAGACTTAGCTGCCCGCTGCTCTGCTGTCCAGCCTATCCAACAACTGCTGCTGTGTGTCTTTTCAGTGTCCACCATGATCCCTTTCAATCCAGAATTTAACCCAATCTTTAACTCTTGTTCTTTAACTGGCTCTTTGATGCAGGTCTTCAACTCCAAATCTTGAGAATGCTCTAGGACAGTGGTTCTCAAACTGTTCTCAAACTGTTTATCCTTGTGACACCCTTTATGTCTATATCCAGATGTCACCCCCTCACCTGACGCAGTATGTGAATAAAAATATTTTATTTAGTGTGTGTATTTTCAGTGACACGTTCAAGTATATTCATATTTTAACATCTTATAAGGAAATAGCTCGTTGCCTCCTCCTTTCTTGGGCAGAGGCTCTGAGCACCCTTCTTGCCTTTCTCTTCCCTTCTAAGACAGAAAAAGTTTGGGAGGAGGAGGAGGAAGGAGGAAAGAACCGAGGGATCCTGCCCCATCATTTGAGAACCACTGCTCTAGGGATGTCACAAAGTTGCACCAGTATTAGTGGGTCTGTATCAGGACAAAAGCAGCCTGTATACACGTAACTGATCAATGAGCCATATATAGTTTTTAAAAACTGTATTTTTTCAAACCAAACTTCAAAGTGATCTAACACAAAGCCTAGAGCTACCTGTCTTCAATTTGGCAGGGTTGTTCACCTCACTTAAGGGAATCATGCCTCCATCAAAAACTTGTTTTGCATGTGGGGGGGGGGGCAGTTGCAGATTATTTTTTTCTTCCATTACAAGTCCATGAAAGGACCTATGATTTGATTTTGAAATCTCAAATTGGATTTCAATGTCTAGATTGGGTCTGAACCTAATTGGCCCAGGATCAGAATTACTGCAACCTAAAATACACAAAGAAGAGAGAGAGAGATGAAAAGGATCTAAAATGATTCTAAGTCCTTTTGCTGTTTTTCAAATCATTTTGGAACTTACATCTCTCATATATCAACTTTGTGTGCTGTGCTGAGCAGTTCATACTACACACCTATACTTTTGGGAATAGTCACTTTTATATACTTGCTTTCCTTTTCGCTTTCAGTTTCTTTTCCCTATTGGAACAATCCATTAGCCTGACAGTGGCATCTTTTATCAACTCTGCATAGCTTGAAGATAAACAGTTTTAATATTTCCAGTGCTGTGAATCTTAAATATTCATCTTCTGCCTCCCCTTATTCCTTAATGGAATGCCTCCATGCATCCTTTCCTTGATTTCCTTTTGGTTCCTCTTCAAAGCTCACCTGTTTCAGGGAAGCTTTTAGATCATCTTCCCAGTCAATATTCCATAATTTAATTAAGACAAACTACATGTAACTGAAAAAATCACATATAATCTATCGATTACCCATGGCTTCATTTCCCTGCTCCTATTTCAGTTGCTTTCCTGTAAGTTCCTTGTGACAGAAAACTTGTCATATTGATACACATGACATGCCATACACATCTCAACTGCAACAGCTGCCATTACTACTGTTGCTGCTGCTGCTGTGCTGATGGTGGCTTAGGATAGTTACCTGAACTATGACTTCAAGACAGGCAGCTTGTATAGCTACATGCCAAAAGGTTTGATTTCAAAAGGGGATGCTCCTCTTAATGAGCAGGGTCTTACAGACCATACAAGAAGCAGCATTCAACAGCAGCTATTTCATAAACATTAAGTTTTAAATTCTGCAGATTTAAAATACTATTTTGTCCATCTCAGGTATAATTCTATCTTGTCTTCAGATAAACGTGGGGAGATCTTGGTATCAAGTTAACTTTTTTCTTTGTGCTGAAGATGGGTGATAATGGGGAGAAGGAGCTTGAGAGGATGCTTACCTGCACAGGTATAGATGGCTAAACTCCAAGTTGTGGCACTCACTTGTCCAGAATCTCTGGTCTGCCAAAGACACTGGAGCTGCATCAGTTTACTTGCTGCACTGATCAGAGTGCTCAGGTTCTGCAGAGAAACAAGAAAAAACAGTGCAGCTGTTAAAGCAAAGAGCAGACAAATATGAATATATTTGCCCCTCCGTTTTTGCAGACTTGAAGTCCATCTTGGTTCTTCATGGAGGGGTGAGTCCCATTGGCTAAAATGATGTGTGCGGTAGCACGCAGCCATTCAAGCCAATGGGGCTTGAATATTGGCGAGTTTCCGTTTTCATGTGGGGGAGGTCTGGAACAGATCCCCTGCAAAAACGGAGGGGCGAGTTTATACATGAATGTGTGGGGAAAGGGAGAGCATGCATTTTGCATGTCAGATGCAAGACACCAAGCTGGATACCTGGCATTTCCACCGAAAAGGATTTCCAGTACTAGGGGCTAAGAGAAGTGTTTGCTTCAGAACAGAAGAGCTGCTGTCAGTCAAGATAGGTGGCACTGGATATAATGGGCAACTGCTATAACTCAAACAGGGCAGGATCAGTTTATCCAAGAAGGCAAATATATTTTTACAAGGGGGTGCTAAAAAGTTCTTTGCCTGACCAAGGAGGGAACAACCTAAAGCCAAGAAACTTGCATGCTATTCCACATAGTGACTAATCAGGTAAATGTGACAGTTAGGAGTGCCTGTTATCAACTTCGACTGATACGCCAGCTGCACCCTTTCCTGGAAGGGGTCTTGAGACTGTGGTGCACGCGCTGGTAACCTCACGTCTGGATTTCTGTAATGCGCTCTACATGGGGCTACCCTCGTGCTTGGTCCGGAAACTTCAATTAGTATAAAATATGGCAGCCAGGTTGGTCTTTGGAACATCTAGGAGAGACCACATAACTCCTATATTAAAATCTCTCCACTGGCTGCCTTTTAGTTTCTGGGCCCAGTATAAGGTGTTGGTTATCACCTTTAAAGCCCTAAATGGCTTGGGTCCATCCTATCTTCGGGACTGCCTCCTCCCATACAATCCTCCTGCGCACTCTGGTCCTCTGGGAGGAATTTGCTCCAGCCTGTAAAATCTAGGCTGTCGGCAATCTCCCAGAGGACATTCTCAGTAACCGCCCCCAGATTATGGAACGGCCTGCTGGATGAGATCCGTCAGATTACAAATTTAAGCAGCTTTTAAAAAGCTGTGAAGACGGATCTCTTCCAGCAGGCCTTTCCTGATTAGCTTCTTAATTAGATCCCAGCTTCAGGAATACCGGTAGTGTCTCCTTACCTCTTTCTGCTCTTGCTTGCTCGCGGCTTGTATTTGTCTGTTTAATTATTTTAATTAATTTAAAAAAAATTCTTGAGATTTTATGTTAATTTTTAATATGTGTACTTTAATACCTTTTTAATGGGAGGAGGGTAGGGTCCTGGGGTTTGGTCTGTATTTGCTGTAATTTTAACTGTTGTAAGCCGCCCCGATTGTTTTAACATTTTTGACTTCTGCTGATACTAAGGTGAACGTATCACCAAACAAAATTAAAACAAAACACAAAAGGCATTTAAAAAAAAAGTAATAAAGAAAACAGATACACTAGACACTGTCTATCTTGCCAAATCACTAGGCTTTGCTAGGAAAGGGATCAAGTCTCTATGCCAGGTCAATGGCCTGTCCTGGTCTTTTATACCAAACTACGGGGGTTATGCAGGGGGCCCTTGATATCCGCTTTGGGGGTTTGGTTCCAGGACCACCCATGGATATCAAAATCTATGGATGCTGTAGTTTCATTAAATACAGTGG
>CM034701.1:244436209-244465978 GCA_020142125.1 Phrynosoma platyrhinos
AAGTCCCTCGGCCCTTAAAGGGGAAAGGTTGCCTACCCCTGGACTTGTGGCTCAGTGGTAGAACAAATTGAAGGTCCAAGGCTCAGTCTCTAGTGGGATGGGTGAGCAAGATATGGCCTTTCAGGTGTTGTTAGATACATCATTCCCATTATCTCCCACTATCGGCTACATTAGGTAGGTTTTATTGACACTGTGGTCCTTCTGGAGAGCCACAAATTGCTTAACCCCACTTTAGCATCCCTATATAAGTGTATTTTTTGGCAGTCCCCGTTAGTTCTCTGCCCCTAAGACAAACCTGTCAATTAAGGCTCAACCCTACTGGACTGATTCAGTGTAACGTAGCATCCCATGTTCATCATCCATGACAGTTCTGTCTTGAAAAACCTATTACAGTTTGGATGAGGAATGCTACTTTTAAAGTGTGACAAATCTACTCCAAACCTTGCAGATACTCCTCTTCACTTTTATTAATTAATTTGTTAAAAAGAAAGCTTGGCAGTTATACTCTAGTCTAACAGATAAATTTGTAACTTACCATTGGATCATAATCCTTTAGAAAACTCCAGTTCTGGTACCTATAGGGTAAAAGGAAATCATATTGTAGTTTGGTTAACCAAGTATAATATGAAACATATAGAAATTAAACTGGCCATTAAAACATCCAGAAGAAATAAATACACATTTTTAGAGTTGTCCTAACCATATACCATAGAAAGACCAATGGAGCCTGCAATCCTGCCTCCACCTACGTGAGATTAAGGACATTATCACATAAGGTTTTGAAATCACAAAGTTGGAAAATAGGTTTTTGAAAATATCACATGATGTTACTATCTCCTATCTACTGTGGTTGTGAAGCAATGTTAAGAATGTTGCTTTTCATTGCCAGAGAAAATCTGTCAACAAGCTCTCAATTGCAATGCTTTCTCATTAAAGGTAAAGATAAAGGTATTCCCTGTTGACAAGGTTGTCAAGTCGTGTCCAACTGTAGGGGACGGTGCTCATCTCTGTTACTAAGTCGAAGAGCCAGCATTGTCAGAGACTACTCTGTGATCATGTGGCCAGCATGATTGCACATAAGGCTGGAGCCACTGCATCCCTGTATTTCCCATTACTCTACTGGTATTAAATGTCCTTTCTGTGGCAATTCCAATATTGGCTGCCATGTGGAATTAGTGTTTCCTCCTCTCTCATGTCCTCCATCCCCCTCACTATTCCCAAGTAGGCTGTTTTCCTTCCCCCCCCCCCATTTCTTTTCTTCTTCTTTTTTTGTAATTAAATTGCATTAGCATAACTCCAGAATTGCATTAAAAATAATTTTTTAAAAACCGAAAGGCACACTGGGTAGGGCATAGGGCAGGAAGGCAGGGTCAAGGAGGAGTGCGGAATAGAGTGTGAAGGACTGTCGATGGCAAAAACAGTACCTTCACGCAGTTGCAGACATGCAATAATCGAATGCTCCCAAACCGGTATGTTTTTATTTTCTTTTACTAATGCGATTGCAATGAAACTGAAGATCATGCAATCATGTCATGAGTTCCATTAAACTCAATGCAGATATGTCTAGGACTGTGCTGTGTAAGTCCTACAAATGCAGCTCTTTTTATCAGAAAAGAGCCCAGGTTAGACTGAACAATGGTTCAAGCAGTCCCTTGCAGGTATGGAAAGCCAGCAGACAATACATACCGTATTTTTCGGTGTATAAGATGACTTTTTAACCCAGGAAAATCTGGGTTAAAGTCAGGGGTCGTCTTATACGCCAGGTATAAGGAGGAGGGGGGAGAAGGAGAAGGACAGAGGTGGGGGCGGCAAGAAGCCTTGGGAGAGGAGGAGGAGGACGAGAGGAACCCTAAGGCGATCCTCTCCTGGGTTTTCTTGGCAAGACTGGTTCAGAGCATGTTTGCCATTGCCTTCCCCCAAGGCTGAGAGTGTGTGACTTGTCTAAGTTCACCCAGTGGGTTTCATGGCAGAGTGGGGAATCAACCCCAGGTCTCCAGAGTGGTAGTCCAACACTCGAACCACTACACCAGCTGGCTCCTGTTCCCATGAAACAATACCTTTGAAACAATTGCAGATTTTTCTGTTGTTCTTGTGTGTCTTCAAGTCCTTTCCAACTTATGGCAACCCTAAGGCAACCTTATCATGGGGTTTTCTTAGCATGTTTCTTCATATGGGGATTGCCATTACCATCCTCTGAGGCTGAGAGTGTGTGACATTCCCAGGGCCACTTACTTGGCCACAAATTGTACATACCCCAGAATGCAAAACCTAGTATATTGGCAGTCCTTCCCTCAACACTTTCTCATTTTCCCCAACCATCTCATAGCTGGGAGATGGAAATAATTTTTAAAGCAGCACTTAAATCTGGACTATTTTTTAAAAAGTAAGGTCCAAAACACACTGCAGAAATAAATGCTACATGGGAGCTGTAGTTTGTTGTGTTTATAAGTGACAGTTTTCCTGCTAAGTACCTGCATATCATAAGCATTTGAATTAAAATTACCATATTGAAATCAAATCTGATGTTTTTTAAATTTTTATTTGGTGTGCGTTGGAAGAGGGGTAGTCTTATACAGCAAGTATATCCCAAACTCTGGAAAAGTTGGGGGTCGTCGTATACGCCCAGTCGTCTTATATGCTGGAAAATATGGTACCTGCAAAGGTTTTCATTTTGGTGGAGGCAGAAGTTCTTTATACAAAGCGTCATGCAGCTGGAACTAGAAGCCAGTATATATATCTGGCAGAGCTGCATGCACATCATAATTGGGAAGGGAGTCTACATCATGGCATTTGCCATCATTGGGTTTAACTAATATATAGTCTTCATGAAAAAGGCTTCTGAAGCATGTTAGCAAGATTGTTGGGCTTCCCTATTGCCCTGCAACAATCAAGAATATCCTCTGGACAGAGTTAGTTCTTCCTAGAGCTACTAACCAGAGTCAAGTGCAAAGCAATGGGGTTGAGGTGGCAGCTGAGGTTGGAACCAGGATAATAGTCATTTACCTACTACACCCCATAAACCATACACATGAGATGACCAGTACACACATTTACACTTGAGCTAATACAACCAGCATTTTAAACAGCCTGATTTGATATGTGTGCAGGGGAGGAGCACTTTTGTTGTTGGATAAGCAGAAATCCAAAATCATTGCTAGTCTGCAAATGACCCATTAGCATACCATTCAATTCTGATCTACCTGTCACCCCCATCTGTGTATGACCATTGCTCTTCTGTGCCTCTTTCTACATGGAGATGATCTTTGCATAGGAACAAAATAGTGTAAGAAGACAGCCTACAAACCAAGAGAATAGACAGATGCAACAACCTGCAGATAACAATGGCACAAGCGTGACTAAGTCAGTCATGGATAGTCTTGAATCAACACACACATTCTAAGACAAGCTGAAATACAGCTGTGCTGAAGCACATAACTGAAGAATGGTGCTGAGTTACTCACCAATATTTGGTTGCCCGTCTTTCAGCCTCCACAAACTCTCTCCAAACTTTGTCTTGTTGAACCTGATCTTGATCCTGGGCATCTTTCTCTTCTCCCTGGGTTTTGCTGGATGGTTTCAATGAACTCTGTGCAGTGGCAAGAAAGGTCCTTCCAGAATGGTTGCTGTTCAGTGAAGGAGATGAAGACGAGGTTAAATCCCCTACCGGACTGGTAGCTGGTGACCGGTACCCTGCTGATGTTGTTCCCCTGAGTCCATTTGCTCTGCTCCCCATCCTGTGTGTGCTGTCTCCACTGTGTAGTGTTAGCTGTTAGCAAGTTTCCAAACATTCACAATTGCCTTGCCCAACATTTTCTCTAAGGTAGTTAATCAAATACCGAAAGCATGCCCAAGAAGTGTATAAAAAGCTCCAATGCCCAACAGGCACCATTTCTGGCAACTGCGTGATGAGATTCTGTGATTTCCTGCAAAAGTTTTGGTCACATACTAGCTGGGTGGCCTGACATTATTTTGTGAGGTTATTATGTTTGTACAATGCATGGAGGTAAGATGTAGTGTAAATGTGTGTGTGTGTGTGTTTTAAGCCAGATATATTATTGTTGGAAGGCTTTGGTTATCAGCTTTTGTAGTGAGTTTTGCATTTCTTTCCCTGAAAGATGTGTGCTTTCTAATGGCCACATCGCTTTAGGAATCCCCAGAACATCCACTGAATGTCTAACAAGAGTCTGTTGTTGTAGGTAGTACTACAGGGAGTTTTTTCAGGACTGTGGTTGGCTTTTCTTCTGCTTGCAGAGCTGAAACAAAACACTCAAGAGGGCCCAGGCTTTCCTGGTGTGTTTACTGTCTCCATTGGAAACCAGACAGGCTTTGTCATGAATATTCATCACAGACAGAAGGCAGGATGTACCCAATAAAGACAACAGCTGGAGGCTATACTCTTGAATGTGTTGGGATTTTTAATATAGGTGCTGTTGTTGTGTACCTTTCAAGTCATTTCTGACTTGCGGTGACCCTAGAGTGAACCTATCATGGGGTTTTCCTGGCAAGATTTGTTCAGACTGGGTTTGCCATTGCCTCCCTCTGAGGCTGAGAAAGTTACCCAGTGAGTTCCCATGGCCTAGTGGGGATTCGAAACCTGGTCTCCAGAGTCCAACACTAAAACCACTACATCACACACTCTATTTAGACAGTGACATTACATTCTCTCATTTTGTTGTCATTTTTGTATATCACCCTTGGCTCAAAACAGATTCCATGAAATACCAGCTCTGAACATACATATGTGTAAGCGTGCACCCACATATACAAATCAACCCAATTCTGTTTGGACTAATACCTTTAAGGTATTTTCTCCTTTCCAGATGAGGGCACTGGTCAGTTGTGAAATATTTTTTTTATAAAGCAGAGATGGGAAATGTGTGGCCCCCAGCTGTTATTGACCATGGCAAAGGTTTTTTTTTTTTTTGAGGAGAGAGGGGACAAGAGCTCTTACTTCCAGACTACTTAGTTAATTGATGTTTGATGTACAGTCACAGAGGAGGCCGCATGTACTGACACATACCATGCCACTGTCCTAATTTGGCAAGAATAGCCCAATTAATCCTCTATCGTTCCACCATTTCAGCTGCTTTTGAAATAGTCATATTTCCCTCTCTCCTTCCACTTTCCCCTTTCAGTTGCTGCAAATTGAGCTCAAAGTACAAAATTAGTTTGCATTCACAGGGAGGAGGAAAAGGGACAGAATCTTCCCTCTAGGTTCAGGCAAAAGCAAACTACTGCAACTTCACCTACCTTCTATGTTCTTTCATAGCTTTGGCCATTTTGACCACACTCTGAACTTCCTTGACCACGTGTCCCAATTTTCATCTGTGACATGTTGGAGCGTATGCTGACAGAAGTAGAGGTAAAGTGCACTATTTTCTCCTTGAATGCTTCCTAACACAGTACACCATTACAGAATTACATTCTCGAAAATGGTTACCAAGGGCTGTCAAAACCGGTAGACTATTGGAAATGACTCTTGAAGCAAAAGGAGAACTTACACAGCCACATTCACAATCAGCCGTATTGGTGGGGCCTTCTCCCCCATTCAGGTCCCTGTTGCGTTCATCTTTGTCAAATTACCAAGCAATGACATTTGCATTTGTAAATGTTGCAGGTGGATTTGTTGTGTCTATGCTTTTACATCTTAGTAACAAGGGCTTGCAACACTGCACTGGTAAAACAGTATGGTAGATTATAAAATCTGTCCTTAATATTCTGCCCTTAATTGTCAAACTTAAAAAACAAAATGCATGCTTCCAACATACTGTGTTTAAATGTGGAATGTGAACTTTTCTGCTGTATTTGGCAATAGAGCAGCAAAGTCGGTAAGGATGGAGACTGTTAAATAGGTAAGGGCAGATGTGGCCTTGAAACGGTGTGTTGTCCACTCCTGACTTACTGTGTTTTTCATCTTCACTTTATGATATAGAAGATCGGCCGTTGTAGTATGTTGCAGACTGCCAGAAATAGTGCAAATTGAGTCCACTTTTAGGGTTAGGATTAGTGCTAGGGAATCATGGGAACTGTATTTTATTGTGGCACCAGAACTCTCTGACAGAGAAGGCTCAATGTCTCATAAAAAAAAAACAATCCCCATGATTCCCTAGCACTAACCCTAACCCTAAAAGTGGACTGAATTTGCACTATTTCTGGCAGTCTGCAACCCCCCTTAGTCTTGTATTTTGCTGTTTATGATGTGCTCATTTTAAGCTCAGTTTGCTAAATTTTTGTGTGGCTAGTTCATGCCAAAGGCATTGAGACAAAAAGCATTTTAATTAATCAGCTCTTATCTATATTTTATTTTCAGGAAATAAGGACAATAATGTTCAGTAAAATGGAAGGGAGTAGGAAAAAAGGAAGACCACATTACTGTTGGATTGATTCAGTCACGGAGGACACAGCCCAAGTTTGCAATACCGGAGCAAGGCTGTTGGTGACATGGTGTCTTGGAGGTCACTCATCCATAGGGTCACCATAAGTTGAAGCCAAGTTGATGGCAAATAACAACAACAGATGTTTATCTGGCTATTACAGGTAGTCCATGACAGGGGCGGAGGGTACATGACACCACATGTGTAATGCACAAATGGTGCATGAAAGGTGATGAATAACAGTATAAGAATATGTTTGTTATGAAGTTTGTTTGCAGCTATTTATAAGTGAGCCATTAAAACTTTTTCACTTAATACATTGAACTAACATAATGTGGAATCATGTGAGGTTTACTGCACACACCTAGTTCCTCAGAAAATCAGTGAAGAGACACACTGAAGCAGAATGGAAATACATGTAGTTTCCTGTTATTTTTAAGGGGCGGCGGGAAGTCTATTTGGCAAAGCAAATCTCGGCCACAAGAGGGTACTGTCAGGCTAAATATGAAGTTGAAAGTGACTACCATAGCTAAAAGATACTGAGTAAATTTCTCTCTTCTATACTGTGGAGTGCCTTTATAATGCTCAATCTAAACTGCACACATTATTTGCAAGTCCGTCTAATTCAGATTATTTTCTTCAGTTAAAAAACAGTCCTTATGATCTGGAAAGCATGGATCATGACTCAGCCACATCCCACTTATTGTTCTGTTTTGGCAACTAGATGACATAAATGTGTCATGCCTTTAATGGATGCTGTTTTTTTTTTTACTATTCAGTCTGATATTACTTGATATTCATTCTGGGAGCAGAATTTGATGGGAATAAAGTAAGCCAAATGGAAAATAAAAGCAAATCTAGAACAAAGGGGGGGGGGGCGGGGAATACATGGCCCTTTGGATATTGCTGGACTGCAATTCCCATCAACTCTAGCCAGCATGGCCAATAGCAAAGGATAATGGGATTGTAGTACATGTTTTAAGTTTTATCTAGAGGCCATACATTCCCATCCCCAATTTAGAGCAAAGCATCTGTGCACAAGAAGATTTTGGCAGTATTTCTTGAATATGCTATCTTAAAATAAAGTTTGTGCCTTAAAAAAGTTTTTGTTTCTTTTAAATAAGCCTTTTAAATTGGTTTAAAATAAGGTTGTTGTTTTTCTTGAGCATTCAATAGCACTTTTATTTTCTGTTGCTGAAATATATTTGGGCCTCATTACATATTCTTGTTCTTCTGGTTTACAGCTGTATTTTCATTGTTCTTTTCATTGTTATCGTAAGCCACCCAGAGAACTTGGCAGCACAGAAATACTGTTAAAAATATATACCGTAAAAGGAAAACAGCATTAGTAGAGAATTGTATCAAAATGTAAGTACTAATAAAGAGAGAAGTGGTTTCTCTCATATGGAAAAGATTTTGTCCTTGTAGCTTGTCAAGCAAGCAGACATTTAATGAGACACAGAAGAGAGAGCTTTAATATTGGAAGTCTTACAAAAATTCATTTTTTCACTCTGAAGTCTGCTGAGCTGATCTTAAGTAAAGAAACCTGTCCACTCATTCTCTTCAAGTGAAAATTTCATTAACTGAGAGTAGACTGAATCACCTTCAATTTGCTATGGCTGCATCGCACTGCAGAAATGATCCAGTTTGACACCTCTAACTGGCATTGCTATGGGATTCTGGGAACTGTAGTTTTGCAATACAGTTAGCAAAGCAAAGCAGCTTCAATTATATACCGCTTCATACCGTGCTATGGGATGTCTAAGCGGTTTACAACTGTAAGCTCATTGCCCCCCAACAGCTGGGTACTCATTTTAGCGACCTCAGAAGAATGCAGGCCTGAGTCTAGCATGAGCCCTGGCTAGTATTGAACTTGCAACCTTGTGTTTATGAGTGAGTGGCTGCAGTATGGGCATTTAACCACTGCACCACCAGGGCTCTTATGAGCCTTTTCTGTCAGAGAGTGCTGGTGCCAAAACAAACTACAATTTCCAGAATTCCATAACATTGAGCCATGGCAGTTAAAGTGGTATCAAACTACATAATTTCTGCAGTGTGAGTGTACCTGTTTACTGTGTTGCCTACAATTTCCCTCACCCAGAGCCTATCTGAAAGTATTCCATATCATTTGCTTTATGTGGACATTATTTTGTGTCAAAACTGAAAACAGGAAACCCTAGTAATTTGCAGAAACTAAACATGGGGAGCTTTCATGCCTTGAAGAATTTCCATATTTCTTCTAGTTTGTGTATATGTGCCTTAAAGTCACCTGTCGACTTATGGTGAACCCAATAATTTCATAGGGTTTTCTTAGGCAAGGAATACTCAGAGGTGGTTTTACTTTCCTCTGAAATATTGCACCTGGTATTCTGTATCTACCAGGTATGTCAATGAAGACATCAAGCCACTTAATGAGATCTCTACAATAAGGTACATAAAAATTGCTGTTAGGAGAAAGTTCCCCTTGGGATGCTGTTTTTGACAGTTCATCTGTGAAAAGCATCAATATGTGTTTTGTTTCTTAGCCAAATTACTGAAGGCCAGCCATTGGAGTCTGCAAAGTTCTAGGCTTCATCTTACTAACTTCCAGTACATTTCTACAATTTAAAAACACCTCAGTGGGTTTAGAACTTTACCTTTACCTTTCATGGAAATGCCACCATCAACCATATTTCCCTGAGCTGAATCAATGGTTGCACATACCTCCTTTGTTGAACCTGGAGTCCCAAACCTGTGGTCTTAGAAAAAGGACTTTGAAAAGCCATCTGAAGGCACGGCTTCTGTTTTGGACGTTGCAGTGTGCTCTACCATATGTATTGTTTTTCCAGCAAAACCAAATGGGCCTGTTGGCAAAAGGCTACACCATAGCAACTCCGGCTTCTGTTTGCAGTTCAAACACATTACCATTGGATGAAGAATTTGCTGAAGCTTCCTAAGAGCCTTTTTAAATTGCTCTAGCAACAAATGGCTTGTGATCGGTTGTACAGTATACAGCATTTCTCAATAAGGTGTCTCTGCTTTCTCAGCAAAGCTTTGCAATCAGCTGGCAATGTTGTTCAGAAGAAAAGTGTTCAAGATTACATGCAAGCATTTCTGAGTATATGTTTTCTCTTGCTGTGCTTGATTTACATTGGGAAAACAGCATGGAAGGAAGGACTGGGACACAAAACACTCCATACCTCAGTGCTGTGGACAGGGCTGGTCAAGACATTTTTCTGCCTGAGAGAGAGGAACAAACAAAGTTAACCCAGGACAAGCTGTGTAATATCCAAAGCCTGCCAAGTTATTTTGGTAACTGAGGCAGAAAAAGGAGTGAAAAGGACAATTCTTGCTTTTGCGTGTTAACTAGAAACCACAAATTTTATCTCTCGTTTACATAGTTTTGGGTGGGGCTGCAAAACACAAGGTTTGGACTGTAAATGCTGAAAACTGGCATAGATCTGGAGAAGATATCCAAATTTGGGCATTCAGAGGCTTGTCAGATTCTGGAGCTGCAGTTCAAAAAAGTAACTTTTCAGTGCTCTGGTTTTTACTTTCTTAAAGATGAGTTTTGTGTGGGAAAATCATAATTTGTGACAAAGTCCTTACTTCCCAGATGTGATGAAGACAGTGTTACTCATGTTGGCTCCACAGTAAGGCACATTATCTGTGTGGACTTTAGTAGACCATCCTTGTGGGTGGAAGCCATTTGTATTCATGTTCTGCAAGGATTAGATGCACTGAAGCTTCATAAGAATATGAGCACATTCAGACCATTAAAGATATAAATTCCAGAAGTGGAAACAACAGAAGAATACAAAGAATTAATTGCCCTATGACTATACAATACCTTTTATGGTATAGCTATGAACAACTGTTGATACCAACAATTTAATGTTAAATTATGCCCATCACATAGTCCCAAACTGTTGTAATTTTGGCATTATTCCACCCAAAGTGATTTCCCCCCCATTCCCCCTCCCACACGTCAGAAGTAGCACAATATTTGGAAGAATGTGCTGTGCAAGGCAGTTTTCTTCATTCCTGCCTACACTCCCAAATTGGTGTACTTATTTAGCATACCTATAGTTTACCCCTTCCTCCAAGGACTTCAGCATAGCATACAAGGAATCATCACATGAAAGGCAATGTAGTAGCTAGAATGTTAGTTTAGCAGAGATTAGAAAAGTTTGCTTTTTTGGACAACTTCCGGACTCTGCCTTCTAATGTGGCCACTAGCCAACATGGCAATTAGATCTAGTTATTAGTGCTGGTGCAAATCTGCTCTGAGCTGTCATCCAGTTGTCCAATGTGCTGAATCCTCTCCTCAAAATAGATTCTGCATCTTTGATAGCTCCTTTAACATTTGGATTAAAATCCCAAACAGGTTCACTGATGTGGAATCCACCAGCTGCCACTGGATCCAGCAAGATTCTTCTAATGTTCTTTACACACACACACACACACACACACACACACACACACACACACACACAAAGAAACACATTGTACTTCTTTTTGTGTGGCGTGATCCTCCTTCGTGGGATCTACACAATATGGGTGGTTGTTGTCTTTTTAGCAGAAGTATATCCAGCCAAGCCAAGATGCCAGGGGTATGCCACACTTGGAAAACACATTCTCTATATTCCAAATTCAGGGGTAGCCATTTTGGCTGTGTAGCAGAATACCACAAACATCCAAAATCCACAAGAAGACATATCTTTATTGGGCCAACTTCATAGCATAAAATGCATTATGCAATATTTTGAAGCTTCGCTGGCTTCTTCATAGGCAATGATTTTAAAAATCATATAGGAGAAAAATGGTAGTAATATTAGAGTCACAGGCCTACATTTTGTCTGAATATTGTCAGTTAAGGTAGTATTGACGGATTTCAATGCAGGCAGGCACCACTCCCGTTATTGGCCATGTGAGGACTTGGGACAAAGAGCAATTAAAGACAGATGATAAAATTTCAACTCCATTAGCAACAGAAAAGTAACTTCTCTTGAGAGCCAAGATAAATTCATTAAAATATATGTTGCTTGTTATGAGTAGAGGGCACCGTCAAGGTTTGTATCTCTCTTAAATTAAATTCATTGACTGGAGCTGGGAAATGCAATTCCTCTTCTTTCTTGTTGCTATCAGCATTGGTACAGTGAATGAAGAAAACCTAGTAAATGGTTTTATAAACAGATCATTTATTTGGAATGCAACACGCAAGGAGCTAAACTGGAAAACTTATCCCAGCTCCCTTCACTGTATCATAAACTATACCAAGTAGCTTCCTCCCTCCATGGGTGACATTTTCTGTTTTAGAGTTGACAAATTTGAATCCAGTCATTTGCAAAATAACAGCAGCACAGAAATTCAACATCTCATTGTCAATATGTATGTACTAGTCTGCCTTTATATTATGATCTATGATTCCCCCAAAAGTACCAGGCAAGCTAGACCACAGAAACCTGCTGGCAGAACTCTGGCCAAGTCATGCTCTCACAGCCTCAGAGGAAAGCAAAGGCAAAACCCCTCTATACAAATCTTGCCAAGAAAACTCTGTGATAGGTTTGCACTAGGGTCACTATAAGTCAGAAATGATTTGAAGATGATATGTGGTGGCTTAGTGGTTAAGACACCAATTCTGATGGTCAGAGGGTTGGCAGTTCGAGACCCAAGTGCCGCATGATGGGGTGAGTTCCTGTCCCTAGTCCCAGCTTCTGCCAACCTAGCAGTTTGAAAGCATGCAAATGCAACTAGATAAATAGGTACCATTTCATGTTGGCAACCAGATTTGTCTTTGGACAGTGCTGGCTCTTTGGCTTAGTAACAGAGATAAGCACTGCTCTTTATAGTCAGTTATGACTAGACATTCATGTCAAGGGACTACCTTTACCTTTACCTTTACCACCCCCAACAAAGGTAGACCTATGCGAGAGACAGACTCAGTTCTGTTTAACTGCTCAATGTAGTACTGAAGGAATAAAATAGTAAAACCATCCAGGGAATTTCAAATGAATTTCTCCTAATTGGAATGGGTAAGCCAGAGGTAGGCAACCTTTCCCCTTTAAGGGCCAAGGGACTTCAGCTCCCAGAAGCCTCAGTCATGTTGGCCAATAGTCCCATGTTGGCCAATAGCTCCTGGGATTCTGGGAGCTGAAGTTCCTCGGCCCTTAAAGGGGAAAGGTTGCCTACCCCTGGGGTAAGCCCTGCCCTGTATAAGTGAGAGAAACATTTTAATTATCTGACACTTCACATGTGGGGAGAACAGTAAATATATTTCCACCCTTCTTCATGGATATAGGAATTATGAGAGCAATTTGCATCCCTAGACACTTGACCTCTTTAACAGATTTTCTGTGCTGAGGAAAAGGTGGAAGAAACTGTGGGGGAAAATCAGAATGGGTGCAACTAGATATTTTCTCCCACCATTTGTAAAATTCTGTAAATGGAGCAGGGAGATTGCACAAGAAATTCCTTGTCTGGCCAAGGCTTGGAAAATGTACTTTTTGGACTGCAACTCCTCCTCTTCCTCTTTCTCTTTTCAAGCTTGTTTGCCCTTTAAATTTACTCTTTTTCATCAATGATATGCTTGACTAGCAGCTGAATCAATCCTGCAGGCCTTCCACTCCAGTCTCACAGTCTTATTACTTCACCACAACTTCTTTCTTGCAATGGCTGATTTTGTGAAGGGGCCCTTTTGAAAGTAGCAGTAAGTGCTTCTTGGTTTAAATCTGTCTTTGGACTTCATCACACGGGGGAAATCCTGTGCAGAAATGGGGTTTGAAATAATAATAAAAACCCCGCAAAAGTGGGTAGATTTTCAGATGACGTCGCTCTTAAAGTGCTTAACCTGAACGGAAAGTAGTCAAAAGCCACTTCTTTTTACTTTTGGAAAATCCTGAAAGTAAAAAGGAATGGCTTTTGACTATTTTTCATTTGGTTTAAGCACACTTTAACAGTGATATGTGTGAAAATCTACCCACTTTTGCAGATTTCCCCTACCTTTTAAATCCCATTTCTGCATGGGATTTCCCCTGTGTGATAAGGTCCTTTGGCTATTTGTCCAGCCTGAATTGGAATCAGCCCATACATATCAAATTAATGATTCCACACAACAACACAACCACATATATGCAGGGTTGCACTTATTGTGACCCTAAGGCGAACTCATCACAGGGTTTTCCTGGCAAGATTTATCCAGAGGAGGTTTCCCTTTGCCTTTTCCTTAAGCTGAGAGTGTGTGACTCAACTAAGGTCACCCAGTAACCCAATGAAGAAAGGAAAGAATTGAGGGAACAAGGGCAGGTTTAGTGGCATCATTTCTAGGGGTTGGGATTTTGGGGGACCACTCTGGGTAAAGGGATCTGTTAAGCCCTCGAATCTTGTCAGCTCCCACATTCTTGGGCAAAGACCAAGGGAGCCAATTACAGTTCCCAGTCACAGTAATATTGGTTTAAAAGCCAGCTAATTATTGATTTCATGTCCTAACTCGATGCCAGTAGTTCATATGTTTACAAACATCTACTTTAGCAGTCATTCCATTATGGAAAATAAGTGCTTTGCAATTTATAGAGACTATAAATTAATGAGATGAAGAATCCAGCATACTCATACAAATTAAACATTCATTAAGATTATTCCAGGCATGTTGGCATGCTTAAAATTAACAATCAAATCTGGTTTAATACATCAGTTGGGTTTATTATTTTAAATAGGCAGTGCAATATGAGAAGACATTTCACATTTATTTTGATAATTGCATTTCTGTTAGCTGTTACATTGAAGGCGAATTTAATTTCTGGCAGGAAAAAAAAATTGTCATAAAAGCAAAAAGAAATCATACAGTGATATCTTGTACAATATGCACGGTCTGTATTTCATTAGTTATTATAAACACAGGCGGAAAATACCTAACTTGAGGTTCAGAACCAGTTTATCAAGTAAAAGCAATCAGGTTCCTTGTCTTTATAGGTGTAATTACAATCTTAGGAGTGTTCAGGAAGAAATCTGGTAGAAATTCCATAGCAGTTGGGGAAGCAGGGTTTGCTTTATTTATACAGCACTGTACATACAGTCAATAAAATAGATAAAAATAGATAAAGAAAGCCTGCCAATGGCGTACATTCTACAAAATAATAAAATAATACATGTTAATACAAAGAAGGAAACAAATTAAAAACATCAAATAATCATCATGCAATATCTACAAACGCTTCCGGGAACAGTATATCACACATGGGAAATCCTGTGCAGAAACGGGGTTTTAAATAGAAAAAAACCCACAAAAGCGGGTAGATTTGTAGATGATGTCGCTGTTAAAGTGTGGTTAACTCAAATGGAAAGTAGTCAAAAGTCGCTTCTTTTTACTTTCGGAAAATCCCGAAAGTAAAAAGAAGCGGCTTTTGACTACTTTCTGTTCGGGTTAAGCACAGTTTAAAAGTGATGAATGTGAAAATCTGTTGCAGGTTTTCTCCACCTTTTAAATCCCGTTTCTGCATGGGATTTTCCCCATGTGATAAGGTCCTTATGACAGGATAGCTTGTTCTTTAGGAGCCAGCAATGGTGTAGTGGTTTTAGCATTGGACTACATCTTTGGAGGCCAGGGTTTGATTCCTCGCTTAGCCATGAAACCCACTGAATGACCTTGGGCAAGTCACACTTTCTCAGCTTCAGGGAAAGGCAAAGGCAAACCCCCTCTGAACAAATCTTGCCAGAGAAACCCCATAATGGGTTTGGTTTAGGGTCATCATAAATCAGAAATGACTCAAAGGCACACAACAACAACACCTTGCTCTTCAAGCCTTTCTTGTTCAGCTCCAGCACCAGGGAGTGGAAGAATTATCTAACAACCAGGGCAGGAGGTGCTTCCATGTCATTGGGGCAGTGAATCTGCTCTGTGTTTTAGTCTGAACCTTGAAAAGGTATCCAAAATACTAAATATATTTTGCAGATAGGATTCAGTACCTTGGGTAGCTCCATTAAAGTTCAGATAAAACCCAGAGCAGACTTGCCATCAGCGCAGACATGGGAACCCCCAGCCATCACTACTCACAACCATCTTGGATAAAAATGAATCTACTTTTCTATCAGGCTGAAAAAGGGCAAAGGATTATTGTTGGCCATACTCTGCCTTATCTCAGGCAGGAATGATCTTGACCAATACTTAATCCTCTATATGGCAAGGGCAGAGCACCTTTGGTCTTGCAGTTGTTTTGTGGTACAGTCGTGTGGCTGATAGTTGCTTCTGACTTATGGTGACCCTAAGTCAAACCTATCACAGGGCCTTTTTTTTGGACAAGATTTGTTCAGAGGGAATTTGCCTTTGCCTTCCTTTGAAGCTGAGAGAGTGTGATTTGGCCCAAGGTCATGCAGTGGTTTTCCATGGGCAAGTGGAGAGTTAAACCCTGATTTCCAGGTCATAGTCCAACACTCAAAGCACTACATCATGCTGGCTCACTGTTTTCTGCTACATAATTCAATAACACTGGACATGCTGACTAAATGCTGACTAGCAAGCAGCATTGAAAATAGTTATAAGTTGTACATTCTTTCTTTCTTTCTTTTTTATTTTTTGGTAATTTGACACAAACAAAAATAATGGCCTTAATCCCGTTAGTGCAGATCCATTAGATCAATGAGATTTACCTAAGTCTTGAGTCATCATTCAATAGTGCATTCAATAGGTCTACTCTAACTGTGTCTACAAAGAGATTTCAGACCTATATCTGGTTTCAAGTTCTTATTTTGTAACAATGCCTTTGTGTCATTTCAAGAAAGAACTGCAAGGAAGGGCAGCAGGACTCTCTCCTATTAAGTGTTTCATCTTAGTTCTCAGATTTCGATTTGATTTTTCATTTTCTGTCTCTGAATTGTTATGAGACTAGGCTAGAGGCTTTGGAATGGAAGACTGGAAACTTTCACACTTCCCTAGCAAAACATCAATTTTCTGACAAGATGCGATTGTCAACTTCCTGAAAAGAAGCCTGAATCACTTCCTCAGAGCCTAGCCCCACAAGGGCATGACTAGTGTTTAAGCACTTAGTCTTTGGTGCCTCTCACAAAGATATCTTTTTAACACAATGGGCTAAGCTAAACAATTGCATTGCTTTTCAAACATGCCATGAAATTTGGTTCACATGACTTTCCCCTCACCTGGAAATATCTTGCTTTTAAGGTGGGAAACAGTGGCCCCACACGTACCACTTTTGCAAACCAGAATGAAGGGATTAAGGCAGCACTTGTGCTTCTCAATAATTCCTGAATTCAGAGATGTGAAGTCTGGGTGGCAAATGACTCATTTTGCAACACATGAAAGACTGCTTGTGCATATTTGGCATGGCCTGTCACCTTCCTGTTAGGAACAGCAAAGAACTAGATGTGAACACTCTCCTTTCTGCTCATCTTCTATCAGGTAAAACAGGCGGGGGCAACTGTGGTCGGTCTAAGGGCCAGTTTTATTCCCTGGGACCCTCTGGGAGCCACATGGGCTACGAAAAACTGAAACAAACCCCCCAAACAGCCAGAATCTATTTGTGATTCTCAAAAGTGGGTATTGGGGGGGAGGAATGTGTGTAAATAGGTTATAAGGAGGCCTTGCAACTATTTAAAAGGGAATGGGAAGCTTCCAGGAGCAGCAATTCATTGTATTTTTTTTTTAAAAAAAAAATTGGCTACAAAAATATCCTGGGGTGTGTGGGCAAATGAGGCTCCAGGGCTACACTTTGCCTGCCCCTGATTTAACAGATCATTGGCTTGATCTCTGGCCTTCTGGCAGGCCTCGATACATTTACATGTAGGGTATAACCTGGAATAATCGAAAACTGGCCTTGGTCCTTAATCCTGTTTGAATTCTTTTTTTAAAAAAAATCTATTATTTCTTAGGAAATAATATTCTTGAAAATGTTTGCCTTTTGAAGAAATATAAGGTTTGGTTGTTCTCTTTTAGCAAAGCATTAGGAAGTGTTGGAAGATGCAAAAGCTTCTCTACCGTCTCTTGCTATTCTCTTGTCTGCTGGAGATAAGATGGCTTAAACAGAAAGAGACAGATGGCTTGGACAGAAAATATCTAAGATCAAACATTGAGCAGAATGGTGACTGCAGTCAAGAAATAAGAAGACTAGCAATTGGGAGGGCAGCAATGAAAGAATTAGAAAAGATAATGAAGATCTTTTTAGTTAGAAACCATTGTGTTTCTCATCACCATGTATGGATGTGAAAGGTGGACAATAAAGAAGACAGAAAGAAAATCAAATAATTGAAGATGTTGTGCTGGACAAGAGTGCTTAGGATACTGTGGACAGACAAAAAGACAAACAAATGGGTCCTGGAACAGATTAAGCCTGAAATCTCCTTGGAAGCCAAGATAATCATATCGAGGCTGTCATACTTTGGCCACATTGTCAGAAGGCACAGAAATGTAGAGGGCAGAAGCAAAAAGCAAAAGCAGCTTCATTTATATACTGCTTTATATCACACTATGGGATGTCTAAACAGTTTACAACTGTAAGCTCATTGCCCCCCAACAGCTGAGTACTCATTTTAGCGACCTCAGAAGGATGCAGGCCTGAGTCAAGCCTGAGCCCTGGCTAGTATTGAACTCGCAACCTTGTGGTTTATGAGTGAGTGGCTGCAGTACAGGCATTTATTGTAGCACCTTTGAGACTGTGTAAATGAAGTTGTAGCATGAGCTTTCATAGACTTGGTCTGTTTCCCCAGATGCCAAGTCTATAAAAGCTTATGTTACAACTCAGGTCTACAAAAGCCTATGTTACAACTTATTTTGCAGAGTTAGGGCAAAAACAGACTGCTGTAAAGGGGTGGCATGATGCCACCCATTTGAGCGCTGGGTTGGGGCTGCGGCAACTGCACGATATGCCCCAATCCAGCTGTTTGCCAGCTCAAAAAGAAGCAGCAGAAAGCTGCAGCTTTTCAGCGCCCCTGTGGTGTGCAGTGTATAAACGCTGCATCGCCAGAATGCCGCAATGCTGCTCGCCATGTGGTTGGGCAGGCACTGTGACACCAGCTTGGGTGTGGCGGCAAGGTGTGCGTCATCCAAATGCTATGCCCCACACCATCCCTAAGCTGACTGAAGCTGCTGGTCTGTTTCGCCCCTTAGTTTCAAAGGTGTTACAAGATCCCTGTTCATACTGATATTCCAGACTAACATGGCTATAGAGATTATTGCACAGCAAAGTCCTGCTGGGATAGATGTAGGATCTAAAACTCAAAGATGGATCCTATCACACTGCCTGGTGCCCAGGTAATGGGCAGCCCATATGCAACCTGGGCTTCTTTGGGCTTCTCACACAGCTTTTCAAAAAGGAGAAAATCACATTTTTGAAATGCTGCGGGAAAAGCTCGGAGAAGCCCAGGTTTCATACGGGCTGCCTACTGCTTGGCCATGGAGCAGTGCAATAGGATTTGTCTTTGAATTTTAGATCCCGTGTCTATCCCAGAGGGACTTCGCTCTGCTATAATCTATTATGTCTCTGAATTCTTCCAGAATAGTTTACAGATCAGGCTGTTCTAGCTAAATAATTGATTTCTTTAATAAATATTATTTATTTTGTGGATCCTAAAAACTATTTTCTGCCTCCATTTGGTCCTTGCAAATTCATCTTCCTAAGGTGGGCACTTCCATTGTTGCTGAAGAAAAGGGTCAAACAGGCCTTTCTTTCCAATATGAATATTTCTGCATCTAACTCTTTTGAACAGGAAATAGCTAGTTGCAAATAACTAATTATCTTTTATAAATTCCTTTCCTCAGTAAAAGCGTATAACTCTACTACAGTAAAACTGTAATATGACACAAGAAAGCATCATCCCTTTTCAGATGGCATGGTAATGTTTAATCTACTTTTATAATTGTTGTAGGAGTGGAGTCACTAAATGGTGGAGGAGGTGTATCTCATGGTTCAGGTGCAGACCTTCTAGCTGTGTATTATGCTTTATTGTGGGTGTTGAAGCAACAACAGGGTGGATGGAAGGAGAGTATATTTTGTACCAGTGGACAGCAGCTTGTAGCATTCTTCTAAAAAAAAATAATTAAAAGTAACTGTTATAGTTCAGCAGGAGAAATGGGACATTAAAGACTTACCTTTAACATGGCAAAAATAAGTATTTCTTTTTGGGAGCTATAGCTTTAACTACTTTTTAAAATAATAATGTGTTAGCGCCTTCCAAGGCATGCTTTTAATTATGCAGGAGATTAATCAAAATCTTTGAAAGGACTGGTTGATTTGGCAGTGAAGATGGCTGTATGGCACAGCACAGCTTGGCATAGTAATACTGATCCTTTGGCAACACCATGTTTAAAGTATTTGGAGTGGGTGTCTCAAATTTAAATATATTTATGAAAATAACAGCCAGCAGCCAGTTGGTATGGTAGTGGCCTTTAAGACCAATGTTATTGCTATAATTAAACCTTGTATGCTGAAGTAACAGATTGTCAAATCATTCTCTAGTGGCACTAGTTATGATTCCAACGTAGGTGTCTATCCTTATTCAAACCAAACAGAACATTACCAGTATCTCTGAACTTTATCACACAGGGAAAAAAGATGGGAGCATAGTGCTTTGCTCCCATCAATATCACGCAATAATGGGACCATTTTCGCATGACATTGCACAACATTGCCATTATTGCACAATTATCCCGTGAATAAAGTGGCAAAATTGCGCAGCTTTTTATTCATGAGAAAATTGTACGATAATGGTGACGTCATGTGAAAATCGTCCTGTTATTGCGCGATATTGAGTATGATAAAGGAGGAAAAAAATGCTGTACCTGAAAGGAACATTCCCAACAACTGATAATGTTCTTGTAATAAAGCTTTGCCTCTCTTTTCATCAGGAATTTATTTCACAGTTAACCTTCAGTTGCTAGCAGTGCATGAGGAAATATGCAAATAAAAACAACTGAGATTAGAACTGTGCAATTAAAATGCTTTGGGTGGATCAGCCTAATCTTAAATTTTAATGTCAAGTAGAGATTAGAGGGGATATGGCAGGACAGAATCCAGTATACAAGCTGATCTGTGAGGTAACATGATTCACTGGTTCCTTGTGTCCCTATGACGGTTAAGTCAGAATAGTATTTACTCTTTGCCTTCTTTTAAAAATAACCAAAAGAAAGCTGGGAATTGCTTCCATAAACATTTCTCTTTCAATATTAGCCATATTGAACAGCTGATCTGATTATAGATGGTGAGTCCTGGGGAGAGATAAAGTTAATAGAAAAGGGTTAATGCGTTTACTGATTGTTTAAGAGCTAATAAAAACCAACAGTCTAATCAAATATACTGAAGTTAGTGTCTGTGTGTATTATTAAGCTGATTCCAAATTTCTATTTAACTTAGATGACTGCATTAAAACTTTTACCAGAATGAAACTGCAAAATACCACCCGTGATTTATCATTCCATCCCCTGTATGGAGACCCAGTGTGGCATAGTGGTTTGAGCTTTGGACTATGACTCTAGAGAATAGGTTCAAATCCCCACTCAGCCACTGGGTGACCCTGGGCAAGTCACACTCTCTCAGCCTCAGAGGATGGCAATGGCAAACCTCTCTGAAGAAACCTGCCAAAAAAACCCAGCCTTTGATAGGTTAGTCTTAGGGTCGCCATAAATTGCAAACGACTTAAGTCAAAAATGACTGAAAGGCACACACCACCAATAAAATTTTACTATGCCATTGTATTTAATGGGACTCAAGCATCTATGGCTTTTGGTATCCACAGGGGATCCTGGAACCAAACCACAGCAGATACCGGGGTCCCACTGTATATTGCAATAATTTTTACTTGTAAGCTGCTTCGAGTCCCACTCTTGGGGAAAAGGCTGAGTATAAATAAAATTCCTTACCATCAACACTATCGTTGTCTTCATTGTCATCATCTAAGAATAAATGAGGTACCATCAGATAATGTGGTATGTTCCAAGGAATGATGCTTTTTTAATTGTGCTGTTGTGATCCTTTGAATGGTAATTTCATTCAGATGTTTTGTCAATCCAATCTACAGTATTTTGTTTTAACATTGAGGAAATGTGTAATTTTAAAAGTAGATAAAACAAATATGGCTTAAATCCAGTTGCTAGCCCCAATTAGAGTAGGCCCTTTGAAGCAATTGGATTTTTATAAGTGTTGACCTACCCTCCAGCAATTGATTCAATGAGTTTACTCTAATTGAGAGTCACAATTGAATTTACACTAATGTTTCCTTCCCCCCCCCTCCCTCTCTGCAGTAATTTCAATTTGCCCATTCTGGAATGAGGCACTTACCTCTTTGAGCTGTTTTCTACAAATAATGTATAGGTTTCATAAATTAAGCTGTCACTTGAATGCATTTGAAGTAGTTTAGGAAAGTGCATGTATAATTGAAACCCATGTATTGGTGCTGTTTAAAACAAATCATCTGAAATTTTAATGGCAAAATGTAGTAATAGCAAAGCTGTCATTCTAATGGTGAACCACATATGAGTTTTTCACTTCCAATTTGCATTAAACCAGACATTTTGAAAGGATGTGTGTACCTTTTCCTAGATTATGTCACTGGAAAGAAGATCACTGCAATTTTGTCATAGGAAGCCTACCACATAACAAATCATGTTGTTTGTCCGGTTACACAGTATTGTTTGCTCTGACTCAGACAGCAGCAGATCTCCAGGGTCTTGGTGGAGAGATTCTTCTTACCCTCTTTAAGAAAAGGCATGATCTGTATGGTGGTGTTGGGGCCTGCAACCACATGCCCACCAAGTGTCCCAATTTGGCAGAGACAATCCTAGGGTTTGTTCAGACTGGCCAAAAGGTCTGGCCTGGGGGGTGGGGTGGGGTGGGTGACCACACGCTGGCCACCCTGACGGTGCTGTCACACCACATACCCCACCGCATGGCGTGTGGCATCAGGGCACCCCATTGGCACAGCGTGTAGACACGCTGCACCAAAGGGGTGCAAAAGAGCTGCTGCTGCAGCGCTAAGGGTGGCTTTTTACTGCCCCAAAAAGGAGCAGCATTTGCCAGTGCTTTTTGGAGAGGCAAAAAACCAGATTGGGGCTGCCGCGTGTGGTTGCCATGATCCTGATCCAGCGCTCCCAGGGGCGGCACAGAGCCGCCCTTTAGGGGCTGTCTGTACGGCCCCCTGATTGATTCTCTGTTGTCTCACTTTTTGTGTTGCTTTTACAATGCCCCAATTTATCTCTCCTCCCCCCACTTTCCACCTTTGTCCTTGGCTTACTTTAAGTACTGCAAATGAAGTTCAAAGTGCAAAAGTAGTTCAGATTCAATTCAATCAATGAGGAAGAGAGGAGAGGAGTTTTGCCCTTCCCATTTGGCTCAGGCAAAAGCAAACTGTTGCAGACTCTCCTAAGCCCTGTCTGCATGGGCCAAATAAAACGTCCTCCCTCTGGTACCAAGGCAATGAGTCCAGAGAACATACAGTCCAAACCCCAGTTCTGATGCAAACTGTCTGGATGACATGTGGCCAGTTCAGCACAAAACCCACTGTATGCCACCGTAATAATGTTTTTTAAAAGCTTGCCTTTTGCTCCAGATCTTCCCAGAAGATCCAGAGCCCTCTGTTGCAATGCCAGGTGACTGTTTACAATGCACGCTGATGTGCCACAATGTGCCTGGCACTCACTCTGAGATCAGAACATGGCACCCAGGCATGTGATTGACACTGAGCACCTTGCACTGACCTGAGAGCAAGCAATTCATTACTGGACAGCAAACAACATGGGACAGGTGTGCAAACAGCCACCTGGCATTGCAACAAAGAGCCCCAGGTAATGGTGGGACACTGGGACAGGTATGAGGCCTGTAGTATTCTGGCATGAGTGGTCCCAGTGCTAATTTGTGTGTTCTTCCTATTAATAACCTTTTCCATCTTGACCACACTCTGATGTTGCTTGCCACATGCACTGTGATTATTGTCTCTGAAATGTTGGAGGATATACAACCACACCACCAGGCAGTACCTCTTGCCAGTTGTATAAGATTGTGTATGCCTTGGGGTTAGCCTTTTTAAAAAACAAAGACCTAGGGCAAAATCCAGCAAGGAAGGGTTAGTGTCAGGGTTAGGACCTAGTTGTATTTATCACAGAAGCAAACACTGAAAATTACCACCTTGTAAGAGGCACCACCTTACCAAAATATTAACATTAATTTGGAGCAATTTAAAAAAATATAAGAATTGCATTATCAAACCAGATTTGAAAGTAGGGAGTGCACAGGACCTGTTACCCAGCATAGTTATAGCACTATGATTCCACTTTAACTTCCCTGGCAACATCCTATATAATTCTGGGATTTTGGTCAGAGGTGCCAGAACCCTTTAGCTGAGAATTCTAAGTACAGTATCTTTCTCTAAACTGCAAATCCCAGGATGAAACCATGACAAAGTGAAAACATCATAATGCTATAATTGTTTAGTGTGAAAAGGTCCCAGGATGCTGGTTGGTGCCTGCTTCTAACAGTACATTGTGTATTTTGTGAAGTAGGTTCATAATTACTGTTATTTAAAAGTTATTTTTAAGCTTTACAAACTATCTTGAGTAAACTGAAGAGGAAAAAGAAGCAACACCCACAAATTGTGTCTTTCTCCAGTAATCTGTAAGTGCAAATGTGGTTTCAGTGGAAGTCAGTGCAACTGGGTGGTCAGTGGATCATATGTTTCATGAACTCAGAAGTAACTGTAATTGTTCTGGAAGTTACTTGTAACAAACAGTTACAAACCAACTTATATACAGTGCCTAGGAAATTGTATATGTGGGGTCAAACCTTAATTTGTAAACATTGTATATCAGTTGGTCAAACCTTAATTATCTCAATTTAAAAAAAAAAAAAAAAAAAGCCTATTACTTGCTTTGGATAGGAGTCTACTCTTCACTACCCATTTCCAGTTGCTAAGGAAACCATTTTGTAAGCCAATGGCTATGCAAGAGATTAACAATTTTGTACTGTAATTGCACAATGAAGAATGTGATAAGCACTCGATTATTTTATTCTTTCATTGGCATACCCTTGCAAATACATATAATCAAATGTGAAGCTCAGACATAAAGATCTCCCCAACACAGATGCTCAGAATGAAATCAGAAGAATAAGATGCCCTCCTATATCATACTGAACATGTAAATTGGGGTTTGGTAACCTGATGTTCTCCAGATGTTTTAACAATAAATGCTATAAGTTTCCTCCAATATATCCAATAGTCAGGGGTTATGGGAATTGTATTTAACATTTGGAGAACAACAGGTTGCCCATCCCTGAAGGCAAGCATTATATTTCATTTCCCACTTAAGGCTGACACCCAACTGAATTTTGTCAGGCCTGTACTGGAATTGTTACCTCTGGATCAAGTGCAAAACAGAGGATGAAACTTGTTTAGGCAACAGGAGGTCAGAAACGCTGGCGCTGGTGGCAGGTATGGCTAGAACTCATCTATTTACTTGGCCTTCTTGGAAAGTCACTTTCCTTACGCTGCTGGCCGAAAGTGGCTAGTGGCTCTGACATCCTTTTCACATTTTTGCATGAATGTCAGTGAAGCTATCCCAAGCTGCTGATCTCTTCCACTGAAAGAGGTTCAGCTACTTGGATAGCTCTTTCAAAGTTCATACTTAAAATGTGGAGTGGATTCACAGTCTCACTGAGATGGAAAACATCTGTCACCGTGGCTGCACCCCACCTCCCTATTCATATTCCTGCCTATTTGGGAGAACTTTAGCTATAGAGCCAGTGTGGTGTAGTGGTTTGAGTACTGGACTAGGACTCTGGGAGACCAGGGTTCAGATCCTGGCCCAGCCATGGAAACCCACTGGGTGACTGTGGGCAAATCACACACTCTCAGCCTCAGGGGACGGCAAAGGCAATACCCCTCTGACCAAATCTTGCCAAGAAAAACCCATGATAGATTTGACTTAGAGTCAGTATAAGTTGGAAGCGGCTTGTAGGCACACAGCAAAAACATACCCAGCAACAACATCCAACAGTACCCAGCTTGTTGGGGGCAATTGGCGAACACACTGCAACCCGCTTAAATAGGGAGTGCTTAGTTCACTATGAAGCAGTATAGAAATGTAAAGTGCTATTGCTAAATGCTAAAGAAGAGAACAAGACAGAGGCAGCAGATAAGAAAGTGCTGTGCACCAAACAGGAGCTAGCAAGAGTGTGTGCCTTGTCACCTTCCCATATTCCATGCACATCGAGAGATAATGTGTATCTCTGAATTGTTCTTTTTTTTTAGTGAGAATTAGTGTGCCTGTTTTGTGTATGGGAGGATGGGAGGTGGGGAGATGTCTAAATGTATGATATATATATGGTTCAACAACATCTACAGAATTCCCACCTCGGAAGTATAGTATAGGACTTCTGACTTAACGGGTAATATGGGTTCCTTTCTCAAGCTATCTATACTGTGTGTGATTTATTATATGCTATTTTCAGTTGTGGATTTGTGACAACCATTGTTGTACTGTCTAAGAGCCCCAGGACTTTCTGAGGGCCTATTGACCACCCTCCAAATATCAAGGCACCTCTATTAATGACCGATGAATAAATATCCATAGTGTTGATTTTAACAATGTCAGGTGATTAAGCCAAGACCTTTTCTCCTATGAAATGAAATAAAATCAAAGGATATTTGATATGATTTTACAAATAGAAAGAAGTTATGGAATCTCAATTAATTCTGATTAGTATTTCACACTCTCCTTGAAACTGCTCCCAATTACTCTTCTGAACTGTTGCTTTTAAAATTCTTTTCACTGAAACTGGATATGGATTGTACAGCAAACACAATCTGAATCTCATTTCTAGCCCCAATTGGTCAATAATATGAGATAATCCATTATTTTAGAGCTTCAGATGGAAGCTGAAAAATACTTTAATTATATTTTTCTTCTCTTACATACCACAGCCATGAAAGATTTCATAAATTAAATTTTATTCCACAAGCGGAACAAAAAAGATAACTGTGTGGGAAATGCTTTAGGCCGGGGATGATGCCTTTATATATAAGCACAGCTCAATCGGAGAAAAGAATCTTCCTTGTGTTCAGTCCTGATAGTGAACAAAAAGACAGCAGAACATCTATCTCTAAAAAGCAGGAATCAAGTTTGCAATGAGTTTTGCAAGAAAGCTGACTCCTCAGCCTTCCTTCCATGTTAAAATCTATTGTGGATGGGCAGCATTTTTAATAGAAATTGCTATGATGTTGTCCTTTAATGTGCTTGTCATTAAGACAGGGATGCATCTGCAGTGCAGAAATAATGCAATTTGACACTGCTTTAACTGCCATGGCTTAATACTATGGAATCCTGGGGTTGTAGCTTGTTGTGGCTTCAGAGCTCTCTGGCAGGCAAGGCTAAATATTTCACAAAACTACAAATCCCAGACTTCCATTGCATTGAGCCATGGCAGCTAAAGTGGGTAGGCAGCAGTTAAGAGTGGTTTTAAACTGGATTATTTCTGCAGTGTGGATGGAGCCTTCATTTCTGAAATATTGCTTCTCTCATCAGTCTGAAGGAATGGTCTATATTCTCTTTAGAATCTACATAATGCACAGAATGGTCAACTAGATTTCAGTTTATTGAATTATCACTAGCTGTCATGTCCAAATCTAGCTTTATAAACAACCCTTGGTTTTGTTAGCCAGACAGAAGCCACAAACAGAAGCCATAGTTTGTTGTTGATTTATGAACTCTGGTTTGTTTAAACCATGATTTGCCTTTGCAACTGAACAAAAAAGAGTAGTTTGTTCCTGGCTTGTTTCCCTGTAAGTAAAGCTGGTAGGAATAAACAGATCAAAAATTGGAAAAACAAATAATTGTTTGGTTGTGTGCAGCACAAGTCATGGCTAAGGCAACAAAATAAGACTTAGAGTAACATGTGAATGCAATCATTTTCTTATTTTATTTTTGTACACTGGTTGATATGTTAATTTCTGAACTATTTTCGCATAACAGTATCTCAGTAAACAAGTGTTAGGGTACCAATTAATCTCAGTAAACAACTGTCAGGGTACCACCTGCAGATGTGACGCATGGATTGTTTATAAAACTCACATACCATCACATTATTTTCTCCCAATTAAAATGGATTGCCTGCTTGTGGGAAGCTGCCGAAAGAGTTACAGAATACTGGAAACTTGTTCTAAAGAACTTTCATATTTGCCTTATCAACATTCAACAAATCTAGTTAGTCAGTGCTGTACATTCTTTGTCTTTCCTGGGTACACTTTATGAGAATCCATTCTGGCAATCTACCCTATTTTGATGAAGAATGCATTCTATTCCAGTACAGGATTTAATTTTCAATGTCTGGGATAAAACAGTTACTGCTACCAGCAAATTCAGCAGGAAATATTCTGGACAACCTGTTACCCAAAATGCAAGGGTCCCAAGAGGGCACCCACAATCAGTAGACAAAGGGGGAGTTTAATTAGATCAAATGAGGATTGTCAGGGGGCTTCCAGTAACTCAAGCTGGGGTCAGACCTGTCTATAATGGTTCTGAAAAACTGAATTCCAGAATGCTAGGTCCACATGTAGTTTTATTTATAACAGCAAAAGGGGAAATAAACTTTCACATAAAGACACACATACAAGAACTAGAGGTATAAAAGGTGATAACACATAGCAGTTTTTTGTATTGTAAAGAGTGAGACAGAGTGGTTCCCAATAGACAAAGGGATCAGGCATGGATGCACTCTATCACCCTGCTTGTTCAACTCATACACTGAAAACATCCTAAGAAAAGCAGAGATAGAATCAGAAATAGGAGGAGTGAAAATAGGAGGAAGAAATATCAACAGCCTAAGGTACATGGATGGCACCATAATAATGGCAGAAAGCATCTCAGACTTGGAACAGCTAATAAGAAAGGTCAAAGATGAAAGTGCAAAGGCAAGATTAATGCTGAACATAAAGAAAACAAAAAGTATGGCCACCGAAGAGATACAGATATTCAATCCGGACAATGAGGAAATTGAAATTCATCAGGAAATAAGAAGAAGACTAGAAAGGGAAAGGGCAGCTATGGAAGTTATCACACGGGGTCTAAAGCAGACCCAATCCACACTAAATCCCGTCCCATTGCACTTTATTTTTCCGTGTGTTCACACGACGTCGCACACAACCCCGTCCCAACCCCGTCCCAATGTGGCATCATCCCCGTACTTTTGAATGCCGGTTTCTTGGGGAATTGCAATTGCGCGACCGGAATGATACCGCAATCATTGCGCTTTCGCCGTATGTCTGATCACCAAATACGTATCATGGAGCATTTCCCCGTCATGACCCATGGTTCCTAGCATGATTTCCCATGGGTCTGCGAGGAAGCATCTTATGATGTGTACTTCCTGTTTGGATTGGCAACAAACAGAACGGGTAAACATGGTCCTCCTTGCTGGGTTCTGGACGGGATCTTCTCACGTGTGTGAACGGCAAATACGGTTCCCGGGGGGCGCTTCATTGTGCTTTTGTTAATTGCGCGATGATGCTAGTTGCGTCTGATAGTCATTTCCGTATTGTGGGGTTTCTACCAGTATAGTTCTGGATTGATTCTTATATCGCTTTCTTGCCGCTTTGAGCCCCGCGTGTGATAAGGTCCTGAAAGAACTAAAAAAACTATTGAAGAGCAAAGATATACAACTGAGCACAAAAGTTAGAATTGTCCAAGCCATTGTATTCCACATCACTGTGTGTGGATGTGAGAGCTGGATAGTAAAGGAAGCAGACAGAAGAAAAAAATCAACTTAATTGAGATGTGGTACTGGAGAAAAGTGCTTACAAGCCCGTGGACAGCCAAAAAGACAAACAGATGGGTCTCGGAACAGATCAAGCCAGAGATCTCATTAGAAGCTAAGATGATATAATTGAGACTGATGTACTTTGGCCATTTAATAATGCATTGAGCATTGGAAAAGACAATAGTGTTAGGAAAGATGGAGGGCAAAAGAAAGAAAGTCCACATGCAAGATGGATTGACTCAATCGGGGGGGGGCACAGGCACGGGATTGCAAGAACTAAGCAGAGAAGTGGAAGATACAGAATCTTGGAGGTGTCTCATCCACAGGGTCCCCATGAGTTGAGGTTAACTTGGAGGCAGATAAAAAGAACAGTAAAAGGGTGATACAGTACAAGCTCCAGAAGCAGAGTTCCAATTGGGGATTCTGCAAAGTGAAATGGCTCTGCATCTGCCTGTGGATCCAGCAATGCTGAGAAGTCAAGGGACATACTAACAGGGTATCTGTCTGACTTCAACCAAAAGCAAATTGGTGGTGTTTTGTCCTTTTATAGGACAAAACATATCTCAGGGCAGTTTTGAAGATTAAGGTGAAGTTTCTAGAAGGGTAGAATAGAACTGGAAGTCTGTAAATGACTGGACAATCACCATGGTGTCCCTTGAGAAAGGAGATTC
>CM034701.1:244503433-244522438 GCA_020142125.1 Phrynosoma platyrhinos
ACTACAGAGAAATGCATACAGTAGAAAAGGGATGTATTAGGGTTTTGAAAACAGGTGTTAGCTGGCAAGACCAGATGCTTGATAAAATATTTAAGAAAAGCTATTTTTAGTGGTGTTTCTTTCTATGTATGTGAAAATGATGGCTTGAAGATATGCCTTGAAGACAAAATGAGAATGTCAGGGGAATAATTGGTTCATGCTACAAAGATTATGCAAACTAAAAAAAAAGGACATGTATTTGTGTTCTTTTTCTCACTAACATAGATAAACCAGTAAAATCACTTCAAAGACTTATAGCTCTAACTAGCTGAATATTAGTAGCTCATCATCTGGAAACCCACTGATGGAAGGCATTTTGTTGCATTGCACATTTATAAATCATATTATAAATTATCCTCTATTTACTGTTGCTACATAATCACAGTGATGGCATAGCAACATAGTGAATCCCAGGTTGACCTCCATTTCTCCATTGTGACAGGCAGAAACATGGTCTCCGTCACAATCCCCCTCACAGCAGAGATTGCTCATATGAGGGATGTGTGAGAGAAAGTCATAAGGATGCTTCCTGATCAATAAGGGAACAGACCCCCATTGAAAGCAGATTGCTGACTGGTAAGTGAACATTGATGGTCTTTCATGTATCCCCTAAACAAGAGGACAAGTGAGGAACATGAATATGAAGCAGTCATGAATGCATAACTTTTGGTCACACATTTGTAACTACTCCATAGGATTCCAGCCTATATTTATATTCTGTCTTTCATCCATGGGTTTGAAAGTAGACTACAGAGGGCTTCCAGGAAGTCCTTGATTTAAAAGCTGATCAAAGGCAGACCCATGGTTTCAGAGAGCTTTCCATGCCCCAAGCCACTTAGAGTCAAAGATCATAGCCTGAATTGTCAAACATTTCCTGAAAGCATACCATATTTAACTTTATAGACCTCTGTGGCATTGGTTTTGAAAAAAGAGACTTTTAACTTTTAAAATTAACTTGTTCTCTCTATCCAATTATGTCTGCACTGTTGACATAATTACTAAGCCAACCATAATAAAGAAAAAATAATTGCTCTCTCCGGTTGAGACAGAATAGCTTTTTATTTTGTGCTTTTTATTTTCCATATTCACCAAACATATTTTACCCTGTTCTTCCATGTTTTCAATAAGAACAAATATAAAATGCACGATAACACTAAACAACAAAATAATTCTGAGCAAGGAAGATAGAAGTAAAGCAGAGGTAACGAAATAGCACCAAATGCTACAAGAGTCAATTCCAACATACATCCCACCAGAAGAAGCACAAGCACCAAAGAGGTCTGATCTCAGGTCATCTCCCATCTCATCTTTAAAAAGAGGGAGACCAAATGAAAAATATCAGGGGATCCAAACAAGTGGGAGCAAGTGGTCCTTGAGGGATGTTGGTCCTTAACCACACAGGACTTTAAAGATCAAAACTAGCACTTTGAATTGCGCTTAGAAACATAGCTGGGCAAGATCATGAACATTTGGTTTCCAGTTAGTGATGTGGATACAGTAGTTTATAACCCCTAGTATTTCTGAACAATTTTGAAATACACATACAAAACATTTTACAATTTCAAGTGAAATGTTACCAGAATATGGATGACATGGGCAAGCTTTCTCCTTCCAGCATAAGTCACAGCTAGAGCAAGGTGGCTGGTGTCTTAGAAGCCAAGTGGGCATCCAAAGATAAGATCAGATTTATTAATAGCTACACTGTGAATCTCGTATCCCTTATCAGATGAACTGCCTGCCCATCTCTTATCAATTCTGGATTGAGCTTCATGCACTGAGGCAAGGGGACTTATCTTGACTCAAATTCAGCATCTTTGCATATTCACCTGAATATGACAAAAGAGAGAAATGAAGCTTAGCATCATGGAGCATGGACAGAATAGAAGAGAATAGGAATGGGAAAATATACTGTTTTTACTCTGCTGCCATTTGATTTACTCTGCCGCCATTTTTTTTATTCAAGCTCTTTCCATCCTAAGTATGTGATTTGGAAATGTTGTTAACTTGTTTGGAATTTGGAAATGTTGTTAACAAAAAGGAACTAAAATGAATTTTTCCTCATTTGCACCAGCCAGGTTCAGTAGATAAAAGCCAGTTTAAAGAGGACCATGTTGTATAGTTTTCCTATAGTTTTAATGAAGAGGAGGCTCTCAAAAGAAAATATGGGGAAAACCTATTTTGCACTGGCATGGTTGAATACACAGGATTCAAACCCAGGCTTTCAATATCTAAGCTTTCAAAGTTCAGGCCCCTAATTGATTAATGCTATCATTCTGGTTTCTCTCACACTCAGATTTTTTAAATGTCAAGTCCTTTCCATACTGAACTGTTGTTGTTGTTAACTGACCTCAAGCTGACTTTGACTCATGGCGATCCGGTGGATATTTCCAAGACACCGTATTCTCAACCTCTCTGCTCAGGTCCTGGAGGTTCAGATCTGTGACCTCCCTGATTGAGTCCAGCCATTTGACACACAATCTTCCTCTCTTTTTACTGCCCTCTGCTTTTCCTAGCATTATTATATTTTCCAATGAGTCCTCCCTTCTCATGATGTGTCCAAAATACCACAGCCTCAGTTTAGTTATCCTGGTTTCCAAGGAGAGTTTGGGCTTGATCTGTTCAAGGATCCATTTGTTTGTCTTCTTAGCTTACCACAATCTCCTCAGCACTCTTCTCCAGCACAGCATCTCAAATAAGCACATTCCATACTGAATACAAGGCTAAAACCCTGCTAGTGTACTTTGGTTGTTGTGGTGGTGGGTTGTGTTGGTGGAGGCTGTGGCTTCATCCTCCCAGACAGTACAACAAAAGCTGGGGCAGGAGGTTCCTGGTCAAAGATCCTTTCCTCACCAACTTGGCTGCTGGGTGCATCTAGGCACACTCCATCTGTGTTTGTGTCCTCCCCCAAGAAGATGGAATAGCCTCCAACACCAGTACAAGGCTGCTGTATGTTCCCTAGATGTATGAAGGCACCTTGGATATGAGTAGGCAAACCCCAGTAGTTGAGCAGTGTCTGGGGGATTCTGTGTCCCTTCAGATGTTTTTTGAACTGCAATTCCTATCATGCCTCAGCATTGGCTATGGTGGTTGAGGCTAATAGGAGCTGTAATCCAAGAAGATCTAAAGCAAAGTTAGCTGGTTGATTCCATATCAGTGGGGGAATGAATCTGCTCTGTATTTTCCTCTGTTCTTTAACAGAGCTATCCAAGATACTGAACTCTATACCCAAAATAGATTCAGCACCTTAGACAGCTTCTTTAAATTTTGCACTAAAACCTGGGCAAATGTAACAACTAATTGTCATGGAAGCCCTTAGGATCCCTGACAAATTCCCACTCAGCCATGGAAATTCATTGTGTAACTTTGAGCAGGTCACACTCTCTCAGCTTCAGAGAAAGGTAAGGGCAAACCCCCTCTTAACAAATCTTGCCAAGAAAACTCCCATGAGTCACCATAACAACAGTTCCTTTATTCTCATTGCCTAAGTTGTAACCTTCATTTTTTTTGGCAGGGCTTATTGGTGTGTAATTGTAGGCACTGAATATTGTAGAAAAATAGATAGAGCAAAACAAATGCCTTTCAAATATTTGCTTGATGTATAGGTGATTTATATTCAAATGGAGCTTATCTAACCAAAGCACATGAGAAGGGAAAATGCCCCCCACAGACAGCTTTAATAAAGTTTGATGCCAGCTCCAGTTCTTTTGAAACCTCCTGTTTTCTATTTACAAGTCAAAAGAGCTGACAATCTTATCTTCTGAAATGTAAATTACTATTTAGACAGCTCTGCTTAAGCAAAACAGTCTAACAGAAGGGGAAGAATTGTGTCCCACACTTCAAAGAGCCTAAAGTAAACTTTTTGATGCATAAATGTCTACTGATTTTCACAACCAAAGAAAGGCCTGGCTTATTTGAAAACAGCAGCAGTACCAACAGCAGCAACAACAGCAGCAACCCACCATCCTGCGGTTATCACATACAGGTTAGGATCATCATCTCTGGTCTCTTATAACAGTGAACAGTTCAGGGAGAGAGCCAGAGATGGTTTTGCACTTCCAGGAATTGTGGCTAGTGGAAGAAGTAACACCAAATTGTTCAAAATTTGTTCCAGGATTTGCAACAGGAGTCCTGTTTCTGATTGTCACATCCTCGCTTGCTAATAGGAGGAGGCCAGAAATAGCCTTTCTGTGCAATTGGAAGCTAAATAGACCTTCTTCACCAAATCCAGCTACTGGCTCTTAAGATGGACAGGGGTGGCATTTACACAGATTTCCAGAAGATTACATAGGGTGCATCTACACTGTAGAAATAATGTGTGTGTGTGTGTGTGTGTGTGTGTGTGTGTGTATATATATATATATATATATATATATATATATATATATATATATATATATATATATATATATATATATATATAAAATTAATAATAAAACATACTTAAAGTACATTTAAAATATCTTAAACATAGAATTCCACATACAATATGCAATAAGTCACATTAATTATCAGTTTAATTATCTTATCTAAATCTTATTCATATTAAAACCACTTAATGTTAACTAATCCAATAATTAGAAAAAACACATGAAATTGTTATTAATATCTTCATTCTTATTACTATCTTCTTTTCAAAAACCCATGCTGGGCAGGGAGGGAGGTGGGGGGGGCTGCTTAGCTGGATGTCACCCCTCTTTTGACATGTCACCTGGTGTGGTCTGCATCCCACCACCACCACCAGTGATGCCACTGACTCTAGAGCAGAGCTTGGAAATGTTACTTTTTTGGGCTTCAATTCCAATTTCATTGGACATGCTAGCTGCAGGATCCTGGAAGTTGTAGTCCAAAAAAGTAATTTTTTCAATCTATGCCTCTTGGGCTCATCCCTGAACATATGAGGTGCTGGCCACGCCAGAAGCAAAAACCTCATAAAACCCTTTATTGGTGTTCTGGATATTTCAATTGATTTATGTTTTGTGGGTTGACTACCTTTGAACAATAACACAGCAGTATATACAGCCCAAACACACAGTGTGGTTTTGTTCTTCAGTGAGAAAACAACTCTTTTAATGAAGGGAGAAAATTACTTTTTGATTTATGATCTGCTTCTCTAGATTCTTGGCCTATTTAGGTGACAGTCCTTCCTGGCCCTTCCTGGCCCTTTACTTTAAGGACTAAAACCTTAAATTGCAAACATTGTAAACTATGGAGATTATCGCATAAGGATATAAACTGTTTTACCTGAGCCAGCTTAAAATTAGAAGCAGGCAACATCTTGATATTATCAGATGCATTTAGCTGCCAAAATCGCTGCCTGGGTGCAGCTGGGTCTCTCTCCACTCAGAGGGGTGCTCCGGTGGCCAATTTTTCAAGCCAGAAAAATTCCAGCTTTGAAAAGAGGCATGAGGATTGCCCCTTCGAGCGGTGATGGACCCAGGCTGCACCCAGGCAGTGATTTTGGCAGCTAAATGCATGTGATAATATCAGGATGCCGCCTGCTTCTAATTTTAAGCCAGCTCAGGTAAGCCAATTTATATCCTTATGCAATAATCTCCTATGCTCATCTAGAAGACCTAATTTAATTCAGTTCAAAAAGTTTGGAGAGCCAAAACTAAATAGGAAATGTGCATAGCACAAAGGCTTGCCATAGTCAATTTGGCATACAAAAGATGTTTAGCACTTTTTCAATCGTCATTACATATAGATTTTAAATTGCAGACTAATGTCGCCCCCCTCTTTCTCCATTATGTCAATTAATTTGAATGTTTCCCCTCAAGTGGGCATTGGGATCTGGGACGATATATTTGAGGTAATGAAGCAAAAATATGATGGGGGTCACCTAGAGCATGCTTTTTGATTATACTGAACAAATGAGTGTAATCATGTTTGCTCATGTTTCTGACTGATAATAGGAGAAAAATCATTTGCGTAAGAGAAATTCACATGTCCCCAGATAATTCTCAACTCAGGAGCTACACACTCTTAAGAATAATCACCAATATTCTACATTGACTACTGAGGTCCAAAACACACTGCAGAAATAATCCAATTTGAGATTGCTTTAACTGCCCTGGTTCAGTGCTAATGAATCCTGGGAACTGTTGTTTTTTGTGACTCAGAGAGTTCTGGTGTCATGACAAACTACAGTTCCCAGGATTCCCTAGCACTGAGCCCAGGGCAGGTAAAGCAGTCTCAAACTGGATTATTTCTGCAGTGTGTTTTGGACCATGAAGTTTAAACTGAAGTTTATCACACACCTCTGTTCTCACCACAATTGCATCAATGAACAGAAGTGCATACAAGCCACTTTGGGAGCACTCCTTATCACCTATTATGAAGGACCATTAGCGCGACTGGGCTGTTGCTGGCCTCTCACACTCTCTTCCACCTGCGTTCTCAACCCCGGCCTACTTATTCTATTCAGTACCCAGTATGCCTTGCACCTGTGTGGGGTTTTTTGGGAGGTGGGTGGGTTGCTTTGTTAAATACAATTGCAGAGTTATGTGAATGCAGTTCAAAAGCAAAAATGGGAGAAATCAAAGTTAAACACCCACCCCCCAGGGCTTTTCTGGAATAGTAAAGGGAAGGGAGGAATGGCGGAATGGTGGAAAGGAGGAAACATATGCTGCACAATTCTGGAACTACCATGGGAGTAACTAATTATGCCTGAGATCTAGCGCTATATCAGTGCTATTGGGATCTTATTGACTTTTTTCTGTCAGTAGCAAGGTGCAGGCCAACCATATTTGGAGGACAAGTCAAAAATGAGAGGGAAACAGCATTGTGTGACAGGTATAGCCAAAGGCGCTATTATCCAACTTGTTTGTTGTTGTTAACTGACTTTGAGTCAACCTCAACTCATGGCGACCCTGTGGATGAGACATTTCCAAGCTCGCCTGCCCTCCACTGCTCTGCTCAGATCCTGAAAATTCAGGCCCACAACCTCTTTGATTTAGTCCATCCATCTGGTGTGCAGTCTCCCTCTCTTTCTACTGCCTTCTACCTTTCCTAGCATCATTGTCTTTTCCAATGAGTCTTGCCTTCTCATGTTGTGGCCGAAGTACAACAGTCACAGTTTGATCATTTTGGCTACCAGGGAGAGTTCAGGCTTGATCTGTTCAAAGGCCCATTTGTTTGTCCAACTTGTATGACATTCTAAATGCCACGTGTGCTAAAGTCCTTGGCCAGCATTTTGACACAGCAGAATGCCAGCCAATAATTATTAAATTCATCTCACCCTGCCACCTCTCCTAGCTGCACTGGATGACCTTGGACAAGTCACTCTCTCTTAGCCTTAGAGGATGACAATGGCAACCCCCCTCTGAAGAAACTTGCCAAGAAATCCCCATGATTGGTTTGTGTTAGGGTCCCTGTAGGTCGGAAACAACTTGAAGGGACACAACAAAAACTACATCCCTTATGCTTTCCTCCTTGTGGGAGATGTCTCATCACATATACAAACAAATCGTTATATTCTGCACATGCACAAAAGGTATTTAGAGGTTCGACACAATCCTATTTATGGCATAGAGAGGAAAGGATGGGGAAATTGCTTTTCTGGCTGTCATAAAGCTCTTCAGAACATAGACACCCTCTCTACAGCAAGTGGCAAACCTACAATCTGTGAGCCCAGAATGTCCAGTTTTTATGCCACCCAGCAGCATCCCTCACCGACATTGTTTCCAAGCATTCTCTTTTGTTGTTGGACTGCTTCATTCAACACTACACAAGTCTTGTTTTGTAAAGCTTCTATGCAAAACCTGTTTGTTCAGATGCAAAGGTAAGATGAGGGTATAGACCAAGAATAGCAGTTCTACTTTTAAACTGCAGACAAGTCTCTGCAAAACAACCTTCAGTCTTTGATGGGTGGAAAGAGATAGATTTTACCAGTTTCAGAATGTAAATAACCAGCATGTTACAGTTCAAAGAAAAGGAATTTCTGTTTCCATTTAAAAAAAATACACTTTAAGATAATTTGGGAATGCTGCTAGCCTCATTTTTCTGCTTCTGACATATTAATTTTGGACTTCCACTAGCCTTTCAAACTATGGAAGACAAATTTTATTCCAAGTAGTTGCCATGAAACAACTGCTCCAAGCAAAAAGAAAAAGAGGGCAGCATGTTGGTGGGGGTTATCTTTCAAATGAAATGCAATTAGTTCCATGTCCCATTTCTCTACTCTAAACACTTTATTTGGTATGAACGACAACTCTTATCTGTTATAAATATTGCATGCTTGTCTTGCCTACCTTGCTCTCTTTTGCTCTCTGGAAAAATAGGGATCCTTTAGCGCTTTGGCTGGCAGCAGACCCAAGTATAAAATGGGCAATATAAAAACCAGATGCAAGAACTATTTTTCTTTCTAAATTGGAGAGAGGGAGGCAGGAAAGTAAGTATTGCCTTGTCTCTGCATCTCTTCTCAGGCAGCCAAAAGTGTAAAAAGCATTTGCTGTACCCTGCCACTCAAGGTATAGCATGTGATCACACCTTTGCCCCTCCCCACTATTCTGGCTAAAATAAATAAGAAAAAATAATGCGGGACTAGACTAAAGTCCTGTCCAGTCCAGTATTCTGTTTCTCTTGGGGGCCACTGAGATGCTTTTGGGACTCGGGACATGAGGTAATGGCCTGACCCAACCCTCTTCTAGTGATATTCAGAGGAAGGCTATCTCTGGGGTTACTGAGATGGTGAAAATAATCTAGATTGAATCTTTTTTATTATTATTATTAACTATTTTTTGGGGGGCTGCCAAAAATCCACTTAACCTGGAATAATGGATAACAGTTTTTGCCCCTCCGAGTTCTTTTTAAAAAGATTTTCAACATCGACAGTGAATAACCGATGTGAATACACCCAGGATAAACAGGGACAGCATGCCCTGAATGTGTTTCAAATACATTCACATCATTGACTCCATCTTTATTTGAATGCTTGCATGTGTGAGCACCCAACCTTGCAGAGATGCACATAGATGCAGTTCCATAGTGTGAATAACAAACCTGGAATGTGTGAGTGAGATTATTCACATAGAAAAGAAAACCACCAACAACATCTGAATAACCCCTCTGATCCTGGAAGTGAAATGTTACCATCATAATTAGTTCCCATGGTCCTGGATCAATCACCTGATATGTTGAGAAGTCACCAGGGCAAGGTTAAGATCAGTACTTTCTGAAGAACAAAATGGGGCAAATCCAATGATAGCATCATTCTATTCAGAACAGCATGGAAACATTACCATGAAAGCTAACTTGTTTGCACTTGTGTTAACAAGCCTCTCTGTCCCACTCAGAATTGTAACAGTGTTGCTCATCAGGCTGAAATCCTGAAGGTAACAGTGCTTTAATGTTGCCCCTCATTCCACTGGACACAATTTGTTACTGTAAGGAATGGTGGCTAGCATCCTATTGGTGTTTCATGCCTCAGCTCAAATAGCATGGACAGCTTTGTTGACAGGATAGGCATGGATGCATAAAGACACACACACTGGGTCGAAAATGCTGCTGCTGAAGGCTAGGTCAGTGAATGGCCAAACAGCTGCAATTCAGGACTTGATCCTGGATGAACTAGCTAACCTGGCATGTATTACATAGACCTGGTTGGATGAGGTTGGGGGGGGGGGAAGTAACCTCTCTCTGCTTGCCCTACCAGGATTCTCTGTGCAGCAGCAGATGAGACCTGGGGTTGGGAAGGCAGAATTACAGTGATCTATTGTGATTTCATCCCTTGACCAGATGTCTCCTTACACAGTTTACTGGTTTTGAGTGTGTTTATTTAAAGGTGGATAGCTGGGATAGAATAGGGTACCAACCACCCCACTACTCACAGTCTCCCTTCCTGAGCTAGCCGGGGTGGTTTCAGGTTGGTGTTGGAGTCCCCATGGCTGCTAGTGTTGGGGAACTTCATGCTGATACTGGTCTTTCAGGAGTTGCTCAGGACTTCATGGCCTCCATGACAACCATGGGTTGTCTCAAGTGGTATCTGGCCCTACTTATGCTACTGGGCACACTCTGAACCTTGTTTTCTGTACTGTGTGGGGTAATCATGATCTTGGTGTGGAGGAACTTTCCACAGCTCCGTTATCATGAGCACATCATTATCTGGCAGGTTTAGATTCACTGGGACTTCTGTGGGGGTGAGGGACTGATTAGGATGATCTGCTCCAGGAGGAGGATGGATCCAGATAGATTCCAGATGACTTTTGGGGAGTTTCCTGTCACCTTGGGAAGGGATTCTGTTGAAGCACTGGCTGATCTCTGGAATGGGGAAATGGCCAGGACAGTGAACACAATTGCTCCTAAGCATCTCCTCTTACAGATGGAGCCAAACCTGCCCCCTGGTTCTCTAGGGAGTTGGCAGTGATAGTGAGACAGAGACTAAAGCAATGTTGGTAGAAGATTTGAAGTGAATCTGACCAAGCATGGGCTAGAGTCTATTTGAAGGTCCTCTGTGGCAGTGCAGGGAGCAAGGAAATTAATTTTTGTTGCCAGCATTGCATCTGCATGGAGCAGTCCAGCAGAGATATTTTCAGTGGTCAGGGTCTCTTGCACACATACATGCAAATAGAGAATGCAGACCACTTGGTAGTCTGCTGTGAAGAATTTGCGTGGCACTTTGCTGATAAAGTTGCTCAGATCCACACCGACTTGGATGATGTAGTTGATACAGTACCAGTCGATGTAACCTTGGAGCCTGTTTGTCCAGTGTTAATGGATACTTTTCCATTACAATTTGTGCAGCCTGATGATGTGGACAGGATCCTTGGAGAGGTGAAAGCCACCACATTAGTCTTAGAAGCTTGTCCTTCTTGCCTTATTAAACAGGCTAGATAGGCTGCATAGGTGAAGGGGTAGTCAGTGCTTCCCTACCACAAGACAGAGTTCCATCTTACCTAAAGAAGGCAGTTGTGAGACCTTTGTTGAAAAAGCCATCCTTGAATCCTGCTATAATGAACAATTATCGGCTAGTGTCCAACATACCAGTGTTGGGCAAAATGTTGGAATGTGTGATGGCTTCCCAGCTCCAGGGATTTCTGGATGAAACTGATTATCTAAATCCATTTCAATCTGGTTTCAGGCCTGGCTATAGAACAGAGATAGCCTTGGTCACCTTGGCGTATAAACTTCTCAGGGAATAATAATAATAATAATAAATTTATTTCTACTCTGCCCTTTTATTAAAACAATTGGGGTGGCTTACAACAGATAAAATACAAAATACAGAATAAGACCCCAAACCCCAACAACCCCCACCTTCTCCCATCTCCCCTTAAAAAAAGCATTAAACTAAGCACAGGTTAAAACCAACAATTAAAATAACATCACTTCAAATCAAATTACTACAAAACAACCACGTAGTGGGAATAGAATAAACTGCGGCAGCATTTTCACTGCACTGGACTATGTCCCTGTTAGTTCTACTGGACCTCTCAGCAGCTTTCAATACCATTGACCATGGTATCATTCTGGGTCCTCTCTCTGGGAAAGGACTTGGAGTTACTGTATTACAGTGGCTCTGTTCTTTCCTGGAGGGATGAACTCAGAAGGTGGTGATGGGGGATTCCTGCTCAACCCCCTGGCCATTGGCCTGTGGGATCCCTCAGGGTTCTGTGTTGTCTCCTATTCAACATATACATGAAACTGTTGGGAGAGGTTGTCCAGAGTTTTGGGATGCAATGCCATCAATATACGGATGACACCCAACTCTATTATTCCTTCCCACCCTAATCCAAGGAGGCTGTCCTGGTCCTAAACCAGTGTCTGTCATCAGTAATGGACTGGATGAGAACAAACAAATTGAAACTTAATACAGACAAGACAGTGGTGCTCCTGGTCAGTCAAAATCTAGATCAGGGAGTGGAGATCCAGCCTGTGTTAGATAGGTCAGTCAAAATCTAGATCAGGGCCTAGATCCAGCCTGTGTTCATCTTGCACTCCCCCTGAAGATGAATGCTCACAGTTTAGGGGTACTCCTGTACTCCGCTTTGCATCTGGAGGCCAAGGTTTCTGCAGTGACCAGGAGTGCTTTTGCATACCTAAAGCTTGAGTACCAGCTGTGCCCATTCCTTGATATTCTGGATTTGGCCATGGTGGTACATGCATTACAGTAAGTCCTTCATATCCACATGGGATCCATTCTGAACTCCCCCTCCCCATGGATAAGAAAAAAAGTGAGACCCCAAGTCCCATTGTCTCCAATGGTGCAATGATGTGTGTGTGGCTACTAGTGCGGCCTATGAGAACAATAGGGCTTGCCATCCACAGATGCTCAGATCCACAGATGGCAAGCCCAAGAATGGCAAGGGCCCACTCTAGTTACACCCCTTTTGGATTACTGTAACACACTTTACTTGGGGCTTGCCTTTGAAGATTATTCAGAAACTGCACCTGGTCCAAGGAGCTGCAGCCAGGCTCTTAACTGATGCAGGTTACAGAGAGCACACAATGCCCCTGTTGAAAAAGCCAGTTTGTTTCTGGGCAAGTGGTGGTTATGACCTATATGACTCAGGTCCAGGCTATTTGGGAGACCGTGGGCCTTTGCAGACTGCCGTACTTTCCTATATGAGCTGGCCCAGGCTCTGAGAGCCCATCTCTCAGTCCAACCACCATCACAAGCACAGTTGGTGAGGACACAAGAAAGGGCCTTCTCTGTGACTGTCCCAGACTCTGGAACTCCCTTTTTAGGAAAGCCATAATGGCCCCTCTTTGTTGTCCTTCCATCAGCAGGCTAAAACCTTTTTATTCAATCAGGCTTTTAAAGCAGAGCTCTCAACACAGGATCTCAGCCTGTGTTGGAGCTCCAATGCTGTTTCAGTCTTTTGAAGATACACGGAGGGCTCATTCCCACTTGCATTTAATCCAGTTTGTGAGTCGCATTGACACTGGGTCACTGAATTGATTCAGGATTATGTATAGTTCCTACTATGAAAGCTAATTATTTCCTTATTCTATGCATTTGTGGGGGTTTTTGGACACGATTTTCATTCCCACTTGGTGTTCCATCCCAGTCTTTTTTTTAAAAAAAGGTCAATCATATGATGCACATGTACGTGTCATCAGTGACACAAGGAGGAGGGAGAAGAGGGAAGGGAGGGCTAGGAGGACCAGGCACCTCCCAAAATGGAGGACCATCCAGGAAAAAAATATATATGGAGAATGTCCCCAAATCAAAGCCTAAAACACTGCTAGGAATGTCAATGCATGCCTCTTAGTCCTGCTCAAAATGGAGGACTTTTCCAAACCAAAGCCCAACACTCCCCTGAATGTCCTCCATTCTCTAAGTGATGCTCAGAATGGAGGACATTCAGGTGAGTAAATCGGGCATGACCAAAATAGCTGAAAGTACTCACACAGAAATACATGCTTCTTAGTGCTACTGAAGATGGAGGAAATTTCCAAACCAAAGCCGAAAGTTTCCCTGAATGTCCTTCATTCTATAAGTGATGCTGAGAATGGAGGACATTCAGGGGTGTAACTGGATGTGATCAAAATAATAGCTGAAAGCCAAATGGAGGATCTGCTAGCAAAAATGGGGGACATCACACACACACACACATGCCACAAGCTAAAAACATGTATATAAATTCATGCTTCCTAGTTATGCTCAGAATGGAAGACATTTTGGAATTCCTCCTGGGCAGAAGGTTGGAATGTAGGATGGGTCCTGGGAAAGGATGGGAAAAAATGGCAGATTTCCCAAAAACCTGGGAAGGGATGGGTTACACCCTATCCCAACCCTCTGCCATTAGTTCTTCCTCCCCAGTTTGATGTGATTTATGTCTGTTTTCCCCACTTGCTGAACACGTTTGCTAATCGATTCTTTTTAAAAGAACCGCCAAAAAATACTCTGCAAAAAGTGTGCTTTTTTTGGATTTGTCTCACTTCAAAGCAAGTCAGAATGATTGCAGTCGCATCTGAAACTGTTCCCAGTGTGGACGAGGCACATATATATTGATCAGCAAATCGCTTCAAATCATAGTGGGAATGAGGCCTCAGTAGTGAGAGAAACAAGCCAATTAGTGCAAATAATTAACGGAGGAGAAAATGCCTGTGTGGAGTTTCTTCTGTTTCTTCTCTTGGAGGCTACATCCACTCTGCAGAAATAATGCAGGTTGACATGATTTTAACTGCCATGGCTCAATGCTATAGAATTCTGGGAATTGTAGTTTTGTGAGAAATTTAGCTCTCTCCATCAGGGAGCTCTGGTGCCACAACAAGCTACTGTTTTCAGAATTCCATAGCATTGAGCCATGGAAGTTAAAATGATGTCAACCTGCATTATTTTTGCAGAGCAGATACAACCTCCCTTTGAGTAACATTTCTAGCAGCCAGACATTAGGGCTACTTCACACAGGCCATTTCCCCTACAATGGTAATACAGAAGATGTGGTCATTCAGATGTTGTTGGACTGCAACTTTCATCATCCGTTATGATCAAATTAGGGTAAAAAGAAGCAAAAGTCAGAATAAGGTCTTGTACAGTTCTGAGTTTGGATAATTTGTGGCCTTCCAGATATGTTTAGTCTCCAGTTGGATTCTCCTTGCCCTCCCCCAGTATTCCCATATTGAACAAATGCCCTTCGAAGAAATCAGATAAAACGTTCTCAACCACTATGGCTAGCATATCACTTTGAGACATGAACTAGTTTTTGACGTTTACCCCCATGAAATGCACACACAAGGCTCTTTTGTGGCTCTAGTTATGCAGTTTCCTTGCATCCTTCTTAATGTTTTACCTTATGTGGCTTGGCCACAGGCATTCAGGAGAAGAATAGTGAACCAAATACATTCCATAAAAGGGACGATGTCAAGTCATTTTAGATCTCCATCCAAGAAATCTCATTTCAATGCCCTGCCTTGTTCTGTGCCATTTTCCTGCAATATTGCCAGCCTTAGAACAGATCTCGTCCCCTTTGATGCTTACCCTATTGTTTTGGACATTATTAGCCTAATGTAAAGCTTTGTAACATTTTGTATTATTGGATCAGAAAGCTAATGCTAAAGGGAAAGCATGCCTCCATTCGAATAACATTTCTAGCAGCCAGACATTAGGGCTATTTCACACAGGCCATTTCCCCTACAATGGTGATACAGAAGATGTGGTCATTCAGATGTTGTTGGACTACAACTTTCATCATCCCCTATGATCAAATTAGGACTGATGGAAGTTGCAGTCCACCAACATCTGGCAAGACACAGATTTCCCAGTCCTAACCTATACAATAAGTAGGGGATATTATGCATCATTGTATAAATGCATCACTTATGCTTGCAAGCGTGTACAGCTTGAAAAGATGCAAGTGGCAGTGTATTCCAGACGTATGCATATGCCAAGGAATACAGTGCGCCCTTCATATATGTGGGGGATTCATTCCCAACCCCCGCCCCCTGCATAAAGGGAAAAACACAGGACCTCAAATCCTGTTGTTTTCTATGGTGGTGTGCTCCTGCACATTGTGCTGTGTTTGCACCATGGGCATGTGTGCCATTAAAAGTGTTAGGGCTCACCATCCATGTGACCTTGAGTCCACATATTGCGAGGCTGCGTATGGCACAGGCACACTATACAATACACAGCAGAATACAATACACGGTGTATTCCAGATGTATGCATACTCATATATGCCAAGCAGATATGTGCAATCATCACATATGGCATTTTGCACTCACACCTACATTCATGAGGGTGAATCAACCTACATTCATGAGGGTGAATTTTGAACATAAATTGGGGAGAGATTGGACTTTAGTCCTGTTCCAGTGTCACAGGATGCCTTGCTAACAATCCATCACAATCATGCATGCTAGCAATGTAACTATGGGAGGGGACAAAATGAGGCCATTGCTGCCCAAATAAGACTTCTGCCCCTCACAAAATTTTCTTTCGGTCCCCAAATTTCTAGCATTCCAGAGAGTGAGCCATTGAAAATGGTTCACAACCAGAATTCTAAACATTTTGCTATATTTGCATTTGGGCACTTTTCCATTCCCTTTTCCTTGGGTGCCTAGACTGTTTTTCTTAATCTTTACCTACAGTTTTACATTGTGGCATTGCTAAAGAGGTTAACACACCAGCCCCTTGCTCATCTCTTTCCTGCTGCAGTCATGCAATCAAAAATAAAATGGGAACCACCACACTTCCTTCATTTGTGCAACCAGAGCTGCTACTTCAGAGCTCTGGAATCATGTAAAAAACAGATAAATAAATAAATAGAGAGGAGGAGGGGGAAAGGGGGGGGGGGAAAGGGGAGGACTGTGACACCACATGACTGCCAATCTTGCAAATGCCCTGGAATTGCTTTTAGCACCCAGGGCATTGTGTGATTGGCAGATTATTCATGGGTTTCCCCCATGAATGAAAAGGGATAGGTCAGGGATGGGGCAACTATGCGAGGGAAGTGGTACTGTGCAATCAGCATTGCCAATGCCATTTCCCTTCCAGTGAAATCGCAGTTTTAAAACTGCATGTGATAATCTCCTCAAAGTCTGAAATCAGAGGAAGAGGGAAGGGAAAAATTCCCTCCCCAACTTCATTGCTGAGTTTTAAAAAAATGAGAGAAAGAACAGACCAAAGTTTAATGGACTTGTTTACCTGTTCCTGTGGTTGTGTGACTTCAAGTCAATAGTGCAACCCTAAGGCAAACCTATCATGGATTTTCTTGACAAATTTGTTCAGAGGGGGTTTGCCTTTGCCTTCTTCTGAGTTAAAGAGACTATGCCTTGCCCAAGGTCACCCAGTTGGTTTCCATGGCTGAGCAGGGATTCAAACCCTGGTCCAACGCTCAAACCACTATACTACATGCTGTAGGTGATTTTAATTTGCACATTGCAGTAATGCAGCATTTAGTTTAGTCTCTAGGGAAGGACCTCACATCTGCTTGGCTCCACCACCCAAGCTGGGCATTGGCTTCACCTGAATAGGAAGGAGTATAAAGCTCTTGTGCAGGTCCTGACTAATCTTGGCCATCCTGCTTTCTGCTTTGCTCTTTCAGATTCTGAATACTTTGTTCCCAGCTCCTGCCTTGTTCTAGGTGGCAGCTCAGTCCAATAAAACCCTGCTTCCTAGAAGCCTAAATCCTAATTTTGGATGTTTAGAGGAAGATTGAGTAATGCTATTGATTCTCCAGATGCTGCTTGTCATTGGCCATGCTGGCTCAGGCTGCTGGGTAGTGCAGTTCAACAGCATGTCCTCCTCCCCTGGTTTAAAGAATAGCTGCATATGCTCTATGCTCTGTATATGCTCTGAGAGTGTGCCTTCTTTATTTTTTCACTGCATGTGTGTGTATGGGTTCATCACAAGTTTTCAGCTTTTGGTGCTGACGTAGTTAAATCTGATTTTGTATGTTTTTATTTTTCAAATTTACCTGGAAGGCTTTGGAAATACTACTATAGTTTGCAAAATCCACCAGCCATCACGGAATATTCTGGGAGCTGTATATCATAAGACTAACTTTTCGAAGCATCTGTCTCTGTGCATGTAAAAAGAAAGCCAGAACCTCTGTATAGCTAATAATGTGAACCGAGTTTAAAATTATAGTGATCCTCTGGTCTGTCTGTGGAAGCTGTCAGAATCACTTGCAGTTCCTATAACTCCAGTAATAAAGGTGGCATTTGTAGCCCTTCCAATCAACATAAATGACTTGATTACTTAATTTCCTGGTTAATTTTGTTTTATCCAGAAGCAGAAGGAGAACGAAGTACCTAAACGATGCCAGGAAGCTTTTTGCAGATGGTTAATTTGCTATGTTTACAGACTGTCCAAATTATCTCACTGAGAAATATGAATCTGATTAAATAATATCCCACTTAACCTACTATTATATCATTTGTTTTATGGATGTTTCTTGAGTCCATTTAACAATAAGGGGGGGGGGACTCAAATGTGCAGCTTTATTTATAGCATCCTGCTCTGAAAGGCCTGGCTATTTATTTCATATCAGAAAAGTCATGTCCAAAGTAGATCTTTTGTAGATACATTGGCTTTCATCCCATGGCGAATGGATGAAGATCCAGGAAGGAAAAATGGGAGAAGGGATGGGTCTTATGACAATGAGTGATACAGAGAATGAATAAACAGTACAAGCAGAAATGGAGATGGTTCAGTGAAAGCATAAGGCATTGGAATAGTGGAAAGGAGACCATGTGAATGTAGCACAGGAAGGTGGTAGGTACACGTAACCTACTGGAGAAGACAGGTGCAGGGCTGCCTTTTTGGACTGTAGCTGTCAGATTTACCCCTATTGGCCATTCTGGCTGTGGGATTCTGGGATCTGGAGTCCAAAAGGATAACATTAATGACAAGCTCTATCCAATATAAAGTGCCTTGTGCATGCCCTTTGGACCTTTCCACATTTTCTTGTGTTACAACCTGGAATTGAAATAGACTTGTCATTGTTACTACTTGATATAGTCATGTATTCTGCATGATTTTGATCTCTCAAAAACTTTCTACAGAAGCCTTGTGTTTTCAAATCAGAATAAATTTGGTGACTTCAGTTTGGAAAGCGGGTTAACTGATATCATAATGACACTCCTTTGAATGACAATTTAGCAGTGTCTCATTGAAGCAATAAAACATTTATTTTTGTCTACACAAAACCCACCCCAGGATTTCTTCTCTCCCTCCCCCCCTTTATATTAGGGTCAGAATGATTGGATCAACTTTTATAATTTGTGTTAAGCCTGGCAAAGGAAGAATGGGGGAGAAAGCCTAGGATTTGGTGAAATAATCCTGTCAAAATTCATAGAAAGAACCAGGAACTGGCAGGCTCAGAGAATCCAATGCATCTCTTCCACACATCCATCAGATGTTTCCCACTCTTGTAAGGTTTGCTGAGATAATTATGGACCGATGCAGACCGGCCGAAAGGACCAGCTTGGAGGTAGAGTTGGGGCAGGGCAACCGCATACCGGCTGCCCTGACTCTTCCCTGATGCCGCGCGCATACACACTGTGCCAAAAAGGCAC
>CM034701.1:244526974-244538208 GCA_020142125.1 Phrynosoma platyrhinos
ACAACAAAAATACTTACATTTTCTATACTTCCTGAACTTCTAGGTTATCCTATCTTCTTTGTTATTACACACAAGTACTTTCCATTGCTACATACAGTGTACTCTGTATTTGATTTTATGTTCACCAATATTTCAGACTTTATTCATGTAATTCAAACTATCTTTACTATATTTTTAGTTTCTGTTTCCATAATTATTTTGATTTCTATAGCTTAATGTGTTATTAAAATCTATTAATTTTTATTCTAAAGCAATACTTGTATATTCTTTTTCTTCTTCATGGATATATTTAAACCATGGTTTCCAATCTTCATAAAAAAATTGTCATAAATTTCCTTTTAACTAAACATGTCAGTTTATCCATTTCAAAATAATTGTATAAATTTAATTTCCATTCTTCTATTTTCGGTATTTCTTACCTTTTCCAATATTTTGCGTATAGTGTTCTGGCAGCCACAATAATATAGAATAGGACTTTCCCATACTTGCTTTCAATTTCATACTTGTTAGCATCTGTGTGACCATCAAATTTAAGTATTTTCTTTATTTGATCATGAATCAGTTTCCAATATGTCTTAGCTTTATTGCATTTCCACCAACAGTGGTAGTATGTGCCTACTTCTTTACCACATTTCCTATTGCTTTTTTTGTCATTTTCAAAAGCTTATGAGGGTTAGATACCCCTTATATTGGCTCTTATACATATTTTCTTTTATATTATAATTTAAAGTGTATTTGATTCTTTTCCTCCAATTTTTCCCCATTGATCTAAGTTGATATTTTGGTTTAAATCTTTAGCCCATTTTACCATGAATTCCTCCACTGTCTCATCTTCCAGTTCGTATTTAATTATCAATTTATATAACTTTGAAATTTGTTTGGGAGGGCCCTCTTTTATGATTTCCCCCCCTAATTCTTGATCAGCTATTCCTATTCCATCTAATTTCATGTCCATCAGGATTCTCTCTTTTAGTTGCCAGTATGTAAACCAATTACAATTAAAACCCTCTTGTAGTAGTTCTCACATTTTCATTTCTCTTTTACCTTGACATTACCTTCGGTAATATCAGCATAGAAGACCCATATTTGCTTGTGAATTTTTTCTCTTCTAAATATTGCCTCATTTGTTGAGATTCATAGTGGTACTTTATTGCACCATTGCAGTTTATATTTTAACCAAATACGTAAAAGTGTTTTTCTTATATAGTGGTTATTAAACTCTTTGTCTGTTTTTAATTTTTCATAAAACATGTAACCGTGATAGCCAAATCTTGTATCTGCACTTTCCAAATTTAGTGTTCTCTTTTTTTCTAATGTAATTCAATCCATTAACCAAATCAGGGCACATGCATAAACATATAATTTCAGGTTTGTGAGGGCTAAGCCTCCTCTTTCTACCAAATCATATAGTGGTTTTATCTTAACTCTTGGTTTTTTACCCTTACATATAAACATTGATATATCCTTGTGCCAATTTACAAAAGGTGTATCATTTGTTATAATTAGTATATTCTGAAACAAGAATATCATTTTTGGTAGCAATGACATTTTAATTGTTGCTATTCTCCCTAACCAAGATATGTTTAATTTATCCCATCTTTGTAGGTCTTTTATTCTGCCAAGTTTTGTTAGATGGTCTATTCCTTCACTCATTCCCCTTTCTCCTTCTTCCATATTCTCATTTGACTTTGTATTTTTGGGTTTTATATAATGTTTCCAGAAATTTCTGGCTTCTTCAGCATAGTTAATCTTTATTCTTTTCTTGTTGAACCAAAATGTCAAGCCTCTCAGTAATTCTCAATGGTATGAAATACCATCTTTTAGTAATTGAGAAGTTAATCCTGTATAGTCCTTCCTCTTTCCAAGAATTCTAGTTGGGACATCCTTGAATAATTTCAATTCAGGTCCCTCATATACAAATGGAATAATATCATGATAGTTCACCAGTAAATCCTATGTTTGCTTCCTCATGAAGTAGATAATTACATCATGAGGTAAATTTCTTTGTTTTGCCACCTGTGAGTTAAAGCAAAACAATCTGACTATTTCAATTTCAAAAGCCCCTCATCCTTTCCCAAAAATATAGCTAATTTTGGAATTAATTTTTTTTTTTGCCAAATTTTCATTTTTCTCCTTGGTGAGTCCTCTTATTTTTACACATTTCTCCCTCATTTTTTTGCTCCCACATTGATTTTTCATCAAGTTCTTCTTCTCTTCTTTTAGTGATCTTTGCTATATCTGTTTCCATCTTGAATCTTCTAAACTCTAATATTCCAATTCTTTGTTTTACCATTTGCATGTCTGAACTTAGTTTATCAACTGTTTGGATTATTTCTTTTAAATCTGCCCTTGTTTCTTCTTTTATCTCTTTCTTAAAGTCCTGCATTTCTTGTCTAATGTCTAATCCCATCCTCTCAATTTTGTCAAGAAGCAATTGACTCATGTCTAATTTTTTTTCTAAAGAACATCTTCATTGAATTTGTGATTGTGTGGTGGTTTTGGCTGTTTGACTCCTTGAACTCATTGCCATATTTTTCTCAAAAAATAAATGTAAATTATAAACTTATTCAACCAATACAAAATATCTCTGTGTATATATATATCTATATTGGTGTTTTTCAAAATCTCAATGTCTAATTTGACCATATATTTCACACAGTATTACAATGAGATTTCTTTCCCTAGAATTTCACTCCACCAAGGGAGAAAGAAAAGAAAAAGGAAGAGCTTTCTTTTTTCACAATATCCACAAGAGGTCAGTCTAACCCCACCCATTCTATCTCTTGCATTTGGAATTCTTATTACAACAGTATATTTTTACTATTACTATAAAGTCCACAATCATATAAATTAGAGTCTTTACGTTCTTTCTATAATCTGTTATCTCTGATGAGGACCAATCTACTTGGGCTTCCTTACTTTTAAAGTCCTATTTTCCCTTATTTTCTGTCTAGTTCTTCTTTAAACCATCCATGCTTTCTTACTTTTAAAGTCTTTTCCTTCTTTATCCACCAACTGGCCCTTCTTCAGCATTTGGTATTTAAACTACCAGTCCCAGCATGCAAAGATACTTTCTTTCCCCATAGCCCACTGTGTCACTTCTCTCTCTCTCCCTTTCTGGTTCTTTTTAGCTCTTTTTTAATTGACTATGTGGGGATGCAGACCAGGGCATCCAGGACGCCCTGGTCCGGAGCGCCGCGGGGCCATGGCAGCCCCACCGCGGCGCTCCGACAGCGTCCCTGAAAGGAGTGCCAAATTGGCGCTCCTTTCATAAGTCAGGGAAAGTGCACCCTAAAAGCATAGGGCACACTTTCCCTGACTTATCCTCCGCAGCGCGTCCGGTCGCTGCGGAGGGAGGTTGCCTTGGAAGCGCCGGCCGTGCGGATGGCCGGCGCTTCCAGGGGCGACCTCAGGGAGAGGAAGGGGCGCCGAACGTGCGGCTGCCCCTCCTCTTCCCTGCCCGGAAGACGACTCTATTAGTCGTCTGCCGAGGCAGTATAAGTCCTAAAATACATCTGCAATTCCACTTCCAGGATCTGATCTTCTACCCCACATCTCAGTAAGCACAGCCTTCTGATCTCGCAATGTTTTCCTCCTCTCTATCGCCTCTGTTTTTCCTTCCTTTGCTGGCATCTCCTCCTCCTGTCCTCATTGTCCCTTCCTCCCCTCCTTTCTCCTCCAACACTCTGCACAGGCATACTCAAACTCTTTGCATGTTTTCAAAGTCAGGGGTTCATGGGCGGTTCTCTGGCAAGTTATTGTTATTGTTCAGTCTGTTTTAACCCCTTCCCCCCCTTTAATTTTAGTTAATCCATTTCTTTGTCAAAGTCCACCTATTTACTAGCAAGAAAAAGGAAAAAAAGCAGAGAGGACAAAACTGAAATAGCAAGCTGGCAAAAATTAATTTAAAACCTGTATTGGTCTCAAAAAATTGAATTATAGTCTTTTAATTTGCTTTGGTATCTTCCTCAATACTGATCCAGTTTCAAGTCACAATTTTAAATTTGAATCAATATGGAAATTTTTAAAAATCAATCCAAAATCCATCTGAAGAGAGTTAGTGTCTTTTAGCTTTATATTTGTCACATTAGAAAAGCAAGCTTAAGTCTCTTATATTCTAGATCCAATAATATAGAGTTAAGCTGTGAAAGTTATTTTCAAGAAAAACCAAAAGAAATCCGGTATAAGATGTTTCTTCTATTTTTCAAACTTACAATTAATAAAATTGGTGGTGCCCTTGTGTAAATCTCTCATGTTTGTTATAAGTGTAGCTGTGGCTTGCTCTCCAGTTTCCTCTGCTTCTCTTGGATCTCCAGTCTGGATATATTGTCCAGCGTTTCTGCCTTAAGAAAGCAGGATCTTAGCTCCATCAAGCCCCCTCTGAATCTCCTATACCTAGGAAATATTTTCAGACCATCGCACTTAAAGAGAAGTCCATTCCGAAGTCCCTTCATGGACTTCTCAGCAGGGCACCATTACCAACCAGAGGTCAGATGTTTTCTGCATCTTCACTTCCTTTGCATATACTTGCTGCTTTAAGCATGTATTTCTGGAGCTCAAGTTGTCATTTGTCTGGTTCTGCAATGAAATCCATTTGATATGAAGCTGGACAGGAATCATGATAATCAGACTGTTTACTTCCATCCTGCATTCCAGCAAACAACCCCCCTTTTTTTTAAAAAAAAGAAATGTGTTGCATTCCTTTTGGCAGCGGCAGGACCACAGCTGAAATGTGTGAACTGCTGACATTTTTAGCAATTTTTTAAAGTGTGGAAGGCTGGAAATAAACCTCTAGAAAATCAGGGTCCAGGATAGAAAACTACTGTAAAACATACTTTCTCACCTCTCAAAAACCATTTGCTGCTAATTCTACCTTTGAGTTTATGTGATTAAAGTCAAGTGGTTTAAAGGATATTGGTCATGTCTCATGGCTTTGTTATACAAGTTATAGTCTTGGAGTAACAAAGCTTGTGAATTTATGTCACTTTTGAAACTATGGTGTGTTTTCACATGTTCATGGGGCTCATGTTGGGTGAATTAAGTTCAAAGATTAGCTGAAATAAAGTCATAAGGCTTGATCTATGGAGTCTGTGTCATGCATTTAATCAGAGCAAAGCTTAGAAAAGTAACACAACACCCAACAATTCTGCAAATAGCATTGCCACCATGGGCTAGGGCAGGGGTAGGCAACCTTTTTGAGCCGGGGGCCGGGTTGCTGTCCCTCAGACAATTGGGGGGCCAAAACACCAAAAATAAATAAATAAATAAATATAAACATTTTAAATTAAAAAAAATTAAAAATTAAAAAAATATGCATGCACATTTTCTCAGCCCCAGAAAAGCCATGGCAAAACCCCTGTGGAGATTTTGCCAAGAAAGGCCCAAGAACAAGTAATAACAACAATAATCAATATCATCATGGTGGGCGGCGGCAGCAGTGGCAGGACCAGCCTGGGGCTGGTCCAAAGGCCTCAGGGGGCCGCATCCGGCCCCCGGGCCTTAGGTTGCCTACCCCTGGGCTAGGGGATTCTGGGAATGCTGTTGTGTGTCTTCAAGTCATTTCTGACCTATGGCAACCCTGAGATCACCTCATAAGGGGTTTTTCCTGGCAATATTTGTTCAGAGGCAGTGTGCTATTGTCTTCCTCTGAGACAATGAAAGTGTGATATGCCCAAAGTTATCAAGTGGTTTTATAATCCCCAAAATAACTTTTTAAAAGCTCAGAACCATTGATTAGAAAGAAGAGTGGGTCTGTACCTGCTAGATCCATTTCCAAACTCCATGGTCCTCTCAGTCCTACCTCTTTGTCCGCTGAGTGTGCTTTCACACTACACAGTTATAGTGCTATGATTCTACTTTAACTGCCATAGCTACACACTGTGGAATCCTTGTTGTTGTTATTAGTGGCCTTATACTCATGGCAGCCCTGTAAATGAAACATCTCCAAGCTCCTTATCTTCTACCTGTCTGCTCTGTAGGCTCAGGACTGTGACATCCCTGATTGAGTCTATCCATCTAGCATGCAGTCTTCCTCTCTTCCTACTGCCCTCTATCTTCCCCAGCATCATTGTCTTTTCTAATGAATTGTACCTTCTCATGATGTGGCTGAAGTATGACAGCCACAATTTAGTAATCAAAGCACTCTCTGGCTGACAATTCTAAATACCCTTTCCTAAACTCCAGATCCAAGGATTTCATAGACAGTTGCCAAGGCTGTTAAGATGTGACCATAGTGTTAGAATTGTGCAGTGTGAAAGTGTCCTAGGTGGAACATCAGCAAGGGAAGGGGCCTTTGTGTACAGCTATACAGCCATCAGCTCTGGGCCCCTACTCGTGTGGGAGGTTTACAGACCTAGACCAGCATCCTTTTGGGGATCTACACTGCCATAAAGGACTATTACTATTAGGTCGCTGTAAGGCACTTTGGGGGGCAGAGCATAGCAAGAGTGAATGGCAGAAAAAGCTGTCTCCATCACCGAGGAAATCTACACTGCTGTGTCTGGCCCCTACCCCACTGCTGGGCTACTGCTAATGCTGTAATGGCTACCAATATTTGCATAATTATGCTGGCTAACAGGATCATGAAAATTATTTCTTCCTAACACTTTGTATAGTGAACAGACTGGGACAAAGGTAAAATACCTGTAGACATTTGGGATAAGGCAAGAATGACAAGTCTTGCTATTCCTTCCGTGAAATGGCTATATATGTGTGGAACAGTGTCCTTTAAAAAACACCAACACAATAATGTTTATATTTTAAATAACCAGTCATACATATTTCAGTACATACGTAAATGTTTCACTACCATAAATGTCTGAAGGACTAAAGGTCAAGAACCACAGTTCCTGGGCACAAAGTAGAAAAGTAACAATTTTGAAAAAGACACTCTCCCAAAAGCATTATAATAGCACATATTACATTTTAATTATACAAACTATATTTAATTATGATGGGGAAAGCTTATCAGTTATCCTCTGTCACATTTTCAAGAGAGTATTATATTTCCCCTGAAACTCACAAAAATGGCTACTACAAACCTCATCATACACAGAGTATGCCCAAGTATTTAAAGAGATAGCCATGCCAGTCTGTTTTTAGCTTTAAAAGCCATAAAAGGATCCAGTAATTACTTTGAGATTACCTAGTGTATTCTAATATACGCTTTTGTCAACTTCAGTTCACTTCATCAGAATGCCCAAGAATCAATTGCATGACGATAGCTTGGTCCATCACTTAATTTAGCATTTAATTAACTGTGATATTTCAGAAATCTTCCAAATTCTAGCAAAAGATATGAGATCTTTTGGACTCCAATTCTTACCACTGTCATAGTGGCTGGGGCTAATGGGATGTGTAGTCAAAAGCAAGTTGTGGGCATCAGGTTGCTGGCCCAAAGTCCTGGCTGCCACAATACTGTAAAATTACATTACTTTCTTTAATTACTTTTCCCTTTAATACAATAGCATAAACAACTTAGGATTCAATTACATTTTTCTTCTACAAGGATAGCATTAATAGCTTTTCATATATCCTGACTGCAGAGCCGATCCTTTGTGTTCAAAAACTCTCTGTCCCACACTTCCAACAGAGATCCAGAGTTTCTACCTTTCATTTTAGGTAATATTACAAGTTTTTTTTAATCACTGGCATATCATTCTGAAATAATTTTCCTGTAATGAGGAAGTCACAGTGTGTCAATTAATTTTTATCCATAAATAGCTCTACTCTTCTGTAGAGATCACAGATGGTAAATTGATCACCTGCTTTGCTACACAGACTAGATTATTTTTTGCAGCATGTAGAAAAAATGAATTTGTAAGTATCACTTCAGATCCCCCATATCCTGCTATAATTCATCAGAAGATCACTGTCTGTCTTGGAGCCAGTCCTTGTAAAATACTGTACTACAGAATGCCAGTAACAAAAATGAATTTTTCAATGCAAATTAAGATAAAAAAGAATTAAAGTGGTGAGAGATTCAGGTAAACATACAAGTGTTTAGAATTTATATAGAGTTCTATAAATTTGCTCAGATTGTGTTTTCTTTTTTAAATGGATAACTTTTGGTTTGGAGGGCAAAAGTTCTCTGCTTTTGTTGTTTCCACTCCTGTCTGTCTCAGCACTCTCATTTATTATTTATTCTAATGTAAAAAACCTAGCACACAACATTGCTGGTCTAGCCCCATGTCTGCTTCCTAGAATCCACTCCTTGACCTGCATGCATTGAATGAAGATTGAATGAGGGAAGAGGTAGCTGTATATGTATGGATGATCTGTTCTACCATCCTTCAATGATGTGATGCCCCTTTTGTGTTGTGTTCTTAAAAGATAATAATAACAAAGCATTCAGTGATACCTCAGAGCCTGCTCTGCCTTTTCTACCACTGTAAAAATATGTATGTTGAACCATGCTTGTTAGACAACTAAGACAATTGCCATGGAAATATAAGACCAAATCTGGGTCTACTGCTGTTGATCAGGAAGAGTTGGTTGACAGTTTCAGCCCCACTCCATGTGAGTGATCTGCATTGCAAGGGAGGTCTGTGGCCCCTGTTTCTGCCTGTTGCAAGAGAGATTGATAACAGGTGGGGGGTGGGATCATCAGCCAGCTGTTTCTTGAGTGACAGAGGAACAGACTGGTTGGGCCAGGATTCCTTTCATTGCTATATAACTACCATGGTTACGTAGCACCATAGCGCATAGAAGATTATGGTCATTGTTAATGGGCCTAAAATAAGGTTTTGAAATGCTGGCTCAGAGAGCAAGAATCTTTCAAGAGCTGTGATGCTTGGAGACTTCCTTTATCCTGAATAAATTTCCTCTTTTGTTGGCCAGAAGAAAGCAGCCATTCTTTAATTGGATAAAATTTTCTTTTTTTAACCTTCGTAAACAAGATGACACTGAGATCAAAGTGCAGTAGCTTCTGATACATGTTAAGTTACTGTTGTTTAGCATGTCAGCCTGTTCTCTCTTAGGTGGATACACTATAATTATCTGTGAGCCTCAGAAGCTGTAGAGAGACTCCCTACTGTGTTTGAAAACAAGGAAGCAATAGGAAAGTTTGGTCTGCCAAAGAACAATCATGGATGATATCAAGATATTTAACAGCTCAGAGCCAGCTTTATTTGCATTGTCTGAAGCGTTCTCCCTTCCAAGTTTACTCAGCAGTAAATCCCTTTGTATTCTAAGAGATTCACTTCCAGAGGTGTTTCAGATGGATTGCAAGCTCAATGAGTTGACCTTGGACAGCTTATAAACATACTCTTGGAATAATCCAAAGCAACACTAGTATGACAGAGTCAATATGCATATCACACAGTTGCGAGCAAGCTTTCCAAGTTCTGTTCACCAGTTTGTGGTGGTTTAGTTGGCCCTAGTGAAGGTACTGTTGTTAACATACAATGCCCCAAACAATCCAGAACTAGGATGCCTATTAGATTACTTTTTTCTATATACATCCAGGTGACCTCTGAGCTCTTCAAAAGAGGTGTATTTCTGGCTATTCTGCACCTAATGCAATATTGCCCCAGAGGTATGTCCTTTGCTTCTGATAAGGGAAAAATTCAAACTGAATCCTTTTGTCAATACAATCCAACAACATTTTTTTTTGGGGGGGGGAGGCTTTGCATATAGGAGAGCCTTGTGCTGCTCTGCATAGCATTTCATGCAATCAGTCTGGAACCCTAAAGGGACTGAATTTAACCAACCACTTAAATCACCCATTTAGTGTAGCTTTTAGCATGTACAAGGCTGCAAAGTACATCCATTACTAGCAAACTTTCACCATTATTCAAGTATATGAAAGAAATCCATATAAAATCAATGTTGTAGGGTGGGGGAAGAAGTGAATAAGACTGTGGCCAAAGGTGGACAAGGTGTGGCTGTACTGAATACCTCCTTCTGCAACAAGAACAAAAAAGCCTATGTGATGATGCAACATACTAGTTCTTGTTAAGGCAGCATACAGTGGGTCCTTGGTATCCTCCTTGGTATCCACTGGGGGTTAATTCCAGGACCCCCCATGGATATCAAAATCTGTGGATGCTCAAGTCCCATTATATACAGTGGCATAATAAAATGGTGTCCCTTATATAAAATGGCAAAATTAAGGTTTGCTTTTTGCAATTTATATTTTTAAAAATATTTCCAAGCCATAGATGCTTGAATCTGTGGTTAAAGACTCTGTAGATATGAAGACCTGACTGTATATCACCAACAGCATTCCATCCTCATTTTACACTGCAGCTACAGAAATGTTGTAAGAAACTAATAGTCTATCATTAAATGAAATGTGCAATTTGTTGGCAAACAAATGTAATACTTTTGTTGAAAATAGAGCTGGGCATTTCTAGGTCCTTGACATACACCAAACCAACTGCGCACTGAACCTGAGAGTTTCACAGCAGACCTAGCAAAGCTACAGTCCAGCCTATGTTGACAGCACTCATGTTTCAGAATCTGGTAAAATAAAAACCCATTTCTTTTGAAATAACTGATTGTCTCAATCCATCATAGACTATAGCTGTACTTTTTTTTTTAAATGCAATTCTGAAATTTCTGTCCCATAATGACTGTTCTATGTCATCTTTATGGGCTTGGTAGCCTAAATTGTTTGAGGCTCTCAGGGCCCTCCAATTTTTTTTTAAAAAATACTATTCTTTTAAAAGCTGAGGCCCCAAAAGCTGCTAAATGGATGTGAGAAGGACAATTTTTCAATGCTTTTGTCCCCTGTGCTGTTTTAGACACAAGAGAAGCCTCTCTTTTCTCTTCTTCCAGATCAACTTCTAGGTCATTTCCTGTGGGGGGTGGGGAAGGCCTCTTCTGGGCCAAAAATGGCCCAGGAAGAGTCAAAAGCATCATGATCAAATCATCCCTCATGCTTTTTTAGGGGAATTGGAAGGCATCTGGGTGCAAAAAAAAAAAATCTATGGTGTGGGTCCTTGAGATTTTTTGGACTCTCAGTATTCTGCACCATTGGCTATGTTGGCTAGAGCTGATGGGAATTGTTATCTTCCTTCCTTGGTACTCAAGAGCAGCCAGAATGGGTAAATGTATACTCCTGTGGCTTATTAGTGGTCAGTTGTTGTTATGCACTGGGATGCAATGCAGAAAGAGGTACATTTGGATAGCTCCTTCCACTAGGTCTAAAAAAAGTATAAGTTGAGTATCCCTTATCCCAAATGCTTGGACCCAGAAGAGTTTTGGATTTCAGGTTTTTGTTGGGATTCCCT
>CM034701.1:244540083-244570419 GCA_020142125.1 Phrynosoma platyrhinos
GCTGATCAGGGCTCAATTGTGGGTGGAGTGGTCAGAGGCCACTCCTTCATGCGCATCTGTTTCACCTCTATGTCCCTGAATTTAATATTCACCAGTGTTAGCTAAGGCCAAGTCAGGGATATAGTTATAGGGAGAGGGGAATATGAGTGTTGTCCATTGTGGTTCCACGGTTAGACTGCAACTCTGGAGACCCGGGTTTGATTCCTATTTGGCCATGGAAACCCACTGGGTGATCTTGGGCAAGTCGCATGCTCTCAGCCTCAGGGGAAGGTAATGATAAACCCCCTCTGAACAAATCTAGTCAAGAAAGCTCCATCCATCTTAGGGCCAGAAATGACTTGCAGGCACACAGCAATGACAAATTCCCCAAATATGAATTCTGCCCTCACCATGAAATCTCCCTTTAGTCCCCAAATTTCTATCATGGCAGTAATTTAAATCCTGGTTGACCATTTAGAAATACGTTTTAAGCATAAAAAAAAGAGGGGCAGGCAAAATGACCAAAGAAATGTGAACACAAAAAGTAAAAAAGTTCTAGATGTGAATGATGTGATCAATTCTGTTTTAGTAATCTGAAACTAGAAATTTGAGAAGTGAACAGAAGCTTCTTTTGGGGGTCAGAATTCTTTATTGGGGAACAATGCTTTTATTGTGGTCACCCTGTCAAGTCAAAACAGTTTGTTAGTTGAAACAAAAGACAAAATAATGCCCCCTTCCCATTCCATGTAAAGATGCTGACAAAACTGGCTGCTGTGTGTTTCACACTGTTTGTGGGCAGCAGACTAGCTGAGGGGGCACAAGGGACACAGTTCTGTTCCCCAATATTTTACCTTTGTTCCTTGTCTCCCCAACAACCCGTCTGAGGAGGATGCTTCATGCTACCTAATAGCAGCACTGACCATGCTTCCAGGAAAAAATAAATAAATCATCACCCCCCCCCTTCCTTTCAGTGTGTGTTGAATTTAGCTGATGACTGACAAGCCATATGTTTCAGTTAACATGAAGAACTTTTAAAATCTTGTCTCGCTGTCTGGTTAGCAGTGACTCTGTCAGTATGACAGTCTTAGTTAAGAGTTTTTCTTCTCATGTATTTCTCATGAGGACAGAAGGGAATCAGTGCTTTCTCTGTAGTCTCCTCCTTATGAATTATTTGAGTGAGATGCTGCCTACTATTCATTTTGCTTTCAATTTCTGTGCATGCTGTGGAGGGATCATAAATATGGATTCTAGCAGGCAAAAGTGTTTGTTCAGATGTCAACTATTCCATACCAAGAAATGTGGTCTTGAGTTTTGAATTATACATCTGTAAATAGCTCTGGAGGAGGAAGGAACCAAGCAGCTCAACAGTTAAGACTTCTCTGTCCAATTGATGAACTCATTTGTCACAGGAGAGACACCTTTGCAGCTTGTATACATCACCCACAGCCAAAATGCCAAAAGTTTAAAGCAAGTTTTTTTTTTAAAGGAATTCATTATGTAACTGCAAGCAGTTTTACTTATTAACATTAATGCCTGGATCTTCTTAATGTTTATTCTAGTGTCAATATGGGACTCTGCTAAGTTTAGCTACTTTTTCAAATATTGTATAAAGAGGTGTCCAGTACCTCTGTACACAACAGTTTTGCAAAACTATTGTCATGTTCTTCATTTTTTGCTGTATTGCTCACTCCTTCTTTGTTTCAGTGAGGTATAGATTCCATTTCAAAAAGTAAAATTATTGAGGGTGCATCCACACTGTAGAAATAATGCAGTTTGAACCTTGTCAAAGGCCTTACTGAAATCAAGATGTACTATATCCACAGCATTCCCTTCATCTATCAAGCTGGTAGTTGTGTCAAACTGCATTATTTCTACAGTGTGGATACACCTGAGAGGATTTTAGCCTTTGAGCCTAAAGGGTAAAATAAATAAACAAATGCTGGATTTTTTAAAAAAGGTTTTCTTGGGGCATTTTCAGGGTTGTTGTTGTTTTTTTTTTTTTAAATAAAACCTCTTACAAGCTGAAAGCCTAAATTTTGAGGAGAAACCCCCCCTCCCAAAGCTCCAGGAGAACTTTAAGCAAGGAATCTTCCAAGGTGGTTTTACCAGTTCCTTCCTTTGAAATATAGCCTACAGCAAGTTGTATTTCTTGGTGGTTTCCCATCCAAATACTAACCAGATCCAGATCAAGATCAAGATCAAGCAGGATCTGATACCTTTAGGGTATTGAGGCAATTCCTCATATCTCTCTAAACCTACAAAGTTAAGCAAGGCTGGCATGCCTGTAAAGGCCAGCTCTGTACTTTTCAGAGAAGGAATGTAGAACTTGGCAGAATAAGAACAAGCAATACTGAAAGAAAGAAATGCTAATAGCTGCCAGCAGTTGAAAGTTGTGGGTGTGGGAGCAGGGGGGGAAAGTAACTAATGATTAGTAGACCTGATTTATGACCTGTGGAGATGCTGGAATAAAGCAGCCTTGTGTAGCTTTGCTCGCAAGTCTCCAGGAACACAAATGTCAAACATAAGCACTGAGGCGCAGAGTGGTTTGCCAGCTGGGAGGAGTGAAAAGGAGTAATTAAAAACATTGTAAATTAGTCTTGGAGCTTGGAGCTGGATTTTTTAAAAAAAACAACAACCTCAAGCAGGCATGCTGTGCTCTGAAGCAGAGCAGTGTAGTCAGAGACAGGCCATGAGGTAAGCAGGCACCAAGTCTACTGCCTCATGAAAGAGAAGCCACCCAGTTGCAAATGTTCACTTGGTGCTCCTGAAATGCCACACAGATGTTGCACCTGCAGCTCAGGATGCCTAAGAGTTGCCCACATTCAGGATAAAAATAAGCCAGATTCTACAGGTATTAAAGGTATGTTTGTGAAAGTAAATATAAACATCTAGTGAAAGAGCATAAGGCTTTTGAGATCAGTTAGTTCTGCACCTTTTGATGTGGAGACAGTTTTAGGGCAATGTCTTCCATTTAATGTCAAACATGTCATCTTATATTGCTTCTCTGGGGAAGTGGAAGCTGGAATTCTCCTCTCACAACCAGCTAAACAACCTGGCTCCTGGCTGTCTCTGAAAGCTTGACAACTGAAGCAGGATAGGCTCTGTCTTATTCTGGAACTTCCTAGCAAACAAGACCATCATTGGAGACCCTTCTATGGGTGATCTACAAGTATTAATGAAATAGCGACAGAGTGCCTAAATATCCTAAAGGCACTAGATCCTGTCTGATCATCTGTTCCGATTGTTCAGAATAGGTTGTACAGTTTTCCCTCCACATTTGAAGCTTTGACATTTGTGGATTTGATTATTTGCAGTTTCGATTAGTATGCTCTCTCTAGGAATCTTTTAAGCCCTTCAACACAATTCTGCTGGAAGCTGATCAAAGAGCTGTGCAGGAGAAGCTAGAAGTTTCTAGAGAGAAGGCTTCCCTAGGCTTCTCTGTGGAAGGCCAACTGTATTGGCAGATGTTGATCACAGAGTTGCACTGGAGGACTTGGAGATTCCTAGAGAGTTATTTTCTTAGGTAAAAAGAATGTTTTTTTTTAATTTGTGGTTTTCCCACATTCACAGGGGTCCTTCACCCCTAACCCCAGCAAATGCGGAGGGACCGCTGTAATTAATTGATGATATGTCTTAGTGGTCTCAGTTGACAGCTGTGTGTAACCATTAAAAGGGTTCTGTCATTTTCTGTCTTCGGTCTGTTCTGTAATATATTCGCATCTATTATTATATTATATTATAGATTCTCTTGTAATAGGCTTGATTCTTATTCATTACAAATAATAAACACATTTACCCCTCTGGTTCCCATACCACTCCCTCTTTGTTCTTACAGCCAGACTCTTCTTACAGGAATGGCCATGAACAGGCTTGAATCATGCCTGCCTTCTCCCCAGTGTTATTTCACCATCTGTGGCTGAAATCACCATGCCTCAGCAATCACTCTTTTACTACTGTCTAATCCATCACATATTTTATGGCAGGAAAGACCCATTTGTAACTCCTGAAGCAGATGCATATCTGTTTCATCACTTCATGTGGCAGTCATTGCTGCCGGTTGTAGTTCCCTGGCATGGTCCCTAAGCTTTTGTGATGTTCAGATTTTGAGCATCAGCTATGGTAAACACTACACTAAAGTCTGTAGAGCAAAGTATGAAATGGCCCTTACAGTGATAAAATTAAGGTTAAAGTATGAGTCATTCATGGATTAAGGAAGACCACAGAACTCAAAACACATCTAATGTATTCATCCACTTTAAAGTGGGCTGTAGCTTGAGCCCTTGATCCAGTCGGCTGCTTCTTCTGTGCTTTGAGATGAGTCATACTGGCATTGATGTAAAAGTAGAAGAAAGTTAGCAAAAGTTAAAACCACTACACAAAAGAGGATTTTAAGGTAATTTTGCTCAAGTGACTTGAAGTGAAATAACTGCATCAATGAAAGCTGAGCACTGTTTGCTATTTAGCTTTATATTTTAATATTCTTGCTAGCTCCATAGCCTGTCCAGTGCCATTTCTTAAATTACAAAATTAAATCAAATAGTGAAAAGTATTATTTAATAATAAAAGTAAGTGGCTAACATAGCATAAATGCAAATGAGTCTGGAAAAGCATAATGAAGTCCTATTCTCCCAAGCTCAATAAGAAGGATAAGAAGTCTGTGTCTCTCCAGGTGTTTTCTGATAGAAACTCTCAGCCCTAGCCAGTAGTGAGGAACAATGGGAACTGTAGTTCAGCAAAATGTGGTACACCAGGCATTCCCCACCTCTACTTCATAGCCCCTCTTACATTTTCAGAGGGTTTCTTCTACAAGTCCCAAGAAGCAACTGCAACACACCAGAGATTCTGTGATCTAGGACAAGGTTAGGTGACTGCAGCAAGTCTGGAAGCTACTTTTATATCCCAAGACCCTTTGGGGGCCAAATTAACTCTAAAAAAAAAAAATAAAGACTCCCAAGTTGTCAGAAGTCCACTTCCGCTTCTAAAAATAGTTTATTGGCAGTGGTGCAGTTTGAAATTAAAAAGTACCTTTCAACCTATTTCAAAGGTAAATTATTGCAGGTGGAGGTTTCACATGTTTTTGGCTAGGCCAAGGTCAGTCTGGGGATTGTGGATTTGTTGAGGACCACAAAAACATCCTTGAGAGGGACACATGTAGCCATGAGGCCAAAACTTGCCTACCTTGGTCTAGGATAGACCTCTACTTGCATTGGAATAGAATCAGAACTGGAGCAAATTATTCACCACCAAGCACCAGTCCATTCCACTGCCATAAAGAGAATTGGGTTGGTTTCTGCAAAGAGAGAAGCAAAGTGCTGTCTCCAAACAGGTGGGTAGGAGGCATCCTCCAGTGAATGACATGCAGAACCTAGAAGGAATACATTAGGAATAACAACACTACCACTATTCATGTTTTACTTTGTTTGAATGACAAGAGGTAATACCATTGCTTTTGCTGTATTTTAATGTTGATGCTTACTAGATGTTCCCAACATTAGTTTGAATGTGGGACGTGGGTCATTTTTTAAAGTTTTATTGGATATTGCAGATGAAGCAAAGTGCAGAGAAAAGCCACTTGCCTTGTTTACTGCCTATTAGGACTTTAGTGAGGTTCCTGGGGCACTAACCTTGCTGGGAAACTGTGTGCATTGTCTGCAGCTGGCATTTTAGTTAAAAAAAAAAAGATGGAGAGGAAGCAGTTAACTTTTAGTGCTGTTGTGGTGGATGCATTTGGTGGTGGTGGTGGTACACAGTCAGACAATGTGTGGGTGGCAACACCCCAGCCAGTCTCCACACTCTCATGGTTCAGACTTTGGCTTGTTGCTTTGGCATGGCTATTGGTTCCTTGGCTACCGATGTAAAGCAAGAACTTCTGGTAGATCTCAAGTTATACAGGCTATGATTTTTGTTCTCAATATCACATTTGCCTTTGCTCTTTGATGTCTTACTCCCTGAAGGGTGCTTTCTGACACTTTTCAAAATGTATATTCCTGAGAATAGATATGCTTCAGTTCAAAGTGCCTCTTGAACATTCCCTCTTCAGCTAACAACAAATAGTTCGAAACATATTCAGGGGCAGCCATGTTGGTAATGCAATAAAATACAACAAAATCAAGCCACAAAAGAGTGATATCTTTATTGGCCAACCAAAGTGAACAAAATACATCATGCAAGCTTTTGAAGCTCTGCTGACTTCTTCATGAAACAAAAGATGTTTAAAATCAAACAGGAGAAAAAGAGTGATGATGTCACAAGTCATTTGTTGTTTCTGATGCAGTTGTTTCTGATGTAGTTCAGTTGTTCTGGAAGGATCTCAAGGCAAGCCAAGGCCACTCCCCTTCTTTGCCATGTAGGGACCAGAGACAAAAGTAATAAAATTATAATTGCATTAGCAAGATAAAAGTAACTTTTTTTAAGATCCATATTGTCTCTTTTGCCGGCAAAACTATTTGCCCCTTTCATAGGCAGACAACACTGAATTCCTCAATAAGTCTCTGTACTTAAATATTACTAAATAAATTTGTTTGCTATATAGGTAAAACTTGCCAATTGTCCAAATGCAAGAGTCTGAGTTTTGTTGGAATTAAAAATCTCAAAGAGTTAAGTCCCAGTCCATTCTTTCCCTCTTCTTAAAGTTTCCCCTGTTATGGCAAATGGCTAGTCTCTAAGCTCTGGGATAAACTGCAGCCGGAAAATGAAACTGCTCGATGTTATATCACATTCACGGAAATTAAGCCACCATGATAAACTGAGCAGGCAGTTACAGTATGAAAAGACCCAAGATGAAAGAGCCAGCTAACTCCCTGTAAAGAGATCATAAATGCCTTGTTAAAAATGCCACCTGCTGTGTTATCCTCAGGAGCCTGAGCTATCAAAGTCACCGCTCTCCTCCAAAAGCCCAGCTGAAGAGAGTACAAAGTCTTATAGGGCCTTCAGGCATCAGAGTTATTTAGGGCTAGCACACTTTGCAAACAAGGATAAACAACAGCAGCAGCAGGGAAGAGATGTCTAGCCTCATCTCCAAAAAAGAAACAATATATGCCAATAGGACACATTATTCCCTGTCAGGAGCTGCATCATGCATCTTCCTGCCATAGGTTTAGTGCTGATATAATTTGTGGAATGTAGCTGGGATTAATGGGTGTTGACATACTGAAGAAATGTGATGGGATATGTAGTGGGATGTTTATTGTAAGCGGTAGATGATAACATTGCTTTGTGCTGAAGTAACAGAGAGATGGGAGTTATACCTGGCTTGAGAGTACCCAAAGTCATTTCCTTGGGAAAGTAGGCAAAAAATAATCATAATAAGGAGGATTGTGGTACAGGAACTGAGAGGAACAAGGTTGTTTTGCTTTGGTAATGAATGAGAAAATAGCCTGCCAATGATTTGAAATTGTATATGGTTTAATTATTGCTGCTGCTGCTGCTGTTGTATGCCTTCAAGTTGTTTCCGACCTATGGCAACTCTATAATGGGATTTTCTTGGCAACATTTATTCAGAGGAGGTTTGCCATTGCCTTCCGCTAAGGCTGAGAGACTGTGACTTGGAAAAGCTCTGATATAATAGAGAATCCAAATGTCTCAAGTTGAATCAACACAAGGGCTGTACACCTGCTCCTCTGTGGTGGTATCTATGTCCCAGATCCCTTTACTGCCACACACATTTGTTTTAATCCAAAGTGAAATCAGTTTGGAAAGCCACAGAGCCCATAGCCACAGCAGTACAAGTTTTTTTTTTAACTGTGTGCATGAGTTTGCTGTGTCAGTTTATGTCTGGCCACACCAATGCAGGAGTTGGTTTGTTGTTGTTTTTGGATTCCTGCACTACATGTGTATATTTGCTTATCAAATAGCATTTGTTTTCCCTTCATTCAAAGTGATGTCAATCTATGAATGTGTGCATACAAACACCAAATCTCCCCCCTCCCCACACACCAAAGGCAGCACTACCTTTTCTGGCTGCCAGTATAAATAAGGGCACTACCCTTCTGTGGCAGAAACATCAGGCAACTTAGGTGACTACCCAGCAACCTAACCCCCTTCATCCCCGATTCTACTGCAATCCCAATTTGGAGGTCCACACATTAAAAAACAACAACCCAGTGCTTCCCAAAAACAACAGAGTAAAATAGAGTTGTTGGTTTTTTTTAAAAAAATCACCTTAAACCCCTTAGACATTGGACTTTATCACACGGGGGGAATCTATAGTTTATCCCATACAAATCCTGAAAAAAACACATAATTACGCACAATGATTTCACACGATGTCGCACAAAAATTGCTATTAAAGTGGTCAGAAAGTGGTGTTATCCCAGATCTTTTTACTTGCGGGATTTTAGTGAAAAATGCATTTTTGATATTACTGTAATTGTGCATTTACTCTAGTGTGAAAGTCAAATTCAGTTTATTCACACAATATCCCTCCTTTAATTCTTTTTTCTGGTTTTCCCATGGTTCTATGGGGCTGCTTTTACTTCCTGTTTTGCTTGGGCGATAAACATTCCAGGAAGACATGAACCTCTCTGCTTTCTCTTTTTGCGCATGTGCAAGTATACCATTTCTAGTACATTTACAGATTTCTTTCACTTCTGTATGAAATGTAAAAACACATTTTTATTGCTTTTCGCGTTCTTTCGCATTTATTCTAGTTACGTGTGAAACTCGTTTGCGTGATCAAGCTCTATTTTCGCTTTATTTTCGGGATGGTTTATTTGTGCTTTATTATCTTTTTAAAGACGAAACTGGCCCCCGTGTGATAAAGTCCATTGAGAAGAACTATTCTCACATCAGAAGGAGAAGAACATCTTCTGTTCCAACAGGACTGGGATAGATGTAAGGACACATTATTTAGCCTGTGCAGGTTCTGCCTTAGAGTGTGGTGTAGTGGTGTATGATTTGAACATTGGAATCAACTCTGGAAATCAGGGTTCATTTCCCTGCTTGAGCATAAAACATCACTGTTGGACAAGTCACACTTTCTCAGCCTCAGAGGATGGCAATGGATAGGAGGCAGTGGATAAAACCCACAACTAGAATCTCTCCTATTCCTCCTATGCTCCCCACTGAATCAGTATACCTTATCCTGAAGGACTCTGTTTCTGTGTACAAAGCAAAGACAGAATCAACACTTTGATGTAACTTTTTAGGCTTCAAACAACAGGATCAGCAATTGTTGACAACAGAGAGGAGATTTTTAAAAAGGCATGGAAAAGAAGACAAGAAAATGTGTTAAATATCATTACTGTTTGCAATTATTTAAGAATTGTGGGTGGGAAGATGGGAAAATGTATGTGGCTTTAGCAATGCTCTCTATATAGGACTGGATCCAGAGTTAGGAATGTAAATAAGGGTGGAGAAAGGGGACTTCTTAGTCCACATCTCGCCACAACAGCCACTGCCTTGTCCCCTGAAAATCCTATGCAATGCATCCAGGTTCCCTACCAAATGGGAAGGAGGAGAACTCCCTGCAAATTGGGTGATGGAAACCTCCTCTGAACAAATCTTGCCAAGAAACTCCCATGGTAGGTTTGCCTTAGGGTTGCCATAAGTCAGGAATGACTTGAAGGCACACAACAACAACATCCATGAGCAGAGCCCTTCTGTTAATGGAAGACAGATCTTAGATAAAACTCACATTAAAGTTACAGAGAAATGGCACTTAAAACATCTGTAGTGATAATATCCACAATGCACCTTCACTGGGCTATCAGTTACATCTCAGCCAACATTATGTATACTGTAATCTAGTCATAGGGAGCCAGCATGGTGTAGTGGTTTGAGTGTTGGACTATGACTCTGGAGACCAGGATTTGATTCCCCACTTGGCCATGAAGCCCACTGGATGACATTGGGCAAGTCACATGCTCTTGGCCTCAGCAGAAGGCAATGGTAAATCTCTGAACAAATCTTGCTAAGAAAACCCCATGATAGGCTCACGTTAGGGTCACCATAAGTCAGAAATTACTTGAAAGTACACAACAACAACAGCAACATCTAGTCCTACTTCTTACGACTACACAGATACACTGTTGTTATTAATTGCCATCACTTGCAACAAGCCTATGGCTGCATCCACACTGCAGAAATAATCTTGTTTGACACCGCTTTAATGGCCATGGCTTAATGCTATGGCATTTTGGGAACTGTAGTTTGTTGTGGTACCAAAGTGGTGCTCTGGGAACTATAGTTGATGAGATTCATAGAGTCCACCCACACTGCAGAAATAATCCAGTCTGACACCGGAATGCCATAGCATTGAGCCATGACCATTAAAGCGGTGTCAGACTGGATTATTTCTGCAGTGTGGATGGATTCTATGAATCTCATCAACTGATGCTTAGGCCTTGAAAATTTAGGGCCATGGCCACCTTGATTGTAATGTGGTCTTCCTCTTTTCCTTCCAACATTTCACAAGTGAAAACCAGGACACATAGCCAAGCAACGTCACAATATGGTGAAGATGGCAAAAGTTATTAATGAAGACGAACACATAGCTAAGAGAGGCTGCATCAATTGGCTTTTGCCTGAGTGTACTGGGAAGGGCAAGACTGCACCCTCCTCTCTGCCTGAGAATTGAGTGCAAGCTATTTTAAACTTTTAAACATGGGGCTTTATCACACAGGGGAAATCCCGTGCAGAAATGGGATTTAAAAGCTGGGGAAAACCTGCAAAAGTGGGTTGATTTTCACACACATTGCTGTTAAACTGTTTTTAACCCGAACGGAAAGTAGTCAAAAGCCGCTCTTTTACTTTCGGGATTTTCCAAAAATAAAAAGAAGCAGCTTTTGACTACTTTCCATTTGGGTTAACAGTTTAACAACAACGTCATCTGAAAACTTACCCAATTTTGTGGGTTTTTTTTCTGATTTTCTGCACAGGATTTCCCCCGTGTGATAAAGTCCTCAGTTGAAGTAAACTGAGGACAAAGAGGTGAGTGAGAGAAGAAGAAAGAAACCAAGACATTTTAAAAGCATCTGAAATAGTGGGATGATACAGAATTAATAGGGATTGTCCCTGCATAATCAGGACAGTTATAGGACCATGATTCCCCTTTAACTGCCATGGCTGCATGCTATGGAATCCCATGGTTTGTAGTTTGAAGAGGCACTAGAGTTCTTTTGGAAACAATTCTAAAAGATCCTTCCTATAAGGCAAACAGGATAGCACTGGGTGGAACCATGGCAGTTAAAGCAGTGGTTCTCAAATAGTGGGGCGGGCCCCCCAGGGGGGGCGCGAGGCTCCGTAAAGGGGGGCCCATTACGGCTGGAGACAGGGAGATTGTCCCAGCGCAGCCCCAGTAGCAGCCCGACGTGATTGGTCAAACCCACCCATGTGACTATCCTGATTGGTCAAACCCACCCATGTGACTATTTATAGTCACGCGGGGGGGGCACAAAATGTTTTCTTCTTTCCTGGGGGGCATGACAGAAAATAATGGAGAAGCACTGAGTTAAAGTGAAATGATAGTATTATATTTGTGTGCTGTGAATGAGCTCATAATCCCATTGCATGGAAGCATCTCCTCTACTAGATAAAGGATGGATTATTAAACATTAGGTTGACTGTTGTCTATGCTTTTAGAGAGTGATGCAAGTTTTTGTAGTGTCTCAAAAGTGTCTCAAAAGCCTTCAAACCTGATTGACCATAAGTGACAGAAGAACAAAAGAAATGAGAGTTTATGCTATAGGTAAATATATTGTACTGCCTTTAGCCTTATTAAAAACTCTATTGTTTCAGTTCAACCAAAGTTTGGATCCAGTGTCTTTAGCAGCACAACTTCATATCTGCATTATGAAAATGTCATTTCCTCTTTGTCTGTGTGTGTGTGTGTGTGTGTATTTTTCCTCACATACAAGTTGCCTCTCTTCATGAATGTGAAGTAATAAAGCTACTGTATGCTGACTACACACTCTCAAAACTCAATGTATGACTCAGGCCTCGGACAATAGGAAGGTGGGTGGAAATACCAAGGTAAGTGAAAACCAGTTGCTATGGAACAGTACGTTAGATAATTTCAGGAAATCTATATGTGTAACCAATGTCCATGCTCTTTTCCATAATCCAATTTTCAGGAGGTGGGAGGGAAGGAGACCTACTCCTTGTTACAGAGGGATAGCCAAGCCCATCTGCATAGCCCCTAAGTCTGTTTCTGCATAAAAAGATAGGTGGAAGAGTCTTGTGGTACCTTTAATAATAATAATAATAATAATAATAACAACAACAACAACAACAACAACATTTATTTCTATCCCGCCCCTCTGCAGCGCAATCGGGGTGGCTTACAACAATAAAAACATCAATAAATACATCCAATTACAACCCCCGCCCCTTAAAAAATTATTAAACAAGAACAATTTAAAATATAGATAAGACAACATATAAAACCAACATCTTAACAATACTACATAGTCAGCAGCAGCAGCAAGGGGAGAAAGTTATCTGACTCTTTGGGTCGGGATAGTTATAAAGGAAAGGCCTGCCAGAAGAGATCCATCTTAACAGCCTTCTTAAAGCTGTCTAAGGTGGTAATAAGACAGATCTCATCCGGCAGGCCATTCCATAATCTGAGAGCGGTAGCAGAAAAGGCCCTCTGGGAGGTCACTGACAGCCTAATTTTTATTGGCTGTAATAAATTTCTCCCAGAGTACCGGAGTGCGCAGGGTGGACCATACGGAAGGAGGAGGTCCCGGAGATAGGTTGGACCCAAGCCATGTAGGGCTTTAATGGTCATAAGCAACACATTGTACTGTGCCCAAAAACTAATGGGCAGCCAGTGGAGAGATTTTAGCACAGGAGTAAGGTTAACCTTTCTTTTATCAGCACTTTTGTGCACTGCAATACATTTCACCAGACCCAATGATAGAGTATATACAATATCTAGGCCTCAGGTATATTTACAGAGATACATAGGGCTTGCCTACACCAAAGAAAAATGCCAAACTCACCCTGAAGCTGATGCTGGCAGTCCTCATGAAATATGACTACATCCAGGGAGATACTGCTGTTTTTGGTCTGATAAGCGATTTGATTTGACCCAATCTGTTGTTCACATGCCAAGAGCTATGCCACCCCCTTCCCTGTGCTGAGTAGTTCAGAGAAAGTGGACAGCCTGAAGACTTAGAGGTTGACTATGTTCTTCCTGGAAGCTTGCCACCATTCCTGGTTGGAGGCAGACAGACAGACAGACAGACAGACAGACAAGTTGAACACATTTTGCAGGATCATCATGATCTGTGTTTTCTTTTCTGAGGGTATAAAAAGGTATAGAAGGGCTCAGAAGAATGGCATACAGGAGCAATTAATTCATTTTTAAGTTGCACACCGTGCCTCCACTGCAGTAGGTTTTGTTGTTGTTTTTCCCTGGAAAGAGTTTCTTTTCCCCATATAAATGACTAATGGGCAAAGTCCTCAAAAGGCCATTTTCCAGGGGGTTGACATCAGTCTCTCAAGAGAATTGCTCTTTCTCAGGTGTTAGCATGGAAATGAAACTTTTGTTGCAACATATTTACTTGTTGTAACTAGAGGGGTTGCAGACTGCCAGAAATAGTGCAAATTGAGTCCACTTTTAGGGTTCGGGTTAGGGTTAGGGAATCCTGGGAACCTCATTTTATTGTGGCACCAGAGCTCTCTGACAGAGAAGGCTCAATGTCTCAGAAAAAAAATTCCCATGATTCCCTAGCACTAACCCTAACCCTAACCCTAACCCTAAAAGACTCAATTTGCACTATTTCTGGCAGTATGCAACCCCCTATGTGACATGACCTTGACTACCTTAGCTGGGCTTCATATCTCTTGATCGGACTCCATCAAGTATTACTGGCTTTCCCTATAAGCCCACAAGATGGGGCAGTTAACACATGGCTTGGCCTTAGGTGACTTGGCTTCAAGTGTGCAAAAAGATACTCTAATACCTTTGAAACAAACTATATCCAGACTGATTAAAAAGACCAGAAATTCCCAGATTTTTTCCTGTTCTTTCCAATTTTATTTTGGAGATCCATATATATTTTGTTTATCCCAGAACATTTTCTGCTAGTACAAGCAGAGACATTTTATACTAGCTCACCAGGTTGATTTATTTTAACCCAATACAAAAGAATCTGGGACTTTTCAATTAGTTTGGATGTGCCCAGAGTCTCAAAGATACCTTTGTATACACAGCCATACTAACATGGCTATATCTTTGAATTCTACCATCATGGGAAGCACCAAATTCAGCCAGGTGGGTTGGCTGCAGTTGTTTAACTGTACTTATACAAGCAGTGTCTATTTTCTGTGAGTGTCCAGAGTGTCTGGCAGAGCAGCTCTCCTGGGCTAAGGGGAACATGTGCTCACATCTGCACATTCCATGTGTGTCAGAAAGGACTTTGTGGGTGTACTAACACACACACACACACACACACACAACTACTCTATGCAAGGAGGAAAAATTGGCCTAATGCAAGGAAGAGGTCTGTATTTATCAGTGTGAACATATAGTTTCTTCCTCATGTTCATCACTGCATGAATGATGAAGGGCAAATCTCACCATGGATAGGATGGGTCATTGTAACTTGCACAGCCATGAGGCTCACTGACATGCTCCTTGAAGGTATACAGGTGAGGCAAGGGAAGGGCAGACATCTCTGAACCTGCAGTTATCTGCTACCCAGTAGCTATAATCCTACTGGATATTCACTTTCTTAGATAGACTTCTAATCAAATGTACACAGGATTTGCACCATAGGTTCTTCTCTTTCCTTTTCCATTTATCCATCTTAGTATGGTTGGACTATTCCTCCATGACTTAGCACCATTTTTCCCCCTGGCCCATAAATTGTGAACTTATCTCACGTTTTAATCCATCACCATAAAAATGTCACACTGATTGCTTCGAGTACAATGTAAGGCATCAGATTTTCTTTTAGTGAAACAAGACAAATCAAAGGGACTAGATGAAGTGCACACTAAGCTCACAGTGAGAATGAATTTGGTAATGAATGACCTTCAATGAAACATCAAGACAGATTGTACTCCTCCCCCTTACGTACATGGGATATATCCATAATGCTTTCCCTGCATGTAATGTTGAATTCTTTTGAACAATTGGTTACTTTCCATTATATTTTTCTAGGCAGAGAAGCTGTTTCCATTGCACTGAAAGCTTGTAGTTTTCTAAGAGAACCCTAGACCTATGGCCAGTGATTATGTGACAATGGGAAGGAGACAAGACTTAAATCCACTGATCCCACTCTCTGGCCATCTTGTATTCATGGACCTATACATTTGCAACATACACAAGCACAGATTTCTGTATCATGGCCAGCCCTACTGTCAGGGAGGGGGAGGCCTAATTGTAATAGCAAATTCTGGAGGATAGCAGAAACAGTCTCTGAATGCCTCCACCGTTACCCTCTGTTGGAGGACCAAGGCTACATCCACACTGCAGAAATATTCCAGTTTGACAGCACTTTAACTACTATGGCTCAGTGCTATGGAGCTCTTAGAATTGTGGTTGTGGAACCAGAGCTCTCTGACAGAGAAGGTTAAATGTATCACAAAACTACAGTTCTCAGAATTCCATAGCATTGAGCTATGGCAATTAAAGTGGTGTCAAATGGGATTATTGCTGCAGTGTGGATGCAACCAGAGTTATGTATTACATACAGTCTTGCCCCACTCCAACTAATTTGGTGCCTTATATGTCATAGAGAATGCTACCTTATACTCACCCTTAAACTTCAGATACCAGTGTGCTTAGTTTCTATATCTGAAGTAGGCAGGGGGAACCATCTTTTCTTTTCCCTGAGGCAGCAAAACATTTTGGGCCAGCCCTGCTCTGTACAGAAGAGCAGGTGCATACGGATCTGGACTTGGATTATACAACTTGCTATAAGCCCTCTATTTTTCCTGGTATGCTGTCATTGTTAATAGTCAAAATCCTGCTAGGGCACTATGCCAGCGGCTATACTTTTGCAGGATAACACAATGGTGGCAAGGGAACGCAGACAAAATCTGCAGGTTCTGTGAGGCTTATTCTCCTTCACAGCTACTGCACCCATGGCCTTTTTACTTTGTATTGGCACCCCTTATACTAGCATAATAATGGTGGCTTAATTCACTGGCAGGATTCCAGCCAAGTCAAACATTTTTCAGAGTAACTCACTGCATTACTAATTGCTTTCTCCACTATTTCCCCCCTCCCCCAATAAGGACCACTGTTTTTTACTCTTGTTATCTCCCAAATAAGGATTTAATTATTGGGCAATTTTGTTCTCAAAGAAAGCGATAATTAATTTTGCCTATTTTTTCCTGTTGTGGAAAAGTTTTTGGAAACTGTACAGATTTTGAAGGCTGATCACAGTTCACAATAACATCTCTCAACATTTTCATCTGGTTTTTGTTTTTGTTTTGTTTTGTTTGTTTTTGAATAGAACAGGATTTTCCATGCAAGAAATAGAATTTTCTGTGCAGGAAAGTATTCTGTGCACAGAAGTATTATCTTCTAAACAGAAAATGCTTTTCCTATGTAGAAAATGACACAGCTGGGGACTTATTCTATGTAAAATAATAATATTTTTTTTGCACAGACAACAGCATTTTCTGCACAGAAAATGTCCACTGATATTCTTCCTCAGCTATTTAGTCACATATGCAAAATGTGTCCTTGGCCTGAAGCCCCACATGACTCCCATGTTGTGAGGCTGCAAGGACTTGCAACAGGGGCCATACCTCTGATTCTTGTTGGTGTGAATGAGTTGGGATCCTCCTCTTTGTACCTTGATCACTAGCTAAACAAACCTAATTGTTTAATTCAGCTGCTGGCTGTTAAGGTAGACGAGGGAAGCATTTACATAATTTTACAGTAAGACTATGTAGTCTTATTTAATACAGAGCAGTTTTGTATCTGCAACTAGGCTACAAATTCATAACTACAATATTGAACATGTGTGTTATAGATGCCTTCAAGCTGCCTGTCAACCTATGGCAACCCAATGAGTTTCATAGGGTTGTCTTGGGCAAGGAACAATCGGAGGTTTCTTTTAGTTTCTTCAATGCAGTGTACAGCATCTGGTATTTGTCAGCAGTCTTTCATCCAAGTACTAACCAGAGCTGACTTTGCTTCCAAGATCAAACGGGATCTGGTGTCTTTAGGGTATTTAAGCCTCTACAGTACTGAACATCTGACAGTCTTTTTGTTTCCTGCACCTGTTTTCTGTATTTAAAAGAATGTGCAAATTTCATGCAGAATATGTCCCAAACTGCAATGATTCTTGTTAGTCTAGGTTTCTCTTTGTCTGGCTTCATCAACACTAGAGAAACACATTTTGTACAGAATAGATCCCAAAACTGCAAAGATTCTCATCAATCCAAGAGTCTCTTTGACTTGGTTTCCTAACACTCAAGAAGTATATTTTTCATTTCCTCTCTCCCTGCACCTGAAGCAATGCATTATAGGTAGTGTTGTTACTTGTAACTTCAATCCTCCAATACATTAATGGATTGTAGGAAGCAGATTTTAAAGTGTTTTCTTATGTTGTCTCATTTAAGATAAAGAGAGTCTTAAATTTCAGTCCTAACAGGTCCTTCAGCTGTGATAGAATCTTGTCTTCTGCATCTGGCCACCTTCAAAAAGAAATTAGGTATCACATATAGTTGTATATTTCTTTCTCTAAAAATATATATTCTTCACTTTACTGAATTCAAATACTTTACCAAAAAATAAAATAAATAACAAACCTGTGAAAGTCAATGGCCGCTCCATGGACAGATTTAGTTCAAACTAGCTACATATAGGAAATGTGTGAAATCAATGTTCAACGATGTTGAAAAAAGACATTTAATAGGGCAGAACTTGGAAATGTAACCTTTTGTACTACAGCTCCCAGAAACACCCAGCTAGAAATTCCAAAAAAGTAACCTTTCCAAGCTCTGCAGAAGGGTTGTGGTGGTGGCATGCCTTCAGGTTGTTTCCAACTTATTGCAACACTAAGGTGAACCTATTATGAGGTTTTCATAGCAAGGTTTGCATGGTCTTCTTTTGCAGCTGAGGGAACATGACTTGCCTAAGCTCACCCAGTGGGTTTCCATGGCCTAGGAGACATTCGAACCCAGGTCTCCAGAGTCGTAGTCCAACGCTCAAACCATGACATGATGCTGTCTCTCATTTTTATATTAATAAGTAAATATAAATAAATACATTTTCTAAACTGTTGCAGTAACCTTTCACAAAATATGGCAAGAACCAGCTCCGCTGCTTTAAGGCCAACTTCCAGAGCAGACTTTTATCATGGTATCAACTTGATATATTTGCAGGATTTTATGGGGATCTAGACATTTGCATCTATTTGTAACCTTGTTCTTCCTGGTGTTGCTTCCATCTTTATTCTTTGACACACAGATACACAGACACATGGACACACGTACCTGTTGAGGGGAGAAAACACAACAGGTATTCATTGTCAATGCTGAGAGCATTCTTTCTGGAAATACTCCCAGAAATGTTTCATTTGTTTTGAGTTTTGACCCTCTAAAGAATATTCTTAAAAATAAACCTGAGAAGCATTTTCCTGAGAGTCATTCCATTTTCTACCTTCACAACAAGTGGTAGAGGCACATAGGCCCAATGTCAGTGGGGTGGTGAATCCACTCTGGATTTTAGTCAGAACTTTAAAAAGGCTATCCAACATGCTGAACCTATTTTGAGGGATCCAGTTCAATCCCTGGGACAACTCCTTTAAATTTCAGACTGAAACGTAGAGCAGATTCCCTGCCTTCACTGAGGTGGGAGTCCCCAGACCCCACTGGCAATAGTTACAGAGTGAAGGCTTGTCTACATGGACAAATTACCCCACATTCCCCCGAGCTTGCTGCATCCTGTTTAGATGATACAGGCCCAAACCCCCAAATCAGATGGGGACCATCTTCATGATATCTGCACCCTCGTAAGGACTCCTGGTGGTGCAGTGGTTAAATGCAGGTACTGCAGCCACAAAGTTGTGAGTTCGATCCCAAGGTTGACTCAGCCTTCCATCCTTTCATAGGCTGGTAAAATGAGTACCCAGTTTATTGGGGACAACTGGCTTACAGATTGTAAATCGCTTAGAGAGTGCCAAGTTCACTATGAAGTGGTATAGAAACGCAAATGCTATTACTATTGCTATTGCACCCGATTCAAGTATTCCTCCCCTTTTGCTGTGGGTTGTCGGTTCTCTTCACAGCAACAATACCAGCTGCCTTCACTTACGGTCGATAGCATAGCTGGGCCCCTTGTTCTGACCTCAGCAGCGGTGCTGGGTGACAAACAGAGACCATGTGGGAAGGCAGCAATCTATTCTTTGCAGCAAGAGATGAAAACCTGCATCAGAAGAACAGGTAAGGAGAAAATTCAGGGGGAATTTGGGGGCAGAATACTCCAGGAGTAGCCTGGAATATTCTGGCCAGTGGCATTGTTGATGTGTGCCTGCCCTCAATTTGCTTCCGATTTATAGCAACTCTAAGGCGAACCTATCACAAGATTTTCTTGGCAAGATTTCTTCAGATGGGGTTTGCCATTGCCGTCCTCTGAGGCTGAGAGAGTGTGACTCACCCAAGGTTATCCAGCTAGTTTCTGTAGCTGAGCTGGGATTCAAACCTTGATCTCCAGAGTCATAGTTCAAGACCTAGCCTAAATCAGAGCTGATTTGAGAGTTCTCCCAGACCAGTTTTTAAATGTAGAAACACGCTGCCTCATTCACAGAATTTTAGGGGCAGCATCCAGTGCTGCAACTGGCCTCCTCCCCTTACCTCAGAGAATTCATTCAGAGAATTCATTAAGGAGGGAAAGAGGAAATTGTTGTATAATGTTTTTTGGCTGGTTTTGCTAGGAAGGACCTTCCATCAGAAAATAGGAAATGTTATTGATTTTGAAGGGGTGTGTGTCTGTGTATGTTGGGAACAAAATTTTACTGGACTGCATAATTTTTATATGTTTGAAATTTTCAGGGGAATCAAAAACTAAAGAAAGTGTTGTACTTTGAGCTGTGGTTTTCAGATCACTTTCTCTTTTTTAATTCCTAATCCAAAAGTGCCCTTTCTTTTCCATTGCTGGCTTGCTTTGTCTTTGTATGATTAGTGGTTCATTAGTTTGATTCAGCTTCTTGGATGACAACAGCAATCAGCTTTCCTCTTTCATCAGAATATATCCATATAAATTGAACTGCTAATAAAATAGCTTGTGTTTTAACTGATGAGCTGCTTGCTTACTTAACATTGCTGTATGTGATTTGTTGGTGATTATGGACATTACTCAGTCACGAAACTAGACACAACTTGCATTTGGCAATTACTTTATTTTTGAAGTTGTGATGTATCCCACAAAAGAAAAATATCTTCAATGTGCACACATTTAAAAATGTTCAATGCCCCACACTGCACACATTTCTGAAATGCCCATAAACACATTTTAGTCAATGGGGCCTGAGTCCACTACTGCATTTTTTAAATATCCGCATTTGAAAAATGCTCTCAAAAATATGATTTTGTTTGTTTGTTTCTAGACTTAATTTCCATTCCCCCCCCCCCTGAATTTGATCCAAGGAGATGGTTACACATGAACACAAAAGGGAGTGGAGATGTTTCCACAGTAGGCTCATCACTGAAATAATCAGTTATATTACAAAAAAAGTTAGTTTTCCAAGCTCTGAAAATGATGATCTGTGGCATTGGTCTGAATGAATTTATAATGCACATAAGCCCTTGACTCAGGTTTCCATCCACCTCCATAAATTGATTTGGTAATCCTGGGGAAAATTAATATACACGAAAGCAAATAATGGAGCTGTCAATGAGAGAAGAGTTAAAATATATTAATTCAGTGTCATCCGTGCTCTGCATCCTTTTTCAAACTCCTTTTTGGCTGTGTTCTCACTGAGATGCTAAACTTTGCTCTGGGTTGTGCCACTATGGTGTGTAAGTATGGGGCTAACATAACTGAATACATTTCCATATGATTTTAAAAAAAAGCCTCCCCATAATAAGCTAAATATCTAGGCAAAACATTCCAGCTTCATTTTCTTCTTCCTGCATTCTACAGCCACTGCCACTTAGGCTGTAGCAAAGAACGACTTAAATAAAAAGAGCAAAAGAAAGAAAGGCAATCTCAATGAAAATGAACCGCCATAACAGCAACAAAATGTATGGTAAATCAGTGCTACCCGAAGTCACAGTCTGTGGACTGGTGCTGGTCCACAGCAAGTTTCCAGGACAGAAAGAAATAGTTGTAGCCAGTATGCACAAAAATGGTGCCAGTCTCTGGCATGCTGAGAAAAACACCCTTCCAGTCCCCACATCAGATAGCTTAAGGAGATTCCTACATACAGCTTTTAAACTGTGATTACACTAGGGGGAAAAAACAGCTTTGATGATACTTATCACACAACTCTGAGTCTTTGCAGACTGCCAGAAATAGTGCAAATTGAGGTCACTTTAATTGCCCTGACTCAGTGCTAGGGAATCATGGGAACTGTAGTTTATTGTGGCACCAGAGCTCTCTGACAGAGAAGGCTCAATGTCTCAGAAAAAACACAATTCCCATGATTCCCTAGCACTGAGCCAGGGCAGTTAAAGTGGACTCAATTTGCACTATTTCTAGCAGTCTGAAAAGGCCCTATGCCTCCAACCCGTATCTGCTCTGTCCCTGACCTGTCCCTTTTCATTGATGGGGAAAACCCACTGGTTGGAGCCCAGAGGCCACCAGTGGTCTGTGGATCAGTTTGAGAGCCTCCAGTTTAGTGAACAGAGACCCTTTTATGCTACAAATTATAACACTTCGATATCACTTTCTTTGTTTAGAGATTGGAGAGGAGCTCTCTGGAAGAATATTCTAAATGTCCCTTCCTTAATTACAAATCCCAGGATTTCATAGGCTGGAACCATGGCAGCCAAAGCATTATAACCGGGAAGTAGCTCTATGTTTTTGTGACTATGCAAAGTAAGCTTACTTATTTTTTTTTTGTATGTATGTATATATGTATGCGTTGTAATGAATGCTTTGTTTGTAATGTTTGTTTGTTTTATTGTTGTTTTTAATTTCCCAATAAAACTTTAAAAAAATAATGCTATAGTTGCATGGAGTGAATGGACTCCTTGTCTCTGTTCCTAGTCTAGTCCTCTGACCACTAGAACATACTGTACATGATTGCCACATTTGGGGAAAATTAGATATAACCAACCCAGTTACAGAAAACTACTATTTACAAATTATAATAAAGGCGGGGGGGGGGGGGGGGACACCCTCAAAGCCTCAAGATGGAAGTGGTAAATAAAATTGTCAGATACTCTCTGCTACAGTCTTTCGTACATTGCTTCTTATTTAACATTATGTCCATCATGGTGATGACTCATTTTATTAATAATTATTATTTCCTCAGATAGGCATAGTCTCAAAGGGATGTGTAAATTACTATTCGGAGGCAGATAAGGAAGGCACGTGGCTCAGAGGCATAACATTCCTCAAAAAGAAATGATAATAACTCAAGCTTTTTGACAGCCATTCCTTTCAAAAGATGACTGAGCGGAGAGAACTTGGCCAGAATAAAACATGACAGGAGATGGTGTGAAGCCTCCATCCACTGACTTGTGCAGTAGGAGGGAATGCTGTAAGCCAAACTGATTATCCTTTTTCTTGGCTGCATCCACACTGCAGAAATAATCCAGTGTCAGACTGCTTTAACTGCAATGGCTCAATGCTATGGAATTCTGGGACTAGTAGTTTTGCAAGATTTTTAGCCTTCTCTGTCAGAGAGCTCTGGTGCCACCACAGACTACAAATCCTAGGATTGAGCCATTGCAGTTAAAGCGGTGTCAACCTGCATTAATTCTGCAGTGCAGATGTAGTACTATTTTATTCAGACCAGGGGCTGTATCACACTACACAGTGATAGGACTATGATTCCACTTTAGCAGCCATGGCAACCTCCTATGGAACCTTGGGATTTTCTGTTTAGGGAGGGGGCATTTACAATTGTCTGCCAGAGAGCTCCTGTAGTGCTTCCCAAAACTACAAATCCCCTAGATTTCATAGGGCAAAACCATGGCAGTTAAAGCAAAATCATAGTTCTATGGGTACGTAGAAATAATGCAGTTTTACACCACTTTAACTGCCATGGCTCAATGCTATGGAATCCTGGGATTTGTAGTTTGATGTGGCACCAGAGCTCTCTGACAGAGAGAGCTAAATATCTCACAAAACTACAAATCCCAGAATTCTGTAGCATTAAGCTATGGCAGTTAAAGCGGCATCTAACTGCAAATGCATCCCATGACTGTGCTGTCTGAATGGGCCCCTGGATTCAAATCCCACCTCAGCCGGGTAGTTCACTGGATGATTTTTGGTCAGTCACTCTTTCAGCCTTACCAAGTTCATCAGGATGCTGTTATGGATTAAAAGAGTCAGGTGTGGGAAGCTGTATGTCACCCTGAGAGTGTGGGATAAAGCTGTAAGGGATAAAAACATAGCAAAACAATCCCAGGGGGACACTTTTCTTTCCCTGGGATTCTCCAAATATTGTGCAGACTGCCAAGAATGCAAAAAAAAAAAAAAATCAAAAACAAAACAGAGGTGGCAAAAGAAAATTCATTTCTGGTTTGTAAAACTGAAGGAGGGCCCTGCAACCTATTGAAAATACGAATTGCAGTCCTGGGTGTTTGCAGGTGATGACAGTTTCAAAAGTCAACCCCAGGGCATCTTTGGAGAAAGTGCTTTTTCCCCATCTCCTTGCCCTAAAAAAAGCATGTGGAGTGAGAAGAAAGAAGGGGCTCCCTCCCATGAGAGGCTAGGTTGGCCACTTTCTTCTCACTTTCCACCAGAAGGCAAAGCGCTTTTTTATATTGACAAGGTTTGCTTTGACCATTCATCGGTTGTTGCAGAAAATGAGAATCCAATTTAAAAAAACAGAACACCCTCCAGCTTATTGCCTTAGCGCTGAGATGCAAAAGAAGCGGAGGGCTTGAACTCCCAATTTTGCACTTCAAAAACAAAAATGAAAAAAGCAAGCAGCTTTCACTATCTTTATTTCAGCAACCCGCAAAATCTACATGCAAAAGAAGTCCATTGTTATCTTGATACAGGAGGTGTGAGAGAAGAATTACTTCCAATTTATGTCAGTTTGATCAGTGGCATCCCTAGGGTAGATATCACCCGGTGTGGTAACTCATGGTGCCACCTTCCTCCGTTGACCTCCTCCCCCCCATGCCACACCATATAAAATTCTTAGTAATGTTTTTTTATACCAATGTTAATCATAAATTGTAATTCTTCTATATCACTGAATGTAATGGTAATAGTTGTGACGTAAACAACTAGCAAAGTTAAAATTATAGTTTTAAATTACAATATCATAATGCATTTCCATTGGTACATTGGTTCATGTGGTTGCAGTGAAAATTTGGTAAGATGTGATGTTTTTAAAGAAAATGTAATATAGATAGATAGATATATTTAAAAATCCTTAAAATATTACCTGGGGTCTCTCCTTTCTCTTCCCATGGAACCTTGCCCCATGTATATAATCTCTTCAGTGTATTAAAGGCACGCAAATGAATGCCACTGCCCATTTCTGGCAAAAGGCAGAATGGTATCACTCCAATTTAGGGTGTCACCTGGTATAGTCCAAAATCATCACCCCCTACACACCCCTATTGACACCTTTGAGTATGATGCCACTTGATGCCACTTTGGGCCTTTGCAGACTGCCAGAAATAGTGCACATTAAACTGAGGCACTGCCCTGACTCAGTGCTAGGGAATCATGGGAACTGTAATTTATTATGGCACCAGAGCTCTCTGACAGAGAAGGCTCAATGTCCCAGAAAAAAGTACAATTCCCATGATTCCCTAGCACTGAGCCAGGGCAGTGCCTCAATTTAATGTGCACTATTTCTGGCAGTCTGCAAAGGCCCTTTGTCTGCCATGGCTTCTTCCAAATCTTGGTAACTGTGATCTGCTGAGGGTGCTGCTGAGAACCCTGCATCCCATGGGCAATTCTGTGACTCTTTCTACCTGGGTTTCAAAACCTGGGTTTTGAACCCAAAGCAGTCAGTGTGTTGTAGTGGTTTGAGCACTGGATGAGGACTCTAGGAGCCATGCAAACCCACTGGGTGACGTTGGACAAGTTACATTCTCTCAGCCTTAGAGGAAGGCAATGACAAACCACTTCTGAATTAATCCTGCTAAGGAAACCTTCAGACAAAGTAATCATAAATTGGAGTTGACTTGAAGGCACATAAGAACAATGAAGTCCAGAGAAGCTGTGGATGTCAGAAGAAAGGAAAATGAGGAGAAAATGCTGAACTATGTTTCCTACTGGTATTTTTAATTCATCCCTGCTAAACCACATTTCAAACATTTTCAGTTGAAGGGGATGGAGCAGGGCAGTAACAGAGGGAAGCGCATCAGTCCTCTACTTGCCTGGCCCTTGATTCCTCCTCACCAGTCTATTCTGAGAGAGACATAGTTTTGGACTTTCTCTGTGTCAAGTGTTGTCCTCTATAGAAACCTATAATTGATAGTTATAATTATTTGAAGCCATGCCTGTTAGATGCTGTGTTCTCTCAGCCCACTCCATGAGATGGGAGAGAAAAGTCTACAGAAAGACAGTAACATGTACTTATAATCTCTCCGGAGGTGGGCAACGTGTGGTCCTGCAGGTGATTTTTGGTCTACAATTCACACTCATCCAATGAGGGAGTCTGAGAACTACAGTTCAGAAAATATCTGTAGGGCCACCAATGATTTAAACTGATCTTGGGAACTCTTGCTTCTTTTGGACTACAACTCCTAAAAACCCTGGGCAATTCTGAGATTTGTAGTTTGAAAAAAGACAACATTTCCAAATTCTGGATTCAGAACCCTGATCACACAGAGCATTAAATCACGTATGGATTTACATATATAAACATAGTACATATATACATACCGGTATATGTATACCTCTTGTACACGTATACAGGTTCCCCACTTTGTATTTTTTCCTTACAACATATGGGTGCCAGGAAAGCAAGGCCAATGGGATGAGAAAGAGAGACAGGCCAGTGAATTTGTCCTCCCCCTTCCCCCATAACAAGGTATAATGAAGAAATTGTTATACTAGATCTAAGGAGATCCAGGTCCAAATCCCCATACAGGCATGAAGTTTGCTGGGCAACTTTGGGCCAGTTACTCTTCCTCAGCCAAGGCTACCTCACTAGATGGTTGTTCTGAGGAAATATACATACCACCCTGAGATTATTTTAGGAAAAGTGGAATAGAACTATAGACAGTAAAAATTGGTTTGGGGTATAATTAAGAATGAAATGTCTTCCCCATTTACCTTCAGAAAATAAAGTATGCTTCAGCTGTCAGAATGCTTAGCTAGTTTCTCTGAAAGAACAAAACTGTTTTGGTGCTCTCACCATGACTCACTGATACTTGTAAAAGTGAATGGTGCTACTTATTCAGATACACTCCTGCTTCAATAGAATTACCATAAAACTGTAGATATATTATGCTTAGTATAAAAATGATAACATCACACTTTAAATTATGGCAAAGTGGTTTGTAATTCCCTATCTCAGTTGCTATCAGGACACCGAATACTCCGTCTTCATTCACATCTAAAAGGGTTAACAACAATCCATTTTCATTGAAGAGGTGTATGAAATATTTGAGCCATGAAGTTCTGAGCAGAAAAAATAATCCTACCCTAAACCAGGATGGCTCTTATAAAGATGTTTTACATGGCTGTAAAGATGGCAGGACTGGACCCAAATATATTAGTCCATAAATTCTCCAAGTGATGTACTTTAAGCATAGGCTATTAGACACACAAGATTTTGTTCCTCTTATTGAGGAATCAAACCACTGTGCTGCTAAAGTGAACACAATTTTTCCACCATTACCAGAATACAGCAATGTAGTGGCCTCTGAAATCTTGCAAGCAATATATAAATGAACAAAAAAAATGTTGTAAAAATACTAAGCCAACAGGTTTTGGTTCTAGCTCAGGAACTTTTAGGGCTCTCTATAATTAAAAAGGTTGGAGGGAGGATTTTTTAAAAGCCTGATTCTTTCAGCTGTATGTAATTGGCCTATCAGAAAAGTTGCCACTGTATTTCTGTTTTGCCTCTCTATCCTTTATCTTTCATAGAAATATGGAACAATCAATATTTTTCTCTATGAGAAAAGGATCTCTCCAAACATTCCAGCCCAAACACATATTTTCTTTTGGTTTATCTCTCAGAGCATCATCCCTTTAAGTCAGAAGTGGGGAAAATACAGCCAGGTGGTCACATATCACCCATGACTCCCATTTTTGCAGCCCCCTGGCACACATGGCACAAGAGTCCCCAGACCTACAAAAATTATTTTTAATTCTTATTTTGGACAATTTTCAATGTTTTTTTTTTTTTATTTTGCCTCTAAATCATCCCAAACATTCACAAACACAGTGGTTTGTATCCACCACTTCCTGCCCCAACCAAACATTCTCCACAGAAGGTCTAAAAAACTATTAGAAAGGCCGCAAACTTGTCTAAATGCAAACAGAAAGTGATGTGATATCAGTTTTGGTGCACCACTGACGTACCCATGTGGTCGACTGTGGAGGCTGTAGGGGGAAAACTGCCCTCTGTACAATTGTTTATTGATGTTTTAAGTAGAAATCACCTGTAAATATCTTGTGTAGCGTTCTGCTAGAAATGCACCTGAACTAGGAAGGACCACTCAATTTACTTTCAAACAGCATCTGCCAACTGGAAGAGATCTGACAAAATGCATACCACATGCTCTTGTGCTGTTCTTTATTTATTATTATACATCATTATAATTACGTTATAAGGCTTCACATCCAAAACATGATACATTTACCAATCACGATTGCCACTGTTGTTTTGCCCACTGAAATGATTACAAAGAAATTGGATGCATTTTATCTGGCCATAAGGTTTGTTGTGTTTTACTTTGGGTTGTTGTTTTTTTTTTAAACAAGAGTTTACTAAACCGAGATGGAATTACTGAGGGCTGTGAGTAGGTGTGTGGGTGTGAAAGAGAAGCTGATCAAAGAAGTTCCTTTGCTTGTTTCACTGTGAGATTGTCTACTTGCTGAATGGAAACACACAGCCTACTTACAGCTCTGAAGCCTGTTTGGGTGGCAGTGTTCATCTAAGAGGAGGTGAATGAAGGTGTCACTGTAGGAAAATTTGAGTCGGCTGCTCCACCGAGAATCGTCCTTTTCTTCCCCCCAGTGACATCCTAACTCGTTTTTAGGACTTCCACTCTTCCTTTCACCAGCATATAGCTCCATCAGTTCCAGTTCATGTTTGGCCGCTGTCTCTAAAACCCTCTGCTTGTTATAATATCTGACAAAATTATTAATGATAGGATGGATGGGAAGCGCAATGGCAATGACCCCACACAGGAAACTGATGGCAGCATTGAGCTTTCCTAGCGTTGTCTTTGGGTAGATGTCCCCATAACCCACTGTGGTCATGGTTATGATTGCCCACCAAAAGGAATGAGGGATGCTCTTAAACAGTGTGTCAGGGTGACTTTGCTCCACTGTGTAACCAAGGGCAGAAAACACAAAGATCCCCACAGCCAAGTACATCAGCAGAAGCCCCAGTTCCTTGAAACTCCTCTTAAGAGCATAGGTCAGAGTCTGCAGACCAGACGAGTGGCGTGCCAGTTTGAAAATCCTGGCGATCCTCATGATCCGCAATGCCTGGACAGCTTGCTGCACATTGGTTAACTCCATCAATTTGGCCCCCAAGTGGGTCAGTACCAGGCTGATGTAGAATGGAAGGATGGCAAAAATGTCAATGATGTTCAAGAAAGAGAGAGCAAAGCGCAACTTGTTAGATGAAGAGATGAGTCTAAGGACATATTCGAGGGTAAACCAGACTATGCAAGCTGTCTCAATCTTATCCAGAGCTGGGTGCTCCATGGGTTTCTTCTCATCGTCCAACACCTGCATTTCTGGGATAGTCCCCACACACATCACCACTGAGGAGAGGAGAATGAGCAGAAAAGATATGACAGCTACAACTCTAGCTGGATAGGAAGATTCTGGCTTCTCCAGAAATTTCCAAATATATTTTTTGCACCTTTTCCATCTGCTTTCAGAAGAGTCCAAACCCAAATCATCTAAGATCAACTGGACCCTTTGGGCAATTTCTTCAAGTTCTTCCTTCTTTTCACTGAGCAGAATTTTGCAGCAATCATCCAGGTATTTCAAGTCCACTTTCCAGAATTCCATTTCATTCTTGAAGCAGATGGGGCATATTCCTTTCTTCATGTGCACCTCTCCAAAATAGTAGAGATCAATAATGCATTTAAAAGCATCTGGGTCTCTATCAAAATAAAACTCTCTTTTCCCAGGATCATAGTCATCACAAAGTGAGAAAATAGTATCGTATCCCCCTGGTAAGCAATTCAAAAGCTTTGCCAGCCTGGTGTCTGGGTACTGGTTTAAATGGTCTCCGTACAAAACCTGCCTCACTCCACCAACATTGACAATAATTTCAATTTCTTCACTGCTTTCAGACCCATCACTGTCCAGCTCTGGAAAACTAATGTCATCTTCCATTTCAATTTTTATTTCAGTCTAGTCACCTAAGCCTCCTCCACCCACAAATCTGTACTGAAGTAGCTTTACAAGAAATCAGAGACAGCCAGATGTGTGTGAATAAAATCTGAACAGCACTGATTTAGAACAGGGCTAGAAAAGGTTACAGAAACAAAGCTGCAGGCTGCGAAACCTTGCAAAATATGCAACAAGCTGCAGTGACAAGTCCTCTGGCTGCTTCCCTATGAGAGCAGAGTTGTTTGGAAAACAGCTCTTGTTCCAACAGATTTGGACAACATGAAGAAGAAGAAGAAACTCTTAAGACAACTCACCCAGTGTTTGAGAGTGTTTCAGGCTTTCCTTTTTTTCTGAAGTGGCATTGATCTGCCATCAGAGAACCTTGTACAATTAATGCCTTGTACATGAAGAAGAAAGTGAACTCACAGCCAGTTCTGAGAGAAAGAGAAAAGCAATGTCCCACAAGCAGCCGTTGCAGCGTCTTGGCTTCACAGGGGAGGAAAAAAAGTCTGTTGAGTTTCTTCTGGTATGAAGAGCTTCTGTGGTTCTTCACTGGTTCCTTCAAGAAGAGCTAAGTAGCATGCCAAGGAGAAAGTTGTGCTTGTTTTCCCTTGCTGTCTTTAAGCACAATAGGAATTCCAGGGTGACGTCAAGTGCTTTCCAAACTCTACCCTCTTCTGGTGAAATGCAGGAAGAGCATCACTTGTACTGGCAAGGGAAACAGAGACAGGCAATGCGCCTCCAGAGACATTCAGAGCACTTTTCTTTATGCATCCTCTTCA
>CM034701.1:244590049-244602819 GCA_020142125.1 Phrynosoma platyrhinos
AAGCAGACGGCCAATTGGGCCATTTTGGGGTCAGGGAAGGGGAGGGGAGGGGCAGCTGCACGATCAGCGCCCCAATCCCTTCCCCAGGTCGTCCTCAGAGCAACCGGTCCTCCGCACGCTGCAGCGGAAGAGTCAATGAAAGCGACTTGTGAAAGGAGCGCCAATTTAGCGCTCCTTTCCAGGAGTGGCGAAGGTGCGCTGCGGGGCTGAGGTGTGGGGATACCTCAGCCCCGCGGCGCAGCTTCCCGGGGCGGCTCACGGCCGCCCGTCTGCATCCCCCATTGGTCTCTTAAATCTGCCATAGCATGAATTTTGTGCCTTGGGATTCCAATGTTTGACCTTTATAATCTCTGACTTTGTAGAAACAATACCTCAACTGCCATGACTCCAACTCACAGAATTCTGTAGTTTTTTGAGGCACCCACATTCTTTGGTAGAGAAGGCTAAAGACCTTGTAAAACTACAAATCCCAGGATTCCATATGATGGAGCTACAACACTTAAAGTGGTGTCAAACAGCTTTATTTCTACAGTGCATATGTACCCTTTGTCACTGATGACCATCCATTTTACTTCTGTTTCCTTTACTATTGTCGCTCACTCTGATGGAGATGGGGATTTTTACAGGTAACCACATGCAAACACCTTGGTGTACTCCAAAATTATTGTTTTGCACTACAGAACCAGCAAGGCAACCAGGTGTATCCTGCTATACAGAGGGTCATGGCATAAAACCCACAAAGGGTCCCAGTGGCAATCTAAGCCTTTAATACATTTGGACAGCCTGGTTCATTTCCATTGCTCACATTTCTCTTTCCTTTTTGTTGCCCCCTCATTAAACATTTTCCCCCAAGAAGCAAATGTTCTGGCTACCAGCCTGTATTTTGCTAATGAATACATAGCATGTGATGGCGGTTTCCTTCTGTCTGACTGTGGAACAATTATGAATGCCATCAATGAAGATTAATTTGACAAACAAAACATCCCTGGGCAGATGTTGGAAAGTCAATCTTTCAGGAAATGTAAAGTTGAAGTTCCTTGCAATGTGATGAATGACATGAAAGAATAAACTACCCTTTGAGTTACAGTCCAATAAGTACCTAATTAGGCAGAGTTTTTGTTTGCCAATCTCTCCCCCCTGAGTTCACATTTGTAACCATGCCACAAGAAGATAAAGCAAAGGTACCAGGAAGAGTTTATATCCTTACACAATGCACAACATGTGTCTGGTACAAGGTGCATCTGGTTTTGAAAATGGGTATGTTTTTATGTGACACTTTAAAAAAGTGTCTTAGCACTCATGGAGGCTTCTGGGAAAAGCCATTCACCATTTTTTGGCTTGAGAAATGGTAATCTATGAAATGAAATAAATAGAATAAATACTCTAGAGGGTCTAGAAGAATCAAAGGTCTCTGAGACAGCTTGGGACCCCATGGCTCTGCTTTGTCCACTTCTCATATACACCTTCTCTCTGTGTCTCTCTCGCTCTTCACTAAGATAAACTAATATTTCAAAAGGGTATCTTCTCAAGTGAGTCACACACCAACCCTGCTGGGCCTCTGTCATTGTCGTAAGGGCATATTACCTCCTCTGGCCCATGCCAGGCATCTGCGGCTTTTCACCAAGGCATCAGCAACAGCTGTTTCATTTATGGCTGACCAACATCAAACCTCAGCAGTGTGACCTTGCTTGGAACAGCAGAGGGCTTTAGAATCCATCCTGTTTAAAAGTTAGTGTCATTCCAGGTTGGATTACACTGTACAAACAAGAGAAGGAGTCTCATGATCAGATATTGGAGAAGTTAGCTTTTTTTTTTTTTTTTTTTTGGACTGTAGCTCCCAGAATCCCTCAGCCAACAACACATCGAGTTGACTGATGCAATTCTAGGAGCAATAGTCCAAAAAAAAAACCAAACCCACCCTACAAAGACAAAACAAAACACAACACACTAGCTTTTCCAAGATCAGTTCATAATGCGCTCACACTCTATGCAGATTTAAGCCCCAATGAATGTAACAGGGCCTATGTCCAAATTAGCATGCATAGAATTGTACCCTGGATTAGCTATATAGACTTTGGTTCCTCTGTTGTTCTGTCAGGCTCCCTGGGGCCCATGGGATATATTACCACATTCCCCATTGACAGTCTCTGCAAATGATTTAACCTGCACTTTTAGACCCTGATAGAAATGGCAACTGCTTTTTGTCAAGCCTTTATGTGAACAAATACCACAGGCATTATTAGCAACAACTGCTATGGTAGTGAAAGGCTTGTATAAACAAAGACAAACAGTTCTTTCAAGTAGGCTTGCTTGGTCTCATACCATGCACCTCCCAAGTTAGAAGGTAAGCCTACAAGGCAGTGGCTTTATCCTGCCAAGAAAAAGACTACATCCTCAGCCAATGGTGATGTAGTGCTTGCTGGACTGTGCGGTTTCACATTACCTATATGGGATGGGCGGTGGGGGGGGGGGTAGCTTGAAGCTGCTCCCATAGAAAAAGCCTTCTTTCCTATAGAAAACACAGCTATCACGGACAAGAAAAATATGTGATCTCCACCAGTTGGAGTGAAGTGCTGCAGTCCAGCACAAGTTGCACTGTATGATTCTGCTGATGACATAGGGTACATCTACACTGTAGAAATAATGTAGCTTGACACCACTTTAACTGCTATGTCTCCATCCTACAGAATCCTAGAATTTGTAGTTTTGTTAGGCACCAGCACTCTTGAGCAGGGAAGGCTAAAAACCTTGTAAAACTACAAGTGCCAGGATTCCATAGGATGGAGCCACAACACTTATTTCTGCAGTGTAGATGCACCTGTAGTTCATGAGTTATTCCTTTAAAATAAGTCAAATAAATGGGTCCTTTAAATACAGTTGGCCCTTAGTATCTGTGGACTTGTCATCTGCAGATTCAAGCATACGTGGACAGCAGGCCCGCGTTGTCCCCAATAGTGGCACATGCATGCAGCCATGCCACCATTAGGGACAGTCCCTGTTGTGCCTATTGGCATTTGGCTGTGCGCACACAATGGGGCTGTCCCTAATGGCGGTATGGCCATGTGCACATGCTGCCATTGAAGTTCCATTTTTTCCCTAATGGCAGCATGGGCGCATGCATGCTCTGCCAATGGGGACAATTGAACTTGAGCATATGCGGATTTTGTTATCCGCAGGGGTCCAGAACAGATCCCCAGCAGATACCGAGGGGCGACTCTACATGTTTTAAGAATTAAACGACATTGATCAGGGGTGTACCTACAGGGGAGGGTACAAACTGAGATCATTCTCCCCCACTCCAAAAGAAGAATTCTGCCTCTCCAAATGATATCTTTCCCTCAGTTCCCAGATTTCTAGCATTGCAGTATCTTCAAATGTCAGTTGACCATTGAAAAATATAGTCTAGAATTCACTAAGGCAGTTACAAATGCATAATCTAGAGCAGGGACAGGCAACCTTTTGGAGACCTGGGCTGGTCTCCCGTCGCCCAGGTCTCGGCTGGGCTGGGGGGGGGGGGAATGGCGGCGCTCATGTCGCGGCCGCCATTTTGGTAGTCCAAATCGCGGCCGCGACGCATTTGCGCATGCACAAGAGTACTGCGCATGCGCAAGCGCGTCGCAGCCGCCATTTTGACTTCAAAAATGGCGGCCACAGCGAGTGCGGCCAAAAACGCGCCCCGTCAGCGGCTCACGGCAGCTCGCGGCAGCAGCAACAGCGGCAACCTTCGGCCTGGGCCAGTAAGTCTGGGGCCCGGGGCCTTAACCGGCCCCCGGGCCGTAGGTTGCCGCTCCCTGATCTAGAGTTATGCATTTGTGACTGGTTCATATACAAAATCCTTACGTATTCACTGCATTAGGGGATACCAATAGACTGTGAAAGTCTCTCCCTCACAGCAGCTGCCCAGTAAATGAGTAAGGGGGGGGTCTCTTTCTCTGTTTTTTTCAGGTTTGTTTGTCTGTGATAAGGCTCTTGGTTTACTTCTTTAGATGCATGAGAAAGCAGAGCAAGTCTACAAAAGCTTGTGCTACAATGCCTTTTACTCAAAATTTCAAAGGTGCTACAAGATCCTTTTTTGTACTGATATTCCAGACTGATACAGTTATCCATTAAGGTGGTTATGTAATTATATAGCTGATAGAGAATTTTGGCCATAGTTTAGGCATCCAAAAAGAAAGGGCAGGCAGATAAGCTTATTGCATGGCACTTGAAGAATGGGAATCAAACAGAAGGAAAGGGAACGGAATGGAGCAAAAACACATTTTACTTCACAGGAGAATGCCACCTATGCCGCCGGGAGTCCCCAATCCGTTCCCCAGCCATTCCTGGCAGCCGATTTTTGAAGGACTGTTCAAAACTGTCCTTCAAAAATCGGCTGCCAGGAATGGTTGGGGAACGGATCAGGGATTCCTGGCAGCATCGGTGGCATTCTCTCATGCAGTAAAATGCATTTTTGCTCCGTTCTGTTCCCTTGCGTTCCATTCCTTAAGTGCCGTGCAATAAGCTTATAAGTTTCCAAGATGATACAAACACAGCAAATAGAAGAGTTCTTGATGTAAATGATTTTCAGTGTCTCACTCTCTGGAATGGAAGAATGAAAGGAGGCCTTTACAGACTGCCAGAAATCTTGTATCCTGAACTAATGCAGCTTGAGCCCACTTTAACTGCCCTGGCTCAGTGCTAGGGAATCATGGGAACTGTAGTTTATTGTGGCACCAGAGCTCTCTGACAGAGAAGGCTCAGTATCTCAGAAAAAAAACAACTACTGTTCCCATGATTCCCTAGCACTGAGCCAGGACAGCTAAAGTGGACTCAAGCTGCATTATTTCTGGCAGTCTGTAAAGGCCCAAAGTCATATGTGCTGTCAAAACTTTTATTTCTTAAAAAACGCATTGCATTTTGGCCTTAATTGGCCTTTTTCAGGGGCAAGTCTTAGAAATTTCTGGAGTTGCAGTCCATGCTCGCTATAGAAGTGGACCTTCTGAGCATCAGAAGGAAGAACCATTGCACAGCACATGGGATTTTGTCTCCTTTCATTCTTTTATTGTAAATATATGCCTTTCAGTTTTTTGTTCAATCTCTGGAATACTAGATATTCGAGAACTGAAGGAAAAAATTTGGGGGGGGAGGCAGAATTCTTATTTGGGTGGGCAATGTCCTCATTTTGCCCCATTCCATAGCTACAAGCCTGGGTACAGTTCACCAAGAATTGCACTGTATAATTTTCCTGATTGCATAGGTTATGAGTTCTTCTGCATCAGTGGAACTTTAAAACAAATGCTTTTAAGAACAAAAGGTGCCAAACATTAAAAAATCATCTTCTTGTTAGTTAGCAGGGGTATAATTATTATCTGTTAGGCTACAAAAATCAGTAACATGACAGCAATGCTAAAAGCAGAATAGTCTGTTGAGAAAGAAAATGCTATCAGTGACCCTGAAACTTTTCCCTATTGCCACCCCCTACCCCCCATCTTTGAAGCAGGATGTTTCAAATGGCATGCATTAATGGGGACAAAGCAAAAACAAAAGTGTGGGAACAGGTCTGCAGTGGAGCTGCCTCTGCCACTGACCCCGATGCTTCCTTCACTCACATTATACCGGCAGATAGGGTGGGGGCGAACAATGTTATTATCCTTTTTTAATTCTCCAGTGTTTTTTCAATACTGCCTCCCAACTTCTTGCTTACTGCCATCACCACAGTTGCCCCTAATGCTCCTCTTCCATTATTCTTAAAAGAGGCATGGTTTTTACATCAGCAATAGTGATCCAGCTAGTGGATTTAATCACAGTTCAGCTCATGTTCTCTATGACTTTTGTGCTGTGCACTATGTTATAATTCAATTTTTTTAAAAATCAATGTTATCATTGCTGTTTCCCACTAAAAAGCAATTAAAATATTAATTAAAATATTAACAAAATGTTGGTTAAATCCAGGTGGCTAAGTGTGAAACCATCCCCCACCCCCCAGTTGTGGTTGAATAGCATTTCCCTTCAGCACTAGCTGACATAGCCAGTAGTCAGGAATGCTGTGAGCTACAGTCCAATAGTAGCTGGAAAAGATTAAAGAAAGGAGTAAGGTCAAAAATGAGGCACCCAACTTTGATCACATGGCTGGGCACCTCATTTCTGACCTCAAGGAGATCAACTTGCAGCAGCAACGAGGGCACCAGGCATCCACCTAACATTATTACAGAGTGTCCCATGATTTCCTGCAAAATCTAGAGCAATAGGTACTTTTGTTACACCATTTTAAGGGAAGGATAGGGTGGATTTGGTGTGGAACTGGCCTTATGTTGTGAAGACAATCCACACTTGAATCAAGGACTGGCCCTGCATCATGTAGACAGGTCACCATGAGGGGGGGGGGGACACACGACATTTCATTCAGCTTGTGTGGGCATAGCTACTTGCCACACATATGTCTCCTGATACAGGATTCCAGCTATGACCTGTTAATCATATGAAATGTTCTTTTAAAAAATCTAAACTGCGCTTCATCCTAATGGTTTGCAGAGTATGTACAAATGCAAGGCAGAAGAACACATTTGTAAAATAAAATATTTGTAAGCATCTTTACACTTCCTTCAAGAGTTGAGAAGTACCTTATTTTTAAATTTCTAAAATATGAAAATTTAGTTTAATGGATTGATGAATTGGCTGGCTGGTTTTTTGCAGCTTCATTTATATATCGCTTCATATCGCACTATGGGATGTCTAAACAGTTTACAACTGTAAGCTCATTGCCCCCCAACAGCTGAGTACTCATTTTAGCAACTTCGGAAGGATGCAGGCCTGAGTCAAGCCTGAGCCCTGGCTAGTATTGAACTCGCAACCTTGTGGTTTATGAGTGAGTGGCTGCAGGACAGGCATTTAACCACTGCGGCATCAGGGCTCCTGGTTGACTGACTGATTGATTGATTAAAAGACAGAAATTTTCAGTCAATTGAAATTCCTGTATTGCTTCATAGGTCTAGTTAAAATATTTAATTATTTGGGTTCACGTGGCTGTGTTGTGGTGTGATTTCATACTCCAGAATAAAGTGTGATTGATTTTTCTTCACAGCTGTCATGTCAGAAAGGCTAGCCAAAGTGGCTCTCAAGCCGCCAATGTTAATGTTTGGCTTGAACTGTAGCTCCAGAGGAGATCCCATCACTTCCCAAGTTCCTGTATTTCAGACAAAAGATGTCTCAAGATAGCATACCTAGAGAGTAATTGATTTTGTGACATTTAAAGTTAGCCTTTGTTATGGATTGATTATACTACAGTACTTTGAGGCTATGATTTCTATCGTTGTTGCTTAAAGGAGGCCTTCAAAAGTTACTTCTGAAAAGTAATTAATTAGGTAACTCATGGCCATGCTGACTGGGGGAATCTAGGAATTGTGATTCCTCCTAAAAAAAAAAAAAAAAAAGACTTTTCCACATTCTGAAAATGCAACACCATGGTATCTCAGCTGTTGAAAAATATTGTGTTAGATAACTACTGTTTGAATGGTGGACTGTTTTGTTAACAAGATATCAACAATATTATTCTTAGGTTTGATTTAAGCTTCTCAAATGGTCTGGAGCTAGACATACTCAAATCTACTGATATCAAGGGGCTTAGTCATGCCCTCTTTCAGGACCAATGTACTTCTAGTACAATGAATTGTGTAATGAATTTATAATGTACAATGAAATAATTGTAAATTGCATTTAGAAGTGGAGAAATTCAGGATCAATTTTTTACTTAGACATCAACTTCAGAATGACCTTGGGCCAGCCACCAATTCTCAGCCTAGAAAAATAGGGTAACTCATGTTTTCTCTGTAATTAAATATATAACTCTAAGCTGTTGGAAGCACAGTTGGTTACAGACATGACAGAAAGAGACGTATTGGTATAATATGCCATTTTAAAAAGGAATCTGATTCATATTGTAAATGGTTAATGGATGTGTAATTTAATACTGAAGAGGAAATATCCATTTTCAGATGTAGCAGGACTCTGGATCTCCTCCAAAGGTAAACTGAAACTTCTGGGGAAGAACAGCATAGTTGGCAAGGAAGATGCAGATACTTCAAGCTCATATAGTTTGACATCATGTTCAAACAGAATGTCCATCTCTCTTTGTGGAAGCTGCTTAAGAGTTTAATTTCAGCAGGCATTCCAGCTACCATGCCAAATTTGCAGAGCAAAAAAGAACAGTTTGGAAAGGTTACTTTTTCAGACAACAGCTAGTAGTAGTGGGTGGTTTTGATGTCATTGGGAATCTGCTCTGGATTTTAGCCTGAACTTTAAAGGACTTATCAAAGGTGATAGGCAATTTGAGAGACAGGGCTCAGCATCTTTGGATAGATCCTCTGAACCTCAGAATAAAACACAGAGCAGATTCATTGATCCTAATTATATGGAAGACATTTGCTACCACTGACTAAAATTCATGCAAATATGCATTTCCCCCAAACATCTAGTTTGACCATAAAACATTGAATTAATTGGAAAGCATTGAGCAGGAGCTCATTTCAGTATATGCATGCCAAAGCAAAATTTGTGGGTCAAAGGAGGGATAACCATAGTTTTATCAGGGAATCTCTATATAATTCTGTGCCAAAGGATTTTTACAACATAAAATGTTCTTTATGTTGGCTGAATACTTGATCTCTGCCTCTCCTTCATCCTTTCTTTGCAAACATTAATTATGTTTTCATATTGTACATATGCATAGCTTGGAAAAGTTACTCTTTTGGATTACATCTTCTGTATCTCAAGCCATGATTTCCTGGTAAATCAGATTTGAAACCATGGTTTGGAGTTAGTTTATAAACCATGATTGTGTCTGAACCTGATATAAATTCATTATATTTTATATCAGTGTACATGTAATGCAAAGTTATATGTAATAGTGGGAAGGAAAGAAATAGAAATCGCTCAGAGAAAACTTTCTCAAGACTGGTTCACAACAGGAGCCAGTGTTACATTTGCACTGAAGATTAGATTTTGTACTTCCTTATTGTGTTGGAATCATATGAAAACATTTTGCCATCCCAACCATTCTCATCTCATTACTGGCTGCTAGGTTCCTACTTTGCCACCATATTTATATTGCCAATGGAGATTGGAGGTGCCCCCCTGGCTACATTAATTTGACTGTAATTACTGATTACTTTATAATAGATTCTCAAGATTGCCTGTATGAGTCAGAAAAATAAAATTGTCCTAAACAGGAAGGTGACTTTTCAAACATAAAATATTTCCGATTTTGAATTGACAGTGTAGCTAAGGATATCTTCCCTACCCACCCACCCACCCGTGTTAATTTAGCTTATTTAATTCTTCAGTTGAAGAATTAATGTGGCCAGTATATGTTATATATGTGGCCAGTATATGTTATTTATGTAAATATTGTGACCAACATCAGAAACCTGGAACATTTCCCTTAGAGATTACTATTTGTCTGTTTTGAAAAACTGTATTTTAAGAGTACAGTAGTGCAGAAAGTGTTGTTGAATAATCTGAAATACACGTAGTTCTCCATAACCAACTAGTTTTTATTTTTAGAAAGTGAGGAAATGATGAATCTAATTTTCTTGCTCAGAGTTTCAGAGGTCAAAGGAAGGCAGCCTTCCTTGTGAACAGCACCACATTCTTCTAAAATTATCCCTTCTCTCTAGCTGTGAAGAGGAGCAAATTCTCCCCATGATTCACCAAGAAAGGGTCATATAAGATGACAGCAATTTTGAACTCTGGTGAACTGCAAGCAGTCTTCACAGTTATTATACTGAGGAAGAGAATCAGCATCCCTCATCAGCAAAGAGCACCTGGAACCAGGAGCAAACAGACCAAGGCAATTACATTGTCGATTTTGCCAATGTTACGTAAAGTCTATTTATGTGAAAATCTTCGGTCCACACTCAGTGAAAAATTAAATATTCATTTCAAGTGAATGTTGCTTTCTTAATGATTGAAAAGAAAAGATTAAAGAAAGGAGTGAAAACATGAGACCCATTCATTCATGCTGAGACTTGAAATCAGAAGATAAACAAAAGTGAAATCTTCCTGGGTCTTGAAAATGTCCAGCTGAATCTCTATTTACAGAATAATCTGGGTTATACTTCTTGTACAACATAGATTTAGCAATTTGCCTACTGGCAAATCCAAGTCATATCCTTCAACATTTCATAGATTAAAAAAACAGGACATATGTGGCCAAGCAACATCAGTATGTGGTCAAAAGGGAAAAATTTATTGAGGAACAATCCATGTGCTGGGAGAGGCTGCAGCAGTTTGCTTTTGCCTGAGCCTAGTGGGAAGGGGAAGATTCCACCTTTTCCTCTCCTTTCCTTCCTGCTGAGTTAATTGAGCGCAAACTACTTTTGCACTTTGAACTCTGTTTGCAGCAACTGAAGTAAGAGAAGGAAAAACAGGGAAAGTGGGAGGAGGAGAAAGACACTGGGACACTTTAAAAGCTGCTGAAATGGGGGAGATGTCAGAGGATTAATTGGGATTGTTCCTGGGACAGCTGGAGACTTTGCAGCCTCATACCTTGCACTTTTGTTGTCCTTACATGCTAAGGATACCTTCTTGGGCTACTAGTTTTATTTTATCAAGCCTGGTCATGTTCTGTTCACTCACTTTTTACAGGGCATCCAGATATCACATTCAATTTGTCAGTGGCTTAGAACAGGGGTAGGCAACCTTTTTTGGTCCTGGGCCGGTCCCCCAACGTCCTCGTCTCCACTGGGCCGAGGGGGGGGAATGGTGGCGCACATGCACTCATGCGCACACGTGCACATGCCGCCACCGTGCGCGACCCCATGTGTGCTGCCGCAGCCGCTGCCGCTGCAGCCGCCACCGCTGTGCATGCGGCCGCTGCCGCCTCCATGTGCGCCGCAGCCACCATTTTGAAAATCAAAATGGCGGCCGCAACGCATTTACGCATGCGCAGGAATACTGCACATGTGCAAACGAATCGCGGCCACCATTTTGGAGAAATGGCGGCACGCAGCAGTGGCGGCGGTGGTGGTGGTGGCGGTGGTGGTGGGGTCCCATCCCCGCCCCATCCCCGTCCCATTGCTGCATCATCCGGCATCATCCCCATTCTTTTGAATGCCGGATTCTTTTGGGAATTACATTGCTGCCGCGACCAGAACGATACCGGAATGATGCTGCTTTCTGCATGCCGGTAAGTAAGGAACCGCAATGGGACGGGGATGCGACGGGGATGGGACTGCTTTAGGCCCCGTGTGATAACGTCCATTGAGAAGGAGTTGCTTTTCCTCTAATTCTGCTGATGAAAAGAGGTCCATTTACAGAATGGCACTTTCGGATTCTGGCCATAGACTCTCACTATTTTCTGTGTTCTCCTTCCATGAGAGGAAATTAAAAGGTTTTTTCCCCCTCCCCAGCTCCAATTTTGGTTCTTTGTTTTTCTTTCAGTTATAAAATAAATTTAGAACATGGCGTAGATAGAAAGGCACGGTTGAGCATATTCATTGCTCCTCTGCCTTTGAACAAAATGTTTCCTCTTTGCAGATATGAGGTGCATCCATGGCTGTGTCTGCACTGCAGAAATAATCAAGGTTGAGACCACTTTAACTGCCATGGCTCAGTGCTATGGAATCCTAGGACCTGTAGTTTATTGTAGCACCAGAGCTCTCTGACAGAGAAAGCTAAATATTTCACAAAACAACAAATCCCAGGATTCCAACTGTATTGAGCCATGGCAGTTAAATCGGTGTCAACCTGGATTATTTCTGCAGTGCAGATGCAGTCCAGGTTCCATAGTTACATCAGTTTGGTCCCACTTGAACTACCATAGCTCCATCATCTTATGGAATCATAAGATTTGTAATTTACTGAGATACTTAGAATTTTATGCTAAAAAGCTCTACTGCACCAACTTGAATAGCTGTATTTGGCTCTCTGGTTTGCTGTTGTCCCTCATTTCTGACCTATGGTGAAATACAGTGGTGTAGTAAAATGATTTCCTTATATAAAATAGCAAAATTAAGGTTTGCTTTTTGAAATATATATTTAGATATTTTCAAGCCATGAAATGTTGAATTTGTAAATAAGCACTGTATTGACTCTGTTGTTGCTGTTGTGCCTTCAAGTCGTTTCCAGCTTATGGCAATCCTAAAATGAACCCTATGGGGTTTTCATGGCAAGATTTCCCCAGAGGAACTTTGCTATTGCCATCCTCTGAGGCTGAGACAATGTGATTTGCCCAAGGTCACCCACTGGGTTTACACATCTGAGCTGGGATTCGAACCCTGGTCTCCAGAGTCATAGTCCAATGCTCAAATCACTACACCACACTGCACTTATTTACCCTCAGTATTATTTTTATTTTTTCTCCTTATCAAAACAAACAAACCTTGATTGCTACAGGAAGAGACACAGCATTAATATAGATTACTGTGGCATTTTTTAATATAGATGCCTGTTACCAACAGCTCCTCTACTTGCTGGGAGTTATTTAATAATTCCACAGTAGCAACTGCAGCTTATCCTCATGAATGGCTTTGTCATCTCTTGAAACCACTCGGCCGGACCTCTGATTATAGATTTCATGTGTGCAGCATAATAATTGCCCTATCTTCACCACAGAATTGGACAATTTACCATGGGATGAACTCAGCAATCATTTGACTGAGTGTGCAAAAACTTTCCATCTCCCCCAGAGTTTCAGTTAATTTCATCTCAGAACAGTCTGAGTTTTGTTTTGGTGTTTCCATTTAAAAAGGACGTTACCACACTTGCAGCAAGAGAGCGGTGAGAAAGTTGGTCGG
>CM034701.1:244636537-244661368 GCA_020142125.1 Phrynosoma platyrhinos
GGCAGCCCCAAGTAGAGCATGTTACAGTAGTCCAAATGGGATGTAACCGAGGCACAAGTTTAAGGTGTCCAAATGCACTCCTGGCCACTGCTGAAACCTGGGCATCCAGGCTCAGATCTCAGTCCATTAGCACACCCAAGCTGCAAACCTGAGATTTCAGGGGGAGTGTGACCCCATCTAACACAGGCTGAATCCTTATTCCCTGAGCTGCCTTCCGACTGACCAGGAGCATCTCTGTCTTGTCTGGATTAAGTTTCAATTTGTTTACCCTCATCCAGTCCATTACTGATGACCAACACTGGTTTAGGACCAGGACAGCCTCCTTGGATTGGAGTGGAAAGGAATAGTAGAGTTGAGTGTCATCGGCATTTTGATGACACCGCACCCCAAAACTCTGGACAGCCTCTCCCAGCAACAAAGAAAAAGGAAGAATATAAATAAAACTACTGTAATTGAAATAAATGCAGTCGACTCTCCGTTTCCGCGGGGGATCCGTTCCAGACCCACCCACCCCTGCAAAAAAGACTTGCCAATATTCAAGCCCCATAGGCTTGAATGGGGTGTGCCTCCCATTGATCTTAACAGAGGTCGCCTCTCCGTGAATATTCAAAACCACGGACCTAAAGTCCGCGAGAACAGAGGGGCGACTGTACTAGTACAAGCATGTTTAGGCTGCAGTAGAATAAGCTGGACCCATCTGTTAGAACTCCATAAGTATGTACTGAAGACTACAATTTCAAAAGGGCTCTCATGTTGCTTTTGAATTTGTTTTGATTATCATTAAAAGAATGCTTTTAAAGAATATTAGGCATGTTGTTTTAACAAAATACAGCTTTTTATTGAATCCCAGTTTTTTTACAAAATAGTGTGGGATGCAACACATAACCTTATTTGGAACACAGTTCCATTATATCAGTTACTTAGGGCCTTTACAGACTGCCAGAAATAATGCATCCTGAGACCACTTTAACTGTCTTGGCCCAGTGCTAGGGAATCATGGGAACTAGTTTTTTTCTGAGTCATTGGGCCTTCTCTGTCAAGGAGCTCTGGTGCCACAATAAACTACAGTTCCCATGATTCCCTAGCACTGAGTCAGGGCAGTTAAAGTGGTCTCAAGCTGCATTATTTCTGGCAGTCTGTAAGGGATCCAGCCAAAGCACCCAGTAGAGTTTCTCCAACTAGTGCTCTGGCCAGAAGCCCACCTTCCTCCCCTTTTGCTGCTCTGGGAAAGGAGTGGAGGAATGAAGCATGCACAGATGGTGCTTCTGGGTATTGGCTGAGTCCCAACCTCTAATCACAGCCAGTACTTGTGACTGCTACCTGACAGTGGCTGGTTTCCCCCTTTCCATCTCTTTCCTGTACAAGGAGGGTCGGGAAGGAGACATTCTCCTTGCAGTCAGTGCCTGCAAACATTGGCTGAGAGTGGCAGCATGCTGATTAGATAGAGAGAAAGGGTGGCAGGGGGAGAACCCCTGCAGCTATCACCCATCAATATTTGGAGATAATACTGGGATTTCTCTCCCTGTAGCCTGTAGGGACAAGCATAATCCTCTTTGGGCCATACTGGGGCCCGAGGTTCTCCCTCTGCCCATGACTTAGTTCGTGAAAGATTGAGCATTCCTGAGCATGATCTCTTTGGGGAACCTGCTGTGGTATAGCATACTTTCAGGTATAATGAAAAAAAACATACAGGTATGCACACACACTCAACAGACTAGAAGACTGATAGAAATTTACCATATGCTCTGATCTCTGGTGACAGCATTTGCATGGAGAGAAACTGAAGGTACCAAATTAATCCTTGTCCTACTAGTGGCAAATTTGGTTGCAGCATTCACAGAAGAGCTAGACTGGCAAGGTAAATCCTTTACGACATTGTCACCTCAAGATGTTTAAACAGTGTTTCTGAGTTTCAGCCACAATCTTCTTTTGCGCGCGCACACACACACACACATTAAGAGGGAAATGCCCCCAAAATCTATTGTATTTTGCCATGTGGTACATTTTCAATTCACACAATGAGATTGTATTGGAGCAAAAAAGATCCCATTTTGTGGATGAAACAGAATGCAGAGAAACTGGAGTGCTTTGAATGAGAAATGTTCTCTTTCCTTCTTGGAATGTGGGAGAGCAGCAAGCGCACATTCATTGGATCCTATCCAGGTAGGACCAAATAGATATTGGCATCATGAAAAACAGGGATAGAAGAATCTGCTTCAGACATCCCCAGGCAGTTAATCTCAAGTAGCGAGAGTTGACATTTGGGAATGTTCAGGGCCAAAAAAGGATGGACACAAAGACACATTGTTAGAAACCTTTGGCTTACTCTTCACAAAAAGCATTTTTACCACATAATTTTTAAAACAAATAGGCATGGCATATATTCAAGACATGGACATAAAGAATACTAGTAAAGTGGATTGATTTGTCTAAACCTACTACTCCTGTCAGGGGCATATCAGGAATAACATGAAGCCTTGGGGGATCTGGAGTTAGGGCAGGGACAGGCAACCTTTTTGAGACCTGGGCCAAGGGGGGGGGGAATGGCGGTGCACATGCTAATGCGCGCATGTGCACCCTCCTCCGCTGCGTGCGGCCGCCGCTACAGTGACCGCCGCCGTAGCGCGCGTGGCCACAGCCACCACAGCGCATGTCACGGCCACCATTTTGGAAGTCAAAATGGCAGCCGCGACACGTTTGCGCATGCGCACGAGTACTGCGCATGCGCAAATGCATCACGACCGCCATTTTGACTTCCAAAATGGCGGCCGCAACATGCACCGCCGAAAACGCACCCCGACGGCGGTGCGCAGCGGCGGCGATAGCAGCAACCTTTGGCCTGGGCCGGTAAGTCCAGGGCCCAGGGCCTTAACAGGCCCCCGGGTCATAGGTTGCCAGTCTCTGAGTTAGGGTCTAGTCTCCAGGTTCTTTTGTTTCAGAACATCAGTGAGCCTGCAGAGATTTTGTGAACTCACAAGGTGCTTGCCGTTTGACAACAGGGACACAAGAGTGATACCTAGAGTCACTGATAAGCTGGCTGCCTTTGAGGACATGCAGAGTACAGCCCCAAGTAGCATAGACCCATTGAATCAGTAGTTACTTAATATATCAGTACTTTGATTGATTGAGTGGGACTGTTTCGGCTGGAATTGATAGTAGGATTTGGGCCTGTTTGCTGAGCAACTTTGAATGACACTGCAAGGATAGTTGTAACATAGATAAATAGCTGGTTAAGTTCAGAAACGTATAAAGGTTGAGTATCCCTTATCCAGAATTCCAAAATACTCCAGAATCTAAAACGTTTTAATCTACAACACAAAGTAGAGCAGTTCATGTCTATATAGGTTGAGTGTCCCTTATCCAGAATTCCAAAATTTGAAATACTCCAAAATTCAAAATTGTCCACGTGGGTGGCTGAGATAGTGACACTGCTCCTTCCTGATGGTTCAGTGTTTACAAACTTTGATCCATGCACAAAATTATTAAAACTACTGTGTATCAAATTACCTACAGGCTGTGTGTATAAGGTGTATATGAAACATACATAAATGTAGCATTTAGAGTTGGCTGCCATCTCCAAGATATTTCATTATGTATATGCAAGTATTCCAAAATCCAAAAAATAAAATTAAAAAAAATCCAAAACTCTTCTGGTCCTGAGCATTACGAATAAGGGAGACTCAACCTGTACTGTATATGTCTGGTAACAAATGCCAAGAAAGTCAGGAAAATAAGGCACAAGTTTGACAGTGTTTCAATGCTAAGGCTTCATATCCTCTAAAGATATTTACCTGGACAGGCAACCTGGTGCATCACAGGAAGTCCAGATTGCTTCCATTGTGGCGACAATACCACTTTCCACAACAACTGGAAGAAGGTTTGCTACTTCCAAACTGACATGGTGGTGCCTTTCACCAGAATAAGTTTCCTCCCTCTTTGAATTCTGTAGTAGGGCCGACATATGAGAAAACCAGGGGGTGTTGTACATCTTGTAGGAAATTTGCTTGCAATAACTGTAGCATCAAAATGACATGGTCTGGTTGTGTCTTGTAGCTTATTTTGTTGAGATGATGCTTCACTGGGTAGAATTCCTTCAGCACAGGCTGTCTTGCTATTGCAGGATTTGGGAAGGTCCTTCCCTCTGCCAGTTCCCCAAATCCCATTAAACCCCTTCCCCCCACAAATTGGGTGTGTGTGTCTGCAACCTAGCAGAAGCACTCAGTATCCCCAAATACCTCTCATTTAATCAGATTCTACCTCAGAATGGCAATAGTAACCATTTTGAGAGGGATTCTGAAGAAAAATGGAAGTATTTTGAAAGGTGGGTGTGTGACCCCATGGGGTAGGGGGCGAGAATTGGCTCCTGGCCTCCACTCAGTTGCAAATAATAATAATAATAATAATAATAATAATAATAATAATAATAATAATAATAATAATAATTTATTTATATCCCACCTCTCCAAACATATCGAAGCGGCTAACAATAATAAAACAGCATTAAAATACAGTAAAACATCATATCCCATAAACCCTCCTATCCACAACAAAAGTACATCACTGTGCTAATGGGTAGTCAGTTATCCATAACAGCATTAATGCTAGCTGTCTTTTGTTTTCATTCACAGTTTCATGACTGTTTTTCAGGGGGAAGTAGCATTATTTTTAGAATAACAGTAATCATTTGACAGAAAAGGAAATTGTCAGAGACTCAGAGCAAATGTTCCATCTTACGTGAACATGTGTTTCCTGGAGCTATATGTTTGGATATTGTGGAATATTCCTCATTCTAGAGTCACAAATGCTCTGGTACACATAGGGCATGCTTTTCCCTGAAATACAGCGTAATCAGATGTGAAGGGGGGAACCCCAGAAATCACTAGTGCATGTTTTTAGCTAGCTACAAGAGAATTAATGGCAAAGGTGGATTGTGAGTGTGTCAGCCTCATAGCAATTGAGTCTTTTTTTGGGATACATAATCAGTTTTCTCTTGTGTCCCTTTACTTCCATTTTCAGCCGGCATAGGTTCTCTTGGCCACAAATAAACTCTTGATAGTCTTTCAAAGAATCTTTATTTTTTCTTTACAGGAACTGTAAGCTGCACACTCTTCTTGGCAGTCAACAGCTTGTATTCTTCAAGTGATGATGTTATAGAACTGACACCAACAAATTTCAACAGGGAAGTTATTCAGAGCGACAGCTTATGGCTAGTAGAATTCTATGCCCCATGGTATGTTGTAATTGAATCATGTGTTTTGGAGAATAATTACTAGGGATATTCTGTTGGCAACTTTTTCTGTGTATAGTGACCTCCTCCTCTAGCCCTGGAATGTCTCGCTAGAACCATTAAAATCATCAGTTGAACTGGTCAGGTGTATGTGTAGCACTGCTTGGAATAGTTACCATTTTGGACCACAGCTCCCAGCATCCCCAGCCAGCATGGCCATGTGAGCAGTGGGAGCAGGTTCAGACATATTGGCCTTGATCATGTCCATTTCTACCGATGGCCACATGTATAAAATTAATGAAAGAGGTCCTTATTTGTGGAATTATGGGAAACACAAACCGGTTTCAGGTTACCAGTCCCATAGAAATGACTGTGCATACTCCAAATGAGTAATAGTAAACTTATGACTACTGATTGTTATAGCTAGGAGGTGCATCTCATCTGCACAGCATTGTAAATGAGCACAGTTCCTTTTTCTTAGCCCACCTCCAAGGCAGAAATGTCTGTTTGGCTCTTCGGTCTGCCGCTTGAACAACCTAGTTGTAGTTTTGTACATCATTACTATACTAAAGTTAAAAGCACAGCTGGGTTTAAGGTGGCAGTCTTCAGCCATTTGGCTAGGTCTTCTATTAAACATGGTTGAATCTTAGCAAATTCAGTATTGTGCATCTTCAAACATGTACCTCCCTTTCCATAGATACATGATATGGGAATCTCTGTTTTAAACTGCTTTTTGTGTTGTATTTTGCTAACTACCAGCTCACCAAATATACAGTCATCCCTCCAAATTCATGGGGGATCCATTCCGGACCCACCCATCCTGTGAATTTGAACTTTCATGAATATTCAAGTCTCATTGTCCTCAATGTCAGCGCCATTGGGGACAATGGGACTTGAGTATTTCTTTCCCTCCTTCCCCTCACCCCTGGGAAGGCCGGAGTGGCAGAGAAATGGCTGTGCTGGCCACCTCCAGGGATGAGACAAGGCCAACACGACCACCTTCAGGGCCAAGGCAAAGCTGCGCCAAAAGTCTCCAGGGCCAAAGCAGGGCTGTGCTGGCCGCCTCCAGGTATGAAGCAAAGCTGTGCCAGATACTGCAAAGCCGCACGGCCAAGGAAAGGCTGGCACAGAAAAGGAGGGGAGGGAGGGAGTCGTGGGCTTGCCATTTGTGAGTAATCGAAACCGCGAATAGCAAGTCCATGAATCCAGAGGGATGACTATAGTTGTAAAGAGATTATCAACTGGTAGCCTGATGTTCCACGAAAAACCTATTTTCTGTGGCATGTGAAGAAAATGGTAGGCTGGGTGTAGCCTGTTCTCTCACGTTCAGGTTCTCTGTTAAATAACGAGAAGAAGGAAGGAACCATTTACATTTGGGTCATAGCACAGAAAAATTGCCTCCTTGGGGCTGCAACTCCTAGAATCTGAGGGCCATGTTGGATTGCTCATTCTGGGAGTTGCATTTCCCAAAGAAACATTTCCAGATTCAGGTTTGGTTGCCCAAGGTTGGAGAAATCACAATATTACCCTTGGACCCCTAGTTTACAGTGAGTCTTTACTGCTGTTTTATGTTCTTAGCTAAGCATAGAGAATGAGTGTGGTGTAATGATTTGACTGTTGGACTATGACTCAAGACCAGGGTTTGAATACCTGCTTGGCCATGGAAACCTAGGTGGGTCACACTTTCTCAATTTCAGAAGACGAAAGCAAACCCCGTCTGAACAAATCTTGCCAAAATTACTCTGTGATAGGTTCACCTTAGGGTTGCCATCAGTCTAAAATGACATGAAGGCACACAACAAGAACAAACATAAGGTGTCACCTTTTTTCCTGACAGAAACAGCAGCAAAGAGTTTATGGCATCTTAACAACTAACACAGGGGTAGGCAACCTTTCCCCTTTAAGGGCCGAGGGACTTCAACTCCCAGAATCCCAGGAGCTATTGGCCAACATGGGACTATTGTCCAACATGGCTGAGGCTTCTGGGAGCTGAAGTCCCTCGGCCCTTGAAGGAGAAAGGTTGCCATATTTTATCTAGCGTAAGTTTTCATTGAGCCCAAATATTCTAAGGGAATCAGATCCATCTGATCTTGGAATGAAGCAAGGTCAGCTCTGGTTTGTATTTGGATGGGACACTGCCAACAAATACCAGGTGCTGTAGACTATGGGGAGTTGCAGACTGCCAGAAATAGTGCAAATTGAATCCACTTTTAGGGTTAGGGTTAGTGCTAGGGAATCATGGGAATTTTTTTTTCTGAGACATTGAGTCTTCTCTGTCAGAGAGTTCTGGTGCCACAATAAAATACAGTTCCCATGATTCCCTACCCTATCCCTTAAAGTGGACTCAATTTGCACTATTTCTGGCTTTCTGCAACCCCCCTATATTTCAGAGGAAGGGATTGGCAATGCCACATCTTTAGTATTCTGTCTAAGAAAACCCTATGAAATTCATGGGGTTGCCATAAGTCAACAGGCGACTTGAAGACATGCGCGTGCACACACACACACACACACAAGTTTTCATTGACAGTCTGGTTTTTAGTATTTAAAATCCCACTAGACCCTTGTTTTTATTGCCACAGATCAACTTGGCTATTTCCCTCATCAAGAAATCTTCTGGACCAAGGATCTGTGCCATTAGCAAGCAGAAATTCCAGTGATACTTCATCTTCCAGTATGAAAATGCTGTGATGGAACCATATCAATTGAATTTCTGCCTTCTATTCATCTGTTGAAAAGGAGAGCTTCTATTTTGGGGAATCTTTTCTCTTAAATATATGATACTTCCCTCGACTTGGTGCTTCTTTAAGCTTGCTCTACAAGTCTGAGAAATGCAGCCAGCAATGGGCATTGGTACCAAACAGAATGGAGCAGTAAAGGATTAATATCCAACCTTTGGCATTCCTTAGATTTCTCTTCATTGCTAATTGTGCAGCTTAATGATATTCCTCTAGGATGTAATCTTTAGAGGATGCAAAAGGCTGGCAGTTCATCTGCAGAGAGCATTGGGTATTTGGATTTGTACTGGGAGGATTTATATGGGGCTTGGAATAAACAGTGTTTTTAAATTTGCTTATGTTCCTCTCTCTCTACAAGGTGTGGTCATTGCCAGAGGCTGACACCTGAATGGAAGAAAGCTGCCACAGCACTAAAAGTGAGTAATATATCTAAAAGGAAAATGTCTTTATATGGAGCCACACCATTGGTCCATCTAGCTCAAATACTGCCTATGGCACTTTCCCAAACCTACCTGTGTTTGTGGATTGTTCGCATTTGGCATTTCCTGCATGAAAAGTATGGGGGGATGCAGACCAGGGCGTCCAGGACGCCCTGGTCCGGAGCGCCGCAGGCCATGGCAGCCCCACCGCGGCGCTCCGACAGCGTCCCTGAAAGGAGTGCCAAATTGGCGCTCCTTTCATAAGTCAGGGAAAGTGCGCCCTAAAAGCGTAGGGCGCACTTTCCCTGACTTATCCTCCGCAGCGCGTCCGGTCGCTGCGGAGGGAGGTTGCCTTGGAAGCGCCGGCCGTGCGGATGGCCGGCGCTTCCAGGGGTGACCTCAGGGAGAGGAAGGGGCGCTGAACGTGCGGCTGCCCCTCCTCTTCCCTGCCCGGAAGACAACTATTAGTCGTCTGCCGAGGCAGTATGTTCCCTGCCTCAGAACTATATCACTTTTTTACTTGATGGTTGGAAGGCTATCATTGGCTGCCTCTTATTTACCTTTATTAGATAATATAACATATTATATTATATTATTTATAATATTATGTTACAGTCAGTCCTCCTTATCTACAGATTCTTTTATCCACAGATTCAAGTATCCACAGCTTGAAAATATTCCAAAAAATAAATTTCTAAAAAGCAGACCCTGATTTTGCCACTTTATAGAAGGGACACCATTTTACATTGTATTTAATGGGACTTGAGCATCCACAGATTTTAGTATCCGTGGAGGTTCCTGGAACCAAACCCAAGCAGATAGCAAGGCTTCATTGCATTTATATTTATTTTATATTAGCTTTGTTTTAAAATTCTGGAGATGTAAGTGACATTTGGGATTGTAATTGTAGATCTGACTCCTGTTGGGGAGTTATGAATGTGTAAGCAACATAGTTAATGTGCCACGCAGTGAATCCTGTCCCAATCCCACTTACTGGGAAGCAGCTGCTGCAGTTGATGGGGCTCCTTTCATCTGTCAATCAAGAAGCAGCTGACTGATATTCCCACCCCTTTGGACAAATTATCTCCAGTGGAACATGCAAAAGCCTGTAAGGTTCATGTTTAAAAAGGCAGTCTATAAATAGATATATAAATAAATGGAAAACAATCAATATTTTTAGGCCCAAGTTTTGATGTTGTGCTTCTGGTCTAAGAGACCAGTTTGTTTTTTTGCAGTAGGAACAGATGTAAGTGCCCCTATTTTCCAACTATTCTCTCTGATTCTTTGCCTACAGATAGATTACTTTGTAGCATCCAAATTGGTAAACTCAACATGGTGGTTTTCAGTTCTATAGCTGCATCAGATTTGAAACATTACCTCTATGGTAATTTGAAGTGTTATTGAAACTTTATACTGAGCAGTTATTTCATTTCCCTTCTGTGTTACTATGACTTTATAGTTTTGTGACTGACTTCACAGTTGTATTGCTATCTAGGTTATGTTGAATACTCTCTTTCTTATTTCTTCAGAGTTGCTGTAGTTGAACTTCACTGTTTAATTGGCAAGTGGTTAAATCTTTTAAATTTTGAAAACGTTTTAAATCAACACTTCATATAAACATGAGTACATCATTTTAAAATTCTCCAGACATATTCTGCCCAAGTGCATCTATTTTGCAAGCTTAATTGATGGATGAATTGAATGATTTCTAACAGCAAGTCAGATTTCTTTTATTAGATAACAGCACATCCTTGTTGCATTTTATCATTATAAATACTTATATGAAATAGGTTAAGCTGAAAGAGTGGTGGGATGCTATGTGGAAAAGCAAGCCACTTTTAAAAATTGTCCATTGCTGGGGAGTGCATTGAGCACAGGAGTGTCACTTAAGCTTATTTCTTTGCAGATGAATCAGTCATTGGAACAGATCTTGACAAATGTGGTGGCATAGTAACAAATTAATTTACTCACAGTAGAGACAGAGTACTTGTCTGGAAGATTTTCTGTGATCACAGTACCTTTACCAAGTTAAATGCAGTCACATCCATAGGTTCTTTGGAGCTGGTCATCACCTACTTAGAAGACAGAAGATTTTCTTGGATTGATTTAAACCAGTGGTTCTCAAACTGGGGCAGGACCCAGGGGGTGCACGAGAGTTGCTCGGGGGGGGGGGCATGAGACCTGGAGGCCCTGGTCCCTGCTCCTCCACTTCCCAAACTTTTTCTTTCCTGGAGGGGAAGACAGAGACAAGGAGGGCACCTGGAGCAGCCGCCTCTACCTGAGAGAAGGGAGGAAGAGGAAAGCAGGGCAGCTTACTGGATCATGGCCACCATTTCTTTTTCCCCCATGTGTTCCATCACTGCCCAGTTCTCAGATGAGATGCTACTGCCTGAATATGTTCATGTATACTTATGAATATATGGATGTGTCAACAAAAATGCACACACCAAACAAACAAAATTTACTACATCAAACAGAGGGGCACAGCGTCAACATGTAGATGCAAAGGGGATCACGAGGACAAAATGCTTGAGAACCTCTGCTTTAAACATTCTTGCTTTTTTTCATCCCTCCTTACAGTTACTTTTCTATGAGCTAGAAGTAACTTTTAGTTGAAGAGAAGTTTATTGATTCAAGAACTACTCAAGTTTGTGAGTAGTTTGCTTATTACAATAGTATAGTCCACATTCAGCAAAATACCCTGTTTCTCCCTACCTTTTAGATTTTGTTTGTTTGTTTGTTTTTCAAATGCACTAATCCTAACTAATGTAAAGCTCTTCCTTGCTTATAGGGTGTTGTGAAAGTAGGAGCAGTTGATGCAGATAAACATCAGTCCCTGGGTGGTCAATATGGTGTCAAGGGATTTCCCACTATCAAGATATTTGGCGCCAATAAGAACAAAGCAGAAGATTATCAAGGTACTCTTTTAAGTGGTGCATTTTTTGTAAACAGTGAATTGAACTCTAGTCCACAGAAGCTAATGCTATAATATATATAAGATGCCACAGGAATCTGTTCGTTTTGCAGCAATAGTCTAACTTTGCTATCACTTTTAAGAATTTATTATTGTTGATTCTTGTGTTCTTAACTGAGGAAAACAACTATAAGGCCTGACAAGTTAGGAGAGGTAATTGTATTGTATTTTGTAGTATAATGAAATTGTGGGAAGACTATTTTAATATCTGTCCTTTGCTTCAGGGATGAACCTAGAGCATTCCCTTCCCTACTTTCAAAGATATAGCTGTGTTAATCTGTAGAATCGGTATGTAGAGAGATCTTGTAGCACCTTTGAGACTAACTGAAAGTAAGAAATTGGTAGCATGAGCTTTCATGCATCTGAGAAAGTAGACTGAAGTCTATGAAAGCTCATGCTGCCAATTTCTTTCTTTCAGTTAGTCTCAAAGGTTCTACAAGACTTCCCTACTTTGGTAGTGTTTCAGCTGGAGCAAGGAACATTGTGATGAAGGTCTGCTACAGAATAGATTTTTAGCCTCGGGTCAGATGGACTCTTAGCAAGTTTGTCAGGAATCACCTGCCAGATCTCCCTGCTGGCAAATGACTTTCAGTCTAATTGCCCATATGCTGTTGACAGGCTCAGACTCACTCAGCTGTTCTTTGCCCCCTCACGCTCTTGCTGAAAATATCTCCCTTAAGTAATTTGAAAAAAGTCAGTGGTACCAGAGGGTTTTGGAAAGTTTGATTAATATGTGTGTATGTGAGGGAGAGAGAGTTAGGGAGAGTAAACTTAATCCTTTCCCCTCAAGGGGTGGTCTTCTGCTCCCTGAAAATGCCTCCCTTTGGTCAAATTCTTGTTGTTGTGTGCTTTCAAGTCGTTTCTGACTTGTGGCAACCCTATCACGGGGTTTTCTTGGCAAGATTTGTTCTGAAAGGGGTTGCCTTTGTCTTCCTCTGAGGCTGAGAGAATGTGACTTATCCAAGTCATCCAGTGAGATTCCATCGCTGAGTGGGAATTCAAACCCTGGTCTCCAGAGCCATAGTCCAGTGCTCAACCTACTACACCACATATTAACAAACTTTTCATTGAAACCAGTGGTGGTATTTTAGAAATTTATCATGCTGGGGGAGGAGACATTGGGGTTCTCCTGTCTCCTGTCTGTGGTCTAAGATGAGAGAATGTGGACAGGGAGAGACATCTCTGCTGTAGGAGCACCAATTTTGTCAAATGCACAGTTTCCTCTAGGGCTCTTTAATGACTGTATTAGTCTTTCTGGCAAATGTAATTTCTCCTGGTACATGACTGTAGTAGTTGTTAGTGGCTTTTTCTCCCTGCTGGGGAAAGGATTGAGGTACCTTTCAAATCAATCACTGGAAAGTGTGGCTAGCTGCTGACCTGTTGGGTGTCTGGACTTTGCTGTTTACCATTTTGTCATTCTCTTTTGACTCAGGGGCCAGGACAGGTGATGCTATTGTTGACGCTGCTTTAAGTGCTCTCCGGTCACTAGTAAAAGATCGGCTCGGTGGCAGAGGAGGTGGCTATAGTTCTGGAAAACAGGTACCTATAGGCAATAACAACATATTCCAAAGACCCACTCTTCATAAGCATACTTTCTAAGTTTATTGCCAGAAAAATTACCCTTTGGACTACAACACCCAGAATCCCCACATTCTGGGAAGTGTAGTCCAAAGAAGTAAATTTTTCAAGCTCTGGTGGTTCTGCATAAGTGCTAGTAATTGGGACAATACTTTCCAGTGGTGGTTTAAAATGCTTAATTTTTCATGTTGGAAGATGTAATGGCTTACAAGGTAAATGTTTTCAAAAACATGCCCACAAATGAAATTACAAAGTAAGGATCCTGGAAACAGACAGCTGGTACTCCAGTCTACATGGCACCCTGATTAGGAGTTGTGTGGCTTGACAATATACCAACACACACAGAGAAGGAGGGAGGGCGGGCTCTGTTTTGTTGTAGTCAGCAACCAGAGCCCCATGTGTAGTACTGGATCTGATGTAAGCATGTTCTGAACAAATTTGGGATGGTCTGTTTGTGTGTTTCAAAACTACAGAGTAGCCATGAAAGTGGAGGCTCAGGGAAAAAGGATGTGATTGAACTAACAGATGATACCTTTGATAAGAATGTCCTGAACAGCGATGACATCTGGATGGTAGAGTTTTATGCTCCTTGGTGTGGACATTGCAAAAAGTAAGTAAGGCACTCATCATTTGAAGTAATTTTAAATAAGTTGAATTAAATTTTAGGTGTGGATTTTCTTTCTGCATATAGACATAAGTAATAGTTTCTTGAGTAAGTTAATTATAAATTAGGTTAATGACCTGGCATGAGGATGCAAATAGTGCACTCTTTAATACAGAGGTAGGCAACCCAAGGCCCGGGGTCCGGATGTGGCCCCCAAGGCCTTTGGACCGGCCCCAGGCTGGTCCTGCCGCTGCCGCTGCGGCCACCTCTGCCCTCCCGCCATGATGATATTGATTACTGTTGTTATTACTTGTTCTTGACAAAATCTCCACAGGGGTTTTGCCATGGCTTTTCTGGGGCTGAGAGAGTGTGCATGCATATTTTTTTTATTTTTTTAAAAATAATTTATTTATTTATTTATGGTGCTTCGGCCCCCCAATTGTCTGAGGGACAGCAACCCGGCCCCCGGCTCAAAAAGCTTGCCTACCCCTGCTTTAATACATGTTAGACTTGCTGATTTAAGGTATTTAGGTAGAGGAGTGCAGTCTGAATTGCAGCTCAGCTTCTTGACTGCTAGCAATGGTTGAACTGCATTAAATTAGGTTTCTCCTCTCTTTGTTTGCCCTTCTGTTATCACAAATGAATCTAAGGGGGGAAGCAGATGGCTAAAAGGGCCGTTTTGGTGGCAAGGAAGGGGAGGGGCAGCACGCCGCACGGTGGGTGCCCCACCCCCTTCCCGAAGGCATTGTCGGAGCGCCAGCCCCTCCTCACAGCTGGCGCTCTGACGATACCTTCCCGCTGCAGCGTTCGCATACGCTGCGGCGGAAGAGTCGCCAAAGGTGCACCGCCAGCCTTTTGCGGCGCACCTTCGGCGACTTGTGGAAGGAGCACTATTTTAGCGCTCCTTCCAGGGGCAGCGAAGCTGCGCTGTGGGGCTGAGGTGTGCGGATACCTCGGCCCCGTGGCGCAGCTTCCCCGGGGCGGCCCATGGCTGCCCGTCTGCTTCCCCCCTAAGAGAAAGACTGCTGGAAATTATTTTAGAATATTTGACAGTCTTTCTAATCTCACAAATGTATCTGTGTTACTAATTTTTTTTTGTGGTGGTGACGATGATACGTGTATTAATAACACTGTTAAGAATAGTAATAGGTCAGTATGGTTACCCATCTGCCTACCAGTCTCAACTAATTTTTTAGCTCTACCCTGTACATTGGAAGTAACTGTTGTTCTTCAGTCCCTTTTCAGGCTTGAAGAAAGATTGTTGTTTTGTTTTAATTTCCACATAACATTATCAGTTACCAGTGATCTAGGAAAGGAAGAACCCACCAATGTTCTGACAGATAAGAACTTTTTTCCCACAGTTTAGAGCCAGAATGGGCAGGAGCTGCAACAGAAGTGAAAGAGCAAACCAAGGGAAAAGTGAAGTTGGCAGCGGTAGATGCCACAGTCAACCAGGTGTTAGCAAGTCGATATGGGGTGAGTAACTGCAGCAGGCAGTGTCAGTTTTCTTTCATGTGCTGTGATTTTTTTTCACAGAGAGGGGTTCTTTAATTTATTATTTTAAGCACTTATGTGATGTAAAATAAAGTAAACCCTATGTCAGTGCACAACTAGTTTGTTTGTACCAGGTCAGGATTTTTAAGACTAAAGCATATGTATGGAATAAGTTCATATTTTTGCATGTGGCCCCCACTGTTTGAAAAAGTTGAATTACACAAAAGTAAAACTGGCTACAATGCACCTGAAACAGACTTAACTTTGATTTTTAAAACCTATAGTACCTAGATGGCTTTGTCTTTTGCCCACTCCCACTGGTTTCTTACCATATGCAACCTTGTTCTAGATCCGTGGGTTTCCTACAATAAAGATCTTTCAGAAGGGAGAAGACCCTGTGGATTATGATGGTGGAAGGACAAAATCAGATATTGTTGCTCGTGCCCTGGACCTCTTCTCAGAAAATGCACCACCACCTGAACTTCTAGAGGTATGCTTGTCTAAATAAATACCTAGCTCACATTTTAGCATTTACAAGTAGAGGGTGCAACAGAGTTTTGCACAGTATGGAGTGCTATGCCATCTCCCCATGTTGTTATTCAGGTTACACCATTCCATTCTCCCTCCCACTACATGCTGTATTTTGTGGCCCTTCATCACGCTCAGTCCTGATGGAACTTTTCTTGGGAGTTGTGCTCGTGGGGAGGGGTTGAGGGTTGTCCTGTTTTATTTTCTGCAAAGCTTGGGGTTTCCCAGTTCATTCTGGTAGCTTTCCTTTTGTTTGTCAGTAGCCCCATTTTGGCCGTACAGTTGTCCTAACTCTGCAGCAAATTTCTCTTAGCACAAATGATTTTAATTAAAGAAATCACTGAAGTAAAATCATGATCTCTCACTAGATTTCTCTAAGATCTGGGATTGAAAATTGCAGTGGTATTTCTATGAATTTAATGGAATTAGAAGTATGTCCTCATCTTTCCTGATACCACCCCCTTGTTTAACAGGGGCTATGTTAACAGGCTGCATGTCATAAATAAAAAAGCTTGGTTTTCTTTTGATTCCTGAAGGGCTTTAAATTCAAGCAGATGGGAAGGGGAATATGGCCAATTTATATTAATACATGTGCCAAACCCATAATTTTATCCCAAGAATTACGTGTATTTCCCTCTTTTCCTTCCCCCTCTCCTCCTGTTGTTTCTTTGAGGGTCTTTTGTATTTATAATACAAAGTCAAAGCTTTCTAAAGACTCTCCGAGAGTTTTGAAAGCAGAGCTTCTTTGCAAGCCTAATTAGCATCTAATCGGGAGCTCCTCAGGTGACTTATTTTTGACAAATGCACTTAGATCTTTTCAGAATGTGACTGCTAAAAAATCCTGCTAAAGACAAAAGGTAGTGAGAAGTGCTTTCAAAATGGGTGTGAGAAACTCTGTAAATGTTTTGGCCTTGCATCAGCTCATCCCAACATGGCTGGTGACAAAGGATTATGGTAGTAGTTGTCCCAAACTATTTGGAGAGCCAGAGTCTTATAAGGTATAGTTTCAAAGCTGCTCTGATATCAGAGACAGTAACAACTGATGACTTCTCTGTCAGTGAAATGGGGGATCTGAACTTTAAAGTAGCTATGCAGTGTGTTGAGGCTGTTTGGGGGAAAGAATTCACACCAGATACAGCGATCCCCTTAGTATCTGCTGTGGTTTGGTTCCAGGACCCATATGGATTCCAAAATCTGTGGATGCTTATGGCCCATTATATTTAATTGGGTAGTAAAATGTTGTCTCTGTTATAAAATGGTAAAACCAAGGTTTATGTTTTGGAATTTTAAAAAAATATTTTCAAAATGTGGATGGTTGAATTTGAGGATGCAGAATTCATGGATACGGAGGGCTGACTGAAGTTTTTGACTAAAGCCCAGAGCAGATTCATCGTCTCACTGACATAGAAGCCATTACCCACCTGTGATCAGAGGAGGTAGGGCAGTTGCTTTGAGAGAAGTCAAGCAAATGGTTAAAGAATAGGGAGAATGAAACAGCAGCTTTCTAAATGTGCAGACTGTCCTCTTGCTAATCCAGTCATCTCTCACCTTAGCAAAATACTTGAGGGCCATTCTCTGAAATTCATCAGTTTACTGAAATCTTTACTAAATAGGATTAAAGCCTTAAAATGCCCCTCACATTATTAACAAATAAAATTCTACTACTTATGCTTGATCAGTTATCATTAAATTTATATATAATTGTACTTAAAAATTGACTATAAAATGATATTGACTGTGATGCTGATTGTAGTGCATTAACTTCCTTTTCCATTGACTATGATAGATGTGATTTTCCACCAAATATTGTTGGCAAACCACAATGTTGGTTTTAAGAAAAAAAAAGAGAGAGAAAATTATGGGGGGAAGTCATCAAAAGGGCTGGAGGGCTGTATACAGCCTGTATGCTCCCTCTCCCATGGGTCTAGTCTTATTGATCCTTGCATGTGTTATAAAACATTTTTCTCACTTTCAGATTATTAATGAAGATGTTTTGAAGCAAACTTGTGAAGCCCACCAGCTTTGTATCATTTCTGTCTTGCCCCATATTCTTGACACAGGTAAACAAAACCAACAACCTTCCCTTGGTGTATCATCATTGTGCTATAGTGTATAGCAGGGGTCCTCAAACTTTTTAAACAGGGGCCAGTTCACTGTCCCTCAGACCATTGGAGGGCCATACATGCACACTAGAGCCCGGGACAAGTCGGCTGCTAAGAAGGACAGGCAGCGGCAGCAAAAACACCTGGTGGGCTGGATAAATGTCCTCGGTGGGCTGCATGTGGCCCGCGGGCCGTAGTTTGAGGACCCCTGGTGTATAATCATAGTGCATGTAATTTTCCTTATTCTTCTGTGGTTTCTATCAATCAGGAGCTGCAGGTAGAAATTCCTACTTGGAAGTCATGTTGAAAATGGCAGACAAGTACAAAAAGAAGATGTGGGGGTAAGTACAAATTACTCTGGAATACAACAAAAAGCATAGCTCATTGAAGAAAGCCTGCCTATCTTCTATGATGCTTATTTTATGACAGATGTCACTTGCATTGTGCAAAATTCCTGTAAATATGAAAATAAGGGAATGCTTACAGAGATACTATGGTGGTAGAATTTAAAGATATAGCCGTGTTAGTCTGTAGAATTAATATGTATAGAGATTTTGTAGCACCTTTGAGACTAACTAAAAAAAGAAAAAGAAGTTTGTAACATGAGCTTTCATAGACTTTAACCTACTTCCTCAGATGCTCTTGGTGGAGTGGAAGTCAGGGACAGACAGGAGGGCAGGAGTTTAACTGAAGAAAACTGGAAAAGAATGTTGGCTACTGCAGACTTATCATGAGGAGAACCCATGAGTTCTGTGTGATATGTAGTTTGCAAAGGGTTCTTCACATGCAGGCTTTAGGAATGACATCCTGCCGCTTGCATTTGTTGAGAAAGAAGATAGATGTCTGTATCTGGGCAAGTTTCTTGAATAGGTTGATGGATTTCCACTTCATTTGGCTAAATTTGGTGCTTTCCATAATGGTTGAATTTAAAAATATAACCGTGTTTGTCTGTAGAATTAATATGAATTAATAGACTTAATATATATTGTGGGCCAGTGTAGATTTAACACTACCTTGGTTTTCAGTGAAGGCACACAACAACAACAAAACAGCCTAGGATAGAAGTATGGCCTTCCTGATGTTGTTGAACTTCAACTTCCTGGCCATTGACTATGCTGGCTAGAGCTGTTGGAAGTTGCAGTACTTTCATGCACATTTTCTGTGAGATATACATTTGGCTTTGTTTCTCAGGTGGCTGTGGACAGAGGCTGGAGCACAGTCTGATCTTGAAAATTCCTTAGGAATTGGAGGCTTTGGATACCCAGCCATGGCGGCAGTTAATGCTCGAAAGATGAAATTTGCATTGCTGAAAGGATCTTTCAGTGAACAAGGGATTAATGAATTCCTCAGGTAGAATTATATGTCTCTACGTCTGTTCCTTTGACAATATCTAAATTGCCTTTGCCCATAAAATTCTTGTTATTCCTTTGTTTTGACATTATGTTGGAGCTCATGTACATGGCCCTGAATCAGTCTGTTGAACATGTTTAGCAGATAAAACAAGCAGACTGCATCTTGCCAACTGGACAGTGAAAAACATTGTGACCTTGTCAGAGCTATTGAGCAGACTGTCTGGCAGTGTAAAGTAAATTCTAAGAGTGCTTTGACTCTTCTTTTAGGGAGCTCTCTTTTGGCCGAGGGTCCACAGCACCAGTAGGTGGAGGCGGCTTTGCTAAGATTAATACAGTAGAGCCTTGGGATGGCAAAGATGGTGAGGTAAGAGGCACTTTTTTGATCTCTATATGTTCAAGTATTTATTTGATCTCTTGTTCAGAATTTCTTTATCACTAGCAATCCAGACAAGGGTGTTGGGAAGGCCTGTCTCTTTTTATATTCCCAGTCTGCTTTTTCATATGACTGTAAAAATCTTCTTCTTCCCATAGGCTCCACTGAAATCTTGATTCTAACCCTTGTTCTTCCTGGCTAGAATGTTGTCATATCTGTCTTTTCTGCTGTCTACCATACCTGCAAAAAAACCAAAACAAAATACACACACACACGCACTACCCTGAGCTCTAAACTAGGCAGCATGACTCAGTTCTCTTCCTTCTGTCACTTGGTTTAAGCTTTGAACATACTTTGTGTTCTGTCATCCTTTCCCTCTTTGTTTAAGCTCTTCTGAGTCATTTCCTTTCAGGTTTTACTTTATTGTGTCTGCAAACTCATCTCTTCAGATCTTCAATTAAGTTTGCTGCCTTGCACAAATAGTTTGCAGTTCTGTTCCTAATACTCTTTTGAGCTCTTTTAAAATAATCTTCAGCCCATTTCACGATGTTGTAGATCTACTCCTGGTTTCTGTTACTCTGTAGCATACCTTTAACCATTTTTTTACCTTTACTTTTTTAGTGCCTAAGACTTGCAACCTTACAAGTATTGGGATGGGAATTGTGTAGTGGCCTTACAGATGATGATTGACTGCAGTTCCCAACACTTCCCACCATTAGCTATGTGAGCTTGAACTGTTGGGAGTTGCAGTCCAAAAGCATCCAAAAAGTCCTGCTACAAACTACTGTACAAAATATGCAGGTACTTTATCATTAGACTTTAACCCAGGCCTAAATGTATGTGCTGATTACAACTAGAGTAGGCAAGATCAATAGACTTTATGTGTGACTTACCATCCTGCAGTTGACTTAGGGCCTTTGCAGACTGCTAGAAATAGTGCAAATTGAGTCCACTTTAGGGGTTAGGGAATCATGGGAACTGTAGTTTATTGTGGCACTAGAGCTCTCTGACAGAGAAGGCTCAATGTCTCAGAAAAAAAACCCAATTCCCATGATTCCCTAGCACTAACCCTAACCCTTAAAGTGGACTCAATTTGCACTATTTCTGGCAGTCTGCAAAGGCCCTTAGTAAGTCTTTTCTAGTTGGGACTAATTTTTGAATTTTGGCCCTTTAAAATGTTTGGCTCTTCTTACTAATGTCACTGAATGAAACAAGTTAGTAGGGAGAGGGGGGATCACTATTGTATCAAAGCTTGACGGAATTTTAATCTCCATATTTTATCATGGATGCAGTTTAGTTGGAATGAGCATAGTAGTTGCCCCAATAAATTCTGATTTGGAGGCCAAAGGCTACTTAAGCAGCAGGAGCAGGTAGTTTATAATCCAGTACAAATTCTCAAGGCTGCAGCTTAGTGTCTGTAGCTTGTTCACAAACAGTCTGAAACGCCATTTTGAAATAGTTAGCTTTTCAGGTGAAAGTCTGTGACAACAGTTCCTCCAAGTTCTAGGCTATCTTTTTATTAGTCACATGAACTTGTGAGCTTCCTGTCAGCTTGTTCAGAGAACTGTATGAAAGAAATTTGTTGTTGTACCTGGAGGAGGACCTGCTTAATTCACACTCTTCTTAATTATTTCATAGCTGCCAGCCGAAGAAGATATTGATCTCAGTGACGTAGATCTTGATGACTGGGATAATGAGAAGGATGAATTGTAAGACCGTGAAGATATTTTGTTCTTGAGAGACTTTGGGCAGTAGTTTGACAGAACTTCCTTGCAGCAGCACACAGACATACTAGTGGTCTTTTTGCTGAGACGGAATACCCAAGTCAGCTATTGAGAATGCTGTTAATAGTGTGCCTCTCAAGAAAAAAGAAACTCTCCAAAATTCTATGAATTTTTTTTTTGTATTGAGTAAAACTGATTGTATTCTGTGCAACAGATACCTTGAGGATGATGACACTGATCTTTCATTGAAATACGCCCTATTTTGGCTTTTGTCCAGCTGGTATGTGGTGGTTGATGGTGACTTGAGACTTTTTATTGTAACTAGTTTGAAGATGTGATCTTTTCCCCCTCCAAAGTGCTAGTTTCTCTAGCCTTCATTTCAATGAAAGAATAAAACAATATTTTTGACACACCGTGTCAGTGTTGTACAATATCAAAAAAGGTCCATTTCAGGTAACATTGTGCAGGGGACATGAATCGTACAGAGAAATATTTTATAAAGTGTCACTAAACATTAGTTCTTTATTGGAGAGGATATTTTTTATCTCCTTTTGGAGTCAACAGGGTTTGCAGGGGGGAAAAACATTGCTTGCAGGCGTAGTGGGGAAAGTCCATGGCCGATATATTATTGACATGAACATTAATAGCTTAGAGTGGGAATATTCTAGGAGCTATACAGGCAATGCTGTTGATCTGGGAAAGGGATTGATCTGACCTATCTGCCAGGTGAACTGTGTGGCTTGCTGGGATGCCTCCTGGTGTGATGTTTCCTTCCCTCTGTTGAAGACTGTTCTGACACTACAGATGTAACTCCAGATTATTTTGGATATACAAAAAAACACAAATGCTTGGTGTGTTTCTACTGCTTCTTTAGGTGTGTGAGTGTGTGCCCAGTGTCAGTATTAAACCAATGCTTCTCTCCTGCCATTGGGAGTATAGGACTTTCTGAAGAAAAAGCAGGGGTGGGCAAAGTGTGGCTTGTATGCAGTCCCCCAGAGGCCTTAGAGAGATCCCTAGATCTCCAATTATTTTTTTAAATAGCACAGAACCCTTCCCCAGCACCCTTTTTTGGGCATGGGGGCTGATTTTACTAAGGGCCTTTGCAGACTGCCAGAAATAGTGCAAATTGAGTCCACTTTAAGGGTTAGGGTTAGTGCTAAGGAATCATGGGAATTGTGAGACATTGAGCCTTCTCTGTCAGAGAGCTCTGGTGCCACAATAAAATACAGTTCCCATGATTCCCTAATGCTAACCCTTAAAGTGGACTCAATTTGCACTATTTCTAGCAGTCTGCAAAGGCCCTTAATCACTCTATTTTGGAGCCACGCAACGTGGTGGTGGGAGGTTCTAAGCCTGGAAGTGACATCCATTGGCCTGTTCTTGGGTGTGAAACAGCCCAGAGAGACACCAAAAATAGTCCTCATGGTTTTTGGGGGTCCAATGAGGCAAGGTACAATGCCTAACATCATCTTGGGCAATGCCCTGTCCATTTCCCTTAAACATCTATTTGTAAGCCCCTTTTAATAAAAGCTTCATAAAGTTGGTCTGACGCACAATTTTGTCACTTTCTATCATGTATAAAATTTCAAATTTCTATTATTTTCTGAAAGGTTGCATTGGGTTTTGTTACAAATGAGCATTTCTACTCACTTTACAGTTGGAATTAATTGTAAAAATGGAGTGCAAGAGACAGTTGTACTATACTGTCTTGTAAAGATAAACTTCCAACAAGCTGTCAAAGTGGCTTAGACTCCCAAAGATGGATTTTGTTCCAAGAGTCCCTCGCTTTTAGCCATTTCACCAAACACTAGATTAAATTAGTAGCTTAGTTTTGCCACTTCTCATTAATATAATCTGTGCCTGGGTTTCTCTCAAGTGCTGAACTGAACAACCTAACATGGAGAACCTCTCCCCTCCAGTTACTTTCCAAACTATCTGGTTAATTGATTGGCTTCAGTGCAAGTGTGTAACCTGCTTCATTGACTGAATCTGAACATTAAACTGTTACAGTTCCATGATTTAAGAGTATTCTTGTCACCTTAATCACCAGATATTATTTGATTTTATTTAAAATCCTGGTTGAGAACTGTTTTTGTAACTTACAAAATAAAATAAATACAACTGTAACATGATTGCCTTGTGAAGCATGTTCTCTAACATGATCAGAAAAGGCTTCCAGAATCGTCACACCTAGAATTAAAGAGGGCAAAATAACTGAATCTGCAGTGTCAGGTGAAACCTAGGAATTACACACTTGCTTGACATTATTTGGTCCGTCGTGGGATCCCTTACTACTGTGTTTTTAAAAAAATTAGCTTGGAATTGGAGGTACTTGCACAGCAACTTCATTGCTCATGAACAATCAAATACTAAAACGCTGGAGACCAGTCATGGGGTAAGTCTGGCACCTCTTAGCTGCAATCCAGAAGACTGAGGTCAATCTTGAAATAGACATAAGGGTAGTAATCTTGACTGCTTAGCTGTAAGCCAGGGATGTCCATAGAAGACTGGAAAAAGTCAAACACAAATGATAAAGACTTTCAGGTATGTATGCTTTAGGACTCTCTATAAAGAAGACTGATTTTTATTAGCTGAGGAATAGCTTCATTGCACTTACACCAACAACAAGCATCTCTGCAAACAAACTCCTTCCTATAAGCAGGAATATGTGGCTGTGAAGATGTTGGACTGCAACTCACATCACCCCTGGCCCAGTGGTAATGGCTGATGAAAGCTGCAGTGCAACATTGCCAGGATGCTTGCTCCTCACTTCTGCTGTTATTTAAAAATACTATATGCAGTTGTTGACAGTCTGAACATTTCTTAGGTTTACAGAGAAAGGCAATTCTTCCACAGAATAATCTTCAGTGCTAAGAACTGTGTCATTATTGAGTGTGGAAAACCCACAAATACAGGACAAAAATATGGGAAGGACATGGGAGAAGCAGCAGAGCACTAAGACACAGCTTCAGCTTTTAAAAGTGGTAAGATCTCTAGCCACCTCAGGTTTTGACCCTAGTCAAGAGTACAGTAAATCTGAGAAATCCAGAACTTGGAAAATCACTTTAAAAAGTAATTAGCTACATTAATAGTCTCAAAGGCCCTCCGAACCATCACTACAGTACAGTGTTTTAAAAGCAACTTTGCTAAATAACCAGAATAGTTACCACATAGGAGTTGTTACTACATAGTCAGGAGTTGTTTTAAGAAATAAGATACTTTAAACAATTGGCCTGTAGTTCTAAGCACACCCTCTCATCAACCTTTTCAATACTTCAATTTCCGTAATAGAGTACTATGCACAGCATGAACAGCATGCCAAATGTGATACGGAATATTTCCACTGCTTAGTGAGGCCCTATTTCCATAACTAAACTAAAACAGTACAATTACATTGCAAAAGAGTGAAGTTGCCCCATAACAAGTTACAATTGTAATGCAACTTAAGTTTCTTCTTACATGGTGTGTATATTATTATTATTATTATTATTATTATTATTATTATTAATAATAATAATATTTATTTGTATCCAAAGATTAAAACAATTACAGACATAATAATATGTGTATGTATGTATATATATATATATATATATATATATATCACAAACATATGGGCCTGTGCAGAATCACTCAGAAATGGCTGGCTTTTTGGAAGTAGCTCCACCTTGGTCCAAAACACACTGCAGAAACAATCCAGTTTGAGACCATTTTAACT
>CM034701.1:244726417-244737638 GCA_020142125.1 Phrynosoma platyrhinos
TATATATATATATATATATATATATATAAACAGTAACATGCACATGCTTGTATGCTTAAGAGTGGAAAATTCTAGAGAAAGGGATATTCTCCATTTTAATTTGCATAACAGATATATAAGATCCATAAGCTGAAATTTGCACATAAATGGCACTTGCTCTGTTAATAACTTAGGGAAAACCCTCACCTGCAGGAATTTGTGCTGCCTGTTTGTCTTTTAATTCTCCGTTGGATCTGGCTTAATAACTTGCAGTGATGGACAGCTGTGACACTCCTGATGTTGCTGGACTACAGTTTTTCAGCTAGCAGTGAGGGATGCTGGGAGTTGTAGTTCAACAAAATCTGGAGCTAGAGATGCCCGCTCTTCCTGTAGAGCTGTTTCTCTGTGTGCCATTAAGCTGATGATTAGAAATACAACCTTTTGCATCCTCAAGCATCAAAATGTGTGTGTTTGTGTGTGTGTACTTGCATTCAATTGTGTGCTAATCCTGTGGTTTACTGATTTTCTTCTGGCATGATGCAGGAGGTAGAAGGGAGATAGGAAACATGCCTAGGGATCTGAAGTAAGCTTTTGTTTGAAGCTTATAACAAACCCTTAACTTGAGAATAAACTTGTGTTATATGAAGCAATAGCATTTTATACTGAGTCTCTTTTGAGGTGTTCACTGACTAATCTGTATATCAGTAGTACAAGATCTTCACTGGATTTCCATAGCATTTAGGCAGTGTTCAGGCCACAGCTTGCAAACATGAACTAATAGTATTACAGGTTGAATATCTTGTATGTGGAATTCCAAAATCTGAAGTACTTCAAAATCCAAAACTTTGTGAGCCACAGTACAAATAGTGTAGTGTGTACTTGTACTGTATATGCAAGGCTGGAGAGAGATATGTCTGGAAAGAAATGTGCTAGAGAGAGAGATGCAAGGATATGTGAAATGGCAGGAATCCATGCCTTCCTTCATTTCACAGAACCTCAGTCTCCCTCCAGCCTCATTATGTCTCATTGTTTATATGCAAATACAGGCATTTTGAAAATTTGAAAAAATCCAAAATATGGAATACTTCTGGTTTCATGCATTTGGGATAAGGGATACTCAACCTATAGTATTTTCCATATATTTTCTGGGCTATCCCTTTGTTCCATAGTGATTTCTGCTGTTAGCAGAGAGCAATCTCTTGGTAGTGATCTCCTCCCATGAAGTCTGAATAGATATGTAGAAAGGTACTCCTACTGAATATTCTTAGGCTTTAGGACATGAGGTGTCTGAGAAATCCCAAACTTCCTGGAAGTGATGCAAGATCTGAAAGCAGTTCAGTCAGTCTTTGAGCTGGCTGTTCCTCTGTCAGTTAGTCACTAGAGCTCTTAGATTTTTTTCAGTCAAGACAATGTTTAAAATTGTCTTTTAAACAATTTTTAAAACATTTTTAAAAAATCTAAATAGCAATACAATACGACTTCCATATCATGCAACCAGTACCTGCAGTTTCACTTAAAGATGACTGAAAAAATAGGTTCTCTCTAGGCATTTTCTTTGTCCTCCAGCATGATTCTATGGTATGCTTCCAGTTGGACATAGTGTCACGCTGGAGGACCTAGAAATGCTTAGAGAAATGTTCTCTCTAGGTCCTCCAGTGTGACTCTATGGTCAGTTTCCACCAGAAGTCATTCATTTCAATAGGATTCACTATCATCCACGGTTTCATTTGTCCATGCTAAGTTTAGGAACATATCCCCCCTCTGATATCAGAGTCATACTGTACTTACAAAAACTGAAATTCAGGATACTTCTTGTAAGCTGAAGTTGGCTGAAACATGTTCACAGATCATATTAAAACAAGTTAGCTTCCCCCCCCCCCCCCCCCCCCCCGGCTTCAGAATTGTTCTTTATTTGTAAATTCGTGGAGAGTAATGATTAACTGGCTAAGATTTCTCTGTATCTGAATGTCAGGCTGTCATCTGTGTGTTTTTGGTTAAATTGTTTTTGAAATGTGTTGCTCAGCCTGAGGTATCGAACATAAAGATGAGAATTCAAAGGTATAGCCATATTAGTCTGTGGAATCAGTATGTAGAGAAATCTTGTAGCATCTCTGAGACTGAAAGAAAGAAGTTGGAAGCATGAGCTTTCGTAGCCTTAAGTCTACTTCCTCAGATGCATAAAAATAAAAATGAGAAACTGTTTGGGATTACTATGTTTAAACAGTAGTATTTCATAGACTACACTCAAGGTTAGAATTCCAGGATATGATGATCTGAAAATTAGAGAAGAGGCCTTGGTTGATTTTATGAATATGTCTCTTATGTTGGCCATAAAAAGATGAATTGTTTTTCATAAAGAGGTTGAGTCAAAATCTTGGACACTGGAAAAATAACTGAAATCAGTCCTTTAAACTATATAGAGAAGAATCTAAATCTTGCATGAGCATTCATATGAGAAAAATGACATTTATATGAAGGACAGAGAAGAGCAGAGATGATATTGTAAAAGAAAATGTTATGGCTTCCTCTTAACTTTTTAATATACTTTGTGACTTTAAACTTACATAAACTCAGCAGGGGTATTTTACAGTTTTAATTGCTGTTTTGGGACATAACGATAAAACTGGAAGTTATGAGAACCTTGGCTTATCAAATATGAGTGGTATGCTGTGTGTACTGCCTTGCTGGTTGTGCTTGCTTTGGAAACAGCTAAACAAGCTGTGGAACTTGCTGTGTGATTTATTTCTTGTGACACCTAAACCTGGCAGTACCCTGCACTCTGGTTTGTCTCCCATTCCCCACTCCATACTATGCTAGAGAAAGAAACCAGAGCACAAGCCATGGAGTCTGGTTCTGACAAACCAGCTTCCCATTTATTCAAACCAGCCAGAGGGCCCAGCTGCTTTGTATGACTCAAGAAACACTATCGATCAGTATGCTCCAGTATCCCATTTACTAGAGCTGCTTCAATCATTTCAGATTTGCTAATGCCACTCCCTTGCTACCCGTTACCAAAAAGACAGTGCTTGGTACTGGCAAATTTGGTTGTTTAATATTTTGCTACTAAGGAAGAGTAATAAACTGTTGTTTTTGAATTTTGTCAGCATGTCAGTTCCCTTCTCTCATCCTGCCCTTCCCAGTCACAAGTGAGAGATGCATGCTACTAGAACACAAAGAAACAGGAGATTTATTATTTGCAGTGTTATTTGTGTAACAACTACTAAGAGAATTTAGACAGATTTTTACATTTTTCAGGTCTCTATTCTGGGTCTGTAGGATGGAGTTCAGGTGAAAGGCTATATCTCATCCACTGTATTTTTCTTTAACGTATAACCTCCTGAAGGATTGCCATTTCTTCACAAAACAGGAAATGTGGGGTTCCTATCTGTTTTCAGATAAGCACTTTCAATCTGAAAAGTAGCACGTTGGGCTTATTCACAACAAAGGAAATCCTCTGCTTCCCATCATAACATGTTGCCTCAAAGGAAATGCGCGTGTGCGGGCATCAGTGCGGAAACCATCCAATGTGTGACACTCAGGAAGTAATTTTGTGGCCATCCTGTAGGATCTTTTAACACATTTAAATGTCGCCCCCCCCTTGCAACTCCTGCCTGTGCAGCAGATGTGAAACTCAGATACTGCCTCTGGAAGTGAGCCACTGCATCAGTGGTCCGGAGATGGGAGTGCCCAACTTAGGTTGGAGCTAGGTTGACCCCCTTCTCTGGTTCTGGAAGTCTAGTTCCCATCAGTCCTAGCCAGCCTGGGCAGTGGTGAGGCATGAGGGCTGTTGTAGTTCAACATCTGGAGGGCCAAATGTTTCCGATGCGTAAAGTAGAGGCAACTTGTGGGAGGGCTGTTGTAGTTCAACATCTGGAGGGACCAATTTTCCCAATCCCTAAGGTAGAGGCAACTTGTGGGCGTTTGCCATAGTTTGGCTCAAATAGAATCACTCTGCCTGAGTCACTTGGCTACCGCCTGAGTTTAAGAATTAAAGGAAATAACTCCTAAGGGAGCAGCAGGACACCCTGATGTTTGGGACTACAGGTACCCAAATCCTTGACCATTGGAAATGTGGGCTGTCCAGAAGCATTGGTGCTGTAGTCCTAACAGCTGTAAGACACCAGATTACATGCCCTTACCTACAGGAAATAGCAGAATTTCTTATGGTGCTATATTTTTGAGGGGTGCCACTGGGAGGACCAGTGGCAACCTTCCTATTACCAGTGCAGTCTCCTGATTCAGGGATATTTGCTTGGGGTCCTACCCAGCCCACCAAAGCATTGTAAATGCAGAAGTCCCATGCTGTTTTCATAATAGACTTAGATACTGGAAGGCTACATCTAGGAAAAGGATCCTAATGAGACCTCTTACTTTGAAAATGTGTGGAGGATTGTTTCATGTTAAGTGCCAGTGACTTAGCTCTAAATATATGCTATTTGGGAGGACGGGACTGACAGTCTCTTTCATAGATGGTTTCACCTTGAATATTGAGGAGGGAGGGACAGTATATGGTTTGGGGGCCCACCAAGATCCTTTATCCTCCATGACCACCCACCACCAAAAACCTCAGTGCTAGTCTTTATCGCACTGTCCTTTGTGGTGGCTGCCCTGATGGCTGCATGTCATGGGAGAAGTTGGGGGAAAGCTTTTTGAGGCCTGTGGTTCTGCTAGGACCAGAGTCCAAAAAAAAAATGTTTTCAACATAACTGTGGAATCAGAATGCCAGACTTCCAGCTCCAACTCCTCTGTTTTTCTTCTCTCCAACTCCTGACTCCTTCATAACTGGCAAATGTATATTAATTTGAAATCGCAAATATAAATATAGTTATATGTAAAATGGTGGTTTGAGCGTTAGACTGGCATAGTGGTTTGAGTCTTGGATTAAGACTCTCGAGACCAGAGTTTGATTCCCAGCTCGACCATGGAAACCCACTGGGCGACCTTGGCCAAGTCACACACTCTCAGCCTCAGGAGAAGACAACAACAACAACAATAATAATACATTTTATTTATAGCCTGCCTCTCCCTGCAACAAATAGGAATAACAATAAAATACAATATACAATTAAAACCAGATTTCTAAATAACCCTTACCCCAGCTCCCCCTCCCAATCATAAAAAAGAAAAAGAAGCAAACTAAAAACAATAACAATATAAAATACTAATTAAAAGCAAAAGAAATAATAAATCAGCTAAAATTAGAAGTAGTTAGAGGCGAGACATTATCTTTTTTGGGGTAGACAGGGGATATCAATATCAGTGAAGCAGAGGCTAATCTGGAAAGGCCTGCTGGAAGAGATCTGTCTTAACAGCCTTTTTAAAGGCTTCTAGAGTGGTAATGTGATGAATCTCCTCCGGCAAACAAATCTTGCCAAGAAAAGTCCATGATAGATTTGCCTTAGGATTGCCATAAGTCAGAAACAACTTGAAGGCACACATCGACAAGAACAGCAAAAAATGGTTGCACAAGATCTCCACCATGTGAATCATCAGGCTACTTAGTTTGATTGGACATAAAATACATTTGCTTGATTAACATTTCTGAACAAGAAAACATTCCTAAATTCCTATGAAAGCAAATAGGCAACAAGCTAGGCATTTAATCTTATGTTTTTATTTTGAAGCCTGAATTGAAGTTGTTACATTTCTACCAACTCTGATTCCATCCAAAAATCACTTCCAACTTAACTTGTTTGAAATGCTTTGGTGGCCTGAAAGTAGGCCATACGTTCTCTCTTGCAACCTGTGTGACTCAGGTTTCATTGAGAGACCAACTGTAAAAGACTAGGAGGAATGAGTGGAACATTACAAAAAGAGGCAATTAAATTAAAGGCCCTCAAAGAAGATAATTAGGCCAGCTTTCGAGAAGGAAAATGAAAGATGCCCAACAAGGAGGAAATGAATGGAACTTGTCTATAGTAGAGCTTTTTGTGTTTTTTAGTGTTCTGAAGAACAATTTATCCTGTTAGCTCTGACAAACTGTTAATGTATTCTTTTCCTTACGGCAGCTTGCTAAGGCAATAGCAATAGCAATAGCAGCTTCATTTATATACCACTTCATACTGCACTAAGCAGTCTCTTAAGAGGTTTACAACATGTAAGCCAATTACTCGTTTTGGCAACCTCAGAAGGATGCAAGGCTGAGCAAGACTTCCATAATCCTCTTCAACAGAAGGAAGCCTCTGTGCAGGAATCTGACTTCTTAATAATTAAAGACTAAACAAAACCTTGGCAGATAGAAAGATGACACAGAAAATATAAAGCCAAATTGGCTAGGATTAATGAAAGAAATCAACCTAGGCTGTTTATTGGATAATGCTATGACAAAAATGTGATAAGTGTATGCTGTGCTTGTATTGAGCCCCTTTTCCACAATAGGATGTTTTTGTGTGTGGTTTATGTCCAAGGTGTTGTCTCTAAGAATAGAAGGGGAGAAGGTGATGGATGTGCTTGTCTGGGGCAAGAGTGGGAAGACTTCATGCATAGAGGGTCTACTTTCTCTTTTTACCTAGAATTCCCAAGACCCGTCAAATGGTTCCAAGGAAATTTGTAGTTTGTTAGAATGGAACAGAGCTAGCAGCCTGCACAAATCCACTCCTGATTACTCCAAAAGCTCTCCTCATTTCAGCCACATGGCTTGGTGTAGGGGATAGAAGTCATTTTGTGGTACAAATTGGAAGTTGGAAGCCTTTGGTGATCCATTGCAGAGCTGTCACACACATCTGTCAAGAGCAGGAGTAGGCAACCTTTCCCCTTTAAGGGCCGAGGGACTTCAGCTCTCAGAATCCCAGGAGCTATTGGCCAACATGGGACTATTGGCCAACGTGGCTGAGGCTTCTGGGAGCTGAAGTCCCTCAGTCCTTAAAGGGGAAAGGTTGCCTACCCCTGGTCAAGAGATTTCCCCCTGATCTAGAACAGAGAGAGGGAAAGTATAGAGCAGGGGTAGGCAACCTGTCCCCTTTAAGGGCCGAGGGACTTCAGCTCCCAGAAGCCTCAGCCATGTTGGCCAATAGCTCCTGGGATTCTGGGAGCTGAAGTCCCTCAGCCCTTAAAGGGGACAGGTTGCCTACCCCTGCTATAGAGTGAGCTACGGAGAGCCTTAAATGTAGGGACAGGGAGCATGAACCTGGTGTGGAAAGTGATAGGAAAGAATCTCATAAGGAGGGAAGTGGTATGATATTAATGACAGGGAATAAAGAGAATAGTTTAGCAGCATTTTTTTTAGTAAAGTGGAGAGTGGGTGAATGAGGACAGTGTTTCAGTAGTGCAGGCAAATATGACTACATGGATGATGGTTTAGCAACTGATGTGAAAAGAAAGGGCAATTAAGAGTAAATGACGCTAACACTTTTAGCAGATATATAGACTGGCTTGTAGATGTGAGTCATTTGCCTTAAAATGTGGGAGAGAGTGGGGAAAGGAAAAATAGCTGGAGGATGACAGTTGTAGAACTATAATAGTACATTTTTGCTTTTTTAAAGTGGAGACTCTTTTTTCTCCCCAAGAATTATATCAGCACAGTGCAACTTGCAAGTGTCTCTTGGGTAAAACTGCGCAAGCAGCCATAGCTGTTATAGATCTATTTTTTAATAACTTCAGATCTCATTTCATCCATTTTATCAAGTAGCTCTTGTTTGTTTGGGAGTAATTGTGTAACAGTTTAGCTTTCTCTGCTCAGGTAGTAGAGAAGATATTTAGTAGAGGACCTGAACACATTGTTTTTGGAGGTAAATAAATTCTGGGGGTTGTTTTTTTTTAATCCAAAATCTAAACCATCCATTCATTGTTATTATAAGTACTCAATTGAGCATTACCTGAATCCAGACTCAACAACATCCAACTGAGCAAAACAGTTTCTGCATGAGGAACTTCTTGAATCTGCATGAAAGACACTATATTGGCAAGCTACTTGTGCCTAGGATATTTTCAAGTGACAAAAAATAGAATACATAGGAATCTTGTCTATGATGCTGAAGATATGACAAGGGTATGACAGCTTCTTTATAGCAATTATTGTTATATGTTAACATATCTTGCTAAAGAAGATGTCATGTCTTCATTATAAGTCTGACACTATAGAGATAATTATCATGAATTGAAGATTTGATTGAGCAATTTTTCACCTAACTAGTGGTATAAACCTCATTGATCCTTAGTGACCATTAGCTTTCCAGAGTAAGTGAGTATGTGTGTGTGTGCCTAAAAGTAAAGTCATATCAATTATGCCAAGGAAATATTTTTGAATAGCTTGGGACAAAAACAGATATTCACTTGATACACCTCATCCACTTTTATCAAGAAACCTCCTGGGCTGTGGTTTTCTTCTGAAACACATAAGCAATAAATAAATAAATGACACTTAGCAATTAGAATAGTCCTTCCTTTCAACATGTTACAATTAGATTGTCAAGACTGTCAATTTCTAGATGGGTTTTTCTGATTATAAAACATTTTAAATATCTCTCTTCCTGAACAAAAAAATTAATAGTTTTACATGCTGTGTACAAGTCTCTCAGGATGAGATAATTGTAATATTAAGAGCAGCAGAGCTAAATTACATTTCCCACTTTTTTTTGGATAATCAAGAACCATAACCATTTGGACAGCAGCCATTATCTTTGGAAATTTTTTTGTTTCCATCTAAATGATCACCGCGAATGCAATCTAACAAGGTCATCTAAACTTCCATTTTGTAGCTGATGTGGGTATTCCAAATTTGCCATTATTTCCTTTTTCCTTCCTCCTGGGGAGAGGGCTTTTGATGTTCTCCTTGCTGGGCCATATAGGTTCAGTGGGTGTGATTGTGCATGAAAGGGAGAAAGTGATTGCTATCAACAGTGGAAAAAAGTTTAGCCACTCTAGATTTTAGAGGAAATGCATTTTGAGATACATCACACAAAGGGGGGCATAAATCTATCAGACATTTCCCACAAAATCCTTCCCATTTGATCTTTGCTTGTATCCCTGTGAAACAAAGAAGCCAATCATGTAGGTTAACCGCCATCCCATTCCTAGTGCATTTAACTGAGAGTATGTATCACTGTATAAGGACATTGAAGAAGGGCCCTCTCGCCATCCCAAATGCCGCTGAAGAAGCAGATATAGTTCCACTATGCATAGGCCCAGTAGCAAATCGGGGGCCCTCCATCCATCCCAACTATCATTGGCCTGGCCACAAAGGGAAAGAAGAAGAAACAGGCACAACCCCACAAGTCCTAGCCCCAGAAGCAGATGAAAGATCTCCATCCATCCCAGATGTCACTGCTGTGGTCTCAGGGAGAGAAGACAAGGCAGGCACAGACAGCTCCATCAGAAAGAAATTAAGGTGCACCCCCCTCAAGTCCACTTCTCACTACCTTGAAGAACCAGTAGTATATGCTGGACTTAATAAGGATATTTATAGAGTATAAATGCTCTAAAATAAATAAATGAATAAATTTAAAGTGAGTTGGGTAGGGGGGAATGAAGCAATACATTTATAATTTACTGAGGATGGATTGTAGCTTCAACATCATGAACATCTGCATTTAACACAATAATTAAGCTGTTATAATAACTAAGAAGGAAGAAAGTGCATAGTATTTATTATTATTATTTCATTCTTTATAAAAAAACAACTGGTGAACAAAAACAAATGCACAAGTAGTCTGTGCATCCACACCAGAAAATAACATTTGGGGTCATAGAACCATGATGTCACTTCTTTATAATTATATAGGAGAATTTATGAACATCATATTGCCTAGTCCCCAGTATTTTATCTTAATATCAGGGACAATAACTGGAATCCTTAACTGGGATCTACAGAGATATGTGTGCAGATGTGGTTTGTGAAAGTCTACACCTTTCCTTCCAGTGTCAGGCACTCTTTGGGCTTCAATGGGAAACTTTCCCAAAAGGTCCCCTTATCAACCAGGGGTTGAAAAACTCCATTGCGACCCTCCTCCACTCTGCCTTCAAGATATTTGATTTGATTCCTGGTGCTTCTTTGGTCTTTTGGTTTCAATTCATACTACAACCATGATAACTGCCAACATTTCTCATTAGATTTCACTAGGAAGTGGTTCACCCGTGACTATTGCTTGGCAGAACCACTTCTTAGTGAAATCTAATGAGAAACGGTGGCATTTATCATGTTTGTAGTATCACTTGCTCAGACACTAAAGGACCAAGAAATTGTACCTTAATACAGGATATACTGTATACCATCCTAAGCCATGGTTCCCATGTTGGGATAAAGGCACAATATAAATAAAATAAAATAGAATAAGAAGTTTTAAATGGTTAAAAATTATTTTAAATGGTTAAAAATTATTTTCAGACTGTGTTAAATTGTTCTTTTGCTACCTGTACCTGAGACCTTTCAGGCAGGATGTAACTACGGTATTTTAATTACGAATGTAACCAAGAGACTGTATAAAATATGACATTCCACAGCTGTGGTATCACACCAAGAAGAGGCTTGTTACCTGTTCATCAAGACTGGATCTTCAGCACCTGTACATTACATGGGCAAGGTTTTTTGCAATGTATTCTACATGGGGCTGTCCCTGAAGACTAACTGAAGATCACAGTTTGTACAGTATGCACCTGTGCAAGTGTTGACTGGTTTGGTTATGCTTGAACATATTTGCCACTGTTACCAATCAAGGTGCTGAAGATCCAAGCTATAGGTAACAGAATAGGTAACAGCCCCTTTTTGATACCACAGCTGTGGAATACTTTTCTTCTGGAGGTTCGACTGCTGTCAGTGCTGGTTGGCTTTTGGCAATATTTTTTAACAGGTCTCTTGATTAAGTCAGTTGAGCCTGTCCATTGTTGTGGTCAGAATAATAACAAATTGTGTAATAAATTACAGCCACCAGATTTCCCTAGAAATTGTTATTTGTTAGTAAGTCTGACATATATTTGTAGGTTTTGGGTCCTGCCCCCAAATGGTGCTCATTCCTTGATAATTTGACGGAGGAGTTGGAAGAGAATCCAGAGACAACTGTGTATGATGACTATAAATTTGTTACAAGAAAAGACCTTGAAAACCTAGGTAAGTTTTTAGTACATTAAACAATATTAAAACCTTTTTTTCCTTGTCTTTTTTCCATTGCTTCTACCGTATTTTCAGGCATATAAGACAACTTTCTAAGCAGGAAAAGCTGGGGTTAAAGCTGGGGGTCGTGCTATAGGCCGGTATAAAGCTGAGACTGTTGTTGTATGCCTTCAAGTCCTTCCTGACTTTTGGCAACTC
>CM034701.1:244737738-244749989 GCA_020142125.1 Phrynosoma platyrhinos
TTGGGGGTCGTCTTATACGCCCAGTCGTCTTATACGCCAGAAAATACGTTATTTTCAATTGCCCATGTTTCATAGATGTTCTCACATTTGCTATATGCAAGGTAGCAGCTCACTGCCAACTGATTCCCATTCTGATTTTGCCAGTCGAGACAGGCATCCTTGTTTTCCTGCCTTTCTCCAGTTTCAAGATATATTTATATACTGTGTAGTACAAATATTGTAATGTATTGTATAGTGTAAGTCGTATAATGTATTATGTAACAATATTATATAATAACATATTATATGAATGACCACAACTAGAGATGTAAAATTTCCAGAAATTTTGAAGCCATGGGGGAAAAAAATTTTCACATTTTTTCCAGAACAAAATGGAAATTTTTGGAAAAATTGTAAAAATGCAACATTTGCACTTTTTACAGATTGAAAGTCACATTGTTACTTTAGGAACATACAATACATCTATGTACAATTTGATTTGGGATAAAATTATCACAGTTGGTATATTAAAATACAGTGTATGCAAACAATTATTACAAACAATTTTTTTTTTGGTAACAAATTGAGTAACAATCTTCTGAAATGGGTGAAACCTCTTTGGTTTTGCTAGTTTATGTGGATCAAACAAAAAACAATTTAAAAAACAACAGAAGAAATCATCAACATTAGTAACAAAGGAAAATTATTTATATTTCCTCTCCACAGTATCAAATAGACATAAAGCACCCATTCCCATAAAAAGAATTGTGGGGAGGTGGAACTGTGTTGAAGGGAGGAGGGATTAAGATCAATGAACAGGGATGAAATTAAATCAGACTAATTTTCTGAGCTCTGGGTTGCATCCACACTGCAGAAATACTCCAGTTTGACACCACTTTAGCTGTCATAGCTTAATGCTAGGGAATTCTGGAAATTGTAGTTTATTATGGTATCAGAGCTCTGACAGAGAAGGCTAAATGTCTCATAAAACAACAGTTCCCAGAATTCTCTAGCATTGAGCCATGCCAGTTAAAGTGGTGTCAATCTGGATTATTTCTGCACTGCGGATGCAGCCCTGGTTATCAGTATCAGTTTCATTCTCTGCTTCTGCTTTGTTATGTTTGTCATCATTACGGTTACCATGGACTTCAAAAAACTGAAGTTTTATCCAGATTGAAACAAGTTTCTCTACCCTTTCACATGTCAGTTTATTTTTTGATTTAGTGTGTTTCCAAACATAGACCAGATTCTTTCAGTGCCCCCCAAAAGGAAGAAATGCATCTTGCTCTTAACATTGAGAGCGCAGTTTGTAACCTAGGACTGGCTTGTCCTCCGCATTCAGTGCACAGAAATTAGAATAATCTGATAGTGTACATAGTTTTTAGAAATGATTTGGAGAATATATTAACTCCTTGTCTTAAAGATTTTGTTGATCATGCTAAAATAAAACATTCCATAATTGATTCCCCCCCCCTTTTTTTTTTTCAATTTTTCCAATTTTTAAGAAAAAAACCAAAAAAGGCTTCAGGAAAAAAACAGGAAAAATGTCATCTCCCCCCATTTCCCCCCGTTTTTTTCCCAGGCCTTCACATCTCTATCCACAACTCAAGATATTATATGAATGTAAGAAAGAAAATCTTGGCCAGGATTCTGTTGGATATACTGGGGGTAGTGATGCCGCTGGCAGATGCAAAAGTGGAGAATGGACTAGAGATCTTTAGCAGAAGGTTCTAAGTTACAAATCCCAGGATTTCAGAGAATAAAGCCACAGCAGTTACAGAGATATCAAAGTGATATAGTTTTGAGTGGCTCAACAACAGCTTTAAGTTTATGTACCTTCTACTTTACTGAAAGATTGATATATTAACATCCTGGTCTCTCTGTGTGCTTCTCCCCCGTCTCCAGGTCTTGCTCATCTTATAGGTTCTCCACTTCTTCGAGGGTATATGCATGGCTTTTTCATGGACATACGACTATATCATAAGGTAGTCTGGGCTAAATAAAACAGATGACATAAATGAAAATTTCTGGACAATTCATTTTTATGTCTGATCCATTTTGTTTCCATAGGTTAAAATGATGGTGAATCCTTTTGCCTATGAGGAATACAGGAGAGAGAAAATTAGACAGAAGATAGAAGAAACACGGGCACAAAGAGTGCAGCTAAAGGTAAAGGTTAAACTTGTCAGGAAAGCATCCAGAAATCCTCCATTGCTGCTTCAGAAAGGAGCTTGTACTCACCCTGCTTTGAAGCTGTTATGCTTTATGAAAGGGACTTTTTAGCCTTGTATAGTCATAATGCTTGGACCTGAAGCAGTATGAGGAGTGGGGGCATGTTGTTCATCCCATCTCTAACACTGACACCTGCTCCTATTCTCTTCCCAGCCTTGCCATATTATGTTGTCTGATATGGCCTTGTATTTGTTATAAAGCAAGGAGAATTCCCCATGCAGTCAGGAACCCTGATAAAGCAGGATGACTTATTCAAACAAATCATATGCCATATTCAAATGAATACCGGTATAAAGTCCCTTCAGGCTTGTCATGTAATGCAGCACTGTAGGTATAAGGGAAGACGGAACGCTGGAGCCAACATGGATGACCCAATATCCCTCACACAGGATCATATTTTTTCAGGAAAAATCAGAATGGGGGTATAGTTTTTGCCAGTGTCTTATATTCTGCATGTTGACAAAGCACACAATTAGATTGCAGTTAAATTAGAAGAAATAACCATAGGGGAAATTTGGATATTCCTCCTATAGAGAGATTCAAACCTGAAGCATAAAAGTCCTATTATGCTAATGGTTCAGGAGCCACTGTAATGTATTTTTTCCCATGCCATTGGCGTAACATTTAAAGCCCTTAGGCCATGTGAACAGAATCTGACATGAAACTCCTTTCATTAGAAAGCCTTGGCATGGACACCATCTCGTGGCATTTCAGACTTCTTAAGTTAATATTGTAGGACAGGAAACAGGTGCAGGTGATGCTTTAACCTGATTTTTAACTGGGTGAACTTTTTGTTTTAAATCAACACAAATATGGTTTGTACAGTGATCTGTGTGCGTCATTAGAAAATATATTATACCAGGTTTTATGTGGGAAAGTATGTAAGATACTGTGTGGGAAATCTCAGACAGAGAAGTCTGTTTTTCTTCTCATTTATTATAGAAACTGCCTAAGGTTAATAAAGAACTTGCCTTGAAGTTGATTGAGGAGGGAGAAGAAGAGTCACCAAATGCAAAAAAAAAGAAACAAAAGGTAGGCTTCTCATTGTTTTTGTGCAATACTAGTAAGTGGCATCAGAGAGTAGATGTGCCAGCTCAGTCAGTGCTGTTGTTCAGGATGCGTCTGTTTCAATGTATATATGAATGGAGAGAGGACTGTAGCTTCATGACAGAGCAAGTGCTTTGCAGAAGCTTCACCTTCAGTTCTGGCCATCTCCACTTAAAACATCTCTGCCAGCAACAGTAGGCTTCAGAGATTCAGCAAGTTTTGAGACACTCCACAAATTCCACCAGCCAACCTTGATACTGGTCATGCTTTCTGGAGGTTTCTGAAAGTTGTAGTCCACAAATACAATGTTTCCAAGTTCTGGAAGTAGCCTGATAGTTCAGTATAATATGAAAGAGATTCATACTCTCACTTGACCCCTGTTAGCCAAACATAACCTTTTCCTGGTGATTGGTCATGACTTACCATTTTATTAATACATACTGCATTGCAGGTAAGTTTGTTTGTATGTTGTTCTAGGTTATTAAGTGTATTGCAGTTGAGGTAAAGTTTGATTTCATGTAATCAGGAAAATGAGGAAAAAAGAGAGTGTATGCCAATATAAAGAAGTTATATTGGAATTAATAGTGATCAAGGCTAACTCAGACTGTTGAATGTGACATCTGGTAAAAGTTAGCCTGACTGTGATCTGCAGGGGATGACGCAGTAGCTTTATCACATGAGCTTTCTGTCCTCAATTCTTCTGGCATTTTAAGCTTGCTCTTCCATTTCCATTCAGATAAATGTAAAACAAATTATGACAACAGCTTCTGACTTTTTCCCTGATGGGCCATCAAGCAGCTGGGGTTAGTAAGATTCTTGCCCATTATTCTTTCTGCATATTTTTAGACCTGCCATAACGGCACAGAAGAATTTTCCTTTCTGGGCAGCTGTACAAACAAGTTGCTGGGGCCAGACTGATCCCCAGGTGTTAGTACTTTTCCAGCAGCAGTCCTTTGCCTTTCTCCTAACTAAGAAAAAAGTGAGCTTTTATTAAAAGGCTTGTTAAAATATTGTAATCTTAATTAAAATTGCAGTGGTGTTTAAAGATGAATCTGACTCACTTGTGGGAGTGAGCTGGTCCACAAGCTGTTAGATGTTCCTGTCACCTTTTAACTGATGATGCTGAACCTAGGACCTTCCACAAGGTTCTCCTTAATTTAATGGTGGTTGTAGATGGTACATTCTGCTCCAGATCTTCTAGCAATGTCCATTGCTTCATATATAACAATACAGTAGTCCACCCTTATCCACAGGTTCACTTTTTGAAGTTTCAGTTCCCTGTGGTCAGTAGCATCACCGGGGGGGGGGGGGTAGTGCACCACACCGGGTGACATCCCAGAAAGGGGAGGGTGAAACCCGCTCCCCCATCTTCCCCACACTCTGTCTAATGCGCGTGCTGCCTGGTCTCCTGGGCATGTGTGCCCCTCCCCCACACGTGAGCACCTCAATCTGTGTGCACAAACATGTCTCTTTGTGCACATGAGCACCTTTTTGTTTGCACCGCTCCATCCCCCCATGCACACTCTGTACCCCAAGCACTGTCCAGCTAGGGGAGAGGTAGCACACATTGTCCCTGGAAGTCCTGCCCCCCAAATCCATCCAGAAGTCTTGCTCCCAGAAGGCCCTTCTCCTGCATCGGGTGACACCCGGTGTGGGAATGCTACTGCCTGTGGTCAGTCCAAAAATTACATAGCCCCCCCCCCCACCACCACCACCACCTTTATCCATGGTTTTGCTGTCCATGGTTTCAGTCATGATCTGAAAACATTACTGGTATAGGATTCAATAATATCTGTGGTTTGACAGATACACAGAGGGTCTTAGAATGTATCCCCCATGGAGAAAGAGGGACTACTGTAGTATACACTATAATAAAGTACAATGTACAGGTGAGAGGGATAGAGAGAGAGAGAGTTGTTGTGCACCTTCAAATCATTTCCAATTTATGGTGATTTTAAGGCAAACCTATCATGGAGCTTTCTTAGCAAGATTTGTTCAGAGGAGGTTTGCCGTTGCCTTCCCATGAGTATATATATCATTTCATTTTTAAAAATTACTCATACATTTGACTGTTCTCCCAAAACACTACAGATTTTATTGTTTGAATGTATTCAAAAAGATTTTGAGATATATAAGGTATGCAGTTCATAAAAACATATTTGTAGAAACAGATATGCTGGAGTTGGGATTATGAACTATGTAAGTTAGTTCCATTTTCCATGAAGTATGTCACTTGCCATTCCATTTTAGTAGTTTATAGTCAAATGTTAGGGGAGTCTGGAAAAAAGGTTTTACATTCTTAGACATTAACCTCAAACATTTAGCTATCCAGAATATTTCCAGACCTTCCCAGGGTTTGGCTTGGGGGTAATTGAAAAGAATTTAGGTTGAAGCTATTGGTGAGTCATCCATGGTAAAAATTCATGTCCTTCTAGTATTTTTGAACTTCTGGGTGGTTGTTTTATTTTTCTTCCTTTAAGAAGTGCATCAGTTCAGAATCAATACACTGCGTCTATACTCTGAACATATCATTAATTTATGCATTGGTATAAAAGTGTATGACTGTGATGAGACTTTACACTGTGGTGTGATGCAGTTTGTTTTTGTGATACAGTAGTTTAATTTGAAAAGTACAAGCTACTGTAAGTTTCAAACTCATGTGTTCTCTCCTTCCCTTTGTCCCTCTAATACAGCTGTGAGGATACTTAACATTCCTTTTAGCCTTCAATTAATCATAGTTTAGCATTGCTTTCAAACTCTAGCCTGTGGCTAAAATTAAATCTTGTTTGTAATAAGCCAGCTTGAAAACAGTGGTAGAAATTGGCTTGTTTCAAACAAAATATAATTCTCAAGGCTAATTTTTTTGTCCTCCTAAATTGTGGTTTAGCATTATGGCCAAACTGTCTGCACACTTATACCTAAGATACCTTTTTGATATTTGCAAATATGGTGAAACATCCAAGTAAATGGGAAAAGGAATTATTTGCTGTTTAAAAAAATACAGTCTCTATTCCATGAAATGCCTTTTTGCTTAGCAAACTTATGAAAATTATATGCGCTTAACAGGTTTATACAGAATGTTGTAAGGTTTTTATCTATTTGTCAACTATGTTGTTGTTGTTTTTTTCCCTAGAAAATGCCTAGCATTCTTAGCGATGATCGCTTCAAAGTCATGTTTGAGAACCCAGATTTCCAGGTGGATGAGAAGAGTGAAGAGTTCAGGTTGCTTAATCCACTTGTTTCTAGAATAAGTGAAAAACGAAAGAAGAAATTAAAGCTTTTAGAGCAAGAAAAAATCCTTAGAGAGGTAAATCTGTGGGCTTGGAATTGTCTTTTAGTCCTCTCTTATCTTTTTACAAGGATGATATCTGTGTACAGTGAGGGTGGGGAAAGTGCAACTTGTGAGATGTATGTGGCTCCCAGCCTACCCCTGCGACCCAAAAATTGGAAGGGGGGAATTATTTCACCCAAAATGGCTCCTGTGCTCTCTAGGAAAAAAGGATTCACCCCAGCTTAGAACAGTTGTCATTCTCATTGAAAATAAGGGAACATGGGAACCCATTTGGGCCCAAAATCTTTTTTCGGGGGAAAAAGATTCAGATGGAGGTTGTTTAGCCTTCAAGGTCCTGTGGATGACCGGTGCAGTTGCCCACTTTGGGCAGTTTGTAAGCCCTTGTCTGCAAGGATGGGGGCATGAACCATTCACTGAGGGCTTGGCACTGGTGTTGAAATGATGTTAGCTAATAATATTGTTCTTTTGGAGTTAACTGACCATGTAGGTGGTGATAAAATGGAAGAGATGCTACAACACAGAGAGTGAAACTAAACAGATTTGTTGTTGATATTGGATCTTTGTCTTGGGGTACTGATGCTGCCTTGGCAGAGCTGGCTCAGGACTTTCCCCACTTGTCATTGGCTCAGCCATATAGTAGGACACACTTTTGGCTCAATTTTCTTAATTCGGAGATAGGAAAAGTGTGGCCCATGGGCCATGTGTGAACCCTAGCGCTAATTTTGTGACCCTCTGGGCCCCAACTTTTTGTTTTGTTTATTTTTAACCTGCCCCCAAACATTTCTGGGGGGTGGGAAAATCTGGGCCTCCCTGGATTATTTTAAGCCCAGGAAATGCCTTTTTTTCCAACTGCAATTAACACAAGAATTGGACCAGAAGAAACCAACTATGCCACATCTGGAGAGTGTCCCTAACATAGCAATAGAATCTGTGCTGTAACAAAGCTAAGATAGGACCAGAACATGGATTTTGGGTGCATAAGGTCCTACACTCATTCTCCAGCACCCTTTCAAGTTACAGAGCTGGAAAAAGGCATCAGCTGGAGGCCTCAAGGAATTGTGACTAGTTGGCATTAACACTGATATGTCCATAGACAGGCCAGCCAGCCACCGTTTTGACCCAGGACAAGACAGCTATCTAAAAGGAGTCAAGCAGATGGTTGCAGCTGAATTCTAAGTACTCACACTGTGGCAACATTTAAAGTGGTCTTGTAACCCAGTAGTCACAACTGTTAGTGTAAGACATTTGAATGAGGCCAAGCTAAATCACATTGCAGGAATTTTGGGGTGGGAATAGAATCAGTGACAGTTGACAGGAAAAAATAGCTTTCATAGCTGTTTGTTTGAGTGGTTGTTTTTATTCCCCTGTAGACTGTTAAATCTAATTGACTGGGTATATTTTGTCTCTTGTTTTTATGAAAGATTTTTGTCATGATTCAACCAATCTAGACTTGTAGGTAAAATAGCTGGGACGACCTTGCTGCTAATAATAATAAATTAATAATACTTTACTATTGTGCACCTTTGTCTTGTAGCCCTTTCCAAATAATATATCTGTGAAGTGTCACGTACTCCTAATTGGGTAAATGGTTTGTTTAAAGAACATTGACATATTTCTTAAAAAAAAATAATAACTATTTTTGTCTACAGGAAGAGGAGGAAGAACCAGAAGGAAAACCAAGTGATGCCGAAAGTTCTGAGACTTCAGATGATGAAAAAGTCTGGGTTGAAGAGGTCAGGAAACAGCGCAGACTTCTACGCCAAGAGGAAAAAGTAAAACGGCAGGAAAGGTTCAAGGAGGATCAGCAAACAGTGTTGGAACCCAGGTTTTTTGAGATTAAAGCTGGAGAAGAATTTAGAAGTTTCAAGGACACCGCCAAAAGGCAGAAGTTGATGAAGTAAGGCTAGCATCTCTTTTTTTCATTCACTAGACTTGTACGTCATTGTTCTCCTTGAATGTGATTGAGATGTTCACATCTGTCCTGGGATTTTCCTGATTTCTTTTGAAGACCATTATTTTTACAGCCAGACATGCTGATGGAAAGGGAATCTCGTAATTCATCCCTTATCACAGGGATAGATGACTCAATGTGGTCCTCTGTATGATGATGGACTGGAACTCATGTTAGTCCTAGCCAAACTAATTAGGGTCAGCACTGATTAGTGATTGGATGGGGGACTGCCATCCAGGTGCTGTAGGCTATATTTCAAAGGAAGGCAATGGCAAATCACTGCTGAGTATTCATTGCCTAAGAAAATGCTATGAAATTCATGAGGTTGCCATAAATTGACAGATGACTTCAAGGCATGCATACACACATCCAAATGTTGGTTAGATGATCTGCTGATCAAAAATTTCCCTACACCATTAGTTTTAACCACATTGTTATTGTTGTTGTTTTAAAAAAGACGTAGCTTCAAAATTGCTAACACTGCCTCTATCCTCATCATAAAATTGGTATCATAGAGTATATTGATATTATTGTGTGTAAGGCTGGCATACTTTGAGGCTGCCTGTTTTCACCATGTTTTAGGGGCTTTGCAGACTTGCCTAAAGAAGCAGCACAGAGCTGCCCCTAGAAGCAGCGGATTGGGGTTGCGACAACCACACGCCGCGGCCCCAATCCTCCTTTTTGCTGCCCCCTAAAGAGCTCCTTTTGGGGGTGGCAAAAGGCTGCCCTAATACCCGCCACCGCAGTTCTTCTGTGCCCTTTTGGCGCAGCATGTATACACGCTGCGTCAGGACGGGGTTAGGGTGAAGTTGGGGCGGACGGCATGCAGCTGCCCCGGCCTAACTCCATCCCTAGGCCGGCCCTTTTTGCCGGTCTGCAAAGCCCCTTAGTGTAGCCTTTTTTCGGGCATCTTACTGAATCTTATCTTCAGGAAGACCTGATACATTTTATTCTTCAGATCCTAGTCTAAGCATTATTAGTGTTTATTCTCATTATAATATTAACCAGGGACAAAATGGGGCACTTCTGCTGACAGAACTGTTTCTGTCAGCAGAATCAAAAGGAGGGGGTTCCCTTCTTCCCCTCTGCAGCACCCCCAAATCCTATATCAGAGAGCTGGCAAATGTTCTGGAGTCAGTGTTTGGGTGATGCAGAGGCCTGCAGGTATGAGAGGAGGACTGTTATCTTTTATTTGTAATGCTAGAGCTCTGGTGAGCTGTGTGATTTAAAATGGGTCTGCAACTGTGGTTGGTTAGTGGGCCACATTGATCTCCCAGGATACCTTGAAAGATGGCATTTCCTGCTGCTCCCTGGGGGAAAAATAATGTTGGTTTTTGTTTTTTGTTTTTTGGCTTTTGAATGCCTTCCTTTACCCCCTAGGAGGCACATTTTTCCTACTCCTGAATTAAAAGAACATGTTTACATTAATTGTTTTGGAAAACCTCTGTTTCACTATTTACCAAGCTTTTTTTTTTTTTTTTTTTTTTTTTTGAGAGAGGAAATTCAATAGGTGGAATTGTTATTACAGTATGGCCCCCACATATGTGGGGTTACATTCCAAGACCCTGAAACTCCATGGATACCTGAAATAATAGGGAACCCTATTATTTTCAATGAGACTGACAACTTCTAACCCAAACTGCCATAGATTCACACTGGAGGATCTAGAAATGGGTAGAGAACATTTCTAGTCTCCAGTGGAATTCTATGGTATGCTTGGGCTGGAAGTTGACTATATATAGAATCACACCCAAGGTCCTAGAAATGCCTAGAGATAATCCATTTTTTTCATATGCGAATACAGGAGTTGTACTGTATAGTAGGTTTTTAGAATTCATTGTTGCACGTTTCAGAAGTTTAGTGTTTTTTTTTTTTTTTGGTCGGATTACACAAATTCAGGGGAAAATATTAGCTGTGGTATACAGCCTCCATGTTCAGGGACTTTGTCCTTCTGGTTGCAAAGGCTGAAAGGTGCTGCCTTGTGTGGGAAAGGAGTTACCTGGTTGGCCAGTATTGGAGATCAGGGGATTGAATCCAGACCGAGTCATATTAAGGGTAGACTCACTGAAAGGAAAGAGTCTTGAAGTTGGCATGATTAACAAGCCTGGTTGGTTTCAGTGGGTGTACGTTAAGTATGCCTAAATTCAGATCCAGCTCAGATATATGGACTTAGATGAGCTTTTGTTTTGTTTCAGAAAAGTGCTGCCTTTTGCGTGTTAACTAAGTAATTACCCCAAAAGCTAGAATGAAGATACAGTTTGGTCCTCGTATCTGCAAAAGATATGTTCCCAGACTTACTGTAGATAATGAAAATCACTGATAATGGCGAACCCTATACATCCAGCAGAAGTTGATCACAGAATTGTGCTGGAAGACCTCTAGGCATCTTGGAGGTCCTCTAGTGCAAATCTGTGGTTAGCTTCCAACAGAAGTTGACCATAGTGTTGCACTGGAGAACCTCCAGCTGCCTAGAGAGACCATAGTTTTTCAGACACAGATAGGAGTTGGTCATAATGTAATTAGTTGGTGTGCTGCGATATCCCACACATAGAAAGAAGGAGGGCTTTTGGTTAATCATAGGCTGCTTCTTTCAGTCAGTGTACCCAAATAATTCATTTCTTCAACCCCATATGAAAAGCTGTAATGAATAAGTTGATCTTTCAATCACAATGCATATGGGCATCATGAGATACAGAGGTATTTAAAAATGCAGCAATAATTTGAACCTTTGTTAAAAAGACAGCTGTAAGGCCCATCTGCAGAAATGTTCATAATTATGCCTACTTGGCCATGTAAACCCACTGAGTGACCCTTGGGCAGGTCACACACTCTCAGCCTCAGAAGATGGAAATGGCAAACCCCCTCTGAAGAAACTTGCCAAGAAAACCCCATGATAGGGTCACCATAAGTCAGAAACAGCTTGAAGGCACACAGGAAACATGTCTTCCACATTGATAGTGGTGCCTAAGGCCACCAAAATATATCCTTTTAGTTGCCTTAATTAGCCTTGTGCTATCCTCCTTATAAAGAGAACAGGAATATTGACAGCTGTATTCTGCCATGTCAAAGCATTGGTCCATCTATCTCAGTACCGTCTGCACTGGTGGGTAGCATTTCTAAGGGGTGGGCAACACAGGGGCTACATTTGGCCCCCAAGACCATTTATCTCCCATCCACTGAACCTGGCTTCATGGCAACTACACTGCCAGAATTCATCAGCAACCCAGGGACCCTCATATAAGCAATTTGCTTAATATAAACAGATTGCCATCAATATTTGGTTAAAAAAACATGCTTTACCATAGAGTTTACAGAGGGAGGGCAGCAGTGGGTGATGCAACCTGTTATGGGTCCAGGATAGGGCAAAATTGGTCTTGAGAGCCCACCAAAATTTCTACCTGTGCTTTAAGGCAAGGATTGGCAAATTTCAGTTCATTGGCTGCATGTGGTCCCAGAGCCCCCAGAAGTCAAAAATACTTCCCCCCCCCAAAAAAAAACAAAAAACAATTGCCCCAAAACTGCCTTCTAGTGGGTGTGGAAGATGGTTCCACCACATTTGGGTACTCCTGGGTCCCATTTTAGGCCCAGGGGAGACCATTTTTGAAACAGGAAGTAACTTCTATACACTTATTGTTAAAAAAATGCCCCCTAGAAGACATTTGGGGACAAAAAACAACAAAAATTTGGGTGGAAGGTGCAGCAGAGGTGTATGGTGTCCAGCAGAGGCTAATGTGACACACACACACACAC
>CM034701.1:244750089-244763525 GCA_020142125.1 Phrynosoma platyrhinos
ATGTTCAAGAAGAAGGGCACATTTTCCCACCAGAAAGTGGGAGCTGAAAAGCCTCTGTGCATATGTGTCTGCAGTGCCATGGATAATACTTTGGGTCCTGAGATGGATCATATGTATCATACTGAGCAGAATTCAAAGCAATTGGATGCATGACAAAGACAAAGCAAAGTCTTTTTTTTTTTTAAAGTCAATTTGATTTCAAGAAAGTCAACCTTGTTAGTTCTCCCCAGTAAAATCACAGTATCTTATTTTAGTGGAATCATGTTCTAAATTTGGTAATAAAGTTCTGCTCCTTTTTTTACTGGCTATGTGCAAAAATGTACCCATCTGGTAATCTTGTGCAGAATTATCTGATTTGTTTGGGTTTGGGTAGGGTGAAGCTTACTGAATCTTATAGGAGGGTTACCCATGTTACTCTGTTGTTACCAAAGGAACAGAGATAGAGTCCTGTAGCATATTAAAGCTGGAGACATACATTATAGCATATGGGGAGGGGGGGGGAATGGACTCCAATCTCCAAATTTTACACCACAATAAATTTGTTAGTATTTAAGATGCCACAAACTTGGTTGTGGTTTTTATCTTGAATCTTTCTTAACAATGTCTCCCCAATCCACTTAACGGCTAGACATTTTGATTTTTATGGTGATGTTTGTGAAGAGATTTATGACTTTTAAAAATATAAAACAGGGTGTTCCTTTATCGTATTCCTGACTCAGTGTTGCTTGAAGCTTTTTTTAAAAAGCCCAGATGTCTTCAGCTTTAAGTTCTGAAAAAATGTCTCCTTACAAGTTTTACATTTTAAAAAGCTTAATATTTTGGGTAAAAGTTGATATCCATGCATGGCCCCTTTCTTCTCTTTCCCATACTGGAATTTTAAAATTTAATGATGTTGTTGGCCTGAGGTCTCCTAATCAGTCTAACAAAATGAATCCTTCATTTTTTTATAGCTTTGCTGAAGACCCAGCTGCTTGACTGAGCTATTAGAAAAGTGTGAAATATCCAGTCTAAAACCAAAGGTGGACCTTACCAGTAACAAGGGATTATAGGTCACTGAGCCATTTCAGGGGGGGAAATCTAGTTCACAGTAATTGACAACCATGGCTGTATTGAAAAGCTCTACTGTGCAGCACCATGCTACCAGAGAGACATAGCTCAAGTCTTTTGTCTTTTTTCCCTGTAAAGTGTTATGGGAAAGGTCTCATGATGTGAGGTGGTACTAGGTTTCCCTATCACTGCTTTTCTTCTTTCAGAACTGCTTATAGGCTGGGAAAGCTTGGAGTGTAATGAAGTCACTTCACACATCCCCATTTATTAAACATTAGCTGAGGTGAAAGAAGTTCAGAGTACTGAAGTGGCTATTTTATCAGCAATTACACACATGTAACATGCTGTTGAGAACCAGCATGGTGTAGTGGGTTCGGTGTTGGGACTGTAACTCAGGAAACCAGGGTTTGAATCCCTGCTTAGCTATGGAAACCTACTGGGTGACCTTGGGAAAGCTACACTTTCTCAGCCTCAGAAGAAAGCAAAGGAATCCCCTATGAACAAATCTTGACAAGAAAAAACCTGTGATAGCTCCACCTTAGGGTTGCCATAAGTCAGAAGCAACCTGAAGACACACAGCAATGCTCCATTCTGCTGCAAGTAGATAAAAAGAGAACTTAAGGAACAGCCATTCATCCATCAATGAAAACAAACCCAATCAAATGTTGCCCCCATTGTTGTAGATCATGGTTGGGAAGGTCCCTGACCATTGACCATGCTAGCTAGGGTGGTCGGTGTTGAATTTGACAGCACCTAGGAAACTAGCAGTTGCCCACCCTGTCTGAGAAGATTATTTTTCTGTGAGTCAATAGTCAAAACTGCTGGACCTGGACATTCAATAGCCATGGAAGTACAGAGTCTTGGCTTCTTGACTCCTATAATTTGTATGTGAGGTCCTCTGTTAAAAAGTACAAAAGTGTTCAAAGGTGGTTTCATGCCAAAACTTCCTCTGCCTAAGGTGCAAATGTTAGTATTTCTGCAAGTGTTGGAATATAAACTAAGCTCAGCTGGTTTAGTTTTGTGTAAATTTTCTTTGCTTTGACCAGATGAAAATGGTTTTGATAAAGATAATCATTTTTTGTTACTCAGAAATTATTAGAAATGAACACATAATTGCCATCACTGTTTTGAGAGGGTGGGAGGAAGTCTATGTTGTAGTCTCTTGCACAGAGCCATTTTCTTAAAAAACTCTCAATTGTTTAGAAATAGATCTTGTGTATGCAGAAATTCAAAATGTTTTGTATATGTCAGTGTAATATTTGGGAAAATGGCAATTACATTGAAGGTTTCACAAAATGAATTGTATTCAGAACAGTAGCAGACAGGTTGTTCTGTGTTACTCCATAGATAGTTTATTGAATTTCTCTGTGTGTGTGAATTCTGACCAGGAAAGTAGAAGAAATTGATTTCCCCTGTTTTCTTTCATGTTTTATACAGAAAAACACTTGGAGATCGCTTGCAGCTTGAAGAGAGAGTTGGTGCACTTAGTGTACATGATACCACTGTAGGAAGCAAACAAGTTACATTTAAATTGAAAAAGGTAAGCCTAGAACCTTAGAAAAATAAATGTAATGGTAATAATGCAGCAGAGCTGCTAACTTGACCTCTCTGGTGGCACTGTTTGCTCTTTCTTGTAGTTGTTTCAGTTATTATTTCAAGGGTTTTTTTTCTGCAAGTTTTGTGCCACATGGCAAAGTTATGCATCTCTTCTTGCTTTATATAATTTTTATTCTACTGCTTTAGAGCCATGGGTTCAGGCAATAAGCTGAGCAAGGCATAGATCATCTTCTCTTGGCAACTAAGAAGTCTGCTTGTTCATCCAGCTGTCATCTGGAGATTTACCATATATTAGCTTAGACCTAACAGTTTGGAAATACCCTTCTTTTCTAGCACAGCTTCCAGAATCCCTCAGCTTGTCAATTTTGGGAGTCAGTTTTTGAGTCTCTGATTGGATCCAGCAAAATTCCTGTACAGGCTGAAAAGGCAACTCGATATGCCCACCTGTATCTCTCAGTCTGTATCTAGCATGGTTCTGAAGGAGGCTCTTAAAAGAGCGACTTTTGGAGGTTGTGCTGAGAACTTCCAGAAGGAGGACAGTATGAGCAATTGTTTCTCCACCTGCAACTCTTAGAATCCAGACCACAGTATAAAACAGAAGAGGAAACTGGCGCACCAGATGTCCATGCTCCAAACACCCATAAATCCTTACCATTGGTTATTCTGGCTAGCGCTGGTGGAAATCATAGGCCAAAAAGAGGACACAGTTGCCTACCCTTGGTCTGTAGTCTCGTACTCTTTCCAAGCCTAACTTCACAGCCATAAAAATTAGAAGATATTTTTTAGTGTTGTTCTTTCCACAAAAGCATGTTTAAGATTCTGAAGAAACTGAATTTAGCAGCCAGTATGACAAAACACCTAACTACATCCTCTGGTTTTCTGATGTCTATAGCTTAGATCTTTTCTGTATTTTAAAATGAGTCAGGATTGCAAGATCCTTCTTAGACTTTCATTGGAAGGACATTTAGATGAAGGGAAGAGAAGAGTCATTTTCCTTGATAACTGAGAAGCTAATTTACTTCAGCCTATTCACAGAATGAATAAATATACAGTATACATAAACATTTCCACCCCATACATCAGATTCCTTCCCTAGCCTTTTGCTCCTAAGGCATCAAGTTGGCTGCTGTGTTGTGGTTTGGTTCTGGCTGAATTGTACAGTGTGTGCCTTGCATTCATTGTTCTTTATTAGTGAGAAGCACTTGCAGGGGAGGTATTGTATTATATACAGCACACAAAAACTTCTAATGTTCAGTGTTTCATTTTGGAGATCTTTGTGGGCACACACTCAACCTGATCTTGTCATTCGGTATGTGATCAGGCAGATATTTTGCTGGATTGCTTCTCCCAGCAGCCCTAGCTGGTAGGTGAGAGATGATGGGAGTTGCAGTCCTTCAGCATCCAGAAGGGGTATGATCCCCTGCCTTGGTGTAATTGGATGTCAAGTGTAAGTAATAGAAATGGTGAAATATTTTTCTTGCTCAAGCAATAACGATATCAATAAAGCACACAGCCAGATGTGAGTATTTTTATTATTTAGTTTATTCTGTATACTTTCTCTGAGGCCAGTACTGTCACCTGTAAGATGTCTTATTAGAAAAAAATTGAGAATGAGAGGAAATGTGGAGAAAGTATTTAAAGAATGTGGACCTTTCCAGAAGCAAGTTCCACTGTGTGTGTAAAAGGGTTTATTCCCAGTTAAGTGGGAAGAAGAAATACAGTTTGTGTGTACTTGGAATTATTTCACTGGAAGGAGAAACTTAACAGCCTATTAGTAAACGTTTGTGCTCCAGATTTGGGTTTGTTTGTTTTTGTTTTGTTTTGTTTTTAAAAAGCCACACAACTCTCTGGTTATTTGTGTGTGTGTGTGTGTGTGTGTGTGTATTACTGTTAAAATCAACTTATATTTTCTTCATTTCCATGACTGGGCTAGTTTGGTTTGGAAGTGCATCTCTCATTTGGGTATTTTCTGCAACTTTTTCAGACAGAGCAACAGCAAAAACAGCAAGAAGCAGAGAAGCACCATCACCAAGAGAGGAGAAAACTTAGGCGTTCGGCAGGCCACCTAAAGAGTAAACGAGGAAGAGGACGGCCTTTCTATTGACTGGGGGGGAAATCTGCTATTTTTGCAAGGGGAATTTAAGAGATGAGCTTCTTTTTATCTAAATTAAAGACAAAAGTCAAGAGCTCCTCAAGTCTCTCTTTACAGAGAACTGTCCACAGCATAAATGTCTTCTGGAGAAAAAAACATGACAGTCTCATGTTTGGAGCAGAGATATTTATGTTTCTAATGGAGCTGTAGCTGGTTATTGTATAACCTTGTGTGACATTCACATGCAAATATTGCTCTGAGAACTGGACTCCATTATTTTATAATTAAATTTTAATAACAATACACTTGCCAAAGACTCCCAACTTCCAAGAACTGGAAAAAGGTTGATCTCCCAACTCTTAAAACAAACTGTTAAAGTACTTTTGCCCTGCAACAGCATGTAGCCATGTTTATGCTGTATCAAAGAACCAAATGATGAGGCTATTGCCACTAATGTTTTGTCCTAAAAATATATCACAGAGGTTCTGTCCATGATCTGAAATGGAGGCTACGCTTAAACAAATGTAGCTACCTTTGTGTGCATACATGTTCAGGTGTCATTGTTAACTAACAGGGGTAGGCAAGCTGTCCCCTTTAAGGGCTGAGGGACTTCAGCTCCCAGAATCCCAGACTATTGGCCAACATGGCTGAGGCTTCTGGAAGCTGAAGTCCCTCGGCCCTTAAAAGGGACAGGTTGCCTACCCCTGACTAAGAAGAACATATTAAAAAAAAGAAATTGCTTTAGTGCTGATAGTATTCAGCTGTATAGTATTGATTTTGTATTGTGTGCAGTATTTTCCCTATTCAGGAAACTGGGTGAACCAGCTCCAGGGATCCAGGGCCCAATTTTCTATCACCATCACTCTCTACATATGCCATAGGCTGCCCCATTTCCCCCAAATGTAACCAAATGTAGCTGGAGGTTCACTCCTAGTTCTCCCTCCCTTTTGTTTGTTTGAGGGAGGAAGAAGCAAGGCATGGGTGGAAGGCTGCATCTTGCTCGTTTTTTTAAAAAAGCACTGGTGTGGACTTTCCCCCACTTTTTAGCCAGTCCTTTTTCCCCATGGAAGGGGGAAGCGCTCATGAAGGTCCTGGGGGGGAAAAAGGGCAGGGGTTATATGTGACTGCCCATCCCAACAGTAGGAACTGTAAGAAATATTATAGGAAATACTGTAATTACTCTGATTTTGGAGGTCATCCACCTAATGTGACCCTTATTTTCACAACTGCCGGGTTTTGCACTAATAGATGAGTCTATAATCCCTTATTAAAATATTCGCCGTTTTGTTTTATGTGAATTCTGCTCCGATACAGTCTTTGGGTGGTTGTGAATTTGCACATTCAGGTTATTCAAATTTTTATAATGTGTAATTTCTAATGTTTGGCTCCATGAATTTCAGAACAGGTGTCTTGGGAGTCTAGGCTTAAACCTTTTTCCTTTCTTAATTGGAAACTGTGAGTTCTCTTCAACGTTTGATGATTTCTAAAGTATTTTTGTCTTGCATTGTGCCAATAAATGTTGCCCATGATAGATTGAGACAATAAATAAATGCCTTAAATTAATAACTAAAAAGAAAAGGGAAGAAAGTTTAGTAGTTAGTGTCATGTAATGACACTGATGTAAATATTAGTCCCAACAGGGGAAAGAGCATCCATTTTAAAATGTCAAAATAACCATTCCTTCAACATTTTTTAAAGAAAAAAAATCCTCTAAATGTGTTTCACATGAACAAGCAACTGTGGTGGAAAAACAAAAAACCCACATGATGACTTTCCAGATAACTATTTGGTATCTCAATAAGAAATAGCCTGTCTGAATTCTAATGAGAGTCATATGCATCCACATTGTCACCAATGATATTGAATCCAGCTAACATGTTTGATTTTATTTTTAAAAAAGAGAGAGAGAAAAGAAAAGAAACCCTTGAGTTCATTTCTTAAAAATGAACAGAAAACATTCCTCTTCCAGGTAATGTTATGTGTTGTGTGTCGTCATTTGCCACTGCCTTCCTCTTAGACTGAGAAAGTGTGACTTGCCCAAGATCATACAGTCAGCTGAGCAGGGTTTCAAACCTTACCCTTCTAGAGTCCTAGTCTTAACATGCAAACCACAACACTACACTGGATTTCCTTTCAAGGTGATTATCCATTCCCTTTAAAATCCTTTCCCTGCCTTACCCGCACATCTTTGCATAGCCACCAGTTGCTATAGACTGCCTAGAGCAGGCTGGGCAAAGCACAGGGACCTAGCACTGACCGATGTTCAAGGCTGTTTTTGCCCTCACCTGTGTGGAGTGTCTGGATCACAGTTTTCTCCCTTTAGAAATTGGGAGGAGGTGAACTGCCTCTTCTGGAAGCTCCCAAGAGTTGAAATCCACTTTTTAAATAGGTTTTCCCCTCCACTCCGATATGAGTCTCTCTGTTTGGAGATCTTCTCTCTATACCACCACCCTCACACGTACATCTGGTGGGAACATAGGAGAAGGCCTTCTTGGTGGCTACTCCCAGACTTGGGAATTCTCCCTAGAGAGGTTAGACTGGCACCTTCCTTCCTCTCCATGCATAAGCCTATTTCTTTTGGCAGGCATTTGATGTCTGATTGCTCGGTGGAGGGGAGGCCTTGCAGAATGTGCTATACTGTTTAATTGTTGTTTTGTTTTTAACTGCTTTTAATTCTATTGCTATTTTTTGTTTATCTTTTGCATGATAAGAATTTTCATCCATGTGAGGAAAAAGGCAGGATATAACAACAAAACCAACTACTATTTATAAACATACACACATACACACACACACACACATGCACAAATGTGCTTTTCAAAACCAGAAGTGGATTATAGCCATTTTCAGTTTTGGTGCCCTCTCCATAATTTTTGACATGTTGTGGGTCCCAAGGCACAAAACTGGTCCCTAGATCGATCTCAGGCGCTGACTGCTATTCTGCTGTCTTCTTTCCCTTCATGGTCTCTATTTTGGTTTACTTTGGAACTAGCTCCTTCCTTCCTTTGAGCGATCCTCTTTAAAGTTTCTGATGCTTCCAGTCTATATCTGAACAAAGGGAAGATACTTTTGAAGTTGCTGTAGGATTTTTTTAATTGATTTCTGAAAAGTAGGCTACTAGGCTAATCCTTACTGTCACTCGCTAGGGCAGTGTGTATATTGTTCTGCTGAGAGATGCCGCTGCTGTGAGATTAGGCTATTCATGGCTTTGTGTTTTGACAATTTCCACAACTCTGACCCAATTCTTGCTGTTGATCTTCCTTGGCTTCCCCATAAAAAGACGACAGTGCTCATCTTAATCCTGTAGTCACTTAATTGAAGATGGCAGGGGGAGGATAATGGGAAACTCTAAAGCCTATAATATGAAGATACAAATACTGTACTGCTACTAAAAATGAATCAATCAGGTTTGTAGAAATGTAGTTCATGTGTCGTCGCTGCAGTTCTAATCCCAATATAAGGCTACTCTATATGTAAGTGTATTTATGCGAATTGCTACAGATTTTCACACATTTGAATCGCCACTTGTCTTCATTTTCCTTTGCAAATTGACATCTACTCTCCCTTCCTCTACTGAAAGTATGGAGCCATATGAATCCATGCGAAACAGACTTTGTAGAAGCATGAATTGTCCCAGAGTTTGTTTGAATGTTGTGGTGTAGTGGTTTTGAGCTTCCTACTACAACTGGAAATCAGGGTTCTGTTCTCCACTCAGCCATGGAAATGCATTGGGTGACCTTAGGTGAGGCACACACTCTCAGCCCCAGAAAACCCATGATTAGGGTCACCATAAATCGAAAATGACTTGAAGGAAAATAACAAGAAAATTGCTGCCACAGAACAGTGCAAAATGACCATGAAATCCTTCATTTACAGTAATATTTTAAAACATTTTGTTCTCAGGTAACATTAGGATGTTTCCAGATGGGTACAAATATCAAGAAGTATTGAAGCTTACCTGTTCTTTTTATATGTGAACTAGCCACATTAGGAACATTTTGTTTTCGTGCTAACATGCCACCTTGAATCCCATTTTGGGAGAAAGGCACGGTATAAATCAAATAAATGAATAAATAAATAAAATTCCTTTTTTCTTTTGATTGCTTTAGAATCTGTTCCAAAAACAATAACTATGTTTACTTGGCAGCTACTGCTTCTGAGACAGTAGAAACACATAGGCAGGCATTGATACATTTCATTTGGAAAGTACTGGGTTAGTTTACATTGATCTGGAGAGTGGGAATGAAAAATCTTTGGTAATACCAGGAGCCCCCAGGAAATACTTCCGAATGAAGAAAATGCACAATTCCAAAATAAAATCCAAAATAAAATCGGTTAGTATGGAAACAATACTTGCGTCTTCCAGGGGGTTTTTGTCTGAGGGCACCTGCTTATCAATGTAACTATATCTTGTAGTACGTATACGTCTTTAAGCATTTCATGTAATAATGTATGCAATGAAATTTCACGTAATATTCAGCTGTCCTTATTGCTGAACAAATTCCTGCAGAAATCTCCAAATGAATTTCCAAATTCACATGGAAATCTGCCTACGATGTCTTGAACGTCTTAAAAGACCAGACTGTTACGAAAGAGTGCTTTTAAATAGCCACGCAGGTGTGGATTCTTGCTGATGAAGCAGCGTGTGCTTTCCTTCCGTCTGAGTCGTTTGTGTTCTTTCACTGACACCTTTATGAGAATTATTTATTATTTATTGGAGACACTGAGTACCTGGGTGCTCCTGTAAGGCATCCCTGTGCCCTGGGGAGTGAGATTGCAAACTAAAAGCTGGAACACAAACCACGTCACTTCAGGAAGGCTGCACGCCCTCCTGTTAGGAAAATCGGAGCTGTAAATGACTGTTATGTTGGTAACATGAAAATGAAGCTCCCTGTGATGGAGAAGGCATATTATGTTGCTATGGATCCTAAAGTGGCTGTCATTCCCGGTATGTATGAGCACACTTTCTGTAGCCTTTCAATAAGCTATTGATCCTCCAGGCTGGTGTTGCCATGCAGCAAAGTGAAATCACTTACGTACTTCAGGTGGCATAGTGAAGCCACCTGAATGGTTCAGTTTTGGCCCCAGGGGTAGGGAGGGTTGCATTTAGATTCAAGGGTTAGGATTATCAGACTGTATCCAGGATGGGGGCTCCTGTAACTTCCATCCTTAAATTACAGGATTGGAGCAAGACAAGGTATCATAAAGCTCCTTCAAACCTGTCCCTCGCCTTCCAAACCACAAATTTCAGCTATAGCCATTCCTCCTCAGTAGCGCTACTGCCTCACTGTCTTCCAAAATGGCGGCCAGAGTCATGCGCATGCACCTGGCATTGCACATGCATGCGCATGACTCCGGGCGCTATTTTGTAAGACAAAATGGTGCCTGAGTAGTGCGCATGCACGCGTGACGTTGAGCGCCATTTTGTCTTCCAAAATGGCATCCGGAGTCATGCACATGCGCCCGGCATTGCATGCGCATGCGCCCAACTCCGGGCGCCATTTTGTCCTCCAAAATAGCGTCTGGAGTTACCCGCGCATGCGCACTACTCAGGTGCCATTTTGTCTTCCAAAATAGCGCCCGGAGTCGTGCGCCTGCACGCGCGCACCTCCAGCCCCCCAGAGATCAGGGGGCCAGCGAACCGGCCCCCAGATCAAAAAGTTTGGGGACCCCTGGCCTAGAGATTCCTAGAGAGGTACTCTCTCAAGTTAAAAAAAATTACGGGTTTTTTAATTTGCGGTTTTTCCACTTTCACAGGGATCCTATGTTCCTAACCTCAGTGAATGTGGAGGGTCCATTGTAGTTTCATGTGCGTTAAAGTAAACATTTGGTAAGATGTGATGTTTTTAAAGCAAATTTAAATATATACACACACCCTTTCTCATTGAGCCTTGCGCCACTCCCACCATCTCTTCCACTGAGCTCCAAAATTTTAAAGGGATGCAGGTGAACTCCACAGCATGTTTCTGCCAAATGGCAGATTTTGGGGAGCAGTGGAGCATGGCTCCTTAGAGTGTACCTGGAACAGTCTGCAGGCCCTACACCTCCCTAGTGATGCCCTGCTTGCTGTCCCATTCCTTCCCCTTCTCCCACTCATAGGGCACCCCTCCCTTGTTTCTTGAAGTCTGTGGATCATGGCTCTTGCACCACTTGCTTTCCTATCTCTCATACTCCCTCCATCCCCTCACCCCCTTGCAGTGTATTCCTTCTTTCTGTCTCACCTTCTGTTTCTTGCACTGCCTGCTTTTGCTTCCCTCATGACTGAAATGCTTCCAGGTAAATTTGTTTCTTACAGAACAGTTTGACTGTATTATCTCCATATTTTCCCCAACATCTCGACTTCTACAAGGACTGTAGACTTATGTTTTAAAAAGTTTCGAATCTGGACCAGATCATGGTCCATAGTGCATGGCTTGCTTAGAATTCAGATAAACTAAGCCAAACCCCTAGGTACATCTTCATCGTGAAAGAAAAGCTCCACACCAATTATGTTGTTATTGTGTGCCTTCAAGTAATTTCTGACTTATGGCAACCCCAAGGAGAACGTATCAAGAGTTTTTTCAAGTAAAAAAATTCATTAGCCTTCTAGAACATGTCTGCTGTCACTTATTTTCTTACCACTGGGTTGGAGTGAGCAACTGCAATAGGTGCAGCAGCAAATTTTCACAGTTTCTGCAGCAACTGCATGGTCCCCAGATTGGCTCAAAATTGGGACTAGAAATGATTTCCAGGTGTGAACTACAGGATTTCCTTAGCACTTTAGAAGTCTGGGTGCTGCTCTTCATGCTTCCAGAAATAGTGGTTGACATGCACACACATCTAAACTGGTGGTTGCAGGTGTTTTGGGACAGGCCCAAGCAAGTCAGGGCTGCCAAAAATAAAAGCACCCCACTACTTTTGCACCTTGAATTTGGTTTGCACCAATGGAAGTAAGCTGAGGTTAAAGGGAGAAAGTGGGAGGACAGAGAAACTGGGATATTTTAAAAGCAGCTGAAAAGTGGGATGACAGTGGGTTAATTGGGACTGTCCCTGGTAAATCAGGACAATTGCAGGGTATGTAGGCCTACTCTAGATATAAATAATAATTGAATTTAGTCTAATGTCCCCATCTTTAGATATAGACTATTATAGCCTGATAACCCAATCTGACTGCATAAAAGAAGTTTTCCCCCGTCAAACTTTAGGCAAGAACTTTTTAAAGAATGACCAGCATGGCATCAAATTTACTCTTAAGCCTGGCAATGGAAGCTATGTCTGTTCAAAAGAATAGATTGGAAATAATGTTTTACAAGTAACAACATTAACTGTAATGCATTACTTTGTTGGTAAATGAGGGCCCAACAATGTTCCTTTTGTGAAATAGTGTAAGTGATGCCCTTACCTTTTTTTTTTTTTTTTGGTACTTTTATTACTTTCAAAAAAGCGGGGGAGGCTGGAGGGACAGGTTCTTTGGGGGAATTAAACATGCCCATTTTTGAAAAATAATTCAGTCTCTGCTCAGAAGTCCTTCCATTAATGTAACTGAAAACTAATCTCAGGAAAATGCACATTGGATATTTAATCTGGAACCAATGGCTTAATGTAACTCTGAATACAGGATAAAATGTCATTTGGATTCCCCCCCACAATACTATCAACATCATTATTCAGGTTTTGCCATCATTCTTTAAGCAGATAAATACAATGCATGGATCTTTACTAGCAGACGGTACTTTTTAGAAAGAGATTAATAGATATCTCAGTTTAAGATAGAAAAGGGGAGGGGGTGTAAACATATTTCATTTGGCATTTTCTCATTACACAAGCTTGGATCTGCTCCACTTGGATCCACTGAGACTTGGATTCCATTCATAGCCTGTTTCTTCTGGGGAGGAAGCATAGGGAATCGAATTCATTCATTCATTCATTTAGTCCTAACTTCTCTTTTTTCCTTCTCTTCTGTGCCACTGAAAATCTTCTCTAGAAGGGGCAAGATGTGGAACTTTCCATTTATGAATTAGGAAATGCGCAGAAAGACTAGTGTTGGCAAGGTCTGAAAATATCAAGAAGAGATAGTTGAAATTCTATATAACATGCAGGGTTGACAATCAGGAAGTAACTACTAATAAGTTTGTGTTTTACCTAACTACCTAAATAAAAGTATTGATGTCAGTTAACTTAACCATGTGTTTCTCTGTAAAATTAACATATTATTCACATTCAAAAATTTAATGATATACAAATTTCTGTATTTATGAAGGTCTCAGACCCCAAAATATGGGATATTTTGGCATTTTGTTTAGTCTATATACAATGAAAAGCTCTCTAACCCTCAGATAGCAGACATCCTTTACAATAAGGGACACCTATCAATCCGATCTATAAGGAACAAACTTTCTGGCCCTCAAATAAGTGACATCCCTTATAAGTGACACGGAGTAACCTTAACAATAACCTTAACAATGAACGTTAAAGCATTTTATTGTCATGCACATAGATTTCAGTATTTACTGTGGGAATGGGTGCATCTGCACCATAGAAGCTATTTGACACCACTTTAAGTGCTGCAGTTCCTTCCTATGGAATCCTGGGACTGGTGCCGCACAAAATGACCAATCCCAGGATTCTGTGGGATGGAAACATGGTAGTTAAAGTGGTGTCAAATTGCATTATTTCTACTGTATTCCCCATTACCATGTATGGATGTGAGGACTGGACAATGAAGGAAGTGGATAAAAAGAAAATCAATTCATTTGAGATG
>CM034701.1:244792075-244807194 GCA_020142125.1 Phrynosoma platyrhinos
CCCCCCGAATCTCCCAGCTGGCATGGCCACCACATTGGGAAAGTCCCAATTACGCAGATAGTGGGTACTTAGCTGCACCATAACCATACCTATTTAATTAGCCCAAGGTTGCAGTCATGTAGCCCTCCAGATGTGGCTAGATTGCAAGGGAGCAGATTGCAAGCTCAACATCTGGAAGGCCACCTGAAGTTAGGTCTTTATCACATGTAGCTTTTAAAGTGCAATTAAAGTTTTAAAAAAAATGTCTTTGGCAATGCTTATCGCATGACGTTGCCTCCAACTCACTGAAGAGGGCTTAGAGTACAACTTTTCATTGATGGGAAAACATATTATTATCACTGATGGATTTTTGTTTGACATTATTATCATTGTATTTTAAGTTGTTTTAATGGATATCTGGTTTAATACTTTTTCAAGGGGTGGGTGGGTTTTGAGATTTTAGTGTGTATTTTTGAGATATGTGATATTGCAGGGGTTGGCAAACTTTTTTTGGGTGGGGCCAGTCCCCCTGTCCCCCGATCTTCCCCAGGCTGTGCGCATGTGTGCACACTACCACCGCCATGGTGTGCATGTGTACGCGAGTGCGGGGCGCCATTTTGGATGGTGCCCTGCACTCGCACACGTATGTGCACGGAGGCGGGCACCATTTTGGAACGGCAAACGGTTCCGGTGTCATGTGCATGCGCTCGCAACGGCGTTGCTGTTTTGCCTTCCAAAAAGGCACCCGTCATGATGCGCATGCACAGGCAAGTGCGGGGCGCCATTTTGGATGGTGTCCCACGCTCGTGCACGCATGCGCATGGCGACGGGCACCATTTTGGAAGGCCAAACAGTGCCGGTGTTGTCCTGCGCTCGCGTACATATGCACACCATGGTGGGCGCCGTTTTGGAAGGCAAAATGGCGCCCAGCGTGGTGGCGGTGGCAGCGGCGCGCATGTGCATCAGAGCCAGCAGTGGAGAAAGCAGGAACAGCCATGGGCCAATTCCAAGGCCTCGGCGGGCCGGGTTTGGCCCGCAGGCCGTAGTTTGCCGATCCCTGTGATATTGTATGGAATTTTAACTGTTGTAAGCAGTCCTGATTGTTCGACAGAGGGGCAGGGAATAAATAAATTTTATTATTTTTATTAACTGTGCTGCTGTACTACTAGTCCTCAGGTGTGATAAGTTCCTCCCATGGCAGTTTCAAGATTGGGCAGCCATATGGTGTCAGTCACCCCCCTCTACTCCCTCCCCCTCACTATTCCCAAGCACTTTCCCCCCCGTTTAATTTTCTTTTATCTTTGTTTCATTAAATTACACTTCCATAATTGCTAAATTGTATTAACCCCCCCCCCCAAAAAAAGGCACGCTGGGTAGAGCAAGAAGGTGCAATTAAAGAATAGTGTAGAAGAGAATGCGAGGGACCACTGATGGCAAAAAATAGCCCCTGTTGTGCTATTGAAGGGACGCGCAATAAGAAAAGCTCCCAAACAAGTTAGTATCCATTTCCTTTTGCTGGTGCGATGGTGGCAAGAACAAGGCTCATGTGATAAAATCCTTATTCATGACTTACTTGTGGGTTTCCCAAAGGCATCTAGCTGTCCCTTGTTGGACATAGGATGCTGAGTTGGAAAAATCTTTGAGCTGGTCTAGCTACATGCTTCCTATTTTCAAGCAAAATTTGAAAAAGTGATATTTTGGACTGCTAAAATCCCACAGCTGACATGAATACTGACCATGCTTGCTGGGGATTCTGGGAGTTGGAATCTAAAAAGTTTACCTTTCCCAGCTGTGGATTCATATCTATTTAGTACTTCCATGCATTGTGATATAACAGTGCCATACACTACCTTGTGCATAGGTCAGTTCCATACAATGTGGAGAAGGGGGAAAACTAATCCCCTGAACTCAAGCTCAGATTTCATGTCCTTCTATAATTTATGAGTTCATTTGGATTTAATGACAGGCTTTCATATTTATATGCTCTTTTATTTTATGACTATTTGCTAGAATGAATTAATAGCCTGTTAACATCTTATATTTTCAAAGGTTATTTTCTCCATTAAAGAAGTTAATAGGCTGTATTTCGTGATCCTAGGGATGTGTCATTCAGCCAGTCTGTGCACACCTTGGGTGTGTTAAGTTCCAGACACATGAACGCGGAAGGGCATTTTTGCTGACAATACGTATTTTTCACCTTCCTGTGTCAGATGAGGTCCTTTTGTCTTGAGAAGGGTGAAAGCTATGCTCTTTTCTTTCCTTTTGCCATCACTGTGACCACAGGTGTTTTGATTTTGCATATCACCATCATTAAACCATATTTGCGTTGAAAGTCATAAACGTCTGAGGAAATAGACCAAGGGCTTTTGCAGACTGACAAGAATAGTGCAAATTGAGTCCACTTTAAAGGTTAGGGTTAGTGCTAGGGAATCATGGGAATTGTTTTTTTCCCTGAGACATTGAGCCTACTCTGTCAGAGAGCTCTGGTGCCACAATAAAATACAGTTCGCATGATTCCCTATCCCTAAGACTAACCCTTAAAGTGGACTCAATTTGCACTATTTCTAGCAGTCAAGTCTACATCTGCATTGCAGAATAATCTAGTTTGACACCACTTTAACTGTCATTACTCAATGTTATGGAATTCTGAATTTGTAGTTTGTTGTGCCTCTTTAATATCTCACAAAACTACACATCCCAGAATTCCATAGCATTGAGCCATGGCCATTAAAGCAGTGCCAAACTGCATTATTTCTGCAGTGAAGACCCAGCCCAAGTTTACGAAAGCTTATGCTACAACTTCTTTCGCTCAGTTAGTCTCAAAATGCTACAAGATCTGTTTGCATGCTGATATTCCAGACTAAGCTATGTCTTATGTTCACACTGTTCAACATATGGAAAACAGTCTAAAACGTCCTCATTCTCTTCCATGCAAAGTAGTTCTGCTTATTGAAAACAAGCTATTTTACAGCTTAAGCAAAGGATACATCTGGAAATTAAAATTAAAAATGGGGAAAGGCACCTAAAGAGAAGCCAGCAAATTAGTTATATTATTAATATAATAAATGGGGGGGGGGGGAAATCAATGCTCAGTTTTTAAATACCAAGACTATTCATTTGTTTATGTTTCAATGAAATAGATAATGTCTGTCATTTTGTGTGTATGTGTATCTACACCTTCAAGTCACCTGTAGACTCATAGCAACCCCATCATAGGTTCTTTGTAGGCTCCAAAATACAGCCTACAGCTCCTGTTATTCCTTGGTGGCTCCACATCCAAGTACTAACCAGTCCTCAATCTGCTTAGCTTCCAAGATCAGACAAGACCTGGGTCTTCTGGATATTTGCCTCTTTTATCTGAGGAATTTGCAGATTCCTTCTTCTGACGCTCCACTATTTCACAGAAGATGCAAACAACCATAATGTCCAATATACTTTGCATTTCTTTTTAGTATTCATTCAGGCAAACATTCCAATGGTATACGCTTCTTATATACTCCCCTTGGAGAAGAACATATTTGTCTAAACACAGTTTTATTAGGCTTCCCATAAAGGCTTTACATGTAAGGGATCATTCATCTTACACATTTTCATCTGTGGAGGAAACAATACTTTTCACAACAGGCATTTGTTACACATTGTTAACAGGCATCTCTGTATATGATATATCGATCAACAATAGAAGCATCTGTTGAGGAATACTACACTTCTAATCGGACATCCATGGAGAAAACAGTACATTTTAACAGGCATTGCAATATATCACAGTATCATTGACTCTTAATCATCATGTTGGCATTTTAAGACCAAACATCTCACACATTGGGAATAGCAGATAGCATGTGATTTCTCAACTTCTTATCTTAGGCATTGAAAGGACCAGCCACAAACTATGATATCTTTATTTATAGAGCTCACATCCAGGTTGTTTACACTTTTACACTCAAGGTAGTAATTAGAAATCTGGAGATTTCTGGAGATCAGACATCATTATTGATCTAATAAAATGTCAACTGGTTACGTGTGCTCAGGTTGTGATATTTATTGCAATAGTTCTTAGCTTTTTAAAAAAATACATATCAAAATGATATTTCTGTTGTCCTGGACTATTTTCGGGTAATTCCTGGTGCCATCTACAACATTCTATACCCACCTTGCATGACTTTCTTTTTAATTTTGTGACCTGTTGAAACAATATGATCCCTTCCCTCCTCTTCTGTTCTTTTATATTTTTAGTTATATTGCCATAAGGCATCAGTTAAATATCACCATAAATCTTTTTTTAAAAAAAAATCTGAGGAGAAAATTTGCTCTTGAGACCATAAAAACAGCTCAGCAAACCATGTCCACACACACACATATATCCTTGAAGAGCCCTAGTGCGGATTCAAGAAATCATTACAGGTAATCCCCAAAAAGAATGGTATATATGGAAACAGAGGACCACAACTAGAGAAATCCAAGGGACTATGAATTCATGCTTCTTTGAAATAATCTGGAAAATCTCAGTATCAACTTTCAAGGCGTTGTTCTAAAGAGGGGGGAAAGTATATATGCAGTCAGCCCTGTTACTAAACTCCACCAAGGGCTCCCCTGAATCCAAAAAGAGATCCAGATTTCTATTTTAGGAAGAGGAACTACTGAATGGCATTTCGCAAAGTGTCCCCCTCAGTCCCAAAGCCAGCCCTGCAAGTCTCCCTCTGTTCATCCTATAATTTACATCTCTTATCTTCCTTTCTGTTGGAGACTACATGGATGAAAGATGAAAGCAACTAACAATTTCCAAAAGCTGCAAAATAACAAAGAGCCATGTGGCACCTTTACCACTAGTAGATTTATTTTAGCATCAGTAATGGACTACAGGCCCTCAAATGGATTAAGTATAATCGGAGAGAGAGAGAGGACATATGGTTGGAGTGGAATGCAGAATATACCAACAGTGGCAATTGTATTACTGTCGCTTTTGGGTTCCCACTGTTAGGGATGGATTTTTCACATGGGGAAAATCAGGGGGTTAAAGACCCATTATCCCATGAAAATCGTGCAACTGGGTGAAAGATTTTCACATGACATTGCGATTAAAGAGCCATTATGCTGGGAATAACCAGGCAATAAACAGCAACAAATCATTCACTGGGAAATCCTGTGAATTATTTGTTGCTGTTATTGCTTAGTTATTCTCGGGATAATTGCTTTTTAATCATGACACGTGTGAAAATCTTCCCACGATTGCGGGATAATGGCTCTTAAACCCTTGATTTCCCCCCATGCAATAAAGTGCAATATCACAAACAACCTGGCCATAGGTAAGCCAGATAACACATTTCATGTGATAACTATCTGTTCTTTGAAAACCCTTTGCACAGTCTACTCTAAAGCAATGATGAGTTCGGTTCTCTATATTGTTTAGCTATGCTAAAATTACAGGATAACAAAATGCACTAGATGAAGGGGCTTGTGTTTATTCTTCACGAGAGCGGCCAAAAGGTGATCCCTCTTTCATTATTGGTACAGCGTCACTTGGGCAGGGCTGAACTTCACAAATGTGTGTGTTCACTCAAAACAGAAGATGAAACTCAATCAAAAATTTGCCAGAGCCTTAAGATCTACCAGGGTGTGTGTGTGTGTTTGTGTGTAAGTGTGCTTTCTCTTGGCCCTGTTACTATCACAGGCCCATCTGATGAGGACACAGCAGAGGACCTTCTTGGTGACTGTTTCCAGCCTATAGAAGTCTTTTCCATAGAAGGCTAGGCTGGCATCCTCTCTGTTCTCCTTTTGCCAGCTAAGACCTTTTTATTAAAACAGACTTTTAATGATTAATTGGCTGCAGGAAACTTTCATGTTGTGTATGTGTTTGTGCTGTATTTTTGATATTATGGTTAACACTTTTTAAATGATTTTAAACTTTTAAAATTTAATGGTGTTTTAATGAGATGGTTGTTTAATTGTGTTTTAGTTCTATAAACTACCGGTACTGATGGAATTAGAAACAAAGGAAGAAACAGTCTAAACAAATATGATCCAATGGCCACAAGATATAAGAGAAGGGATCATGCTAGTACAATGGGAACAGGTGTGGGGAAAATGAAGATGCAATAATTTGAAAGAAAACTTTTACAAAATTTTCTACAGGTGGTACCTGACACATTTAAAAATTGCTAAGCTTAAAAAAACACACACAAGAGACACTTGCTGGAAATGTAAAAAAGAAAGAGGCACAATATATCATATGTGGTGGCAATGCCCCAAAGCAAAGGAATTTTAGAAGAAAATCTACAAGAAAATTAAAACAACTTTAAATATAAAACTTGATCTTAGCCAAAAGGCCGAGAAGCAACATATTTTATATTTAAATATAAAACTAAGTTTCACACCCAGATTTTTCCTTTTAAATATGTTTGCAGAATCAAATGTCCTAGCGGAAAAAAAATATGGTAAAATTCTCTTGTATATGGTGACAGCAGCCTGAGTAGAATATGCTAAAAATGGAAATATCAGAGGATTCCATCCACAGAAGGATGAATTATGAAACTGATGGAATTATCAACTATGGATAAGATTGCAACTCAATTAAATAATGAAGTTACACAAAAATATGTAGAAGATTGGAAAGAAGCATCTAAATAATGGGAAACGATTTGAGCCAAAACTTAAATTAAAACAATAAAAAAAATCTTTGAACATAAATTCTGTCAGATGGATGAAATCGAATTTTTCTAAATAATATAAAAAATGACAAATAGATTAAACAAAAAAGTTTCGAAAGGATCTTCATTGTCAAAATAAAAGCAGGTATGGAAGAGGGGGGAAAAAGAGCCTCCCTTATCTAAACTGCTTGGAATCCAAAGTATTTTGGATTTCAGAGCTTTTAAAATTTTGGAATATTTACATATGCATAATGAGATATCTTGGAGATGGGACCCAAGTCTGACATGAAATTCCTTTATGTTTCATATATACCCTAGACACATAGTCTGAATGTAATTTCATAAACAATATTTTTAATAATTTTGTGGATGAAACAGAGTTTGTGTACACTGAACCATCAGAAAGCAAAAGTGTTACTATCTCAGCCACCCATTTTGGACAACTTTGAATTTGAGAATATTTTGGATTTTGGAATTCTGGATAAGGGAGACTCAATGTGTAGCAATTTTTAAACTTATCTTGATTTTAACCTTTGTAAGCTGCCTTGGGTCCTATGCTGGGAGAAAAGTGGCATATTAAATACATACGTACATACATACATACATAATATATAATAAATCATCACAGCTCTTTCAGATATATGGTGCAGATATTCCTCAACAAACACAATCAAGAGCACTAATATAAGTTATATAAGACACTGCCATGTAGTTTTATATTCCCTGTGAGCAGATCTGTTTAGCGGCAGAAATAAGCAACTTTTAACAGCCAGAGGGAAAGAGGAATTATTCACCATGACATTCACAACAAGTTGCACCAGGTTCCAAAAGCATGGAAATCAAAACAAAACTGATGGCCATTTCCAATTCTGGGTTTTTGTGGGGGATGGTTTGGCTCTGTACCCCATTTCTAAGCAAAACCACCCTGGCAACTTCCAAGAACAGTAAAACCAACTTTTTCATACACAGGGCCCTCCCCCCCCTTCTTTCTGATGGGAAAATAGTAGAACTCAAATCAAGGGTTTTGCAGAACATACTTTATCTCTGTCTCAACAACTCCCAGATGCTTTCTCTTCAGTCAGACAGGTTTTGCCACAGACAGGTATAAGACTGAAAACATTTTGCTGCATGCAACTCTCTCTGTATAATTGCTTAATTCTGCCACTTTCACATGAGGAACAAAACCACTGCAGCAGGATCTCAATTCAAAATGAATATTGTAAATACAGTATAGCATGTACCATCATTATGGAGACTTTATGACAAGTTCATGTGGAAGTTATTGCAACCTCCAGAGCAGGGACAGGCAACCTTTTTGAGACCTGGGCCGGTCTCCCGTCGCCCAGGTCTCGGCTGGGCCGAGGGGGGGGAATGGCGGCGCGCACACTCACGCGTGCGTGCGCACCCTCCTCCGCCGCATGTGACTCCCCTGCGCACGCTGCCGGCGCGGCCGCTACCGCAGCCGCCGCCGTAGCACACGCTGCCGCAGCTACCACGCTGCATGTAGCAGCCGCCATTTGGAAGTCCAAATCACGGCCACGACGCGTTTGCGCATGCGCAAGAGTACTGTGTATGCGCAAACGCGTCACAACCGCCCACATCCCTTACCTTTGGGCATGATAGCTAGGACATCTTGGAATTGAAGTCTAAAATAGGGTCAAAATGTCCCCTCTAATCAAAGCAGAAGTTCTCTTTAGCTTATGCCAGCCTGAATAGGATCTTTTGCACTGGCTGCCTTTCATACCCATAGTTTGCACGAAAGGTAGAATTCTGGTCATATGGCACAGAACCTCCCATAAAAGCAAGCTCACTTGAAACTAAGAATATTTGCTATGATGTCAGTGGCTCTATTCCAGAAGTGTCTCTTGTGCAGACAAAATAACACCATGTGCTAACTTGCAGTTTTCCCTTTATCTTTCACCTCAGCTGCTCCCATGACTGAACCACTGACCTGCCCTTTAAATGAAAAGTTATAAGTTGACATGTCAGGACTGGGAAATACAGTATGGAAATTAAGAACAAACCTTCAGTGTGCAGAGGTGTACAGATGTGTGATAGCTGCAGCAGAGGCTTTGTGGACATTGTTTTTACACTTGTGCCCAAAGGAATGTCAGATCCAAGCTTTTATTGGGTATATTTTGCAGTAGCACAAGAGACAGAGTGTACACACATATACTACATGCCCTCCAACATTTCACAGATGAAAACAGGGATACATATGGCCAAGCAACATCAGAGTGTGGTCAAGATGGCAAAAGTTATTAATGCATAAGAACACACAAGATAGGAGAGGCTGAAACAATTTGCTTTTGCCCAAGTCAATAGGGAAGGACAAGATTTCACTCCCTCCTCTTTTTTCCCTCCACTGAGTTAACTGAGTGCAAACTATTCTTGCACTTTGGACTCTTTTTGCACCAATGGAATTAAGACAAGGATAAAGAGAGAAAGTGGGAGAAGGACAGAAAAACTGGGATGTTTTCAAAGGAGCTGAAAAAGTGGGACAACAAAGGATTAATCTGGACTTTCCCAGCCAAATCAGGTCAGCTGGAGGGTATGTCACTGAGAAGTGACAGATCATTTTAAGCTTCAATCCAGGAATAGGACATGTGTGGCACTCCAGTTGTACCTAGACTGCGATTCTCATCATCCCTAGGCAGGCAGGCCATCCAGTAGTGAGAGCTGATTGGAGCTGCAGTTCCTCAATATCTGGTGGGGCACAGGTTGCCACCCTTTCTGTAATCCTATACATCAAGAGTGGAAAACCTCTTTCAGTTTAAGGGCCCTATTATAGGATTTGAAATTGGCAGGATTTGAAATTTCTTTTCCTTTTCCTTTGTTAAGAAATTGGGCTGATAACTACTTGTCTCTGTAAGCCCTGGATATACTCCTCATCCTGGATAACAAGACAAAGGTAATGGATTTTCTGGTCCATACATTTCTGTTTCTTGTAGAATTCCTCATCACATTGATTTGTTGAATTACCAACAGATGGCTGGCCCAAACAAGGAATTAACTCATTTGCCAACTGGATCGTTATATCTGTCTGTAGAGAGAATGTTCTGATTGTTTCAGTTCAAAATTTTGCAGAAGAAAAACTGCTTCCATTGTCACTGGGACAATGACAATTGAGTTTCTCCAGAATGTGCTACCAAAAGGTAAAGATTTCCCCTTTGACAAGGTTGTCAAGTTGTGACTGACTGTAGGAGATGGTGCTCATCTGCATTACTAAGCCAAAGAGCCACCATTAAAGACAACTCTGTGATCATGTGGCCAGATTGCACAGAACGCTGTTACCTTCCCACCAAAGTAATTCTTATTTATCTACTTGCACTTTTACATGCTTTCAAACTGCTAGGTTGGCAGAAGCTGGGACCAGTGACAGGAGCTCACTCCATTATGTGGCACTTGGCCTCAAACTGCCAATCTGCTGATCTTGCAATCGTCAGAGTCAGCATCTTAACCACTGAGCCCCACACCAGAATGTGCTACCTTTAGAAAACATTCAGCCACAACAGGATTGGCCTTTTCAGTACTTGGGGGTGTACATGATGACAGGTTTTCCAGTTGTCTTGAAGATAATACTGTCAATGACATTATCAAAAGTCTTGAGAAAAGGAATAAGGTTATTTCAAAAATGATTGCATCTGGGAGACTATGGGGCTATACAGACCAGCCAAAAGGGCCAGCCTGGGGTGGAGTTGGGGCATGGCAACTGCACACCAGCCACCCCGACTCTGCCCTGATGCTGCCATCATGCCATGTGCCCTACCACACAACTGGCAGTGTCAGGGTGCTCTGGCAGCATGGCAACTACACACTGCACAAAAAAGGAGCACCGAAAAGCTGCCACTGCCACCACAACAAGGGCTGCTTTTTGCTGCTCTAAAAAAGAGTAGCATTTGCATGTGGTTGCTGTGGCCCTTAGGGGCTGTCTGTATAGTCCCTATGTGTTTCACTTGGAGAGTTTGTCAAGTCTACAGTCCAGAGTGAAGCACCCTATAGCCAACTGATGTCTTAATCTTTGGGTGTGATTGGTCTTACAGTCTAATTGATCATATTGCATGGAATTCATTAAGGCAGCTATGAGTTAGTAAGATAGCTATGTACCGTCTCCAAGCCCAGCTTCCATAATTGTTACTTATTGGGCAGCAGCCACTGCAAATAACTGTTCCCCTATTGATTGGAAAGCATCTGACTGAAGTTTCCACCCTATCCCATGGACAATGTCTAATGTGAAATCAAGGGCTTTATCACATGTGGCTTTTAAACCACGATTCCCATAGGAAGGAAGTGACTTCAGCGATGAAGATCACATGGCACCACTTCTCTCCCGTAGCTGTCCCATCCCTTTCCATTCATGGGGGGAAACCATGAATGAATTTCCATTTGTGCAATGCTGCAGGTGCACAAAGGGACCATTGTTCTATGGGAATTACATTGTGCACTAAAACAAAAAAACAAAAAAAAAACAAGAATAAGGATAAAAGGAATGCTCTGTAAATTTCTTATAACTAAAAAATCAAAAAGATTTTGCACACCTTACAGCCTTGCCCAAGAGAACCAAATAACTGAGAGACAGCATTGTGTATTGCTTGAGTGTTGGACTATGACTCTGGAGACTAGGGCTCAGATCCCCATTCAGCCATGGAAACCCACCGGGTGACCTTAGGCAAGACATACTCTCTCAGCCTGAGAGGAAGAGAAAAGCAAACCCCCTCTGAACAAACCTTGCCAAGAAAACTACATGATAAGGTTGCCTTAGAGTTGCCATAAGCTGGGAAAGGCAAACAACAACAACAGAGTTTAGAATCCAAAAGAAAATCTTCAATGAGTGCTTAAGATATAAGACAAGCGATTAATAGTTGTTCTTGCCCCAAGTGTCAAGAAAATCCTACTTAATAAAAAGCAACCAACCGTCCAGGACATCTAGTGAGAGGGGAAAAATCACATAGCCTGGAAAGCTGGAAATGGGAAACACCCATTGGCAGAAATGTAACTCTTGTATCTGGTGGAAAAATCCATTTTGTTTAAAAAAAGAAGTGTGTGGTGGTTGTGAATGGTATTCAATTTCAGCACTTTCGAATCTAAGTTAGAAGCTGAAGGCCCAAACCAAGCCCTGTTCCTAATTACTACTCCTAATTAAAATTCCCAATCTCAATTGAGCCACATGTCTTTTGGAGGATTTCTGAATACATATGTACAGGACAACTAACCCCTACAATGCTGCTCAGCACAGAGGAAACAAGCAGCATATTTCCAGATGTGGCTTTTATTGTGCAATTGCCCTGTGCCCTTCACAGACTCCCTGTCACCTCCTTGTAATTCTCCACTGCTTTTTCTACCTTTCTTTTCTTTTTCACAACAAAATATGCTAAAGAAGAAAAAACAGGATAGCTGCACAATGCATTTAGCTTGATAGTGCTGGGAGCAGTCCATCTGGAAACACCAAAGTTGCAAACAACATTTGGGATTCATTAAGAAAAAAATACAAAGATAACTATGTTGGTCTATACAAGTGGGGAATCCAAAGCCATAGCTTTATTACAACCAGCCAAAAATGCCATCAAAATATGCACGGTTTTGAGTTTCTTAGAACTCTTCATAAGGTTAGGTCAAATGTGGGCAACATGTACGTTCTATGCAGCCAGGAGTGTGGTGATCCACTTAAGGCAGGGGTAGGCAACCTTTCCCCTTTAAGGGCCAGGGGACTTCAGCTCCCAGAAGCCTCAGCCATGTTGGCCAATAGTCCCATGTTGGCCAATAGCTCCTGGGATTCTGGGAGCTGAAGTCCCTCGGTCCTTAAAGGGGAAAGGTGGGTTTCAATCCAAACTTTAATAGTGCTGTCCAAGGTGCTGAACATTGTTCTCCAACTAGGTTCATCTTGGGTGGTTCTTTTAATGTCTGGAATAAAATCCAGCACAGGTTTACAAGACGTGAACGTTTCCACAGGCAGAATCATAGAACCACAGAATCATAGGGTTGGAAGGGGCTTTGCGCCATCTAATCCAATCATTTTCAGGAACACATAACTAAAATACAGCCAAGGGAAGTCCATCCCAGTTGAGTCGAACGGCTCTTACAGACAAAAAGTTCTTCCTAATGCTTAGGTGGAATCTCTAGCTGTTTGAATCCAGTGGATCATTTTCTCGTCTCTGGAACAGCAGAAGACAAGCTCGCCTCTCTCCATTTTCTACATGACAACCCTTCAGATATTTAAAGACAGCTATCATGTCACCTCTCAGACGTCTCTTGTCCAAGCTAAAAATATACCCAACTCCTGGAGTCATTCCTCAAAAGGCTTGGTTTCCAGGCCTTTGACCATCTTGGTTATCCTCCTCTGGCCATGTGTGACGTCTAAGTGGGAACCCTATCCCCAGTGGACACATGGGAACCTACTGCATAGAAGATGGCTTCCAATGGGCTAGGTGATATAAACCATACAGTGGGGTGGAAGGACAGAAATGTGCACCAGTATTGATGCAATGTCATTTAAACAGAGCTTAGGAGTAGTATTCAATCCTAGGGGTTTTTTTGACTGACTATTTTTCATCTGTTTTGATTTAAGAGAAATACGATAAGGTTGCAGAGATACAATTGGATCCTATGGCATAGCAGTTGCCATGGCAAAGGCTTCGTACTATTAAAGGCCCTCGTAATGCCAAGGGATTACGGGAAATGATGTCAGCGGCAGGCCAGCGCAGAGCCTCTTCATCACCAGTGTGTATGTCAGTGGGGGAAAGTTACCTATTCAGTTAAGCTTACAGCAAACTCTTTTGAGTTTGCTTTCAAGGTAAGAGTTTGCTTTAGCATTAATAGGAAGAGCCTAACTTTCAGCAGGATGTTACTTGAAATGTGAAGAGCTGAATAAAACTCAGCAAACAGTAGATGTGGAAAAGCTAAGAAAGGGAGCTCCAAGCATCACTCTTTAATAATACTTTTTTTTCTTTCCTTTTTCAAATAGTAGAGATGTGCGAGAGTTGAATCAATCAAACATACCCTCTGACATTTCACAGATGAACACCAGGGCATGCGTAGTCAAGAAACATCACACAGTAGTCAAAAGTTACTAAGCCCTCCATATCCATGGATTCTTTATCCACATATTCAAGCATCCATAGCTTGAAAATATTAAAAATATATATACAAATTTCCAAAAGCAAACTTTGATATTGCCATTTTATATAAGGGACACCATTTGATTATGCCTTTGTATTTAAGGGGATTGGAGCATCCACAGATGTTTGTATCCACAGGGAGTCCTGGAACCAAACTTCAGCGGATACAAAGGGCTTGCTGTAATAAGAAGTGCAGACAAGCTAAAAGAGTCTGCAGCAGTTTGTTTTTGTCTGAGCCTACTGGGAAATGTAGGTTTCTCCCCCTCCTCTCCTCTCTCCTCTGCTGTGTTAATTCAATGGAAACTGCTTTTGCACTTTGAACTCAGGAGGAGGAGAGAGAAATGGGGCATTTTAAAAGCAGCTGAACAAGCAGGATGACAGAGGAGTGCTATGACATGAAGGGATGTCGCTTTATCTTCTCACGTGACACATACATCTGAATAAGAACAGAAGCTTTTTCAGAAAAAACTGCTTCAAGAATAAAAATATAGCCTAGGCTGCTATTAGAATCTCTTAAGTAGAGGTTTCACTTACCTCTCAGTTATTTGATCTCCTGCAAGCTTGCAGTTACTCACTGGCAGCCATTCCCATTTTACTCTCAGACACCCAAATTTAAATTTGTGTTGCAGTGAGTGGAAAAAACCCAGTTGTCAAGGGCTTATCTAAAGCACATAAAGTTAATGGAAGGAAAATATGTTATAGAAGGATTTGCATATTTTAAACAGTCCCATCCAGAAGAAATATCATACAAAAACAAGTCCCACTGTTTCAGGTGGGAACTGCATCATAGCCAGAGTGCTAAGACTGCCGTCTCAATTTTCTCATTGGAGTATGGAAAGAGGCAAGGATTTCTCTCCCAACCCTGCCCCAAAGTTAAAAAGGTCATCAATATATATGGGGCAATTTGTTCAAAGCATTTTTTGTACATTATTTCAGAAATCCTTACAACAATTCTGTAAAAAAAAAGAAAGTCTAAGAGTGTAGGCCAAGGATGGTCTATTTCAGACCAAGCACCAAATTCAAATTCAGAGAAACTATTAGGGACCTCCTTCTAGTGACGGATGGGGCCAAAGTCTAAAATGTCAGCTTAATTTAGCTGAAAGCTCTTATTGTCAGGAGCTATACTCTTAAGAGAGGCATTTCCATCTATTTCAATGGGGAAACAACAAAAATGGGGAGCTGCCAATCCACGAGGTCATGGAAAAGGGGCCATGGCCATTGGCAGGTGGTAGACTCTCATATGGGGACCCCAGGAGGGCCCCAGGATCTGTCCTAGCTCCAAAGTTTCCCATACTCCCAGTATAGACAGTATATTTTAGAACAAAAAATATCAGAATATCAAAAGGGATTATGAGGCTCTAGGTAAGAAGCTGAAAGA
>CM034701.1:244807294-244820188 GCA_020142125.1 Phrynosoma platyrhinos
TCCAACTCTATGATTCTATGATTCTATGATTCTATGATTCTAAGTATTCACAACTTTTGGTCTTCCAGATACTTTGAACTACATTTTCCAGAACCCATTCGTGTGGGAATGCTGAGTGAGGCTGGTGCAAAGGGCCAAAGGTTCCCCAGTCTTAGTGCAAAGGGAAGGTGATCTACACTGTAGAAATAATGTAGTTAACAATGCACCACTTTATGTGCTGTAGCAACATCCTGTAGAATCCTGGGATCAGTAGTTTTCCAAGGTCTTTAGCCTTCTCTACCAACAAGTGCTGGTGCCTCACAAAATAACCAATCCCAGGATTCTGCAGGATTCTGCATGGCAGTTAAAGTGGTGTCAAACTGTATTATTTCTACATTGCAGATGCTTTGAACCCTGCTCCCACCACTTTTTGCCTCCCGGTGCTGACAAGGAAGTTCTGCAAAGGAACTCATAGTATGTTTAAACAAGGCAGGATGTCCATCCACACAGAGGTTTGTAACTCCAATCAGCTTACCACTCTTTTTCTAGACTTTCTCCATCAACACAGGAAACTCCAGAATAGAAGGTGAGGCTGGAACACAGGTCCCTGCCTCCTCTTCCATGCTCAGGAACCTCAAATTCATATAACAGATCTTGGGAAAGAATCAAGTTAAAGACTTTCCTCAGGACACTGAGTTCAGGCTGTTGTTGTTTTTATATTTATTTATCTCCCACCTTTTTTCTGTTCCAGGACTCAAGCCTGCTTGCAAAGGTAAAAACAGATATACCTTTAAAATTCCTATCATAGAATCATAGAGCTGGAAGAGAGTACAAGGGCCATCCAGTCCAACCTCTTGCCATGCAAGAAGACACAATCAAAGCACTGCCAACAGATAGCAATCCAGCCTCTGTTTAAAGATCTCCGAAGCAAGAGATACCACTCTCCAAGGCAGTGTATTCCACTCTCAAACAGGTTTTTACTGTCAGGAAATTTGTCCTAATGTTGAGATGGAATCATAGAAAAATAAAAATAGAATTGAACTAGCCATAGAATTAAAAGCAGTTAAAAGCAAGCCCATTTAAAAGAAAACAATAAATAAACAGAAACCTGCCTGAGAAAGGATAACAAGGAGGATGCCAGTCCAACCTCTCTAGGAGGAGAGTTCCAGATCCTGGGAGCAGCCACTGAGAAGGCCCTGCCCCATGTTCCTAGTAGATGTACCTGTGAGGGAGGTGGGACACATTCATTGTTGATCAAAGACATCCTAGTTCATGTTCTACCATACTCTTAGCCCTCACACAACACTTGCCCTGTAGCCAACAGAGGCTGTTGAGCAAACTTGACGATGGCTAGGCAGAGCCAAGTTCATCTCCCTACTCAATTGGATGGCTGGGTAGTCATTGGGGACTTCCGGGTGACCAGCAATGCTGGTGCTGTTGATCAAGCTGGTACTGCAGCCACAAGGTTGTGAGTTCAAACCCAGACATGGCTCTAGGTTGACTCAGGGACTAAGCAGACGGCCAATTGGGCCATTTTGGGGGCAGGGAAGGGGAGGGACAGCCACACGATCGGCGCCCCAACCCCTTCCCCAGGTCGTCCTCGGAGCAGCCGGCCCTCCGTACGGCCAGCACTCCGAGGAGGACCTCCCGCTGCAGCATCCACACACGCTGCAGTGGAAGAGTCGCTGAAGGTGACTTGTGAAAGTAGCAGCAATTTAGCGCTCCTTTCCAGGGGCGGCGAAGGTGCGCCTTGGGGCTGAGGTGTGGGGATACCTCGGCCCCGTGGCGCAGCTTCCCGTGGCAGCCCACGGCCCTCCTTCTGCTTCCCCCCTCAGCCTTCCATCCTTTTGTAGGCTGGTAAAATGAGTACCCAGCTTGTTGGGGGCAATTGGCTAACACATTGTAAACTGCTTACAGAGTGCTAGTTCACTAATAAGCAGTATAGAAATGTAAACACTATTGATATTGCTATTCTGCCTTTCCTGGAGCCCCGGTGGCACAGTGGTTAAATGCCACAGCCACTCACTCACAAACCACAAGGTTGTGAGTTCAATACCAGCCAAGGGGCTCAGGCTCGACTCAGGCTTGCATCCTTCTGAGGTGGCTAAAATAAGTATCCAGCTTGTTGGGGGCAATTAGCTCACAGTTGTAAACCGCTTAGAAACTGCATAGCATGGTATGAAGCGGTATATAATAGCTGTTGCTATTGCTATTTCCCTCCTTTGTGAATTTTCTGTGGTATGTGAAAAGACAGAAGAAGAAGTGGGGAAAATACCAGAGTGTTACAAGTGGAATACCACAGTGTCTGGACCTCCCCCACCCAGATATGATTACTTTCATTTATTTATATACCACCTTTCTCCCACATTGGACCCAAGGCAGCTCACAAAAGGTGTTCAAAAACAACAACAACAAAACCGTACAATTTTGAAACAAAATTAAAACACATTAATAGAAAAAGTAAACAATGTAAAATCCTTTTAAAAGGCTAAGTTAAAAATATAAACCATTAAAGAAACATATCCAAGCAAACACCACAGTAAGAAGCTTCCCTGGGTGCAGTTACAAATTCGAAGCCTGCTTGATAATAAATGTTTTTGCTTTCTGGCTAAGGGAAAGAAGGAAAGGAGCCAAACTAGCCTCCAGCGGAAGCAAGTTCCAGAGACTGGGAGCAGCCACCAAGAAGGCTGTCTCTCGTGTCTTCACCAACTAAGCCTGTCATGGTGTTGGGACCATGAGAAAGCCTTAGCTTGATGATCTTGGCAGCTTTGCATAGGGAGATATGTTAATCCCATTAACAAGGTAAGGTAATTGCACAATTCAAGTCTCATCTGGAAGTGTTGAGAATCAATCAGCTTTAACTCGCCTCCAATTAGTTGCAAAAAGGAAAAGGGCTTGTGTGTGTAAGAATGATTTGTACCACAGTTTTTTAAAAAGCAGGTTAGGAGAAACATATGGCGTAAATGAATAAATTGGCAAGAAAGTTATTTGCAATGATCTGGAGGCCCACTGGATTCTTTAACTGACATGGAGACGTTTGACACAGTTCTCTGTAGAAAACTGGCCCAGTTACAGCATGTCACCTTGCCTACTGCCTTATCTCTCTCCTGACAAAGAGGCAGTCTGTCCTCTGAAGCTTCTCAACAGTGAAAGGAGGATCAGGTAGCAGTGGAAAAGGCAGACCAAGGGCAAGTGATAGCCAGGGCTCCGCGTATACTGTATATCCCTCCCTGCCCCTCCCTTTTAATCCTCAATCAGGGAAATCCAGATACTGCAAAGGCCAAAACAGTATGGGAAGTCAAGCACATTGAACTACATCTATGTGTTAATTTTTTAATCCACTAAGAGAAGCCAGGGATTAAAAAAAAAAGACAACTCCATCAAACTGGAATCTGAATTTTCTCCTCAGCTATACCCTTTTTTTTTACCTTAGGAAGACAAACACCTTGGCAGAAAATCCAAATGTAATTTGCATTCTTTGAGGGCCCTTATTCAGAGAGAAACCATATACTCAGGACCATAAAGTAGGGCAGACAAGAAGAGAGAGCTTTCCTAGCCCTGCCTTTTCTTTCTGGAGCATTTTTCTTTCTGCTTTAACTGCCATGGCTCAGTTCTATGGATTTCTAGGATTTATAGTTTTGTGGGACCATAACAAACAATAAAATCCCAGGATTCCATAGGATGGTGCTGTGGCAATTAAAGCAGTGTCTAACTGCATTAATTGTGCAATGCAGATGCAGCCATGGACTGAAAGAAGAAGATTGTGCAAGTCCTTCTCACTTCCCTCTTCTACACTTTACATAGGACTTTACATAGGACTTTGGAATGGCTTGCCGGACAAGATCCATCAGATTACATCCCTAAGCAGCTTCAAAGAGGCTGTGAAGATGGATCTCTTTCGGCAGGCCTTTCCTGACTAGATTTCCCGGCCTCAGGAGTTTATTTATCTATCTCTCCCAATTTTGGCTCTCAATACCGCCTTGACTGTTGAATCTTTTTAGCTAAATTTCTTCTAGTTGCGTTATTTTTATGGTGTTTTATTCTGTATATTTTAATTTATAATTGGTTTAATACTTTTTTAGGGGGTGGGGGGGTTTGGGGGATTTTAGATTGTATTCTGGATAATTGATGTATTGTATGGAATTTTAACTGTTCTAAGCCGCCTCAATTGTTTTAACAGAGGGGCGGGGTATAAATTTATTATTATTATTATTATTATTATTATTATTATTATTATTTAAACCACTGTACCTCCCTCACCTCTTGCAAATTTATAGGAAATTGGTGGCAGACCCTGCTGTGCAAATGAGGTTGCTGCTGTGTTTATTAAATTAAAACATTTTTATCCTTGCTTTCTTGTGAGGCACTGAAGGTGGCTCACAAACTGACACAACAACTGCTTGAAAAATAACAAGATAGTTTTGGATGGCACTGGTCCCCAGTTGCATACTTGCAATGTGGAATAATGGCTTTAGTTCTGTGATAGTTTCAGTTGCATAAACATCATGTGTCTAGTCCAGGGGTAGGCCACCTAAGGCCCAGGAGCTGGATGTGGCCCCCGAGGCCTTTGGACCGGGCCTGCGGCCGTCACTGCCGCCAGCCCCCCACCGCCGACCGCCATGATGATATTGATTATTACTTGTTCTTGGGGTTTTCTTGGCAAAATCTCCACAGGGGTTTTGCCATGGCTTTTCTGGGGCTGAGAGAGTGTGCATGCCTATTTTTTAAAAAATTATTTATTTATTTATGGTGCTTCGTCCCCCCCAATTGTCTGAGGGACAGCAACCCGGCCCCCGGCTCAAAAAGGTTGCCTACCCCTGGGCTAGTCTATCTGAGGCTTAAGTTGGTCCACCCCTCTGCCACTGAGAACCATCCAGCTCCAGCACAACTATGGACAGCATACAATATCATGCCACACTCATATTGCTCGAATAACAAAGAACTACAGTTTCCTCGTATTTTGGAGTTTAAGACTGTACATAATTTAAATCTCCCTCCTGCAATATTAATGGATAAACTGCACCTTGCTGATATTCCTTTATCCTTTATCTTTCAGTTACATTCCTCAATTTTTATCCTGTCCCAGACTTTCCCCTCTAAAGAATGCTATCCTGTAATATAATACATCTGTAATATATGTTGTCAAAATCCGTATGTGAATATTTGCTTCCAACTAGAGTCACGAAGCAAATATTCACATGCTGAACTTCCCTCCAGCTAGAAGCAGACCCTTGAGAGCCACTCTCCTGTAGTGGTTTTAGCACTGGACTATGACTCTGTTATGAGGGAGGTTGCCTTTGTCTTCCTTTGAGGCTGAGAGAGTGAGACTTGCCCAAAGTCACACAGTGGGATTCCATGGCCAAGTGGGGATTCAAACCATGGCCTCCAGAATCGTAGTCCAATGCTCAAATCACTACATCACATGCTCTTGCTTTAAAGTAAATTAGTAAATTAGGCCCCAAAGGCTTTAATGGCATGTCTTGACTAGTGCTGAAAAAAAACCAATGTTAGTATCAGTTAAGGTTCGAAGGGAAAAGCAGTCTACAAGTGGAGTACCAAAGCCAAGAAGGTCTTCTCTTGTGTCCTCTATCATTGCCTCCCCATTTCCCTGTGTGACACAGAGAAAGGCTCCTCTGGTAGATCAGTCATTGCTCTTGTTGTTGTGTGCCTTCAAATTGTTTTCTAACTTATGGTGACCCGCAGGGGTAGGAAACCTTTCCCCTTTATGGGCCGAGGGACTTCAGCTCCCAGAAGCCTCAGCCATGTTGGCCAATAGTCCCATGTTGGCCAGTAGCTCCTGGGATTCTGGGAGCTGAAGTCCCTTGGCCCTTAAAGGGGAAAGGTTGCCTACCCCTGCGGCCTAAGGCAAACCTAGCATGGAGTTTTCTTGGCACGATCTGTTCAGAGGAGGTTTGCCATTGCCTTCCCCTGAGGCTGAGAGGATGCAACTTGCCCAAGGTCACCCAGTAGGTTTCAAGGCCAAATCGGGAATTAAACTCTGATCCCCAGTTGTAGTGCAACGCTCAAACCACTATACCATGCTGGCTCCTAGGGCAGTCCTTGAGAGGGCATATATAGTGAGAAGCATCTTGGGAAAAGGCATTTTATGCATTTAATTTTGTAAAAAGTCTCAGCCAACAGTTGTGTCTATATTCTGCCCTGTTAGATACCTGACAGATCAAATGATAAGGCGCTTGATGAGATCAAGGTGCCTGGCAGATGTTTACACCTCTGTCACTGTAGTCATAAGAAATCTCCTTTGACCTTGGAGTGCCCTTAGCATAGCCTTGTTAAACTCTTGCAGCAAAAACAACCAAGGGTCTTGTGTTAAATGTTAACACATTTATTATACTGGGAACTTTAGTTGACTGAAATCAGGCTATAACAGGGTTTTAGGCATGCCAAAACACTTAGTTATCATTACTGCTAACTTTTCTGTTCAAAATAGTACATAAACTAATTTGCTTGCTTTAGAAGACAGGTAAGAAATCATCGGATAGTTTGTTCATTGCCTGTGCTGTTAACTTTAGAATTACCGGCTATGTCAGGCTGGGAGAAGGATTTCATATCCAGGACACCAGTGCAATTTGCAATTTGTATTTTTGCAGTGACTCACCTGCCTCATATGTATACCAAAATGTCTTTAGCCTAACAGGACCTTAATGTCACTCTCCTTGCAGAATAACTCACTGAGAGCCACTGAGGTTTAGGGTGGGTATGTGGTATAGTCCTCACTAGATTGTATCAATTCAGAATGTATGTGCATGTCAAAAACCACATGTGTGTGGAAAACCTCAAGATTGGTTCTTTGTTGTGCTTTGCTCATGTTCCCACTGCAAACTGCGATTCCCTCATTGCTCTGTGAGGTAGTGCAGGTAATGGAAACTATACCATGTGATCTTCTGAGACTTTTGAACTGGCTCTTTAAAGGAGGCCCAAAGAGAGATTCCTATGCCACCGATTCCAAAACTGAGATGATCCCAGTGGAGAAAAGCAGTCTGTGCTGAACCCCATGCACCTGAAAGCCCTACACCAGTTGGCACAGATTTTGTTTCTAAAATGAGATATGATGACACAATCAAATCTGTCCCAGATCTTCCCTGCAGATCCCTTTGGTGGCAGGCCAACCAGTGTAAGAGACTGAGACACATTCTGCCTCTGTATTTTCTGATGTTATTTAATCTTGCAGCACCTTTGAGACTAACTGCGTGAAAGAAATTGTAGCATAAGGTTTCATAGACTAGGTCTGCTTCCTCAGATGCACAGAGTGAGGAAGAAGACCTAGTCTATGAAAGCTGACACTACCAACTTCTTTCACACAGTTAGTCTTAAAGATGCTACAAGATCTCTTTGCATACTGATATTCCAGACTAGCACAGTTATGTCTCTTAATTCTGTCTCCTTAAGAGGCTTCAGTTTTGGCTCATAGGTGGAGGCAGCCATGGAAGGAATGCATCGCCAGTGCAAGAAGACCAAGATAGTTGGCAAGCACCAGCTTCAAAAACAGAAATCTTCTGGTTACGTAGGCAGGGCAGCCCTAAGCTATATAACCCATTTAGCCACACCCAAATGAGTGTCCCAAGATAATCGGGCAAGAAGCATGAACTGACCAAGCCAAGGATTTGCATAACCTCAAGTTTTTCTGTCTTGATTGGATTTAACTGGGGAGTCCACTATATTGACACTATTGTTCACTCCCCCTTCCTTTCCCCAGTCAAGATTGTTTTCCCACTTTTGTCTGCTTTAAGATTGGTTTCCCTCCTGAACAAGTTGCTTTCATTTAGCTATATTTAATACTTAAACTGACAGCTTTGGTGCCCAGTGTTCTTGTTACCTTCCTTATCCTCACCATTCTGCATTGCTGCTTGCTGATCTCTTTGTTTAAACACACGCACACTTTGTCAGAAAATCCAGCATCTAATCATTGTACACATTCACCACACCTCATGGAGAATATAAACATAATATGTCCATGACATTATGTATGTTTTCCACAGTAGGCAATTACGCCTAATTTCTGAAGAACATACAGAACCCTGCTCAGATATGCATATTCCCCAAGGCCTGTTGGAAAATGCACAATTCCCAGAGAATGTACAAAATATAGTCATATGTACATTTCTGAAGTCCTTTTGGAGAATGTATAAACTTGCAGATAAAAGTTCGTCAATGCTTCCTCATGGACAGATTATGTATATATCCTTCACAAGGCATGGCACGAAGCACAGATCCAACTACTGTAGTGGTCCCCAAACTTTTTGAGCGACTGCCCCATTTCCTTTGGGTGACAACCCTATTGCTCCCTAGTGTGTATTTTTTAAAAATATCAGGTCTTCTATTCTACTGCAAATACAAAAACAAACCATCTTGGTCGCTGCTCCCTATGCACACAGCCACCTTGAGAGCAGCAACTGAGCAGTGACCAAGAAGCCTCTCACCCATGCCAGCCTTGTGGCAAAGGCCAGTGTGGGCAGGAGGCCTCTCGGTTGTTGCTCCCAGGGTGACCACATAGAATCATAGAGTCATAGAGTCATAGAGTTGGAAGAGACCACAAGGGCCATCCAGTCCAACCCCCTGCCATGCAGGAACTCCGAATTAAAGCACCCCCGACAAAGGCTGCTGGTTCCCCTTGTCTCTCTTTAATCAGCAAGGCTGTGTGGTAGACTCTTGAGGACCCTGAAGAGAAGTGTAATTGCAACTCTCATCCCCACCATGGTCCTAAAGCAGGGGTAGGCAACCTTTCCCCTTTAAAGGCCGAGAGACTTCAGCTCCCAGAATCCCAGGAGCTTTTGCCTAACATGGGACTATTGGCCAACATGGCTGAGGCTTCTGGGAGCTGAAGTCCCTTGGCCCTTAAAGGGGAAAGGTTGCCTACCCCTGGCTTAATCCTTCTGATAACCTCAGGATGCTGCCCGTTTTAAATTTTAAGCCAGCTCAGATAAGCTGGTTTTATTAGCGCTGCAATAATCTATGTTTTTGTGTCATAGCATCATTATGAAGTCGAATGAAATGCTGGACTTTTATCTTGCTCTTTACCAACCTGGATGTAAGCTATGAGTCAGTATTTCTATTCTGTCAACAATCATGAGGCTTCAGGAGCATCTGCAAATGGGACTAGGCCTGGCTTTGCAATTGCTTGGTCTGAGCAAAGTGATTTAAGGCATTCCAAAGGTCCCAACTAGATTTCAGTACAGCAGTTGGGATGTTTGTATTTGAAAAAGTAGTCACCTTGAGATATTTCTGATTTCACAGAGATCTTTTTCACTCCTATCTGGACAAAGTGTTTATTGCACTCTCATTATCAACTTTTTGGGTGTGACTGCAAACTTTCATCTCACACAGAGACCTTTTGCTCGGACCCAAGGGGAGGAAAGGATTGCGTGTCTGGAAAGTTTACCAAGGAGTTCGGATCACAGGTGCAGGCCCACGCAAGGTGTGTCTCCCAGAATACTTGGGATTTTTCATTTATTCCTGTTCAGAGCATAGCCACAGGCTAAGGAAGAATAAACAATTGTCCAAAAAGCAAACAAGCAAATTCTTCAAGGCCCATCTATGGCTTGTGCCAACTTCAGCTGGGTTTGCTGTTGCCAAAGGGCCCAAGTAAAATTTATAAGAGAGCAATGGGGAGGGACTGCGATGCTCAATATAAAGTAATGGGGTTAGTTAGCTTGTTAATAGGATTAAAATAAATATAAGCCAAGCTAGACTATATATAGGATCTATGATTAGGTGAAATTCAAGAGATCAAAGTCAGGATAGAATATATTAGTGGAGAGAAAGGATAAGATAAGAGGTATTACATCAGAGTGTGATAATATAGGAGTAAGCTAGGAAAATATAAGAAGCCATTATGTAAGTGCAAGGAACCCATTTATGAAAGCTATACTGGACTGAAAATGTTGCCTATATTGAAGTCATAGGCTTTCATGGCCGGCATCCATAGTTTTTGTGGGTTTTCGGGCTGTGTGGCCATGTTCTAGAAGAGTTTCTTTCTGACGTTTCGCCAGCATCTGTGGCTGGCATCTTCAGAGAATACTGGAATGGAAGAGAGGGGGTCTATATATACTGTGAGACCCTGGGTAGGGAGGAGTGATTCCCATGTAAACTGTATATTGTTTCTGTGTTGAATAGGTATTGTTCTGTTGTTAATGGCATGGCTTCAGGGTACCTATTCAACACAGAACAACACACAGTTCACCTGGGAACCACTCCTCCCTACCCAGGGTCTCACAGTATATATAGACTCATTCTCCTCCATTCCAGTTTTCTCTGAAGATGCCAGCCACAGATGCTGGCGAAACGTCAGAAAGAAACTCTTCTAGAACATGGCCACACAGCCCGAAAAAACCCACAAAAAACTATGTTGCCTATATTCCTCCAGCCATGCCTTATTTTCATTCTGAGCAAATGGGTGCAGGGGAGAGACATGGGGAATGCTGCAATAGTTTGAAAGATTGCTAAAGGAAGCAAAGGGTGGGGTTGAGAGTATCAGTCTCAAGGGGAAGAAGTAAAAACAAGCTTGTTCTTGTTGTTAACTGCCTTCCAGTCAACCCCAAACATATGGTGACCCTGTGGATGGGACATCTCCAAGCCCCGCTATCCTTTGCTGCTCTGCTGAAGTCTTGTAGATTCATGCTTGTGAGTTGCAAAACCAAAGGCCTGATTGGAGAGGGATTGGGAGCTATCAAATAATTCCATTTTCTCCATATCACAAGAGAAGAATGGAAAAAAGGGTTTGGGATTTCTTGAACTGATTTTGTGGTGGAACCAAAAAATACTAAGTCTAATTCTGGAGAAAAATCATTTCCAATTTCCAGTTGAGTCCATTTATTAGAACCATCCCGTCTTATCAATTGAATAAGCTGACATAACTTGGAAGGCAGCAAAATAATAATAATAATAATAATTAATAATAATAATAAATTTATATCCTGCCCTTTTGAGATCAATCCGGGCGGCTAACAACAATACAAAAATACAATATAAAATACAACACAGTCTAATTCCCTCCCCCCCCCTTTAAAAAGTAATTAAACCAATAACAAATTAAAAATTGACAATTAAAGCACATCAATAAATATACAACCATTCAACATGAGGAATAGCCATGTTTAAAATAAAGTTTGTTGTTGTTTTTTTTTTAAAAAAAAAAAATAAGAGTCCATCCATGGGGTCTTCCTCTCTTTCTGCTTTCCTCCACCTTTCTCAGCATTATTGTCATGCCTTCTCATGATGAGGCCAAAGTATGACAGCCTCAGTTTCATCATCTTAATAATAATAATAATAATAATAAATTTTATTTCTATACCGCCCTGTGGCGAGCCAATCCGGGCGGTGTACATCAATAAAATACATACAAGCGCTGAGGCTTGATCTGTTGAAGGACCCATTTGTTTGTCTTTTTTGTGTGTGAACGGTATCCTTAGCACTCTTCTCCAGCGCATGTCTGCGTTGCGTGCCTTCAAGTCATTTCCCTGTGGATGCCAAAATCTGTAGATGCTCAAAAATCTTTTTGGGGATATGTTATACGGGTTTTATTGTAATCCGCTTGGATCGTCTGACAATAAGCGGGATACAAATAAATATTATTATTATTATTATTATTATTATTATTATTATTAAAAATCCCATTAAATACAATGGCATAGCAAAATGGTGTCCCTTATATTAAATGGCAAAAACAAGGTTTGCTTTTTGGAATTTATATTTTTAAATATTTCAAGCCATAGATGCTTGGATCCATGGATAACGAATGTGTGGATAGGGAGGGTCGACTGTTGTGTGGGCCTCAATTCGTCACCGAAGCCAGTTTTTGCGCCAAAAAGTTTGCACTTGACCATAGGCAAGAAAAGTCCCCAGGGTGACCAGAGGTCCTCCTTTTCCAGGACACGTCCTCTATTTCAACCTTCTGTCCAGGAGGGATTCCCAAATGTCCCTCCATTCTGAGCATGACCAAGAAGCATGGATTGATATATTTCTGTGAGGGTTTCGAGCTTTTATTGGGTCACGTCCTCCATTTTGCTTGAATCTCCTCCATTCTGTGGGGCCTTCTCCTCCTCCTTTGTGATGATGAAGAAAGACAACTGGCCTTGCCCTGTTTCATGTTCCCAAGTCTTTGTGTGTTTTTGTGTTTGTGTGTTGTGTACCTTCATAAGTCATTTCCAACTTAAGCTGAACCAATCCTGGGGGTTTTCCTGGCAAGACTACTTCAAAGGGAGGTCTGCCATGGCCTTCCCCTGAGGAGGGAGGCTGAGAGAGTGTGACTTGCCCAAGGTTCCTTTCCCCCCCAGTGGGTTTCCATGGCCCAGCTGGGAATCTATGAAAACCCTGGCCTTCCTTCAGAGTCACAGTCCAACACACAAAACCTAACAGGAGTCCTTTGTCGTTTGGTTGTTGTGTGCCTTCATAAATCATTTAAGTTGAACCCATCACGGGGTTTTCTTGGCAAGGTTTGTTCAGAGGAGGATGAGAGAGTGTGACTTGGCCAAGGTCCCCACCTTCATCGTGGCCCAGGCGGGGATCGAACCCGAGTCCTCAGAGTGGCCGCAATACTACTCCAGAGCGCTGCTCCAACTTGCTGCGCCACGCGGGTTTCGAGGCGGCCGCTCTCGGCAGCTTCTTCCTTGTTCTACTCCTCCTCCTGGCCTTTCAAAGAGCAGGGCGGCGCTCGCGCTACCCCCCTCACTACCTCCCTTCGCCTGACGTCATAATAGCGGCTGGCGGAGGCCGCGGGCCCGGTCGCAGCCGATCGGGGCTGGTTTGAGCTGGTGCGTCACCATGGAGACGCAGCCGGGCCTATAAATAGGGGCGCTCCGGCACTGGAGAGGCTTTGTCAGGCGAGGACGCGGAGGGGCAAGCAGCGGCGGCGGCGGCTGCTACTCTTCATCACCTGCGCGGCGGCAGCGGCGGTAGGAG
>CM034701.1:244820288-244835265 GCA_020142125.1 Phrynosoma platyrhinos
CAAATCAAATGGCAGTCAGGTAAGGTCTGAATCAGAGAATGTTATCATGATTATTATTATTATTATTATTATTGACCATAAAAATAGAGCACTACCATAAAGAGGCTGCTGATAGCAGAACAGCTGGCAGTCAGGTGAGACAGAGAATGACAAGTAGGCTCGTTATGTATCAAATTTCATTTCTGTTTTGAAGGCTGGCATTATCTCAGTAGCTGGAAGTAGGTTACTGCCATCCAGATGTGGCCTTCCCATTTCTCTTCCTATCCTTTCTGCCGTGAAGAAGTCCTGCAGATGCAGCTCCATTCTTCTTGATCTCTGTGCCCCACCCCTTCCCTGCGCTGGAGCCTGGCACCGCCATCTGTGTCATCATTATAGGAGTGGAAAGGGGTAGCAGCACTTGGGTGCCTTGGAAGATTGAGCTTCTTCAGTGGCCCTCGCTTATCTGATCAGCTAAGGTGGTGACAAATGCACATGCATAAGACAGGGAACAGTCAGAGGCCATGATTAGACTCCATGATGGCATGCAGCTGGCACTCTTTTATTTGCTGCTGCTGCTTGAAGAAAAGGAGGTGGCTAGTTATGCCTAATATTTAGCAATAAATGACATTATTAACGTGTGGGTGGCCTACATGCGTAAATAGTGACACTCCTAATAACGGTCAGTGGACAAATTAAGACCTGTTCTTGGTTATTAGATTAATTTTACTGCAGATACTTGCTTGGAATATTTTATTTAAGAGGTTTGGTTTTGTCAGTACTTGGAAAAGGCTAGGCATGCATTTGTTTTTGCTGTTATAGTATCTGTTACAAACACAAATAAAATAAAGAGGTGAATTTATCCTTAAGAATTTGAGATCTCTGTAATAAGGAGCAATGTGTTTACTTTGCTTTGAGTTTTCCCACACTGTCATTTTACCTGAAAACAGCACTATGATAGTTTATTTTTGAAACATCACAAATAGTAGGGAACATGCTTTCAAATATCACTGTGATTGTACTGTATCTTTAATAGCAGAGCTTAAGAATAAGACTCTGAAGAGGCTTTACCATTAATGTATAGACAGCTGGGAGGAAAAGGGCTAGGCCAGTAAAGGCATGCTTAATAATCTGCCTAACTTTCCTTTTTGGTGGGTCACATTATTGCTTTTTATTATTCCTCACTGGTTGGAAAGAATGTTTCAAAATTTTGTTTCAAAATGGGGAGCAAATGTTGGAAAAGCCATGTTCATTTCAGAATTGTAGTGCTCCACTGTGGTTCAAAGGAGATGACAGAAAATAAAATCCCTTGCACATGTTGACAAAGGTATTAGTGTCAGTTTGTAATACGTATCATCCCCTTCTCAGACGTTCTGTCATCTCTTTCTCCCCACGTCTTAGTAAGGATTACAGATGTGGAGTTCTTGGGCTGAAGAGTAGAAAATAAGGAATTTAAGCACAATTAATAATCCTTTAAAAAACAACCAGCTTGGCATTCTTTGATAATAAATGGGAAGTCATTGCATCATATCTTAGCTATGTGTTCCTGGAGGATTCTTGAAACCTTTTCATATATCTGCTGTGAACTTTTCATAAAATAATGTGGATTTTTGTATCATTTGCTTCTTGGCCAATTATGCAGTGTGCTGAGTTGCAGATTTGTACTTGGAGATGATGCTGGTACAACTGAATATTTCTACATTGCATTCATTTCCTACTCTGTGCTGTGAATATCCGTGGTCTGCTGTTAATGCTTTGGATGTGGCAGGAGCTAGAGGCCTTACAACATTGTATATGGGAGAATTGTTTTGCACTAAGCAAGCCCAGAGACTGTTTAATGCCTTCACACAGTTTTGCTTTTTATTAACATTCTGTGTGCACATATGTGCTGCTATTTACTTGACATAACAATGGGATTGTTGGATTATGCAGCTCACTCCTAGGCAATATGTCTGTGTGTGTGCCTTCAAGTCACTTGTCAACTAAATACATTCTCAAACATAAATCCTACAATAGGGCTTATTCTAAAAATAGATCAGATTGCAGTAAGTGTTTGGTGTTCTGTCACCTCTAGTGGTGTGCAAAATCAGCGCATATGGTTGCTGCTTGAGTCTGTGTCTCTTTTTGTAATCTTTACCAATGCTTGCTCTGTTCAGTTTTTCTCCCAGACAATATTTCCCCCTTCCCTGGGTATATTTAAATTCTTCTGGCATGACCACATACATAGACTAGCTAGCTGGGAGTTGTAGTCTCAGAGTGTTAAGTATACTTAAAAAAAATCTGTACATAACCTTTTGTTAAGTTGAATTGTGTCTTAGTCCCGAAATGCACAGGCCAAAAGAAGTGGCTTTCAGCCACTTTGGGGGTGTGGCATTCAAACAACGCATGCCCCCCAAAACAGCCAGAAGCTGCTCCAACCCTGCGATCCAATCCTTTGGACTGGATCAAAGAGGAGCCGAAATAATCTGGCTTGTGGGAGTAGCTGGCTTGGGACTGGCGTGATTGTGGCCAGAGGCCACTCTTTATTGGCCTTCTGCTTCACTATTTAGTTGAATTTTTTGCATTTTCAATTTTGTTTCCCAACATAATGGAAAGGAGAACTAAAACTTTTTTGTTCTATTTCCACAGTTTGTTACCTCTGAAAAGTATCACATCAAGCAAAATGAACGGCTTCAGTGGTGAAGAATTCAATTTTACTTTCCTTGATGAAGGCTTTACTGCAAAGGATATAGTAGACCAAAAAATAAATGAAGTTTCTTCCTCGGTATGTTACATATGTTGGAAATGCTACTACTACCAAAACAAAAAAACTTCAGCCCCATTTTATATAAAATATATGCTTAGTGTTGTTAATAGCAGGCAACTGTGTATTGGCTAATGAATGTTTCCTTTGTCCCCAGGATGATAAAGATGCATTCTATATTGCTGACCTTGGAGATGTTCTGAAGAAGCATTTGCGGTGGTACAAAGCCCTCCCCAGAGTGTCTCCTTTCTATGCTGTCAAATGTAATGACAGCATAGCTGTAGTGAAGATTCTTGCTGCTCTTGGGGCAGGATTTGATTGTGCAAGTAAAGTAAGTGACTTCCTGCGCTTTGATTAAACACTGCTTTATGAATTACTGTTGTGCCTTTGAGCCCACTTGTGTTATTCTGAATAAGACATTATTAGTGAATAGAATGCAAATTAATAAATTGTGGGTTTTCCCCCCTAGACTGAAATACAGCTGGTCCAGAGTGCTGGTGTGCCTCCAGAGCGTATAATATATGCAAATCCTTGCAAGCAAGTTTCTCAAATTAAGCATGCTGCAAATAATGGAGTGCAGATGATGACTTTTGACAGTGAAGTTGAGCTGATGAAAGTTGCAAGAGCCCATCCAAAGGCAAAGTAAGAAACCTTTATAATAATACAGTTGTCAGTCTTTATGTTTCTGGGTGGCTGGGGTGCCTAGGTGAAAGGTGCTTGTTTGGGAAATATATTAAAATTCCCACAGGGCTTTTTACATTGATTGATTTACTTGGTAAATACTTGGTTTTATTTACTTGGCAAATGATGCAGCTTAAAATTTTAAAAACCCACTTTAGTTGCATTAGAGCATTGGTTTTTAAACTGTGGAGCAGGACCCCTGGAGGGGGCGTGAGAGGCACAAGACTAGACGCCCTGGTTCCTCCTTTGCTTACCAAACTTTTTCTGTCCTGGAGGGGAAGAGAAAGGCAAGTAGGGTGCTTGGTGCCTCTGCTTGAGGGAGAAAAAGAGTTATTTTTGTATAAAATGTTAAAATGTGAATATGCATGAATGTGTGAACAAAAATACATACACTAAACCAGTAAAAAGTGTAAAAAGCTTGAGAACCACATCCTTAGAGTATAGTTCAATTAACAGATGTGTTTTCTGAAAGCAAAGTGACTACACCAAAACTTGAAAGCATTCTCAAGATGGTTTTGAAAATGTTTTCCAGGCTGGTCTTGCGCATTGCAACGGATGATTCAAAGGCGGTTTGTCGCTTAAGCGTTAAATTTGGAGCCACACTAAAAACTAGCAGATTGCTGCTTGAGCGAGCAAAAGAACTTGATCTTGACATTATTGGAGTCAGGTGAGTAGCAAAGCTATGTAGAAGAAATAGCATGTTTTCTGCCTATTACTTTAACAAAGGTTGGGAAAACTTGCACTAAATCAAACTATCTTTTCTAGTTTCCATGTTGGAAGTGGTTGTACAGATCCTGAGACGTTTGTGCAAGCAATTTCTGATGCTCGTTGTGTCTTTGATATGGGAGTAAGTACCTTTTAAGAGTCTTCTATATAGTACTGACTTAGCAGAGAATCAGATTGCTCAACTGTTTCTTATATAGCAAGAATTCGAATACACAATAGAGTAGTACACAATTTTAAAGTATAATTACCAATTAATACAACTGCTTTACTGTTGCATTGGACTAGATTGTTAACTGTTTGAGGCATAGTTTTTTTAAAGGGTTTTAGAAAAAAAATCAATTGGTATATTTCAAGTTCCTTTAATTTCCATAAACCATGAGTACATTGAGAGAGGAAAAGTGATTGCTCCGACCAATAAAAGGGCTAATGAATTCATATTCCTCTGTTTTAGGCGGAGCTTGGTTTTAGCATGTACTTACTTGATATTGGTGGTGGCTTCCCTGGGTCTGAAGACGTGAAGCTGAAGTTTGAAGAGGTATGAACCTGAATATATACATCTAAACTTTGTGGCTTGCACATGATCCTTCTGAGCTTTCAGTTGGAATGAAGAAGCTTTCATGATTTTGTTAGTATGACAAGTATGCCTTCACATAAGTTGGCACAAGATTAGTGAAGCCATAAATGTAATGATTTCTTTCCATGTTCTGTGTGTCAGCTTTAAGAGGAACAGTGCTTTCATTTTCTTTATGAATAGAAAGTTAACCTTTGGTGAAAGAAAAACAATCCACCTAATCTTCAAAAGAAAGGGCTGTACAGTAAATCAAGTCCTGGCACTTGTGTGGATATAGCGTGCAGTATAGCAGAAATTGCACTGCTTATATTACATAATCTCTCGTGTTGTGACTGCTAAGTGCTCAGTGCAACCAGTGTTTAGCCTGAAGAAAGTGTTCACAGGTTCTGTACAGCTGTCCAGTTTTTAATTTGGGTTGCAAACTACCAAAGCCAATTTAAACAGCTGCAGTAAGTAGATAAACCATTCAGTTATGCACTAGGATAATATTAGTTGAGGTGGGCATGGGATGGTAAATCCATCTTTCCCAGTCCAGAAAGGGAGAACTTGCCTAGCTCAAACTGTTGTATTAAATCTTCTTACAGAGGCAAAAGTTTGGAGCTCAAACTACTGCGTCTGGACGAACATTCAGAAATTCCTGAACTGATGCTTATGGAAGCCATGTTATGTTTTCAGCACTCTTGTATGGCACATAGTTCCTCAGAGCATCTCCATGTCTTGGAGCATGAATTCAGTGAAAGAGTGTCTTTGAGAAAGCTCATTAAAGAAATGCGGATGTATGATAGGATGCTTTGTAAGTTTGGCTTAAGTTAATAGTTCGTTGTGTATGAATTTAATTAATGGCAGACTCTCTCTCTCTCTCTCTCTCTCTCTCTCTCTAAAGATAACAAATGTAATCAATCCTGCTTTGGACAAGTATTTTCCTTCTGATTCTGGAGTGAGAATTATTGCAGAGCCTGGCAGATACTACGTTGCTTCAGCCTTCACGCTAGCTGTAAACATAATTGCAAAGAAAGTTGTTATAAAGGAGCAAAGTGGATCTGATGGTATGTAACCAAATCACAGCTTGGAATTCTATATGTAACCAGCAAAATGTTAATAATATGTATGGTGCACATGTTGAATAAAAATCTCAGTTCATAAATCCCTGGGAATGCAGTGGCTCTTGAATATTCTGAATTACATACTAATCTGCAGGTTTTGCACTAGTGTAAGGGGTAGAGCATAGTATTTTGCTCTTTCTTGATTAGAATGTGAACAGCAGCTGCTCCTTTGTATAGCTTACAGTTAAGGGACTAGAGAGAGGAAAGTTTTCAGAGATACCAGTTATAAGGAATCATATCTCGTAGAGTTCCACAATGTAATGTTGGCAGCTATCTCTAAATGTATTACTTGGGCTTGTGGCTAAGTCAGCAGGGATGTCAAAATGAGAGCATCTGTCCATGTTCCAATTTGAATATGTTTCGTAAGAAAAATGCATTTCAATGTGAAACTGATTTGCAGGGATATCAGTGAGGCCTCTGTGCAGCTGAGTTTTCATTAGGTTGGGGTGGAAGTCTTAGAGGGCAGTTATGTAGTCCAACCTATACAGACTACATTGCTGCTGTTTCTCAACACAGCCCTCCCAACCTGTATTAAGAATATAACAAGGAGTGAAATTGGAGGGTTGTTTTATATTACTCTGTTTATCTTCCAGTCAAAAATGTAAAACTTCAGTATTATACAGAGACATCCTTACATTGCATGGTTTATAAGTGACTTTATTACAGCCGCATCCCCTTCCGACTTGCAGTTTGGGATTTGAATTAACAGGGTTATTTTAAAGTATTTCATATTGCATAGGAACATAATAGGAAAGAGCAGGAACTCTTTGCTGTTACCCATGTTGTGTGTGTTGAGGAAGGAGGGTGGACATACTAAATATCTAGTCTTTGGATTTTTCCATTGATTTCTGAGAGTAGTTTGTTACTTTTATTCTTGGAAACGTTCAAATATTCTTTCAATGAGAACACAGTAACCTGTCCACATAGTGGCTCTTTCCAGCCACTCTATTTTATTCTTCTGGCTTGTTTCTGGTTGTGAGGTATTTTCCTCTCTGGCATCATTTGAGTTGTTGGTCAGTTTGGGGTGATACCTTTTGGGTCCATTAGGTTTTTTTTTAAGTCTTTTTGGAATTTTACAAACCTTGAGATTGCTGTTAATAATTCTTGTTTGGATTACAGTATTTGGTTTTGTCTTTAAATATCAAAATCAGATAAGAATGTTGCTTCCCCACTATAAATCACCCATTATAAATAAATCTGGTTAATCAGTGTCAACAATACTTTTCTCTTCTCCAAACAGATGAAGAAGAACAGAATGACAAAACACTGATGTATTATGTAAATGATGGAGTATATGGATCTTTTAACTGCATCCTGTATGATCATGCACATGTTAAGCCAGTTTTACAAAAGGTACAGTCTTTTCTGTCTGCATGTGTGTGTTATATAATATATTATTTATATGTAGAACTACAGTGTTAAACTCAAGCCCATTTTTGCCCTGCGTAGCTGTACCGAGTCACCTGTGCAAGACACTCACCTACTAAAAGAAATGTGGAGAATGACTTCATTAAATTTTTAGCTCTATAAGTGATTTCACCATACTGTAATTGAAGAAAGTCCAGATTATGTATTAATAGTAACTCTGCCATGGTGTTATATGTGAATTTTTGCATTAATCGTCGTTACTTTAAACTGTTTTCAGAGGCCTAAGCCAGATGAGAGATACTATTCCTGTAGCATATGGGGACCAACCTGTGATGGCCTAGATCGCATAGTGGAACGCTGTGCCATGCCAGAGTTGCAGGTTGGAGACTGGATGCTATTTGAAAACATGGGTGCCTACACTGTGGCAGCTGCTTCTACCTTCAATGGATTCCAAAGGCCAACAATACATTATGTAATGTCAAGGCCAGCATGGTTAGTAGTTCTTCATTTCTTTTGCACTTTTTTTTTTCAAGAAAGACTGGGAAAAATGCATTAGTCCGATTCATGGAGTCGGGGGATGGGGTTTGTGAGAAAAGCAAAAGAATGTTTCTTGGTAAGAGTGTAGGTAGATTTTGGGCTCATAGCAGTGTTACTTGCTAACCTGATTTTGATACTATCAGCTTGCATAAATGCTGGGATACTTTGATGACAGTTATACACACAGTTTTGCAACCCCTGAAAGTTCAAGTTAACAGTGCTATTGTTCCACAAAAGATAGTAGGTTTCTCCCTAGGACAGTGTCAAGTGGAGAAACACAGTGTGTTGAGTGCAGAATCCAGCTTTTTGAGAATCTTGGCATGATTTGGAAAATACCTTCACATACTTGAGCAATGTGTGGTGGTGTTGCAAACCAGAAAAAGTTTTCCAGTAGCTGGGGAGCCCTCCATTATGCTTTTTCATATCTAAGAAGAGCCGATTGATTTATACAGATTGTGCAGGTCACAGTGCAGGTTTGTTTCATTGATGCAGAGTTTCTAGAGATATTAGAGCCTGAGTCTTGTTCTAAAACCATTCCAGTATATCCAGCTAGCAAATAGGGAATTGGTGTGCACACTTGGAAAGTCATAGTATCTTACTGAAACCTGACTGTAGTTGGAATACTTACTCATTTGTTTTCCCCCTTACTAGGCAATTGATGGAACAGATAAAGGAGCAAGGTTTTCAAGCAGAAGTGGAAGAGCAGGAAGTCACTTTGCCGCTGTCTTGTGCCTGGGAAAGTGGAATTGAACACTATCCAGCAGCTTGTGCTTCAGCTAGCATTAATGTATAGATATGGGTTTCGTTAACCTGTAAGTGTAGGAATGGGATTTTTTTTAGGGCTTTTGGGACCATTAACTTAATTCTTGCTAGAGTTTTTAAACATTTTGAAAAACTAGGGTGTGCGTAAATGTAACAGAATAGGCAACTAGATGGGGAGGTCACATTTATCTGTGTTCCTATGGAAACTATTTGAATATTGTTTTATATGGATTTTTATTCACTTCTCAAGTATGCTACTAAAACTGATCCTTGACTGTCAAGCAAGCATTTGTAGCTTGTATATTTGACAGAATGGTCTGGATGTAGTATTGTGACCTGACTGTTTTACAATAAAGTATATTAAAATAATTGGGTAGCAGTTCTTTGTTATATGTCCACTAAAATCTGGATGGAATAGATTAAGACCTGATTTGTCATTTCCTTTGCACTAGAACATATTTATAGATCTTGGTTATTTCTACATAATACTTCTCACAAGCCAAATTAATTTCTCCCTCCTGTTGGCTTTCAGTATTGGACTTTCCCTTAGATATTTATAAAAAATAAATTAAGAAAAGTAAGGCTTGCATCATGTAATGATAAAAACATGTAATTCTTCAAGTAAGCCAAATATGTTCTTTGCTATCTAAACTTATTCCAGTACAAACCTGGTTCATTCAAACTATAGAAATGTCAATGAATGATGCCACAAAATTTGCTGTATATGGTCCAGGGATATAATTTTGTGTGGATTAATTTGGTTTTGCTTGTTTTACAATAAAAAATGGTCTCTGCAAAGCATTTGTGTGGAAAAGTGGCCAGTATGTAACATTTAGCTAATGTTCAACTTTTTGATGATGCTGAGCTGGTTTTTCAGGGTTGGCAGAAATATTAGAGTATAAATTATGTCCTTGAATTAGATCACATTGATTATTTATTTTAGTTAGCTATCCATTTTAATTGCCTTTCAGTCTACCAGGGCACTTGTGATTGTGATGCATAAAAGAAGAACTAAAACATTTTTAATGTTTTTAAAGCAAACAATTAAAGCCATCTGTCCCCCAGCCCTACTTTTAGTGATCAAATTCCTTACGAAATAGTCTTGGCTGCCCATTGGAAACTCAAAAGAGGGCACCAGCTCAGTATCCTTGGGAAAAAGTTCTACACATGAGAGGCAAATACTTGCTTTCTGTGGCTCTTCTCAAACACTTTCACACACAAAATTAAACCAGGCTGTGGTGCAGTGCTAATTTAGTTTATTAACCAACAGGCTCTGTGATTTGGGCAAATAGCCTGTGATACTGTTGAACTGTATTTTCTTTGAGACAATAGAGTCTTGCGATAATAGGGAAATCATAAGATGTCTGTCTAAACAGAGGTTCTGAGCGTGTTTAAGTACTTGCTTCCTTTTGATAAACTTTGGAAGATTACATTTTTGCTATAGTCATAGATGGGGAGCCAGCATGCTGTAATGGTTAAGTATTGGACAAGGACTCTGGCAGGCCTGGGTTCAAATCTCCACTCAGCCATAGAAACCCACTGGGTCAATTTAGGCAAGTCACACTATTTTAGCTTCAGAAGAAGGCAATGGCAAAACCCCTTTGAAATCTTGCTACCTTAGGATTGTCATAAATCAGAAATGATTTGAAGGTGCACAACAACAAATAGCCATAGATGCATAGGAGAAAAAACCTGCATCCTAAATCTGTAGTTAGCCATTAATACATGCTGTTCAAGATTAAAAGTGTGAAGCTTTTTTAAGACAGGGATTTGCATGTTCACATTAAAGTCTGTAATAAGACAATAGATTTTCCTTTTTGATGAATATCCAAATCTTTCCTTTCATCTCATTCGGGAAGCAAGAACTACTTTAAAGCTTGAATGAATAAACTTTGATATGAAGATCACTATCACATGAGTCAAATCCTGCAAAATTGTTTGGAGTTGTCCCAGTCTTTCAAACTACATTCAATAACAATCAAAATGCAAAATCCAAAAGAGATAAGAGCAGCATTAAAACATGTCATTAACATACCTAACAATAAACGTTTACCTGGCACATTTGGGACTTGCATAACATTTTAGAGTGTACTCAACAAGTTTTATTGATTAGTCGACTGTTGTTGAGAACATTTTAGAGAATCATGCCCTAGATTGCAGTATTTCCAGGAATGCTTTTTATGGGCCAACTTTTATCACATAACCATGTTGCGGCTTAGTCTTGGGATCTAACTGCCAATATACTTAGGTATTTTAGTATAATGTATTAAAATAAATAGGATTACTTTAAAAGGAATCAAAACTTCTGAACACTTCACCAAATTTAAGTAGATTTACTGTATTTGCAAATATTTTATGATGGAAATATTTATTTATTTATTTATTTATTGCAAGGATATATCCTGCCTTTCTCCTATAGTGGGATTCAAGTAGGTTGGGGCTGCAGTCCTGTACACACAAGTAAATTCTATTGAATTTAGGGGTCTAAGTAGGAATACATAAGACTACAGTTAGGATTATAGCTGCAATTTTGTAGTCTAGTGAGAGTTTATTTGCAAATGAACATAAACAGAAGGCTTGGTTTTGCTTTAGCTATAGTTTCTGTGGCTGTAGAGTCTGGCTTTTCTTGTATATCTTGTCCCATGAGAGATGAGAAAAGCCATAATATTAATTCCTAGGTTGCCAGTGGTGTAAACAAGAGGAGGAAAATCTTGTTACAAGAATTTTATCTTGATGCAGCAAGAACTGGAATACTTTAAAAGCACATCAATAAATTAAAGCCTTAAAGGTCACCTGTTCCCATTGTTTCAGGTACTGGGAAACAAAACTACAGTTGCATGTTGTGTGAAACCCCTGAATATAAAATTAACGTTTTTATTGCAACTGGTTGCATTGCTACATTTGGAAGTAATAGTCCTAAGTTTGTATGCATCTATGGTAGGTGTGGGCAAATATAGAGGTGCAGGAGCTGCATTGGAGGGCTGCACATCTCACTGTACCCGCTTCTGCAAACAGCAAGAACATTGTTCCAAATGCCCTATATCTGCAAACATGGAGGGACTTTCTCCATGTTTTGGGGCAATACTGCATCATTTTAGGCCCAGGAGAAATAAGTGGAAGTCACTTTCTGTTCATTTCTTGTTTCAAAAAGCCTGGGCCCAGGGCATCCAGACATATAATTTATTTTAGAAAAAAAAATGCAAAAAAAAAATATGTTTGACTCTGGAGGGCATCCTGGGGGCCGCAAAAGCCATGCTGGGGTCTGCATGATGCCCATGGACCACTCTTTGCCCTCCCCAGATCTCTGGCCTAGATGAGAGTTTACAACATCTCCAGATGTTGGACTACAACTCCAACATTCCTCACTATTGGCTGGGCTGGCTTGGCTTGGCTGCTGGGAGGGCTGCTTCCCTGCTTCATGCACATCTCTTATTGTACTGGGGCTTTTTAAAAAAGAAAGTCTGAATATAATCTGGGAAGAGTTTATAGAATGTTTTCTCACTATCTTTTCAAAAGTCTTCTTTGAGAACTATCTAAGAAAAGTAGTCTTACAGAAACAGTCAAACTATAATGATATTCACATCCATGCTTTCTTTCTACTTAACGTTTCTAACTATGGCCACATTATGAGAAGGCATGAATAATTAGAAAATACAACAATGCTAGGAAAGGTGGAGGGCAGCAGAAGGAAAGAGAAACCGCATGCCAGATTGATAGACTCAGTCAGGAAGATCATAGGTATGAATCTACAAGACTTAAGCAAAGCAGTGGAGGGCAGGTGGGACTGGAGATGTCTTGTCCACAGGGTCAACATGAGTCGGGGACAATTTGAGGGCAGTAAACAAAGACAGTACTTAAGGAATTCATCAGAACTACTATTAGGTTGATACACTAGTACTTATACCATCATGCTCAAAAGTGCTCATTATGACCTATAAAGCTCTGAAGCATTGTATTCTCCCATCCAAGTGGCCAAGCTTTGAGATCTTCAGGGGAGAACCTCCTCTCTTCCTCCTTCACAGGGATGTTTGGTGGAATTATAGCTTTCTTGGTTACTACCCACAGAATCTGCAGTTTCCCAGAGAGAATAGACTTTCCATGAAGTTCTTCCAGGGGCACATGAAAGTTTGTTTTTTGATAGTTCTTTGAGAATTGACTGCTTATGGGAAGAGAGTTTTTTATAAAATGCTGTCCTGATCTTATTTCTGGCTTTTTAATGACTATGGCTGGAATCCGATATCACAGTCAACATCGTGTAACTTTACATATACTTAACTACATAGTTGAGGTGCTAAGAAACCCTGTTAGTGAATTGCTAAGATGAGTAACAGGACATGAATATGCATGTATGTGGGAGTGAAAATATACACACTAAATAAAAATATATTCTTATTCATTTACTATGTCAATTGGAAGCTAGACATAGTGAAAATGAAAATGCAGTGCATGAACATAACAGTACTGGGGGTGAGTGAGTTAAAATGGACAGGAATGGGCCACTTTGAATCAGAAAACCACACAGTGTTCTACTCAGGGAATGAAAAGATGAAGAAATGGGTTGGCTTTCATGCTAAGAAAAGATGTTGCAAAAGCAATCAGAGGATACAATGCAAAATAAGACCAAATCATCTCAATAAGGCTCCACGGGAAACCTATGAATATCACCATAATTCAAATGTATGCACCAACCACTGAGGCAGAACAAAAAGAAATTGATAGATTTTACAAAGGAGTACAGGAAGAAATTGACAACAAACTAACACAGGATGTCAAGCTGATCATTAGAGACTGGAACGCAAAGGTTGGAAGTAAAGAAGAATAAAAAACAATAGGCAGATTTGGACTAGGCAAAATGAATGAAGCAAGTGAGCATCTGATAGATTTTTGTGAAGCCTATTCATTGCAAACACATTTTTCATATAACCAGAGAAAAAGTTGGATATGGTCATCACCAGATGGTCAACACAAAAACCAAATAGATTATATAATTTGAAGTAAAAGATGGTGAAGCTCCATACTGGTGGCCAAGACTAGACCAGGTGCTGATTGTGGCACAGATCATGAACTACTCATTTCAAAAATAAAAGTAAGACTCAAGAGGAGTCATCATACCTAAATACGATTTAAAAAACATTTACACAGAATTCATTGACAATATAAGGAACAGATTTGCAATACTAAATATAATAGATCATGAACTGGAAGAGCTTTGGTCTGAAGCCAGGGACATAATAAAAGAAGATTGCATAAAGACACTTCCAACCGACAAAAGGAAAGTGAAGAAAACATGGATGACAGATAAAACACTACAAGCAATAAAGTAAAGAAGAGAAATAAAACAAATAGGAGATAGGAATAAACTAAGAACCATGAACACAACAGTACAGTGGCTAGTGCACAAAGATTAGGAAAATTAATACAATGACAAATGTAGAGAAACAGAAGACAACAAAAAGGGAAGAATGAGAGACCTATTCCACAAGATTCAAGAAATCAAGGGAAAGTTCAAACCAAGGACCAGGACACTCTATAACAATAAAAATATAATTCAAGACCAGGAAGGAATAAAAAGACATTGGATGCAATACATAGAAGAACTATACAAAAGAGATGACAAAATGAAGGACACATGGAGCGAAGAGCCATATAAAGATGAACCCCAAATTCTAAAAACTGGAAGCTGCAATAAAAGAAATGGCGAACAACAAGATTCCAGGAACAGATGATATACCAATAGAACTGTTGCAAACCACACTGACAGAGTTAACTCTAGTGCTAACCAACATATGTCAACAGATATGGAAAACAAAACAATGGCCAACTGATTGGAAGTGATCAATATACATCTCCACAAAAAAGGAGACACAAGAGATTGCAGCAACTATAGAACCATAGCACTAATCTCCCATGCAAGCAAAATTATGCTCAAAATTCTGCAACATAGACTCCAACCACACAAGGAGAGAGAAATCCCAGAGGTCCAAGTGGGGTTCAGGAAAGGAAGAGGCACCAGGGATCACATTGCTAATGGAGCATATCAGGGAGTTCCAAAAGAAAATCCGCATGTGCTTTATAGACTATAGCAAAGCCTTTGACTGCATAGATCAGGGGTAGGCAACCTTTCCCCTTTAAGGGCCGAGGGACTTCAGCTCCCAGAATCCCAGGAGCTATTGGCCAACATGGGACTATTGGCCAACATGGCTGAGGCTTCTGGAAGCTGAAGTCCCTTGGCCCTTAAAGGGGAAAGGTTGCCTACCCCTGGCATAGATCATGATAGGCTATGGTACGCCCTTAAAGACATGGGAGCGCCAACACATCTGATGGACCTGATGAGGAATCTCAGGACAAGAGGTTACTGTCAGGACAGAACATGGAGGAACAGAATTGTTCCCAATTGGCAAAGTCAGACAAGTCTGCATCCTATCACCTTACCTATGCAACTTATATGCAGAACATATTGTGAGGAAAGTAGGCTTGGACATGGAAGAGGGAGGAGTGAAAATAGGAGGA
>CM034701.1:244843723-244854145 GCA_020142125.1 Phrynosoma platyrhinos
GTGGCATCTGGAAGCTGAACAGGCAGTAAACATGGCCTCTGGTGCTCTCTTGTTGCATTTTTTTCCTACCTTTTCTCCAGTGAGGCATAGTGGCATACATAGCTCTCTTCTTCCCTTTCCCCTAAGAAATCTGAGAAGTAAGTCAGGCTCAGGGAGAATGTACAGTCTAAGAACAGCCATTTAGTTTGGGCACTTGGTGCCTAAAAGTTTCGCCATCACTACCTTATATCATGAAATATGCTTGGAGGACACTAGGGTTGTCCCCCCCCCAAAAAAGGGGGCAGTAGCCAGATAATGTTTGGGGACCACTGATGTACTGCATAACACCGTAACAACAGTGGAATGTACTGGATTCCATCCAGATCTCCCCCAAATCCCATTTATCTGTTACTACACCCTGCATACTCTGCATTATTTTGGGGTACAAATATTTTGTTATATTTTGTTATATTTTAGTAGTTACAGAGAGGCCAGAGAATATGAACCAGGACAGGCCATGCTGACCTGGGGGCATGTGGAAAGGACTCATGTAACTTAATGGGTGTAAGTACTGCAGCTTTCCACCACCATCCCTTGCTGTATGCATTTGTTAGCCTAAAGCATTGTTAATCTTTCTGCTAGAACCCATGATATATTCCCACACCCCATCCTATTCCAAACACCCTGGGGTTGTCCTAATCTTATTACTGCTTCATTAAATCAATGTCTCTGCTATCAACCAAAACATATTCCTTTTGTAACTCTGAAGTTAAAACCATCAACCAGATGGGAATCCTATTATTTTTGGGATAGATCCCTAGCCAGCCTTGGCACTCACACATTGGATCAGTTTGAAATAAGGCAGGGATGCTGCCATATCTCATATTGACACCTCAATACAGGCTGCCCCCCCCCGACCAGGATCCTGGTCCATGATTCTGGGTTGGATTACAAATATCAGGGACTGATCCTGGGATCTGTGGCATACAAACATGTACCCACCCTACCAATAAACTCCAGTTTTTTGTAAACAACAGTGAAACATAAATGTCACAATCTTATCATATAAACATATCAAATGATACTTTCCAACACCCATACCTAGCCATTGAGACCTAAACAAAACTGGGGCTGTTTTATAGTGCTTCTGAAGGCTTTGTGCACCAAATGCAGGAGTTAAAGGGAATCATAAACCCAGTTTTACTCCCAAACCAGGAGTTGGATGGAGCAAGAGAGGATAAAAGTGTATTGTCTCATTTTAAGGTACAAACAAATATGTGATCAGCTCAACATAAATACTTTTGTACAGAAAATACTTCTGTAAAACAATGCCAGATTATCTAAATCCCCAGATAATCTGTAGAATGAATGCAGTGTCTATTTAGGATTTGTTCCCCACCTCCCCATTTGCAAAGTCTAATATTAAACAAAATTCCTTTAGATTCTGAGGGAGAGAACTACCTCCTGAAATACGCAGGAAGGCAGCGGTTCAAATTTAAGCCCTGACTGACTCAAAGGCCATTTATTAAATATGTTGTAACAAATAGCTTAAAACTCATACATGGGGGAATGATAAGTATGTGCTGAAACTTCAAGATTCCCACTTAGATCTGGTGCAATGAACATCTTGTACCAAAAATATTTCAAATTATTCATACATTGTTTGCCAACTGTTTATCAGGGGACTATTTCATCTTTTGTAAAAGCATGAGTCTGTGGGAAAGAAAAAGAAAATTAGATTCATGCAGAACACACTTGCTGCATTAATATGCAATGTATCATTCTGTGTTTTGCAGAAGGTGAAAGCTGTTTGGTGTGAGCTTTATAAATATTAAAAATGCAGAAGGTAAGTAGTGTGTTGCTTTCAAAAATACCCACCGCCCCATGCGATAAGCTCAGGTTTGCCCTTAGGAACATCAAGGAAAATATTTTCTGTAGGTCTGCATCATGGGCTGATCACATTCAGACTTCTTAATTTGTTTTTTATGATTATAGAGGGGGTGAGAAGCAAGTTGTGTTATTGTGTAGCAATAACTCTCTGTTTTGTACAAGTGAGGTGAATTATTGATTTGCAGCTCACATGGTTCAGATAGGCCAGGATGGGAAAGTAGAGCTCTCAGGCTGCATGCAGCCTCCAAAGACTATTTGAGTAGCCCTCAAACCATCCAGACTTTTTTTTCTGACAGAAAAAGCATGAATTGCTTTTCCTGAAAGCCTCCAAAAATGGCAATTCACCTTTTAAATAGACACTCCCTTAAAAAAAAAACACAAAAAACCATTGTTGTTTTTTTCAAAGCCAGAAGTAGACATCTGCTTACTTCTAGGATGTGGGGGGGGGGCATTTTTGGCAATCCATGTGGCATCAAGAGGATCCTGGGTGCAGAAAACTGACCTCTTGATCCACACCTGAATTAGATGAATTCATGCTGAAGTTCCATTCTTTTCTTTCCAATCCCACTGTAATTGCTGTGGATGCATCCTATGGGATGCTGGGGTTCGTAGTCCGGTGAAGCACTAGTGGAGCTTTCTGGCTGAGGATTCTGAAGTTGTTGTTCTTGTTCTTGTTGGGTGCTTTCAAGTCATTTTGGACTTATGGCAATCCTAAGGTGAACCTATCATGGGGGTTTCTTGGCAAGGTTTGTTTCAGAGGACAAAATAATAATAATAATGGAAATAGTGGGAGAAAATGGATTATGGAATACAGTTGCCACTCCTTTTCCATGGTGGATCCATTCTGGACCCCCCCCCCCCATGAAAATGAAAAATCGTGGATATTCAAGCCCCATTAGCTTAAATGGCCATGCACTCCATGGGCGCAGGTGCCATTTTCACTAATGGGGATCACCCCTCCATGAATAATCAAGACCACAGACTTCAAGTCTGCTAAAATGGAGGGGTGACTGTATTTTCATTTAGAATGATGAACAAAATACTTCAGACAAAATGTTCACATATTTGCTTCACCAAAATTATTTCTAAAACCTATGTAACATGAGGATTTTTGTAAGACTATATAAAATATCAGATGCAGTCCCCAATTGCTTCGGTAGAGGGGCGGGATAGAAATATTTATTATTATTAGTTCCTGGTTTTGCTTTCCTTTTTTCAGTTCTCTTTATAGGGATGAATGCTTTATGTTTGCTATGGAGGACTAAAGGAGAGAGAAAGTATTTGCTTTAGTCCTGTTGATGGTTCCCCTCCCTCCATTTTATTGGGTGTTTTGTGCGTGTGTGTGCATGTGTGCGTGTGCGCCTCATAAATTGGCAAAACCAAAGTTTTGGACCTTGTGGCTTCATTTGTAACCAGCAGTGCTAAATGTGAAAGGATTATGGGAAATGCCAGTCAAAACATCTGGAAGGCCCCAGCTGTCTACTTCTGATCTTTATATTAATCCTTTTCAAATCTTTCATTAGTCATGCTTCTGTACTCAAAACTACACCATCCACATGCAAAGTAAAGCAGAAGATTTGAGAGAGCCCTGAAATTTTTCATAAGTAAAAGGGGAAGGGGGAGTATCTAAGGTGTAAGTAGCCCCATGAAGACTGGATACAGAGTTTTGAGGGGAGGGCAATGGAAAACTGGAGAGGGGGATTTAGGGGGAATGCCTAGAAAATGGAATGCTTAGAAAAGAAAGAACTGATCATAGATATGGAATGCTTAGAAAAGAAAAACCGACCATATAAATCAGGGGAGAAAACCCCAGAAGATTTGAATGTAACTGGGATCTGGCACCAGAGTATCCACCCCTCCTCCCTTAAAAGAAAAAGGCCACCTCCTCAAAAATATTAAAATCAGAGCCTCTCTGTCTCTGTCTGTCTCTCAGATAACTGGACTAGTTGCTTTGTTCTGATGCATTGCCATCCTGAAAGGGCATGTGGATTTTACTTACTTTGGAGAAACAACCAAGTTTTCATTGAAAAAACAACCCTACAACTTTCACATAGAGATTTATGTTAGAAAGAAGGCTAAGCCAACACTTTCCTCTCTAACAGGAGGCATGTAAAGAGGTTTTCATGTGAGGGACCATTCAATCATGTAATATCCTACTTATTTTCTGAAATGTATAATACAATGAAAAGTATCTGTCTGCTATTGCTCCACATTGAAAATGAGCATTTCTTTCTGGAGGCATGTGCACACAAGAGACAGATGGTTAAGCCTGCAGTTTGCTGAAATGGATTAAAAAGAGTCTTGGCGAAGACACAAATACAAAGTTGGAATCCCTTGGTTTATGATGAGGACCTGATCAAATCAACTGGGGAAGTTCAGAGATTTGTTCAGAGGAGGTTTGCCATTGCCTTCCTCTGAAGCTGAGAGTGTGTGACTTGCCCAAGGTTACCCAGTGGGTTTTATGGCTGAGCGAGGAATTGAACCCTGGTCTCTGGAGTTGTAGTCCAGCACTCAAATCACTACACCACACTGGCTCTCTAAAATTCATTGAAACACTATCTATACTCCATAAAACAACACAGCACATTGTTAAGAGTGCCTCTCAGTTTCTAAAAGCCTGATAGCATAAGATTGTTTTAACGTGCTGCTAAAAGGAGAGCAAGGATGGGGTCATCCTGGCCTCTCTGAGAGGAAATTCCAAAGTCTAGGAGCAGCCACCAAGAAGGCCCTCCTCTCCCTTGTTCCCACCCAACAAGCCTGAGAAAGTGTGGGACAGAGAGAAGGGCCTCTTCTGCAGATCTTGGTGCTCTAATGGGCTCATAAAGGAAAATACAGCCTTTCAAATAGCCTATAATATCGCATTGCATAAAATTATTATTACCTTTGTATGTTGCCTATTGCCTATACAGACTTAGCTAGAATCAAACTTCAGAGATTTCTGAAACAGGAAGTCTCAGAACCATTTGTTGGAAAGACGAAAACATGTGAGGAAAGGTTGAAAGCTTTTTATATCTTGTAAAAAGGTGGCAGGAAAAAAATATATGAATACACACAGGTCAGAGTGTCTTGGACTCTTCTACTAATGAACAAACATCTTTTGAACATCTTGAGATATGTATCTCATTTATTTTGTGGATTCCATTAGATGTGCCCCAGTTTTCCATTCTTTTGTCTTCCTTGTCAAGTTGGGACCTATGCAGGCATGTATATACATGTATGCATGCTGGCTTTATGTACGTTTAAAATTCTGAGCCAGCATTATAGAGGCCACTCACTAGTGAAATGCAATCAGCACTGGACTGAAAAGCATGCATTATTTAACACTGTCTGATGAGTCTATATGACCATATTACATCAAGGAATTAAGATTGCCTTCTGAAGTACCTGGGGTGGGCACCTGGAAGCAGAATATACAAATACATACAGTTCAATCAGGTAAGATACATCTTGTCCTCTTTAAATAGTTGTCGGCTATTTTACCTTAAAACATACATGGTTTAACCAGTGATCTTGTTCCTCTCAAAACAAATACAGTCCTAAACGTTCAGTACAGCAGGGCTCTTCTTATGTTCTGAAAAAAATTGCAAATTTCTCTATTTCCAAAGCTGTACTGGACTCAGTGTGTGTTCTGTCATTTGTATCTGGCCTCAAACAGTAGATCCATTGTAGATAATAAATCAAAATGACCACTTAACTACCTTATGGTTAGGAGAACCCAGAAAAACAATCTAAATGATACATTGTGCATAGTTTATTTTATAGGCATGTAATGAATATTTTAAAGTTCATATTTCCCACATGCGTGGGAACAGATTAAAAGACACAAGGCTCTCTGTTGAATAATTCACGCAGCGCTGGCATCTGTGACCTATAAGCTATCCTCGTATTTTTGCTTTCAGTACTGCCTGCACCTTTCCCCCTACAGTGATGGGAGAAAGGACATCAGTTGGTATTTTCATCTATGAGGCTTTTAAAGGCACAATATCACTCCTAGTGCCTTGACTTGGCTACCCTATTTTGTTATTATGATTTGCCAAACAAGATGTGGAATTGACAGTCATCACTAGAGTTGCCAGATCTCCAGCCCTCACCCAGAGTCTCTGGTTTTCATGGGTCATCTCCAGGTGGGAGGCAAGTATGGAATGAGAAGGAGAAGGAGAAGATACAAAGATAAAGAGGGAAGGATGTGGGTAAATGCTGTTACTGAGCCTTTAGTTCTTGGTTATAGTCAGGGATGAAATTAAGGGAATAAAGCAAAGACTATATGACACAGGTGGATTTTGAGGAGGTATTGGACCAGAAGAAAAAGAGAGAGAGAGAGAGCAGCAAACACATATTCAGGGAGGAGGCTTGCCACACAGTGGTCAACTCAAATTACTTCAGTAGACTGCTTTTTGGTCTATTCATTTTTCTACCTCCGGAACTCAATTCCATTATACAATTGGGCAATGTTAGCCTCTAACCTTTGTGGTCTTATAGGGCCTTCCCCCAACCTACATTCTTTAGAATGCAATGTGAATTACTTTGAAATGTGGTAAGTCACTCTTTCTGTATTTGGTGGGCCTTCCTGCCTTTTCTTCTGAGATGGGCCCTTGATTCCTTCCTCCACAGTTCTGGCCTGACAGAGGTACACTCCATGGTTGCTGCGAAATCAGATTCTGTCATCAGGACAGAATTTGCAGGTGTTATCCGTTCTCATTTCCAGCCCAAATTTCCTTAGTGAAATCATGCTTGTGCAAATACATCAAGCAAGAGGGCCCAAGTTTGTTACTGATTTTATTGGATGAAGCCAAGGGTGGCTGTAGGCGGACGCTATTTTAATTGGCAAAGCATTGTCAGTTTTTATTGCGCTGTTCCTTATGTAATTGAGACCCTCTGGGCTAAAAAATGGTGTGTTGATGGAGAGCCATGTCATTGTACAGACTGTCCTAGTTGATTCTGGTTGTTCTCAAACACAACGTGCCTTTTGGACTATTTATTATATCGCAAGCATATCTATTTATCTATGACTGCGGATTGACTCACACTTGATGCCTCACAGCTGTGCAGCCTGACTCAGTTGCAAAGGGAAATGAAGGTTTGGTGTGTATTGTTTGTTTCAAGTTGGCTCATTTATACATGCAAGGTACCACAATGAGGCAGTCAACAGATGAGAGCATACACAAGGAAACCAGCTGGGCTTTCATGACCTACTTTGCATTTGTGGGTCTAGTGGTGTCCACCATTTCTCAAGTGCTTTTCAAGCTTAGATTCTTTGTAGTTTGCTATAAAGGGAAAACTCAGACATTCACAGGTGCTGGGGCAGCAGGTAGGGAAAAGCCAGTCAATTGTCATTGAAACTTCTCTATTTAGTGGGAGATTGTTTTGCAAGAAAAGCAGTAAACTACTTAATACTCTTCTAGATCCTAGGACCTTCATAGAAAATAATGGAATAATTCAGACTCAACTGGAGTATCCAATAGCCAGACTCTAGTGGGCATTGATGTTCACCCCTACCTTCACTCCCTAGATTCTCGTATAACTGCAGGGGTTCATTAGGATAATATTGTATTAGTTCTGTACCTCAATATTTGTCACAGATTTGGAATTTGGACATGGGGAATGATCTGCTTTTTTGGTGAGGGGAGATTTTGTTTATGGGATAGTCACCCTTCATTCAGGACTCCTCTTAAGGAACATTGAGTTGGAGATGGCATAGCACACACAACCAACGTGTAGGGTCTGACTCCTTGGTGGTGATAGGGGAACCACCCACTGACTTTTGCCTTGTGACTCCCATTCTGTCTTTACCTGCACCCCTCCAAGCAGGAAGGCTGAGGGGCTGGGCTATCATCGGTTGCTGGGGGGGGGGGTTGTCTGATGTCCAGATCCATGCCCCATGCTAGGCGAATACTCTTCAGTTGTTACCAATAATGATGTGACCTATGCCGTTCCAAACTATACCCCGGTGTGCATTTCTGCCCATGCTCTGCCTTGTCCTCACTGCTACAGCCACAGCAGAAGACAATCATATCATTGGTTTTATCTTCTGTGCTTATCATTTGCTGATTAGATAGTCTTCTCACAGACTTCAAAGTATTATATCAGGGGTAGGCAACCTGTCCCCTTTAAGGGCCGAGGGACTTCAGCTCCCAGAATCCCAGGAGCTATTGGCCAACATGGGACTATTGGCCAACATGGCTGAGGCTTCTGGGAGCTGAAGTCCCTCGGCCCTTAAAGGGGACAGGTTGCCTACCCCTGTATTATATACTCACAGGTCCTCTCTTCTCCCCATCTATGGAATTGCATAAGATCTTCCTGTAACTTAGAGCCCTGCATGGTGGATTGCTTATCTGAAATTCTATTTAAGTATTATAGAAAGCATAGTGGAGTAGGGCTAGAGTGACTGTCCTTTATCATGTGCAGATGCAAACCCACTAATAGATACCTGATCAAATCCCCTTACCTGCTGATATATATTAGGCTGTTATGTTTTACACAAATAGAGCACAATGCATTCTTCGTATCCTTTTAATTGTAATCAGATATTTGTCAACAGATAGTGGTGTTTAATGTCATATTTATATAGGACTGCCCACCAATGCTGAGAAAAACTGGTATCTTCTGTTGTACCAAGTACAGAGGGGATCTATTTAGGGGGGTTGCAGACTGCCAGAAATAGTGCAAATTGAGTCCACTTTAAGGGTTAGGGTTAGTGCTAGGGAATCATGGGAATTGTTTTTTTTCCCTGAGACATTGAACCTTCTCTGTCAGAGAGCTCTGGTGTCACAATAAATTACAGTTCCCATGATTCCCTAACCCTAACCCTAACCCTAAAAGTGGACTCAATTTGCACTATTTCTGGCAGTCTGCAACCCCCCTTAAGTTACTTATGCAAATCTGTCAACTATTCATTTTTTCTGTCTGTGTGATATTTGTGAAGCTGCAACAATTTTTATAGATTATTTTTTTTTAAAAAAAATCAGTGTGGCTTCAGTAGCTGTAAGGCTCTTCAAAATTGCTGATTTTCATTGGCATTATGTGAGATGCTTTGAAAGAAAGACAATAAGGATTACTAGTTCACCTTTGGTTCTCTGAAGTTATTTACCAGTTTGGCACCATACGGACAAATGTTGCAAGTTTCCAAATGACATTTCTATAGTTAATGGTGCTGGGTTGTTTTTTTGGGGTTTTTTTTTGACTCAGTGACTCCCCCCAAGGTGTCTTACAACAAATTGTAAACAATACTGTGCAAAACAATAAAGTCATTTCCTGGTGCTTTGACTTCTGCTTTTAGATTCCTCCATTGCTTATCTGCATCCTTTCATGTTCAGCCTTGAGACCTGGAGTGCTTTTTTATTTTGTATGCTCTTGAGCTAAAAAAGCAAGCAAAAGCAAGCAGGTTCTTGTCTACAGAAGCAACTTTCCCAGAGTTCCTTGTAAGGTACTGTTTTCTTCATCAAACTCAACTGTCATTGTTTTATGTAGTGGTATGGAAATGGCATTCTAATTCAAGTCAAAGGGCTGGATAAGGGCTCCTGAAGATGAATGCTCTCTTTCTGTCTGTGAAATGATTTGGAGTTCATTATTCCATTGGTTGAACAGAGAAAAAGGCCATCTTCATCAACTCCTCCACCCTTGCAGTCCCCTAAAAAAAATATTCCAGAGATTATTGGGAAAGGCGGAAGAACCCTCTGGAACAGTAAGAGAAGTGGTACTAGACTAGGGGCTGCAGAGCGAAGGTGAAATAAGCGGGAAATGCCTCTCCTTTTTCACTGGTAGCTGAAGAGAACTCCACCTGAGGATGACTGAATAAAACTCTGGACCCAATAATGTGAGATGAACATTAGAGTTGTCTGATAAGTCCCATTTATTTCAATGAATCTACTGCTGAAATCAAAACTGGACTTAGTTTTGTGATTAGAAGACTGATATTTAACTTTTGCGGCAATATGCGTAGTGTCCTCCTAAGCTTGAACGTGTGCTCACTTTGCCTCACTTAAAACACAGAATGTCACCAGATTTATTTATTTATTAATCTTTGTCTGTCATTTGTTCTGTTGGATTTTGTTGGGGAGGGGGAACCTCTACCACAGTCCAGCAGCCACTTATAAAGCGGTTCAACTAAAATAAAGGCAGTAGCATTTATTTTCAAGTTAGCATGTTTGGTATGGCAGCCTTAATATGTGGGACATTTTTAGAAGTGGAATGTGGTTTCTGAGGACATTAGTCGCTTCACTATCTCCACAGTACTCATCTTTTGTTTCCAGTGGCCCATTCTTCATCCATTCTGTAAACCCATGATGAAAGCATAAATTACTGTTTATGCATATCTCCATCCCCCAAATAGTGTTCTCCTGTTTCGGCAAGGATGCCCACTGTCCCCATTGTTATTTATATTAATGATGGAAGTTCTAATGAAATGATAAAAATATCAAAGGTCTGCAATTAGGTAAGGAAAATTACAAAATAAAAGCATTCGCAGACGATATTATTATAATATTAGATGATCCTAAAACTAGCATCAATAGACTTTGGCATTCTTTAGAAGAAATATGTCAAATGGCAGGCTTT
>CM034701.1:244864352-244879237 GCA_020142125.1 Phrynosoma platyrhinos
GCTTGGTTTCTAGACCCTTCACCATTTTAGTTGCCCTCCTTTGGACATTGTAGGATATGATTGTAGGATATGAGAAGTCAGAAAGGCAACATAGATCAATGCACACATAGTTTTGTCCCTTTCATTTGCACAGAACACTTCACTGTATTTATGAAGTCTCCCTACTACCTCTTCCTTTAATTCTTGTCTATAAAACCTTGGTGATCATAAGTCTTCTGAACACTAATTATTTAATCTCCTAACTACATTCTTCATTTCTTCTCCCAACTGTATCTATACCTCTCAAAAGTACAAAAGCATGCTGTAACGCTATTGTGAGTTCCAACTAGAGCAGATTTGATAAACCTTATCAATGGGATTTACTGATGTGTTGACTTCCTATTCTACAATTGATCTGATGGGTCTCTTCTAGTTGGCATAACCAAAGGCCTAGGTCTAGAGAATTTGTATCCCATTATTATAATTACTTTTAATAATACTTCCCAATATAATATTTCAAGACACACTTTTTGCAGGGAATCCAGCAATGTCTCCAAATAATTTCCAAAATATTGTCTGGTTTATATATGAGCACAATTTCCAAACACTAATATAAGAATGTTTTTCTTAGTTGTATAAACTAAGATCAGGGGTTCCCAACCTTTTTGAGTTGCAGAGCCCTTTTCAACTTGGCAAATTCAGCTTGGCAAATTTCTGTTCATAATGTAATTCCTAGTTTTCTTATTTTGATTATATATTTTTTGTTTCTTATTCTTTAATTTCATTCAATTTTTATTTATTTAATTTTCCTGGAGCGGCCATGGAGCACCTGGGAAGTGCATGCAGAGCCCTAAGGGCTCCTTGGAACACAGGCTGGGAACCACTGGTCTAGATGCATTTTGCATGTTATCACTCTGGTTTTCCCCAATGTTCCTTGCTTTATTACGATTTTGTAGAACATAGACAATAAATGTGGTGCTTTCATTTTTCCATCTTCTTTTCTAGCTAAATATACACAGCTGCATAGAGAAAGTTTTTAAAGTACTTTGAAAGTTGATTCAACAGTTCCAAGCCAAATAAGCAAGTGCAACAAGAACCACAGAAGAAAACATGAAAAATAAACTGGGATCTCCACCCATTCACCCCAGAGGACCTTTCCCCTTTTCACTTTACTAGCACATGCAGAAATATGTTACTTATTTGGGAAAGTATCTGTAAGCATTCAAGTAATACAGCTGGTTTAGTGTGCATCTTAAGAGAAAAAGAAACACTATGCAATTAGGAATGAGTAGAGAGCAAAAATAAAAAGTGGTTTGCAAAGACCATAGTTTGAATAGAGAAGAAAGCTGTTATATTAAGATCCAAAGAGCCCTGTTTTGTTGTTTTGGTAGAAGTATTTGCAATGAAGAATGATGGTAAGTCCAATGGTTTGTTCAGTCTTTGTGCACTGTAACTTCACAGAAACTTTTTTTTTAAAATAGCTGCCCCACTCTCTTTGGAAGGTTACATCATTTCTAAATGCATTTTCAGCAAAAAGCCACTTCACACACAGTCACTCCAATTGAGAAATCCTGCACAAACAACAGTATTGTGCAAGACTATGATTATGCTTTGCTATCTCACATTAACCAATTAATGACTGTGTTTCTCCTGACGTTTGGGGATTACAACTGCCTTAAACTTTCACTACTGACTATAGAAACTGTAAGCCAAAAATATCTCTCAGACTGCAGTGGCCCAGCCCTGACTTACAGTGCAACATGTGTGCATCAGATGTATCTTTCTTAGTTTATTTAGTTCCAAGAATCTTTTTATATAAAGATACTCTACAGAAGGGATGGGCAACATGTGACCCTGCAGACATAACTTGATTGCAACTCCCACCAACCCTAGCTAACATAGCTAATTGTGAAGGATGATGGGAGCTAAAGTCAAACCACATCTGGAAGGTCTGATGCTATTCATCCCTGTCCTAAAGCTTAGGAAATTACTTTGTAAAAGAGATCAGTTAGTTTTTGCTCCCAAGGTCTGCAAAACTACCTTTCTAGGTACATTTTTATAAAAGTAACTCTCTAGTTTCTTGTTACATTGCGGTTAACTTTTTAAATGAATGAGGAAATCCTACAACTGCCTGATCTGTGGTACAAAAACACTCTCTCTTCCTGTCCACCTCATTGCTGCCTCCGCAACCTCAAAAGAGCAAGAGGCAGCAGCATGAGGCCCAGCATGAGCCAGCCCTTGAAACGTTTTCTTCACCACCATTCAATGCAGCCACACCCATGACTATAAAAATAATGAAAATGTTTCAAAAAATTCTGCAACGATAGCCCTCTTAGTCTGCAAAAAATCCTAGAAAATAAGTGTGACATCTTAAAGACTAACATGCATTAGATGGATTACACCCCAGTTCGTCACATGCATGTGAACGAGTCTCTATGAAAGCCTATGCCATATAAAGCTTGTTAGACTTTCAGCTGCCACAAGATTTGTTATTACCTAAGAAATTACATTATATCTGAAAAGAAGTGAAGCTTTTCTTCAGTATTATACCGTAATAGAATACCTAATTACTGGAAGAATGAATTAATAATTAGTAACTAATTATGCTCTCTCTTACACACACCTCTTTCAGTGGGTCTGCCCTAGGAAAGATTGACACTGGATTTAGTCCTCTGTATTTACAGTTTATATAAACAAAAATGGTATAATGTAGTATATTACCTAAGAGGTTTATGTAACATTAGCAACAATCCATGATATGGAAACTGAATGTCAGCAAAACTGACACACATGCAAAAATAATTTTAAGAAATTTGCACTCAAAATACAACCTTTTATTTAACTGGTATTTGGAGCAAAGGGCTACTTTGCCCATAAAGAAGAATGTTTTAGTTATTATATGATTATAATAATATTTCTGTTTTGTGACAAAAAGTAATGGAAGTGACAACAAAAAGAATTACTGGAGGAAAACAGCTTTCCCAGGTTTGTTCATTCCTTTGCTCCTTCCTTCCTTCCTTCCTTCCTTCCTTCCTTCCTTCCTTCCTTCCTTCCTTCCTTTCCTGGCTTTTCTATATGGAACTCAAGGCAACAATATTTTTTTTCCTGCCTTCCTCACCACACAGCCCATTTACCCTCACAACAGCCTTGCAAGGCAGGTGAGGCTTACAATTTGTGAATGGCATTAGGTCTTCAAGTTAGTCTTGCAAATGCATAGGCATCTGATATACTTATGGAAGTTTGTGCATCATTTGTCAAATACCACTCCTATCACATTTACTCTTCTCTCTCTCTCTCTCTCTCACACACACACACACAGAATATGCAAAGCCCAGCATGCTAGAAAATCTAAGAATAGCAAATCCAAAAAGTTAGAAAACATATATAGAAAAATCAAGTTTGAACACTTCAAGTTGATTTATGTTTTTTAGCAATATTGAACAATATTCCAATTAGAAAGAGAAATTCTACATAGCAACATCTCTAATCAATTTTATTCTACCACCCTTCACTGCTCAAAGCAAATTCTTACCGCAGTATCCAAACCCAATTGGATCTGCACAGTCCATCTCTGTCTATTATTTGAAAAAGAGTAATAGTTAGATAATATTTTCCCCACAACATATCCAGGATCTTTTTCCAATGAGAACAATGCTAATATGACACTAGCATAATGAATGAATGATCATCCATGGGGAGATCACTTCTAGCAAAGAAAAGAGAGAAACTTGATAGAAGTTGGCTTTCCTTTAGCTTTGGGATAAAAACCACTAACATGGAGTCCAATAATAAACATTGCATATTTGCTTGCAAAGGTTCATCACATTTCTCCATGTCCAAGCTTGGTGCCTATCACAACCATCACCACCATGTTTATGGCAGTGATTCCCAAACTCTAGCCTGTCAGGTGTTTTGAACTTTAGCTCCCAGAATCCCACAAGATGGCTGAATCCTCTAGAAGCTGAAGTCCAAAACACCTGCAGGACCAGAGTTGGGAATAACTGGTCTATGATCTTCATCCAACATCCCCTCAACATAACATAAATACCTACATGTGGACATATACTAATGGAGCACTACACAATCCTCATGCAACATAGCAACATTGTGCAACACATGTCAATGACTGGGTGCCACTGAGCACCTCACAAGAAACAATGCACAACCATAATGCAAAGTGGAAGATGCAAACTACAATGCAAAGCATAGGAAGCACCACCACAATGCACAATTTACAAAGACAAGGCATCGATGAACATACTGTCTGCACAATTCCAGTTCCACTGCTATCAGCAGAATACATCCATTGCCCAATGATGACTTTTTGGCCCTGCATGCACAGTGTGAATTACACACGTATATGTCCCTAAGTGAATTCTCACCTACATCTAAGCAGTACTGCAAACCCTGCTCTTCCATGAGGGGAAATGGAGGGCATGCCTGTATCTGCTTGAGCTAGAAAACAATCTACCTTAAAGAAGCTGTGGCATATCTCCCTAATTCTGAGGCTGGGAAATGATAGGCTGAATCAGAGGGTTTTTCAGTGGGTGTCCTCTGTGGATGGGGAGTTGAGCTTGAATGTTATGCCTGGGAGGCTGGCCATTTTATGAATCCAAGTGACTCTTCCCCATCAGCACTCCTTGCAAGAATGTGGGGCCCTTTCCCTTCACCGTCAAAAGTATCAGGTCAGTGGGGATGATTGGGGGACATATACATCAGGGCCACACATACTCCAAGTTTAGTTCCTTCTTCATACCCAGCCCCAGGCAAAGAGAAAAGAAGCTGGCTACAAGATCCAAGTTTCTCTTCCATTTGACTTCCAGCTTTGTGCATGTGCACCTGTGTGCTCCTTTGCTGCCAACACTCGGAGGCAGCATTTGTTTGGGCAGTACTGTTGTGTGCAGCTTCTCCTGGGATTTGAGGATCTATGTGGAGGGGGAAGTTTTTTAATGAAAAACAAAAACACGCCACACGACAGGATTATTCTTGCACGCCTCAGTGATTTTCCAGGTATGTAAAAACAAAATTCCTCCTCCACTTCCCACGTACCAATGGAAGGCTTGATAACACACTGCTGCCTCACAACACATGAGCAAAGAGCACAAGCCAAGCCAAGCCAAGCTTGACATGCCAGCAATTTCCCAGTTGGGTGGGTATCATGTGGCCAGCACACCCTGTGATGAGGAATGCTGGGACTTGTCATCTAACAATTTCTGGAGTGTTGCATGATTCTCACACTGATCTATGCTTTGGAGGCAGTAGGGCGGAGTGCTGGGAAGAAATTAGGGCCTGGCTGGAAGAGGGCTACCAGAAATAGCACTCTCCCTTGCTCTCTCTCCACTCTGTTTACTTTCCACCCATGCTTAGACACTATGAAATCCTTGTCAGGCTCAGAACAAAAAACCCCAGCTGCTCCTTAATAAAACACATCAGGTTTAAACAGAAACCTGTGTTTATATCATTAGCTACTTCTGTGTTGGAGGAAAACTGTAAACATTTCCAACCTCCTAGCTTTATTGCTATTCACTGTTTGCTCCAATGGAGCCCTGCTTGGTTCCAAAATGTTGAAATGTTGAAACGAGGCTCCCAGCTGGTAGAGCCGTAAGCCTTGCAAAGAGCACAGGGGAACGCTCCAGCTAATTGCACACACTGACAGCTAGGCAAATACTTCCTCTCCATTCTTGACTTCAAAAATAGTACTCAAAATATATGGCTTGCTCAAATGGATGGGGCAGGGAGGGAAATAAAAGAGAAGAAAGAAACAAAATCCCTTTTGTTCTCACTTTTTTTTAAAAAAGGCAGCAAAAAACACAAGGAAACTCTGCGTGAACAGAATCGTCACAGAATCATTTTAAAAGACAAATATTTTGTACCTTATATGTCTGGTTTGCTTGCTTTTTACTCTTCAAAGAAGAATTTCGGAAATTCTGGCCCACCAACAAGTATGGACTTCAATTCCCAGAAGCCCCAGCCAGCACAGCCAAGAGTTAGGGATTCATGAAATTGTAGTTCAAAACATCTGGAGGGCCAAAGAGATAGCACCCTTGTTTGAAAGAAAGTTGCCATTTTCTTTTGAGCTTCCTTGTATAGAATAAATCCTTGGGACAGAAACTGAACTGACCCTGAAAGGACCATACTGGGAAACTGGTGTGTGTGTGTGTGTAGGGGGGAGACAGCCAGCATGCCCTCCTAAATATCCTGTCAGAAAGATCTACCATTATTATTGACTACTAGCTTTGGTTCTTTTTCTTTTTGTCTTGACCGCTGCTTTCACCTTCATGTAGGCTTTAATATAACTGGGCTCTCTCTCTCTCTGAAGGAGGAGGAAAACAGGGCATATAAATGGATGAAGTTTGTCATAGAATCATAGAACAGTAGAGATGGAAGGGACCTGAAGCATCATCATTCTAGTCCAACCCCTGCCAGTATAGGAATCCAAAGCAAAAAGGACCCCTGAGAGATGGCCACCCACCCTCCATTTAAACCTCTCCAACTACTCCATCATATTCTGAGGAAGTGTATTTGACTTCCAACAATACCAAGAATTTCATCATAATGGATTTTTCTTCTTGTAATTAGAATTCGTTGGTTTAGGTCCAGCAGAAAACAAACCTACTCCATCTTCCATATGGCAGTACTTCAGATATTTGAAGATGGCTATATCACCTCTCAGTCTTCTCCAGATAAATACACCCAAACTTTCCCAAACTGTTCCTCTTAGGTCTTGCTTTACAGGCCCTTTACTATCCTGGTCACTCTCTGGACATATTCCAGTTTGTCAATATCCTTCTTATGCTGTTTACTTCTTCCTATATTTTCTTACCAAGTGCACCCTAGTTTAGGTGGCTGAATGATCCTTCCTAGATAATACATATGGATAGTTTTCCACTCCTTCCAAAGTTAACTTTCACCATTTTTGCTTTGTTTTGTTCTTCTGTAACAGCTACTGTACAGTGCATCTGTGCAAAAGAACAAAACTGCACCAAACACAAGAGTAACATATTGTGAAAGTGAAACATTTATGCATATCTAGATGTCATATTTTTCCCTGGGAAAAACTCACATTGCCACAAAGGCAGATTCAATGCTTTATCTCTTGTATACTTTAGCAAAAATCATAGCAGTTCATAAAGTGAAACAAGTATCATATCATTTAAATCAATTCACCAGAGAGGAAGGGGCGACAAGATGAATTTAAAAGATCTTTCCCCCATAAGAGATACTAAAACAGCCAAGCATGTTAAAAAGTAGTAGTTGTAGTCTGCATTGCTTGTACTTTGCAATCTTAGCAGGGTTCAGACACTTGAAATTATACTTCCTTCTTTTTCTCTTTTTCTCCAATTTCTAGATTCTTCAACCTTTAGAAGCTGAAGTTTATAAATGGCTACCTGTGTACTTGTCAGATACACTGATATCTATTCGTTCAGTTCTGGGGATCATACTTTCCTGTTGAAAGAGAGACAGGCAGTGTTTTCCCCTTCAATGCTTTTGCATTCTAAAGAACCAGAAAAAACACACTAGGCCTACTTTTTTGGTATTTAGATTTTTAAAAAAATATCCCTGAAATATTGGTTTTACTGTGGGCTCTTGTTATCCACTGGGTTTGGTTCCAGGAATTCCTGTGGATACAAAAATCCATGGATGCTCAAGTCCCATTCAATACAATGGCACATAAAAATGGTATACCTTATACAAAATGGAAAAATCAAGGTTTGTTTTTTTTTGAATTTATATATTTTTAAAATATGTTCAAGCCGTGGATGCTTGAATCTGTGGATAAAAAATCCATTAATAAGGAGGGCTGACTGCAGTTCTATTTCCTACGAGGCATTCTGCTTCTTTTTTTAAAATGGATTTCTGAATGTGTTAGGCTTTAGTATAAATGTTGTGAAATCAATTTATTAATAGACATTAAGTAACTGACATTTAGATTAATTTATTAAGGCATATCTAATGGGATAGCCCTTAGACAAGACTTCTGCTTCAGTTGGGGGGATGCAGATGGGCAGCCTTGGGCCGCCCCAGGAAACAGAGGATCGAGGCTGAGGCTGCGAAATGCGTTGGCCCCGATCCTCCCTTTTGTCGTCTGGGAAAGGAGCGCCAGAACGCCGCTCCTTTCACAGGAGGCAAAAAGGGCGCCTGAAGTTTGTCTAGGCAGGGGTGCTCAAAGAAGAGCTTCTAAAGCTGGGGTAGGCAACCTAAGGCCCGGGGGCCGGATGCGCCCCCCCCCGAGGCCTTTGGACCAGCCGCCGCCCCCCACTGCCGCCACCACCCGCCATGATGATATTGATTATTGTTGTTATTACTTGTTCTTGGGGTTTTCTTGGCAAAATCTCCACAGGGGTTTTGCCATGGCTTTTCTGGGGCTGAGAGAGTGTGCATGCATATATTTTTATTTATTTATTTATTTATTTATTTATTTATTTATTTTTGGTGCTTTGGCCCTCCAATTGTCTGAGGGACCGCAACCCGGCCCCCAGCTCAAAAAGGTTGCCTACCCCTGTTCTAAAGATATCAAGTCCAGGTTAGTGACCAAAGAGAGAAGGGTCTTTCAGATGCACTGGTATTAAGCAATGAAAGGCTTTAACTGTCAAAACCAGCACCTTAACTGGACCTGGAAACAAACTAGAAGCCAATGAAAATAGCAGAATACTGCCAAGATGTGCTCAAAACAATGCACTCCAATTGGTAGATTTGACCGCCATATTCTGAAGCAACTGGTGTATCCAGACTGCTTTCAAACAGCAGCCTTGGATTCACATTGCACCACATCACACTAATGACATCTTCTTGAGAGTCGTTTAGGAAAAACACAACCCTCAGCTTTTCCCTTATCACATGAAAACTACATGGGGTGGAACATAGAGAGAGTGGAAGTATGTAATGTCCCAGGTCCCAAGTTGTTACAACCTTAAAGGTTAAAACCACAGTCTTGAACTGAGCCTAAAAACAAACTGGTGACCTCCAGAACAATAAAAATGGATATATTGTTTTAAATGCCAATATGGAATCTTTGGGTGTATCAGAGACTGAGGTCTAAATTTTATTTTGTTGCAGCAAAAGTAGCATCAAAAGAGATAAATTCTTAGATTCAGATATTAATTCAGCAGGCTTTTAAGATATAGATGAATACTGAGAATTCTGAAATGCAAGATTTCAGTAAGCTAGGCTTACTTGAATACACGAGAAAGATATAGAAACTCTGTTTAAAAACTTTTCTCTTCTTTCCCCATCTATAAGATGGGGAAAAATTATAATCTGTTTTCCTACTATTTCTTGTAGAAAAACTAATGAAGTCATTCATCTATTTTTTTTTTAAAAAATGAAAAAAAAAAACACTAAACTGATCTCAACTTTTGTTGCTTCCTCCAGAAGATCATATGAGAGATACTGTCAACTTAAAATTTCTGTATAGAAAAATGCAAACCTGGAGTTGTCACTATCCAAAATCCAAAAGCATTCCACAAGGAATTCAGAAAACACTGATTTCTTCATAAGAAAAAAATCCAGCATGAAAATGTTACTACTGTAGCTATCACTCCCCATTAATTCAAAGCCTTGATGAACAGAATTATTTAACAGAAATACACAGAAAAAACAAAGAGAAAAAATTATGATTCTATGGAAGCCGAACATTTCCTTTTAAGAATGGCATCACTCCAATCATTACAAAGTAATGATGCAGAAAAATTCCAAACAAGTAACACTCCTGAATTACAAATGGGGAGAAGAGGATTGGGGTACAGGATGGGAGGATTAAGACAGTTCAATAGCTCAGGTAATGGTTGAAAAGGCATTTTGGTAGCTTTCTGTTGTAGACAGGCAAAGACATATATCTTTGGACAAGTCACTGACACAGTGGAACCACGGGGTTTCTTTAGGCAGCTGTGTTTGGACAATTTCCAGTTGGGACAGAGGAGGCAAGGCAACAGAGAAATACGTCAATGGAATTCAGGCAGAATATCTACTGGGAGGAAATGGTCCTTTTGACTTCAACTGAAAAAGAGTTTAAAATAAATCTTCTGGTGACAAACATACTGCTTTGGCTGAACAATAGACTTACATTACTATGCTCGCCTATATTCCTGCCTTAAAAAACTCAAGATGATTTTTTTTAAAAATTGATTCCTAGTATTACAATCATATGCAGAAGAAAGGTAATACAGTTTATATAAATCAAGGGCTTACAATTTTTTTGCCCTTCTTTTTACACACACACACACACACACACACACACACACACACACACACACACACTATCCATCTCATATTCACAATAAATCTATCAGGCACATTCAGCTTGCAGAGGTTTTCTACTGGAAATACCAGTCTTGTACAAAGAAGGAGAATAATCTGCTAAATGAGGAATGCTGAATGAAACACGTCTAAATGTGATGGGATAAAAAGACCCATTGTATACACCACATATGCAAAATAACCTTATTATGTCTTCAACTCCCCATCTTTCTGTACCCTCTTTTGTGGACACATTAATCCAATGGAAGAATAGTTTTGTTCAAGCCTGTTTCCAAAACAGTTGATATCCACAAAATATTTTGTTTTCTAATTTTAATTCCAATTCATTCAGCATTGCCAAATTTTCACTTAAAGTGGGGATAATCCCATATTTATTGCCTGAGGTGCACACTTCCACCCATCCACAAAATTGCTAGAATCAGATAGTAGTAAGTAAATTCATAGCAAGGAACTAAAAATGTCATAGGAATAGAAATTGGAAACATGGTGAATGTGGAATATCCACTAGTGTTTTTGAACTAGGATTCAAATGTAACAGAATAAAAACAAACAAACAAAAAACCCACAACCCCCACCCCAATGTACTGGCAATAAGTATATCTTCACATAACTGTGATTTAGGAGTTTATCACATGGGAAGCAAAGTGCCCAAATCCTGTGGATAAACATATTTAAATCCCATGAAAATCCCTAAAGTAAAAAGCAGTGCGATTTTGCTGCATTATTCACAGGTTAATGTTGGGATAATGCTGAATTAGCCCAATGTGTCTGAAACAATCCCGCTTTTGTGGGATATTCCTGGATTTAAACCCCATTTATCCATGGGATTTGGGCACTTACCTTCCATGTGATAAACTCCTATGTCAAATCAGTCACATTGATTTCAATGGATCTACCCATGGTTCAAACACGTCCCATTTATGTCTTCACCTATAATAATAGAAGCAACAGTATTTTCATACCTTGTTGGTCACATCACGGGCCAACTGACACAATTATTGTTATGTTACATCAAACTGACTTGAACCCATGATGATCCTATGAATGAAAAACCTCCAGAAGACATCCCCTGCTCAAGTTCTGCAAATTTAGGCCTATGGCTTCTTTTATTGAGCCAATCAGTTCCTTTAATTTAAAGGATATGGAGATCTAATCTGTAATGCATAAGCTTTTGAATCACACAGAAATCTCTCATTTAAGATGTTTACGATAAAAATAATATACAAGACATTAGTATTATATTTGCCTCATGTTAAATGCAGAATTTGTTCAGTCCTAAAGATAAAGGGATAACTGCACAGCTGACCATTAAATGTATACAGATGCCATTTCACAAAGCAGTAGATCTCTATATATCTTCTTTGTCATGCATAGATAAATCAAGGAAGCTGCTTCACTTAAATCTAGGTCTCTTGAAAAGGTAAGACATAAATATATCCTCAACACATGTGACTTCCCCCATCCTTTATTACTAGAAAGAATGCTAAAGACAACCCAAAAGCCTGATAGCTGCTAAAACAAGGTATTTTCTTATTTAGCCATTGAGTCTTTGACCTGGATAAATAAACTCAATACATTTTTTTCTGTAATATTTTCCAATCCAGTTCTGCAGAGACAGGCACAAACCAACCCTGACTCTATACAAAAAGTAACACTGAACACAAAACAGAAAAATAATTTATAGCAGACATTTTGTTTTTCTACTGGCAACCAACAACAATCCTCCTAGAAGAAGATCAAAATATTCAAGGCATGGCATCATTCCCAGCTCCCATTTCAACCCATGCTTTCTCCTTTACCATCACCACCATTACCACAATGACTTTTATTATATATATTCCTGTGGTCTTATGAAAGGTTAGATATCCTACCAATCAGGGATTAGTGAACAGTAAGAGTGACATTTATCAAAACAAGAAGCAGAGAGTATTGAGGGTGGAGGGACTAGATTTAGATTCAGAACTCCTTCTACTCCTTTACAGATGTCATTTATTCTCTACAAGATGAACTAAGCGTACTCTGTACTGAATATCCCCCCTATCTATTTAAAAGACATCATAGCAGTTGTAGTGGTAACCACAACAAGAGGATATGAATGATATTTGTGAGCAAGATGAACAGTGATTATGTTATATGATCTAATCAAGCATATTCACATATATCTTTAATTTGCTTCTGCATTAACACTGCCAACAAGACCCTGACACTGGAGCCATCTCCTGCTTTTCTGCTTCATTCCAAAAAGAGAGAGGTAACTCACTAATCATTTCCCCAAGCATTGATGAGAACTCTGCACTGGAAAAAACGTTTGATGTTTTTTCTTTTTCTTTTCTCTTTTTGCTTTATGTCAAGAATTTTCTAACATTCAGTAGCAGTCACAGTGGCTCTGCTAATTCAGAGGCCCCCAAAACAGTATCTGAATATGCACAAAGGGGGATGAATTTTCCTCAAAGGGATTGCTAATTTCTTTTCACTCAGTGCAGCTTCCCTAACCCAACACCCATAAAACAAAACAACCCCCACAAAAGGCTTTGGAGGTACAGTAATTTGAGATGGTAGGGATTCCCTCTTGCCTAGCAATAGCTCAGATATCCACAGGGCGGCCCTGATTTCTTACTTTGTAAACACTGAGATTAAAGATGTCTGAGAAACAGTTGAGATTTGAAGCAACACAAAGTCTGTTGTGTACCATCAAGATTGTATGGACATACCTGATTATAAGAAATCTTAGATTTTCTCACTACCTTCCTCAATCAAGTGTCTGGCAATAACTTGCAGCCATCCAAAACCTAATGCAGGGCAGATATGGCCAACAGGAGTTACACACCACATAATAAATTTATAAGAGATAAGCACAACCGGAACCACAAAGTTGGTGGAATTATTCTAATATGTACAAATCCTTGTGAAGATCAGATTTGTTTATATAATTACAAAATATTGACACTTACACTTGTGTACTGATAGTTAATTTGTTCTACTGCCTTGCTGATGAAAGAGAAAGGGGAGGAGAAAAAGAAAAGATTTTTCCTGTGTTAGAGTAATGGCTTCAATATTAAACAATATTAAATAAGAAACCATCTGCCAGCTTTAAAAAAAAGATGCGAGAGAGAGAGAGAGAGAGAGAGAGAGGAAGGGAGAGGATTACTAAAGGCATCATTGGAAAAGACTTACAGAAAGATAACACTTAGAATGTGATGGAACAGCAGCTTGCTTTTCTTCTTAGGGAAGGCAGAAACACAGATTTCAGTGCAACAGGCGTTGTACTGTGTCTGGGTGATGGCAGAAATGTTCTTGTAACATGGAGATACACTTAGATGTATCTAGAGGGTACCTCGGTATTTACATATGTCCAGGGCCAGTTATTTGTGATATTACTAACAGTGGGAGGTCCAGCTGATTTGCAGACAGCTCTTCTGGGGCAGATTGTACTGACTGTCTTTTTATTAAGCAACCTTTGCAGGTCACATCAACCTGGACTATGTAAAACTCTCACACAACTCCCTGGAAGGTTTTCAAACAAATAAACTGGTTGACCAATAGCAAAGTAAGAATTTTGGATGGTGGAGAACATACAGTCTTTAATCAGACACAAAGGTTTGGATTCAGACTCACAAATTTTCCTTGGCAAAACCTAGAAGAAATGGGACTGGAAAACTAATTCATTTATGGGAAATTAAGATAGAGGGCAAATTGAATACTGGTGATATACTACGGTCCAGGTGTCCAGGGTGATGTACAGAAATATCAGGGAGGCATCCAAAGAAGGCCAACTATTGAAGAAATCTGACTTCAACTGCCCTAAGATTGGAAAAATTGGAAAAATTCATGTCCTGGTAAAAAAAAAAAAAAAAGTTAAAAATTTAGATAGCTTCAATAAATGTACCCCAAAAGAGGTGGTTATGGAACTGGTCAGATGGGAGCCAATCCTGGGTACTAAAATGTGTGACCCAGGAGCTATTAGGATATATGAGTGTTATTGAACCAACAGCACTCAGTGATCACAATACTATCAAATTAATTTATATGAAAAAGGAAAAGTGCTAGGGAATGCCAACCTCTAAAACAAGTGAACTGGTAAAATGGGAGGTGAACGAAAATTAAAGAGGGTCAACGTTCTCAAAATCCTTGGCAGTTATTCAAAACCACAATAAAAGGTTCACCTAGAATATATACCACAAGTTAGGAAAGGCAGTGCAAAATCTAAGTGGTCACTAGACAAGCTAACAAGCAAGGTCAAGAAAGCTATTAGACTTTCTTCAGGACTTCCTTCAGAAAGTGGAAGTTTGCCAAAACAAAGAGAGAGAAAAAGAAGGCAGACATGCACAAAATAAATGAAAGCAAATGTTAAGGGAGACAGACTCCGGCTCCTGCCCCGGAGAAATATGTTGCTAACAGCATCAAGATCAACTGTTTTTAAAAACATAACCATGTTACTCAAAGAAATCAGTATGCAAAGGGATCTTGTAGCACCCTTTGGGACTAACTGAAAGAAAGAAGTTGGTAGCATGAGCTTCATAGACTTGAGCTACTTTCTCAGACGCATGTTTGGAGTGGAGAATCCAGTGACAGCCCTATAAAAGCTGGTTGTGTAAGAATGTAAATTCTTAAAGGTGCTACAAGATCCATTTGCATACAGTTTTAAAAAA
>CM034701.1:244879337-244893475 GCA_020142125.1 Phrynosoma platyrhinos
CAAATTGGAAAAACTGCAAATATTCAAGTCCCATTAGTGTGATTTTGTCCTTCCTGGCTTCCTGTCTACGGAAATTTAAGATCGTGAACGGGAAGTCCGCAAACTAGGAGGGACGACTGTAGTTCTTTTCACCTCACTATACTGTAGATACTCCTGCCTGAACTGATATTTTCAGGAAGGAAATCTGACAATATTGTTGACAGTAGATGAAATTAGATTTTATTAACTGTGAACTAACAAATAACAGGGTCTCAGAGGGTATCCTTCTGAGAATTCTCACAGAATTCAAATATGACACTGCTGATTTTATAAAGATCTAACACACCTGTACAATCAACCTCCATAACTGAGAAATGGAGAATAGTCAATGTGACTCCACTTTTAAAGACCAAAAGTGGTTATTAAAGATAAACATTATCAAGCCTATAGAAAAACAAGCTCTGCTGGCAAAGAATGAGTGCAGGTTTTGTAAAAGTATGGTTTGTCTCACTAACTTTTCAGAGTTCTTTCAGAATGTCAACCATATGGGTGGGGTGATGCACTAAGCACTGTTGACTTGGACTTCTGAAAGGCTAAAAGTCTTTTGACAAATTACCTCATCAAAAGCTCAAATTAAATTAACAGTCATGGGATCGTAAAGGAAGTCTCTTTATATTCTATTACAGTGGGCCCTCTGTATCCACCGATTCTTTATCCATGGCTTGAAAATATTATATAAGTATGTGTGTATGTGTATTGCAAAAACCAAACCTAGATTTTGCCATTTTATATTAGGGATTACATTTTATTACCATTTTAGAGCAGAGTGGTGTACTAGTTTGAGCGCTTGACTAGGACTCTGGAGACCAGGGTTTGAATCTTGGCTCAGCCATGGAAACCCACTGGGTGACTTTGGGCAAGTAATACCGTCTCAGCCTCAGAGGAGCGTCAACCCCCCTCCCCCAAAGAAACTTGCCAGGAAAAGCCTCCTTGGGGTCGCCTGCAGTCGGAAAAGACTTGAAGGCATACAACAAACAAAAACATTTTATTATGCCTCTCTATTTAATGGGACTTGAGCATCTACAGATTTTGGTATCCATGGCAGAATGGTGGTGGTCCTGGAACCAAACCCCGGTGGATACCAAGGGCCAAATATATGTATAGAGTAGAGAATGTAGCGTATATGTATGTAGAGTAGAGATAGGAAGACACTGGAACTTGGATTCAGAACAGAAGAAAGAGGGCAAAATCTCTCAGATCCAGTCCATGGATGGCTTCTGCAGGCTTTGGTAGTGAAACCCTCCTCCCAGAATACATTACAAAATAAATGTTGGTACCTCAACAAACTAACTATAACAACTATCAAGCTTTTTGCTAAATTTGGGGAAGGGAGACTGGCCCTGCCTGGCTTCATTGACAGGCTCTGAATAGTGGGAGATTCAGGACAGATGCAAAGAAGTCCTCCACACAGCACACAATTCAAGTGTGGAATCCAGCAACAGGTAGTGATGCCCATCTGGATGGCTTTTAAATAGAACTGGAAGAAATTGCTGTCGGTAGCTACAAGTCATGACAGCTACATATTAACTCAGCAACTGGGGAACACAACTGGTATTTTGCAACTCAGCTGGAGAAAAAGATTTATTGTGGCCAGGAGGGACATTTGCAGTGGAAACCTGATATTTAGGGAAAGGGCTAAGTACTCCTCCCATCTGATGATTATCCCGTTAGTCTCACTTCCTTGAAATAATGACTTTACGCAGAACTTCAGTACTGTACCAAGATCTGCATATGTTCCACTTACTAAACTCTAGTAGCACCACAACACTTATACAACTTTCTAGTACTCAACAGACTTCTTTTAAGAGTTACAGAATAAGGGATTAACAAATTCTGAAACTGCTGAAGCAGAAACGTACTCATAACAAGTAATAGTTTTAGATAGGTTTACCTTAGAATCACCATAAGTCAGAACTGACTTGAAAGCACAACAACAGCAAACCAAAAGCAACAAAAAAGTGTCTCTCAATCCCATCTTATTTTAAGAAGCAACCTTTCCATTTTAAAATAATGGGAATGTTTGATAAAGAACAACTTTTAGTAAATATGGACAATCAGAGACATGACTAGAATGGAATCTAAAATTTGTCTTCTTTGAGCAGAAGGACTCTGCTTACAGAAGGAGACTTTGCTGACTTGTATGTTCTTCCTGAATTTCAACTCACCCCATTCTGCGCAGTCTCCTGTATGTCTGTGTAGCAGTTTCAAGGGTTGTAGAGGTTGTTGTGCAGAAAAAGGGACAGGCACATCTGCTTCTGCCACTTCAGTTTTGCAAGCACCAAAATTCAGAACCAACCAGTAATCATTTTTAACCAACTGCAATCTCATGCTCTTTGCAAAAAAAGGTTACTACAAATTGGATGCATAATCCTGTACGTTAATTCTGGGGAGAGGGAACCTCCCCACAGGACTCAAATGGGACACAGGCTGCATTTGCACTACAGAAATAATCCAGTTTGACACGACTTTAACTGCCATGGCTCAATGTTATGGAATTCTGGGAAATGTAGTTTGTTGTGGCATCAGGACTAATTGCTCTGAATCAAACCTATATTCAGGACAAGAGGCTGAATACAGAACTGAATATAGAGAAAAAGAGTGGTTCCAATCGGCAAAGGGGTCAGGCAAGGCTGCATACTATCACCCCACTGACTCAGCTTGTATGTAGAAAATATCGTATGCAGAATAGCTTAGGCTCAGAGGCAGGACAAGTGAAGATCAAAGGAAGGAACAATCTAAGTCTAAGATGATACAATACTACTAGCAGAAACCAACAAAGACCTGGAACAATTACTGAAGAAGGCCAGGGAAGAATGTGTCAAGGTAGAATTAGTGCTGAACATTAAGGAAACAAAAAATAATGACCACAGAAGAACTACAAAAATTCATCCTAGATAACAAGGAAATTGAAATAGACAAAGAATTGTCATACCTTGGATCAAATATAGATCAAAATGGGGACTGCAGCCAAGAAATTAGAAGAAGAATAAGAATAGGAAGGGCAGCTATTAAGGAACTGGACAGGATCCTAAAACTTGGAACACCAATGTGAGGATTGTTCAAGCCAGTGTACTCCTCATTACCACGGACAGATATTAGAGCTGGACAGTGAAGAAAGCCGATAGTAAATATAGTAAGCCAAAAATCAACTCATTTGAGATGTGATGCTGGAGAATGATAAGAATACCATGAACAGACAAGAAGACAAACAAATGGATTATAAAGTAGATCAAGCCTGAACTCTCCCTGGAAGCCAGGATGACTAAACTGAGGATATTATACATTGGCCACACCACGAGAAGGCATGAATCATTAGAAATGACAATGATGTAGGAAAAGTAGAGGGCAGTAGAAAGAGAGGAAGACCACATACCAGATGGTCGAATTCAGAGAGGCCACAGGCATGAGTTTGCAGGACCAGCAGAGCAGTGAGTGACAGTGGGTCATCTACAGGGATGCCATGAGTCAAGATTAACAACAAAAACAACAAGTGGCACCAGAGCTCTCTGACAGAGAAGCCTAAATGGTTCACAAAACTACAATTCCCAGAATTCCATTGCACTGAATCATGGCAGTTAAAATGGCATCAAACTGGATTATTTCTGCTGTGCTGATACTGCCATAATCTCCAAGTAAGCATACCGAGAACTGCAGCCTGAATTTCATTCCCATAAAAAGGAGAGAAAGTCCCATGGTAATTAATTGTCTGCCATTTTGTTGTGGTACTATGAGATCTGTAAGCAAGAGCCATGTCTTGGAATAGCAGAGTTTTCAAAATGGCAACACCATATTCCAGATACAAGTCTGTTATTGATGTGTACCTTCAAGTTGTTTCTGACTTATGGGGACCCTAAGTTATAGGGTTTTCTTGGCCAGATTTGTTTAGAGGGAGTTTGCCTTTGCTTTCCCTGGAGGCTGAGAGAGTGTGACTTACCCAAGGTCACCCAGTGAGTTTCCATGGCCGAACAGGGATTTGAACGCTGGTCTCCAGAGCCCTAGTCCAGCACTCAAACAATATGCCATGTTGGCTCTCAGTTATTTGGCTCTCTTGGGCAAGTCTGTAAGTTGTGCAACATCTTTTTGATGTTTTAGTCATAGGAAATGTACAGAACTCTTCTATTATCCTTATTCTTTTTTTTAAAGTGCACAATATAATTCCCATAGAACAATGGTCACTAATCTTATGTGGGCTACTGCCTCTTTCCTCTTGGACGATAGCAATAGCATTCCTAATGCCTATTTCTTGATATTAGGTCTACTGTTTGTGCAGCAGCCAGCTGGCCAGCAGTGTTTACCTCAGCTGTGCCCAGCTTGCCACTGCCTCCTCCTCTTCTCATGTGTGAATAAAGCAATGGCCAAGACCTACTCCTCCCTCTCACTCATGCCACCCTTATAGCAAAAGGAAGGACAGGTACCCAGTTGCTGCTCCCAAGGTGACTGGGCGCAAAGGGAGCAGTGATCAAGCAGCTAGTCAAGGAGCAACTGGGCAGCCGGTAACCTTGGAAGCAGCAATCAAGCAGTCAATGAGATGTCTCTCACCCATGGAGGCCTTTTGAAAAAGGTGGCACAGGCCAGAGGCTTTTTGTTCACTGCTCGGCTGCCTGCTTGGTTGCTGTTCCTAAGGTGACTGGGTACAAAGGGAGAGGCTTCTCCTTGTGAGGAAGGCCTCTCAATCCTTTTTTGCTGGGGTGAAGAGGGGCACAGCCAGCTTCCCACTTTTCTCGCCAGCAAGCAATCACTCTCAATCTGAAAGAGGCAAAGGACTCTTTCGAAGAATGCACCCTATATACTCCTTCCCCAGAGACATGCCTTCTCCACACAGATTCAGGTTGTCCCTCTCCTGAAAAAAATTGTTTCTTCTGCTACTTCTTCTCTCAGTCTATCAGATGAAAGAAAGCAGGAGCAGCTGTGCAGGTCCCACCTGCCAGCCAAGTCCTGGCAAAGCTCACAAAGCTTAAGCACAGTCCCAAATGTGAAAGCTCCTTTTTGCTGCTACTTTTCACCCAACGCCATGTGCTCTAGCACCTCATCTCAATTTTAACTGAAGGCCCCTTGCTACCCCCTTTCCCTCCCACTGTTCCCTGGATCCTTCCACCACCACAACCCCCCGGGGGGGTTGGACTACCCACTTTGGGTACAATGGTTCTCAACCTTTTTTGGAGTCATGGCCCCTTTTGAAGTTGAAAGCTATGAAGTACACCATTTCCTAAGTAACAGGAACAAGCACAAAGGTGAAAAAAATTTTTTTTGCCTATTCACAGACCCCCAAAGCCCATCCATAGGCACACTCCCCGTGGTCCATAGGCTACAGGCTAAAAGCCCCTGCCACAGACAAATATTTTTAATTACATTAATGCACAGTACAAAATCAATAACAATGATGAAAATAAAGAAATCGAGTGCATAATGTCTCTAAAAGTGATGTAATACGCTGGTTAAGTCACTTATGTAATACAAAAGCTGTAAAGTAAAAGGGCAGGAGAACCACACTCAGTACATATCTGAGCAGCAGCAGCAGCAGCTAAAGTGTGAGCTTTGGAAAGCTCATAAAGAGCTTTTACTGGAACCAGAGGAGTCTTGCAAGAATAAGCCTGAAAGCAAAGCCACACTCAAAGTGTGTCTGACAGTTAGGATCTTGCTGTAATCATCATGTGCAGCAGGGAGATCAGGTTCCCAGCAAATGCATGAAGGGCACATTAATGTCTTAAATAATGAAGCATCCGAAGGAGGCTACGGCGGCACTATACAGAACCACCAGCATTAGAGTTCTGTGTTCTTTCAAAATGCTCAGTCCCCATGTAGGCATGGCATTAAGATGATCTATGTACTGTACAACAGCTTTTGGACCAGCTTTGTTATTTCTTACTATGGAATCTGAACCATTATATTTCCATAAGAAAAAGCTAATCATGCTGAAAATAAATATTTATAGTAGCACTTTATTACAAATGTGCTTTATACTGTATACTTGCATGGGCTGCTGCACAAACAGTAGACCTAAAATCAAGAAATAGGCATTGGGAATGCTATTGCTGTCATCCAAGAGGAAAGAGGCATGAAATTCAAAATGTTCCAAAATCCAAAATTGTCCACATGGGTGGCTGAGATAGTGACACTTTTGTTTTCTGATGCTTCTGTATACACAAACTTTGTCTCGTGCATAAAATTATTGAAAATATTACGTACAAAATTACCTTCAGGCTACTTGTATAAGATGTATACAAAATATAAATGAATGTAATGTTTAGACTTGGGTCCCATCTCCAAAATATTTCATTATGTATATGCAAATATCCCCAAATCCAAAGAAATCCAAAATCCCAAACACTTCTGGTTCCAAGCATTAAAGGTAAAGGAGACTAACCTGTATAATTCTGTATTTCACTCACTCACACAACAGGAACCACCAGAGACAACTATTTTCTTAGACCATGCAAAATTTATATACCAAGCAAAACCTAAATATACACACGTTCATTAAGTATATGCATACACTCAATTCCCAATACTTCACAGTCTGGCCCTGCCTCTAGATGCACTCCTTTAATTTCTTTCATGGAGGTGAGTGGAGAATAGTAAGGCATTATACTTGGTGACAGTTTTTACAGCCATAGGGAGAAAATGTCTTTGAAGAAAGAAACTGGGAGAAGAGAGCAAGTAAATCCATTTTGGGTTGTGCAGGTACTCTCAGTAGGAATGCTGACACTCTCTTCTGCCTCTTTGCTTGTTTCTCTTCAGTTTCCTTTCCCTTTTGACTCATCCTTACAGGGTCAATCAAGGTAAACAACCATTTTGCATATGGGAGAAGGAAGACAAGCTGAAGCAGATAATGCAAGTGCATTGTATACTTATCCAGCAACATGCAGACTCATTTAGAATCTATGGTTTAACAAGGAGGACAGTCTGAATCTTTCTACTCATTGCTCTTTCATCCAAACTGTCTTTTCCCCTACACCCTTGTTATATATTTCATCTCTTTTTCCTTATAATTCTGCCTGCTTCCAGTCCTAACAGCTACCTTTGTGGTTGGTTTACTGGTACAAGAGTAAGGGGAAAAAAAATCTTGTATATACTGCAACCTCACATTGCAATTTTTAAAGAGGTAAACAGGGATTGAACTGTGAAAGTGGAGAGAATAGCCCATGAAATGAACTTGAGAGAACTTTGTTCCCATCTTTAACTATAAAGCTGACTTTTAGTAATCTGGCCATATCCACAGAAAATATTCTTGATCATGTGGTTAAGCAAAAATAACTGTTGGCTGAACTTTAGCAACTAATTAGAGAAAAAATCCTTTTGCTAGTTATAGAGCCGCGTTGTAATTGAGGTTGTGGCTTATGAACTTTATTTCATATTTGAGCCAATTAAAAATCTTTGCAGCACATTTATGCAGAGGTCATTAGGCTCCCAAAGAGACAAAGAAGCTAATTTTAAATATCCCCAATACCAGTGTTTTTGAGGCAGGAGAGAAAAGTAAAAGAACTATTGAACTACTTTCCTCAATGCTTTCAACACTGTAACCAGAGAGACAGAATGAAAAATTATTTATTATTTATCATGATTTATTTATTATAGACATATCACCGCGCTATCTTGAACCAAGAATGTTATAATGGTATAATTCATTGCCTGCTGGAGAATTGGTCACTTTAGCTTATTTTAGTCCTATTCTGTATTTCTTACCCATACTGCAAGATGAGCATTTCCCTCACTCTTCAAATAATTCCACCATCACCCTGCAGCTATTATGATAGCAACACAGCATTCAGCTTTAACTAAGGTTGGATCTGTCAAAGGGGTGAACTTTTATATGGCTGTCATGCACTGAAAGGTCATGTAGGGCCTCGGCAGACGGAGGCCCTGGAGCCGCCGCCGGACGGAGCGCCGGCGGAGCGGAGCCTCCGCACCGCGGCGCACCGTCGGCGCATCTAAAAGGAGCACCAAATTGGCGCTCCTTTTAGATCTAAGGGAAAGTGCGCCCCAAAAGCGGCGGGCGCACTTTCCCTGGCTCAAATGGCGCAGCGCATGTGGGCGCTGTGCCGTGAGGTCATCCCCGGTGCGCCGGCCGTGCGGACGGCCGGCGCATCTGGGGGCGACCTCGGAGAGAGGAAGGGGCGCCGTTCGTGCGGCTGCCCCTCCTCTTCTCTGCCCAGAAGACGACTTTATTAGTCGTCTGCTTAGGGCCGTAGTTCCCTTGAAGATTTACACGGGTACAGCATATGCAAATCAAAAACACCACACATATATCATGGGCTGGGCTGGGGGAATCTCTTAAAAGAAATTAAATCTCTTTCCAGATACTTGGTGTGCACACGATTCACTTCTCACCAGTGTTTATGGAACTGAAATGTTAAAAAGACTGAGTGCTGTTTCAGGAATTGTGAAGAAAATAGGAGTGTATCCAGAAAATTCCAATGAAAGAGACTGACCTAGCCTAAGAATGAGACCAAGGTTGCATCCACACTGCAGAAATAATCTGAGTCAACATCACTTTAACTGCCATGGCTCAATGCTATGGAATTCTGGGCTTTGTAGTTTTGTGAGATACTTAGCTTTCTCTGAGAGCTCTGGTGCCACAATTCCCAGAATTCCATAGCATTGAGCCATGGCAGTTAAAGTGATGTCAACCTGGATTATTTCTGCAGTGCGGATCCAGCCTAAAATGTGAACCCAGAAGCACCTGGTTGAAACCTTGCCATGAAGTTCAGAGGAAAGCTACTATACTCTGTGGCAGATTCCCATTTACACTGTGGAAATAACACTACTGATCTACCATACAGTATGATGCACACTGTGTGCTCCCATTCTGCTTTTTTGCCTGGAAATACAGTGAATCTTTCCAGAGAAAATTTTGCTGAGAAGCAGATAAGGGCTGCTGCTGTCACTCTGTTCATTGGGCCATGAACAATTTAGATTAAATTTAAATCTGATGCTGAAAAAGTACATGATAGTAAAGGAGCACAGTAAAAACAAAGGGGCACATCTGTTATCTTGGACACCCACCCATACCACTCTCCTCTGGCTGAATCTTTCTCTCTACATTCAAGTTCTATCCTTTGACTAATGCTGGAGAAACTGCTTCATGTTTCAACTGTTTTGAATTTTATTGAGATTTTAAATCTCTGGGGAGAAAGGCGGCATATAAATGGAATAAATAAATAAATAAATAGGAAGGAAGGAAGGAAGGAAGGAAGGAAGGAAGGAAGGAAGGAGCTAGAGAGGCAGGCTGAGAGCACTGGAGAATAAATTCAGTGCAGAAAGATGTTTGCTGTTCCCTACTACTCCATTGCTCTGTTCTCCCTCACCATTTATAGGGTGAATTGTAGCCTTAAAATGGCAGATTTTCCACCCTGTCTGCTGCTTTCCTAGGACCTTAAAATGGTGAAAGGAGGACAAGAACCAATAAAAACTTTACTGTAAATTAAAATAAATTAAATCTCTTTCCAGATACTTGGTGTGTCCATGACTCATTCGAATTAGAGCCATCAGGTGTTCAATCACAGCAGAATATTTGGGGCAAAACCCTAATTCTGAATGGCCAGTTTTGCTGGGGAGATGGTTAGGTGTCCCTCTACTTAGCATTCAACTGAGACTCCACAATAATGGTTCTAATCAGAGACGTACAGGGTGAAAATGTAAGTTGTTCCTCTCTTTAATCAACACTCAGTTTGATTCCCTGGTTAAAATTTTACTTTGTCGTGTTAATTATGCACATGTCACACAGAGCCCATCTGTCCCTGAGAGGCCAGCTGCCAAATTCTGCAGCATCAACAGTAATACATATAGCAAAACAGAGCGCTAAATCACCCAGTGTACAGAGAAGGGAAGAGGACTCCCCCCCCCCCGTAAAGAACTATGCCTGAAACACCAAATGATAAGTCTGTTTTCCAACTGAAGACGGATGAAGGGGTCCACAACCCACTATTTGCTTCTGTGAAGCTGCTGTATTGCTCAGCCAGATTGGGTATTTACGGTAAACTTCAGATAGAAAAATCATAAATATATAGACAGATATGCATAGAAATACAACATGGAAGAATGAAGCTTCATGCATCACAATATAAATCAGCCTTCCCAGTGATTCTGGCCAAGGCAGATTTTCCAACCACAATTTCTTTTTGATCGGGCAGAGGAATGCTAATGTGTGAAGTGCACAGTTTCAATTGACCTTTCTCAGAGATTGCTGATTTTGTCAAGGAAACAATGAGACCTTGAAGTGCAGCTCATACCTGCAGGTCCTTTTTGACTTGGACAGAAGGCAGCCAAATTCTCAACAGGTATTCTATGGAGAGAAGGTGGCCACCCATAGAAGCTGTTGGCTTCCACCATGGTGGGGTGGTGAAGCCATTTTTCATCCTGGACTGTGATGGAGCAAACAACCGTACTCAAAAACTGTACTCACACCTTGGGTAATTTTTTTAAAGACCAGACTGAAACCTAGCATTGATTCACCAGCCAGCTGACATGGGAACCACCAGATGCCTTTACTGGCAATCATGGAAAGATAGCATCCCAAGAATGTTGTAGATTTCACCATGTTAACTTTATTGACCTGGGTGAAATTAAAATTTGAGATTTGGAAGCCAGTCTCCTTCCACTTCTATTCCAAGCAATAATTAAAGTGGGCTGGTTGAATCTAAAGCAGTTATGCCAAATTCAGTTAACTTTCTCCCGCCCCCATATCTCCATTTGGCATATGTTCCGTAAAATAGATCTAACACTTCTTTATTTACAGAATTCATAAACTGCTTTATATCAAAGATTTCAGAGTAATGCACAATAAATTAAGGTTAATAAAATAATTATAAAAAATAGAAACAGATATTTCAACAAAAAGGTGGTTGGTTTATCAATCTGAAAATGCTCATCTACAAGGAAAAGTCTTCTGAAAAGACCAAAGATGAATTAGCATAGGCACATTCCTAATCTGATTTGGAAGGGCACACTATGGGACAGGAAACCCTACATTAAAAATCCTACTCTTGCGTAACATGAATGTTGTGGCACTTTATTTTCTTATATTACCACATCTTCCCTGCCTCTATAATGGTCTTTTTGTTCAAATGAGCAAGATTTCAGTCCAGGATTGCAAGCAGATATTTCAGTTCTTCTGCCAGCTGTAAATAAGTCTACTAGTATCTGTTTTCTAATATGCATCTAAACATTGCCTATACCAATGCTGTATTCTTCATGTTTTAATTGACACAAACATTCAATAATGTTGGAAAAGTGAATGAATCAGCCCTGAGAGATAGGAGCTAGAAAGCCACAAAGATTATTCAAACTGCTCACCAAGACTTTATCATGGTATCTTTTCAATATCCAGAAGAAGATTAATATTGGAGCAACTGAGCTGTCACTTTCTATAGATATCACTTGGTTCCTGTCTAGAAAAGGTATGCAGCAATGATGAGAGGAGCAGTTCTCATGACCTCTCACAGCTGAGTAATTTGCCCTCTTAGTAGAGTATGCCTGCCTGAAACACCTTTAGGCCTAAAAGGGAAAGAAAAAACAAGATACATGGGACAGATATGCGGAAGAGATAAAATGGAACAACAGGAGTCAGCCTGCAGACTTTCAGGCTCACATTACTCTTCTGTTTCAGCAGTGGGTGGGGAGGTTTGGGAACTTTCATCCAATGCTTGCTAGAGGTAACAGCTTCCTTTAGTAAAACAGTCACCTCAGAAAAGATCAAGCTTGGCTATTAACAGATTGTGTCACTTTTGACAGTTTCTGTACACCGTCACATTTGCATGGGTTTACGGGGATGCGGAGTCATGGGTGCCATGGGGGGATTCTTCCCTGACATGCATGGATCCATGGGTGCCGTGGGGGATCCTAAGAATCCCCCCATGGCACACACACACACACACCCTGTGAACCCACACAGATGTGACAGTGCACAGAAACTGTCAAAGATTTATTTTATTTATTTTTTTAAAAAAACACCGCACCATGCTATCCCGGCCATCAAAAGACAGCCTTCCTGCTCATCCCTGATTCAGCTGTAGCTATTCTTCTTTGTTTCTTTGTTTCTGTGTTATTATTTTAAATGTGTTTTAAATTGTCATTATTTAATTGTATTTTAAGGGGGGGGATTGTTGGATATGGATGTATATTTTAAAGTTGTAAGCCGCCCTGGTTGCATTACGCAGAGGGGCGGGATAAAAATAACATTTATTATTATTATTATTATTATTATTATTATTATTATTATTATTATTGGTGCACAGTGTTTTAAAGGGACCACTTTGACAGCGCGGGAAATTTGAAAATCATAAAGAGCCCCATGGAACCATGAGCGCTTAGAGGAGAAAAAGAATGCATGGCAAAACTTTTGGGTATGTCGCACTCCTCTGCCCACCGTTTGCCCATTGCCCCTCCCTCCTGGGTGCCAGCTCCCATCACTATTTTCAATTGTAACAAATTTAAATGTGAACTTTAATGTGAACATGGCCAGCTTCGATCATGGCAAGCATAGTGTGAACATCTGTTTGGTTTCAAATTGCTCCATTGATTCGAAACAATCCAAATCAAAAACCGCTTTATCCCTAAGTGTGAGTGAGGCATAAGCTTAACTACTGCCATGAAGGGCTGCAGGTAGTCTCATAGCAGTCAGTCCTCATAGCAACAAGTGTCAGGATGCAGTTAACATCTCCTTTCTAATACATGCAATTTAGAGGTCACTTTTACTGCCCCAGCTCAGTGCTAAGGAATCATGGGAATTGTATTTTTTCTGGGACATTGAGCCTTCTCTGTCAGAGAGCTCTGGTGCCACAATAAACTACAGTTCCTTTGTTTCCTTAGCACTGAGCCAGGACAGTTAAAGTGACCTCAATCTGCATTATTTCTGGCAGTCTGCAAAGGCCCTTACTTAGCTCAGTATAATATATGCATGCTGGTATTATATTCCTCAGGCTTTTAATGACACACATATTAAAGTATGTTGGTCAAAGCATGTGAACAAGTCCTAAAAAAAAGTTTGGAATGTTAGTAAGACTTTTGATACCTGTATGCATAAGACTGGCAGCACTTGAAAGCACACATGTACATGTGTGTGTACACACACACACACACACACATATGAGAGAGCTAGTAATATTCTTTGTCATTCTGGCAAGAAGGGCTGTAGCTCAGCAGCAGAACATGTATTTTGCAAATGAAAAGGCCTCACATTCAATCTGTGACATTTCTTAGTACAGCTGGTTCTATATGAAACTTTTGTAAGACACCACTAATTAAATGTAGACCTAGCATGGAGAACATGTGACCCTCCACATTTTGTTAGATAGCAGCTCCTATCAACCCTAATCAGTACGTCCAATGAATACTGGGAGTTATAGTTTAACAGTATTTGGAGTATAGTTTAGCAGTTTAGCAGTATCTGGAGAGCCATATGTACCTAATCTGTGAGCCAGACAATACTCAGCTAAAAAAACCAGGGGTCTGACATGACATGAGGCAGCCTCCTATGCTACCAGGGATTACAAAGTTCCCTCAAAGCATCACAACTTCTTGTTCCCTATCATAAGAATATAAGAAAGACCATGTTGAGGAAAAACAAAACTCAATGTTTTGCTGTCACAGTCCAATCAGTTGATTATGAGAAAACCTACTAGCAGGCCATGAGTGCAACTGTACCTTACGCCCCATGCTTCCCAGCAACTGATATTCAGAGATATACTGCCTATCACACTTAAGGTGATACAGAGCCATCCTTACTAGCCGGTGCAAATAGTCCCATCCCCCATGATTTTATCAAATTTCCTTATTAAGCTATTCAAGCTGGTAACCATTACTGCATCCTATGGATGTGAATTCTAGTTTAAGCTACACATTGTATGAAGAATTTACTTTTGCATGTCCTGAACCTCCCACTATTTAGCTTCAGTGGATGACCATAGGCTCTAGCATTATGAGACAAGCTTTCTGACCACATGTACAATTTTATATATAGTCAGCCCTCTGTATCTATGGATTTTTTATCCACAGATTCAAGCATCCATGGTTTGAAAATATTTTTAAAATATTCCAAATAGCAATATTTCATTTTGCCATTTTATATAAGGGACACCATTATACTATGCCATTGTATATAA
>CM034701.1:244893575-244912573 GCA_020142125.1 Phrynosoma platyrhinos
TGTATCTAGTATTTTATTAAATGTATTTGCTCCACCCTATTTTCAAAGCTTCTTGTACTGTAGAACCTAGAATACTTCAGTCAGCTTGGTCAATGTAGTCCAAAAACTAACTTTGCCAAACTCTGCCAAGATTATGCACAGGATTTATGAACCTGGCAGTTTTATTACCAACTCTTGTTCTAGTAACTCCCAGTGTAGATGCTGCTTCCTCCCCACCCCACTAAACATCATGTTTCAGTGTGCAGCCACTATAACTCTTTTCTTGAATAGTGACAGTTAGGAAGATAGATCTGTCTGGTATACCTAGGATGAAATCATAGCTATAAATTTTAAAATCACAACCAGTGGCAATTTCATGTGGTGATATGTCAGAGAAGCATGGATTATGGAGTCTGAAGGTGTGCTGCTGAAACAGAGGTGGAGAGAAATACATTAGCCAATACACTAATGCATAATATTGTTCTTTTAAAAATTTGAAATTTGGCAGTCTTTGAAGCAGGAGATTTGCCAGTCTTTAAACTCTAATTTGAACCAATACATTGCATGGAGAAGGGATAGAAGGTTGTATCTCCATAGTCCTCCTGATGTTGTTTGAGTTCTGTTCTCACTAGTACAAACTAGCAAAACCAAAGCCCAAGAAGGATGGGAGCTGTAATTCTGGAGAGCCACAGGATTCCTAGCCCTGTGTTTGATACGGAAAAGGCACTTAATTAGCCAATATGCTGAATGGGAGCATGTTCAGTCTGCAATTGCTGGTTCTTGACACTTCTTGATTGATTCCTCTTCACTCTTAAAAAGACACATTTCCTCTCTCCATCTGAACAAAGGTGGTTTCCACTCACAGCCTATCTTAGGAGGTGGAACAGATGGGCACAAAAGAGCAACTCAAGTCTGCTCTGGCTGGAAGTTGGTTGGAACTCCACTATCTGTACAGTCTGCTCCCAAGACAGGCTGTGAATGTAGGGCTGACCAGCGCTGACTATCCTAACTCCTTTTTGCACCACTGCTAAGGACCAGAGCACAGCTTTGGCATGGCTTTTGGCTGCTTTGGAGGCATGCATCATTTAAACAGTATGCTTCCAAAGCAGCTGGAAGCTGCTGCATTTGGCCTGTCTGTTCGGGCCCTTAATGGTGAGTACATTTGTTTCACACCATGTGCATGGCTTATTTTACTTGGCAAAAGAAAGAAACTTAATTGTAGCATGCAAGCTAATGCATTCCTACTTATATAGATTATGAAATACCAGCAGCAATCATGCATATTACTAAAATCCATCTGGAGATTCCTTATAATAAGTCCTCCAGAGTAATGGTGCAAACCACTTAATATCTTTGCAATGTACTTGATGACCTGTTTCCACTTGGCTTTGCAGCACATAAACCTCTGAAGTACACAAGCTACTTCAACAACATTTTATAATCTGGGCAGAAACATCCCCACACTTACACTGGCACTCCAAATGATACTATATTGGTCAGGAAGAGTTCAAAAGAACCAGCATTTTAGCCTTTCTGAATGTATCCTTTCATGAACTTTGGTCATTAAAATCAAGCATAGTGGGGAACATCCAGTGCACATGTGGTCCATGGGGTCTCCCTATCTAGCCTGGCACGCTCCCTCCTCCTAGGTGTCCAGCTCCTTGTGCTCAGCTATTTTTCACTGTTCATTTGAGCAGTGTATGTGAGGGAGGCACCCAAATCACACTGCAGCTGGGTGCCAGGTAGGTATTTGTGTACGAGTGAGATGTGCAAGCATGAGCAAGGCATATATGGATTGACATATGCAATGGTGTCACTAGGTGAATGCTGGCCATAGTAGGTGACACACTAAGGGCAGGTGACACCACTGTCCTCAAAACATCTGCCTTTGGGCTGTAGCATTCACCTATGTCCTTTTAAAATGCTAAGAGAAGGTGTCAGTTGGGCAAGGCTCAATGGGAGGAGAAAGGAGAGGCCCCTAGATTTTTTTTAAAAAAATAAAAAATTAAAATGATTTTTAAAGGTTTTGAAATTATTTTAAAATTTTCTTTAAAACATCAAATCTTACCAAATTTTCACTTTAACCAAATTTCACTTTAACCTTTCCAAATTTTCACTTTATGAAATGATGTACATGTAAATACATTTAGACTTTATCATATTGCAATTTTAAAGGTATAATTTTTATTTCACAAGTTGTTTTATGCCACAACTGTTACCACTACATTCAGTGATACCACTACATTCAGTCAGGGAAATTATGACTTATGAATAACATTAGTACAAAAAAGATTACTAAGATTCTGTATGGTTGTGGTATGGGTTAATGGGGCGAGGTGACACTGTGAGTTACTACAGTGGATGATGCCAACTCTAGTTATGCCACTAGATATACGTATGAATGAGGTAGAAAGAAGGAAAAATAAATGGATGGATGGGGATATGAGTGTGTATATGTGGCTGTGAGAGAGAACGGTTGAGTGAAGAAAGAGAGAGGAAAGAGTGCAACAACGAGATAAAAGGAAATTCCTGCCCACTTTTGTCTTTGGCTTATAACATACCATTGATATGCACCCTTGCACCACTACCCCCAGAAGGCATGTGGCCCTCAGGGAAACCAGGTTTCTGCTTGCATTAAAATAATAAACCCTGCTTCAAAATGGAGATCTATAGCATCTTATGATTATTTCCCTGCTGTGCCATTTAAGCTATATTTTCAGTCAAGAAGTAAATAAAATGAAATAAAATAGTAACACCACAAAGTAAAAGTTAGATGTTGATTTTAAGCAATTAAATGCCACATGCAGTGATAAAAAGGACCTAAGACAAGACTGATAAGTGTATCAAAGCTGATTCCAGTAAGAGGATGCTTTCCCCTCCTTTATTAATTTTTCTAAATCATGCTCCTCATTAATAAATGCATTAGAAAACCTACTAATGCAATGCACAAATGCTTGAACATATTGGACACAGATGAACTGGACATAGGAGAGTTTCTCCTCAGGATTTTTTTCTTCTTTCATGCTTGAATACTAGGGCCATAACATACAGGTACTAGGATACAGTACATTAGAAACAGAAATGTTATTTTAAATGGTACTGCAACATTCTGAATGTTCACTTTTACTTCACTTTGACTTTTACTGCATACAAACTTGGAGAAGCGCAAATCAGATCATATATCTATTTATGTTATGTGGGTGTGGGAATATGCTTCAGGCCTTCAGAACTATACTTTTCACATTAAGTGATAAGCATCGGCTCACCAGGTTTCTGTATAGACTCAAAACTATTTCCAAAGGGGGGGGGGGACAGGTAACAAATTGTAACAGTTAACTATATATAAATGACATCTAATTCAACTCTTCAAAGAACTGTTCTGCTTTTATGTATATTTTTAGCCATCTGAGAACATCATTGCCCCAGAGGCAAATTTTGTAACAGCAGGACACTATCTACAGTTTGTAATGAACACACGAAGCAGCATAAAATGCCATTTAAGGAGGAATTCTTTGTTCCACACCACACACCTTTCACCATGTTTGTTTTGTTTTGTTTTTTGGTAGGAATGTCAAACAGAAAAATACATTGGTAAATATGTTTCTAAATGTTCACACTATGCAAAAATATAAATAAACTAATTCATTTACATGCTGATCGAATGTTCATACAAAATATTTTGGGGTTTCTTTTCTTGTTGCATTTATGTTGCTTTTAATTTTACAGTATTATATGTGTTTATATTTGTTTTTTGTAAGCAGCCCAGCCACATGCCCCATTTTGTCCCCCTCCATTTGTCGCCCACGAATGGGTGAGGGACACAGACTTGGAAGTCCACGAAAATGGAGAGACAACTGTATATTTCAGATTGCAACCCAAATTACACCTGGTTGAACTGACACAGAAAAAAAATAACCACATAACAGAACAAACATAATTCACCAAACTCAGTCAAGGACTACTGCAGGTAAGAGAACATTTTAAAAAGGTGTTCAAAGTAAAAGCAATACTCTCACATCTAAATTCTGCTCCCTCAAGTCTTTGCATACTTTCCCTTCAGATATCCTGCAGATGTGGTCTTTATTATCTCTGTAAACAGATAAAAACTAAAAATGAGAAAAAGTAACTTGCCAAAGGCGACACAGCAAGTGAGTGTCAGAAAAACTTAATAGCATTTCCAACTGCATGTACCAGAGTCAATAAAAGGCAGAATTTTCTAGAGTAAAGTCTTCAAGGATAAAATCATGCTTCTTCAAAGAGTTCATGCCCATAGTTCTTGACTATTCTCCTCAGAAAAGTTAAAGAATGGGGAAGAAACAGATTATTCTGAATTTCTGTCATCCCTGTGCCCTCCTCACACCCACTAAACATTTCTCTATTTATTTTATTTTATTTTTATCCCACCTTTGATGCAGCGATGGTATCTCTTATAGATTGAAGTACTATATTCTATAAAGCAAGAATAAGCAACCCATGGCCCTTCAGATGTTGCTGGATTACCACTGTTATCAGTCTTGTCATCAGCAAAGGACAATGGAGTCTCAAACAAAATATGGACGGACATAACCTGCAATAATAAAGTAATTCTTGACTTCAGTATTTTGACTTGGCACAACACTTCAGGTTTTCTGCATTTCAGAGGCTGAATCTACACTGCAGAATAAATGCAGCTTGACACCACTTTAACTGAATGTTAAATGTTGTATGCTCTGTAGCTCTATGCTATGTGACCTGCATCTGCCCCAACTACAGGCCCTGCCCATTTTGTCCCTCTATCCACCTCTGGGTACTTCTCCCCCCAATTTCACTCATGCCTGATTTCCTCTCTTCCTTTCCAAATCCAACACAGGAGGAGGCCAGCTCAGGATAGCACTTACCATAAAATCCAGGTGAGCCCTGGGTTTTCCAGATTCACAGCAGCCCTGGGCTTGTCTATAATATTACTAGAGACATCAAGGCAAAGCATGGCAAATTCGGTTTAAGCAGCCACAAGTAAAATGGCAGCCTACAAGCTGGTTTCACTAAATAATCGTCAGCTATACATTTGAGGCCACTCCACTTTATTTTGTTTTTCCTATCTGTCCAGCATGAAAACATATGATTTTCCTCTTTCGTTGTCACTGTTTCTGCTCTGGTCCAGGACACTCTTCTGTCTCCTTTTTTACCATGGGAGGACTGGCATTTGGCCATAACTAAACTAAGCAGTCAGGCAGAGGTGTACAGATTTTGCCATTAAATGCAGCACCCTTTTGAAAAAACAGCAAATGAGCCCCTCAAATTTACCATCTCTTGAGAACTGTCACTTCCTGGCAGGAACAATCATGTGAACTATAGTACCAGTCTGTCCCACCCCAATTGCCACAAGTTCCTCCCTCTGTTACAATGGGAATCCACTGGTCACACATCTGCTCATTCGAACTTTCCAGGAAAATCAAGGGAAGATCAAAATTGTTTCTTCTGCAGATTAAAGCCCTCAGGCATCTAAAAGCCCCACACCCACCACAAACTGGTCACAATGTCACATTCTCAGATTGCAACCAATTCAAAGTGAGTAAAGGTTTTTAAACAGTGTGGACAAGCCCTCAGCTACACGAGCTATACAACTGTCCTAAGACTGAACTTCTTAGGAAGAAGATAATTGTTGTAATGGGCTGCAATGTAGAACTGACTAATAAAAATTAAGAAAAAAAGAAAGAGAACATGACTTTCAGAATTTAGACTGGATTAGTAGGAAGTGGACATGCTATCTGCATGCTGCAAATTCTGAAGAAGCAGGAAGCTTACACATATCTTGTTCCCGTGCTGCACTCTGGGTGGGGCTGGGGAATGAGAAGACTGGAAAACAGTGGCATTCTGAGTACTATCTTTTTGTCCCATGCCCTCTTGAGATATAGTGATGCAATGTATTGAAATTATCAGCATTTTAATGTAAATGAAACATAGGAATCAGAAGTAGCATCATTTGGATGCTCTTCTGCATCGTCTCTGTGACTGCAGTGAAAAAGAGGATTATGAAGCATGATATGGATCTGGACTGGGTAAACCCCTGACCACCAAGTCCAACTTGTTGGGCTATAGTTCCCATCAGCCCCAGCCATCCTGGGCAATGGAGAGGAATGATGGGAATAACAGTTCCATCAATGTTTGGACTGGATTCCAATCTAATTTGGAACATGGAACATTTGGAACATGGGTTTCTCACTGCTGGTCTATACTGACAAGTGAAGCCAAGCTTTACCTGAATTGTCAGATGCTGCCATGGAGATGGGCACTGCATCTTTGTGAAGACCAATTACAATGGGATTTAAAGCCTTCAATAAAGTCCATTGTAGGATAGAGCAGAGAGCTGGCACTAGAAAGATAATACAGTACTGTCATTCAGCTAGAAGACAAGCACTAATATAATAATGTCACATATAAGCAAGCACTTCAGATGACAAAGGAAGGATGGGGGTGATTTTCCACAAAGGAGGAGCATGGGAATACTCAGTGGAGGCAAGAGATAATCTGCCCTCTCCTACTCCATATGGGTTTGCCCCAAAGTAGGTCTGAAATACTTGGGTGTCACATTATTCTGGCAAGGTCCTACCACAATCATTAGAATGAATTGCTAGTTAGTAGGGACTCTAGGAAAGAAGATATTTCTAGCTATCTATAGACATTCCATGTGAGAAGCTCTCTTCCCCAGACTTCATACTAAACAGAAAAACAAAAGGTTGTCTCTTATAGTTCTGTCTGCCAGATGCCACTAAGAGAATTGATTCCTTCTCCTTCCTGCACCCTCCCTCTGTGTAACCTTCTAAACTGCTCTAAAGAGGTGAAATACCATTTAGAGCACATTCACAGCTAAGAAGGTCTTATGCATGCGGAGGGATGTTTGCCTGTTGGAAAATACATGGGTAATCTCTACGGAAACTATGTAAATTATAGATGTCAGGTCTTTTAAATACTACAGAATATCATCAGTTTTCCAACTTATTTGAAAATCCACATATGACAGAGTTTAAAATTCATTTTCCTCACACATTTAGAAAGTCCTAAAGCAATACAAATAGTTCTCCTCTTTCTAGCACAGTGCATACAGCCTTCATTGTACTTCACAAATTAATTCAGACAGGTCTAGACACCTGAAAAGTTAAAAGGGCAATACTCTCAATCCTCTGGGTCTAGGTGTATGTAAGGGGAAAGCCCTGTGTCTGGAATATTTTTAGAATGGATCTAAAAACAGACCCATCTGAACTAAAGTTTTATACACATTGTATTACAGATGCTTCACTCCTAACAGGATTTGTTAGGTAGTCTGAACCAACTACAGTAGATTCCAGGTTGGCCTCTCTTCAGGAAAGACAAAAGAATGTCATGTCATTTATGTGCCTTTCAGTTTAGTACCTCTTGGCCCTTGGATGACATCTGACATAAAAATACCTTGTAAATTATGAGAATTTGGTCCCTTGGAAAGCCAAGCCAAGAAAATAACCAAAATAAAGAAAAGCAAGAAAGGATTCTACTGTCACCTGTATAAGAAACCAAACAAACACAATAAATGACAGCATGAAATGGGGAAGCCTCACTTAGACAGCGGCCTACTGTACGGGAACAATAAGTTTCACTGTTCTTGCAGTTAGAGAAGCAGCACAACCTCTTTAGACTTATTTCTTCTTCATGGTCTCTGCAAATCACATAAATGGGTTATCTCTGCACCTACACAGCTAGCTTGGAAAGTTCTGGTATCATTGGGCAAAACTTCAGTTGAAACTTTTTGGTGGTAGCTCCGCTCACCCCTATAAAGCCCCTGGTGTTCCTGCTCTTTCTCCAGTTCCTTTCGTCCACCACTTTTGCAGCTAGCAAGGAACTTAGCTCACTAGAGTTGCTTCACTAATTGTTTGACTTATTGGCTTTTTGACTCGTGTTCTGGTTTTCTTACTACTCTTTCAGATTTTGGCTTGGTGAATGTCGCACATCGGTTGACTCATGGACTGTTTTAACTTCGAATTTGCTTCACGGATTGATTTTGACTTATTCGGTATGGCCTCCTTCAAATGCTGCTTCGATGACTGATCATCATGATCAGTGTGTCCTATGTTTGGGTGAAGCTCACAACCCCAAGGTTTGCCCCTGTGCAAGGGGATGACAACTCAAGACCTGAAAAACAGGGACTTGACGCTTAAAGCTGCTCTTTGGGAGCAGGCCCTCAGGCCGGCCTCTGTACCAGCTCAGACCTCGCTGGAGCCTCAACTCTCCACCTCTGGTAAAGAGACTCGCCAGGAGAAGGAGAGGTCCAAGGAAAGGTCCACTAAGCACAAGAAATTGGCTGGATCTGATAAGGATCGTGGCGATGGGTCTGACACTGGCTCTAAAAAACTTCGTGGAGATGGGGCTGGAAAAGACAGCCAAGCGTAAGCACTTTGAACCTCAAGGAGACTCTTCTTCTAAAAGGGCTCGCTCAGCTTCGCCTAAGAGTTCACATCGTGAGAGAGCTGTTGTTATTATTGTTGCCCTGGTGAGTTTTATTTTAAATATGTTTTAATGTAGATTTGTTTAATACTTTTTAAAGCAGTGGGCGAATCTTGGGACTTTGGCTATATTTATATTGCATTGTATTTTATTTGTATGGATTTTAATGTTGTAAGCCACCCCGATTGCTTTGCAGAGGGGTGGGGTATAAATAAATTATCTTGTTATTGTTGTTGTTGTTGTTATTATTATACCTTCGAAATCAGCCAAGACCCCTCTGGCCTTCTTTGATTCTGAATTGGGCCGGGAGATCACTGTTGCCAAGCATCTGTCCCACCTGATTCGGGCTGAATCGGAGTCGGAGGGTGAGACTGTAGAGACTGAGCCTCCAGCCCTGACTCCGTACCAGCTAGAGCAGGTACCCTTAGTTGTCTCTCGGGACCGAGAGCTTTCTGCGGATTGGGCCCAGGGTCTGGAAGCTCCATCCCTAGGACTCAAGGTTGATCGAACTGTGTTAGAGGAGAAGCCTGTGCGGCAGGACCCTCTTCTACTTCAATATCCAGATCTTTGTTTTAATGATGGCCGATACTACCTGCCAGTGGATCCTGAACAACTTCGGCGTGAATGGCAGCGACCACCGACACCTTCCCCTCTGGTTCCACCACACCACGCATCGCTGTTCACCCATAGACCGTTCCCGAGATCTCCGGTGGGTTCATTGGCTTCGAGCCATTCTGCGCAATGGTCCCAATCTCCATCACCAGAGGACTCTGATGTGGATAGACCATCTAGCCCGATGGAACTGGTCAATTTGGCATTGTCGTCACCTTTAGACGATGTCAAATCTTTTACTGACCAAATTATTTGAATGGCAAATGCCCTTGTCATTGAGGTCTCCAGGACCGATAATGAAGCTATGGATGCTGTAGAGAAGGGGGTGCATGGCAAAGTTCCAACTCCTCCTGCTATAGCCTACTTCCCCTCATTGGAGAAGATCTCAAAGAGTTATTGGGCCACTCCAGCTATGGTGCCGTCCACCTCCTGCAAACTGGAGAGCCTCTACTGCATCACTCCATTGGCACTGAGCTGGCTATTTGAGCACCAGAAGCCAAATTCTGCCACTGTTGAGGGATCCCAACATTCTTTTACTCCCCTGACCTCTTCATCACCTACGGACCAGGAAAGTAAGAAGTTGGATGCAGTGGCTAAGAAGATCTATGCTGACATGGTGCTGGACTTGAAGGTTGCTAACTATGCGGCCTGTATGGGGGCCTATGTCCAGCACCTCATGGAAAGGTTGGAGCCACTGTTGTCTTCGGTTTGGGATGAAGACAAAACCCTCGCAATGGCCATTTAAGCTGAGGCGCACGCTATGGGTGGTCAGCAGATCATCTCCGCCAGGCACTCCACTGACTGCACTGCAAACATGTTGTCAGGCTCAGTGGCTCTTCGCAAACATGCATGGCTTCGGGCCTCTGATCTGAACCCCAAGTGAGGACAGCCATTGAGGACATGCCGTTCGATGATTCTGGTCTCTTTAATAAAGAGACAGATGAGAAACTCAACTTCCGATAACGCATGAAGGCAGCAGCTCAGAAGCATGGCAAGTCCTCTCCAGCCTCCCATCCATCCCAAAGGCGTTTCGAGGGGCATCGTCCTTGGTACCAGCCATACCAGCAGTGGGCATACAAACAGGAGCACCAGGGTCAGCAGCAGGCCCAGAATCAACAGCGACAGCCGTCGCATTCGTTCTCCTCCTCCGGCCAGCACCAGCAATCCTCTTCCCAGTACTGGCAGGACTTCCATAGGAAGACCGTGGAACTAGGCAACAGAAGGCAATGATGTACAGACGCGCACTTTGTCACCCTTCCCTTTGGGGACAGACTTAAGGCCTATTTTAACACCTGGGCCTCAATCACCTCTGATTCTTGGGTGCTGGACATTGTCTGTAGGGGCTATGCACTCGAGCTTGAGGAGCTCCCGATCACCAAGGCTGTTCTGTCCACGAACCCCTCAGACACCCTACTCGACGAAGTGCACTCACTGCTGAACAAAGGTGCTATCAAGCCCATAGATCCTGGTTTGCTTTTTCTCTAGGTGCTTTACTGTGCCTAAGAAGGACTCGGGCCTTAGACCCATTCTGGGCTTAAGACAGTTGAATGCATGTTTATGTTACTGCCATTCCCATATGGTAACTCTGCATTCTATTTTGCCTCTTTTGCAGAGACATTGCTTTGCGACCCTCGATCTCAAAGATGCTTATTTCCACATCAGCATTCAGAGAGATCACAGGAGGTTCCTCACCTTCACCATTGGGGCCAACCTTTACAAATACAGGGTCCTACCCTTTGGACTCTCAATGGCACTGAAGGTGGCTTCTGTGGCTGCCTACCTCAGATGAAACGGGATCACAGTCTTCCCTTACCTGCATGACTGGCTCTTCATGCCACCGTCACCTCAAATGCTGAGAGAGGATCTCCAGTTCACATTGACCCTCCTGAACTCTCTCGGACTTATGGTCAATGAGGAGAAATCAAATCTGACTCCTTCAAAGCAGGTCAGATTCATTGGCGCAATTCTTGATTCAGACAGAACCATGGCCTTCTTGCCTCAGGACAGATTTCAGGCTCTCTGCATGGCTATTAGGAACTGCCTCACACACAGATGAGTCAGAGCACATGTGATCCGAGTGGCCCTGGGACACATGGCTTCAACCACTTTTGTCACCCAGTGGGCTCACTTATGCCAAAGACCAGTACAGTTTTGGTTCCTGTCTGTCTTGGATCCCGCGAGCGATCCTCCTTTGAAGTGGCTCACGGTACCGAGGCCTGTAGCCAAGTTGTTGTGCTGGTGGCTCGATCCTGACGATGTTTGCTCAGGAGTGCCCTTCTTGGCTCCTCGAGCTCGAATCACCCTGACCACAGACGCTTCCCTGGAAGGGTGGGGAGTGCACACACAGGACCTGACCGTCAAGGGAGAATGGTCTCTACAGGAGAAAGAGCTTCACATTAATGGTCTGGAAATGCTGGCAGTGGAGAAGGCCCACAAAGCATTTCGCACTTTGCTGGCAGGAAAGGTGGTCTTGCTACTGAACGACAACACCACCGTTATGTTTTATCTGAACAAACAAGGAGGCATGAGGTCTCACACACTACTACAGATCACCATCTGCATATGGAACTGGTGCATTTCCAACAAGATCATGCTTCAATCAGTGCACCTACCAGAAGAGGACAATCAGTTGGCGCACTGGCTCAGCAGGTCAGCCAACCCCTGCCACGAGTGGCATCTCCACCCAGAGGTAGTCTCCTACCTTTTCTCTGTCTGGGGCACGGTGGAGATCAATTTATTTGCAACCCCCCAGAACACCCAGTGTGCCAGATTCTGTTCTCGGGTTCAAACTCCACTCTCGCTAGGTGATGCCTTCCAGTTCGAGTGGTCAGTATGGAGGTTTTACACTTTCTCTCCAGTCCCACTCATCACGAAGGTGGTGGCCAAAATGAGGTCCGACAGGACGGACACCATCCTGATCACAACCATGGTTTGCACCTCTACTTTTGATGGTACGGGAAGAGTACTCTCGTCTGGAGTCTCGCTCAGACTTGCTGACTCTGCACAAGGGCAGAGTCTTCCATCAAGACATAGACCAGCTCCCTTTGGTGGCATGGAGGCTGCATCCATACTGAACTTGCCCCTGCCTGTACAGACTGTAATCCGGGCTGCTCAGAAGCCCTCCACTATTAAGTCTTATTCTTTGAAATGGAAAAGGTTCTCAGACTTCTTATCATCTAAGGACATTCCTCCATCCTGTGCATCGATCCTGATGATCCTAGAATTTCTGATGTCACTGGCCGACGCAGGACTCTGCTTGAATTCTGTCAGGTGCTATTTATCTGCCCTATGTTCTCATTACCAATTCGAGGGCAGACCCTCTTTTTTCTTGGACCCTCTAGTGAAGAGGTTTCTTAAAGGAATTTCTAATTTGTATCGCCCGGCTTCAGTACCAACACAGGCCTGGAGCTTGGACTTGGTTTTGGCTCACCTTCCTTCCAGACCTTTGAGCTTATGGCCACAATGGACTTAAGATTGCTGACCTGGAAGACAGCTTTCTTAGCGGCCAATACTTCTGCTTGTCGCGCTGGAGAGATTTGTGCACTGCGGATGGACCAACCATACCTTCGGTTTCATAAGGACAAGGTGGTTCTCTGTACCGACATCACATTCCTACCTAAAGTGGTGTCGGCCTTCTACATTAACCAAGACATTGTTCTGCCAACCCTGGCCTCGAACCTGACCACCAACACCAAACGGAGACTGCAAACTTTGGATGTTCACAGGGCATTGACCTTTTATATTGACAGAACCTCAGGTTCGAGATGCTCAGAGAGACTCTTTGTATGCTACTCTGAGGCCAAGAAAGGACTGCCGGTCTTGGCACAAAGATTTTCCAAGTGGGTGACTGCTGCCATCCATCTTTGCTATGCACTGGCGGACAAGACCCCACCGGGCCGGGTGCGGGCGCACTCAACAAGGGCGGTAGCTGCATCCTCTGCTTTTTTTTTCAGGAGTGCCACTGGAGGATGTCTGTAAGACTGCTGTCTGGTCCCAACCATTGACTTTTATAAAGCATTGCAGATTGGACACAAGGGCCAGACAAGAAGCCTCTTTCATGAGGGCAGTGTTACTGTCTGCTTTACACTGAACGACACCAGAATGCATTGGTGATTACAGTTTACAGTTTATTGTTAATGAATTTCATATTGTCTGAACTCACAAGATTGTTGTCAGGATGCTCCCTCCTCCACTGACCAAAGCTTGTCAGTCTGAATAACCCATTTGTGTGATTCACAGAGACCACGAAGGAGGACAGGTTGCTCACTTGTAAATGTATTTCTTTGAGTGGCCATCTGCGAATTCAAACAAATCCTCCCCATCCTCCCCACAGTCATGTCCTGCTCACTACTAAATTCCTGTTGCTGCTGCTTGGTGGCGTATGTTTTGGAACTGGAGAAAGAGCGGAACGCCAGGGGCTTTATAGGGGTGGGAGGAGCTACCACCAAAAAGGTTCAACTGAAGTTTTGCCCAGTCATACCAGAACTTTCTGAGCTAGCTGCGCAGGCGCATAGATAACTCATTTGTGTGAATTCGCAGATGACCACTCAAATAAATACAATTTACAGGTGAGCAACCTGTCCATCTCCTCCCTACTCTGCTTCATTATGGGATAGTAGGATTCAGGGTTTGTTTCCCTGTGTCCAGGAATTATAACAGCATAACCAACACCCCTCTTACATTCAAGGTACATATTTATATGGACTTTATCATTCTACATATTAGATTAGATCCCCTTCCATAAATGGAAAGGATGCTTCCATTCATGAGAGACTTCTGATCTGGCAGAGGAATCCTGCAGGCAGAATAAAGGTGGTGATCCTTGCCAATCCCTCCATACTCTCTCCCCTCCTGCCCCACATCTGCAACAGAGAGATTTGGAGACCCTTCAGAGTGGTAGGAGTAGAGGAGAAGATGTGAACTGTAGAGCAGGAGAAAAATCAGTGGAGATCAAAATCACCTTCTCTCTGTAAACAAAAGTATTCTAAGGAGAACTCCAGTCCAATTATGCTTCTGTTTGTGAAAAATAAAGATGTAAAGTGAGGAAAGCATGAACTGAAGTTGGGTCCTCATAATTCTCAAATTTGGATCTTTTAAGCGTTATGGACTTCAAACTCCCAGAAGCCCCAGTAAGCTTGGCCAATGCTCAAGGACTCAGTGAGCTGAAGTTCAAAACATCAGGAGACAAAAAGCTTGAGAACTGTTATCGGGAACAAGATTATCATTGTAAAAAAGAAAATGTCAATTTTTTTCCTTAAAAAAGATATATAAATTATAAGATGCATATAACATTTCAAATTCTTCAAACCCATTAGAAACATGATGGTAAGTCAGAATTTTGTAGAATCCAAGCTTTTTACCATGAGCAAACTGTGTGTGTTTATGACACTGCTAAACATAACATATTGTCCATACTCTAAATTGGTGCTCCCAAATAAACCTGGCTTCATAAAGCAAGATTTCTTGGCTTACAAATTATGGTTTGTCTGGGAGTGATAAGAGAGGCTTATGCTTGCGTGATATGCTAAAACACACATACACACATTTGTAGTTTGTTTTGTCACTCTCTTTATTAACTTAAATTATGAAAAGAGGGTAAAGGGATAATTTAAACACCTGTAAATATAGCTTTACATCTCACTTTCAAGAACACTGAAAGTTCTATGCACTCTTGTAACCTACCTGAAAGCTAAAAGTATACATACTGAAAGAAAAGTATGATTTAGCATCTTTTCTTTCAGTGGAAATAACTGCTTTGTAGATCCAGCTGTTTCAACTTGTTTTCCCCACCCTTGGCAAATGCTGAAATAATATTTCATGTGATAAAGGTCACCTCTTGGATACAGTGCAATTTTTATCTGCTAGTGGATCTGATTCTATTTAAATTCTATCTAAACTTGTGGAATAAAGGACTCTGTAGTCCTTTAATGTAGGGGTTTTATCTGTTATGTGTTCTTAAAACAGTAGTGAGGAAGGAAGCTAAGAAAACCAATCCCAAATGAATCCTCACTTGGCAATCATGCCCACCATTTTTTTTAAGATTGCATTTTCCTTCATTATGGTTTTCATTTAACCACTGAGTAAATACAGCTTTCACTTCAATCATTGTCTTGCTGGCACTAGGTATGATTTTCCTTCCATAAATCTCAAAAGGTGAACTATGATCATAAATCTCCCATCTGTTGTTATGTGCTTCAAGTCAACACGGACTTAATGGTTAATGGTTTTCTTGGCAATATTTATTCAGAGATTTTCCAACTCTTCTGTGTATTGTTGTTGTTGTTTCTGACTTATGATGATCCTAAGACAACCCTATCATAGGGTTTTCCTAGCAAGATTTGTTCAGGAGCTTTGCCATTGCCTTTCTGAGGCTGAGAGCATGTGACTTGCCCAAAGCCACCCAGTGGGCTTTGTGGCTGAGATGGGAATTGAACCCTGGTCTCCAGAGTCATAGTCCAAAACTCTAACCACTATGCCCAGATAGCTCTCAGCACCTTTCCTGAAATCCCAGTTTTGTTACAGTGCTTGTGCACAACTGAAAAGAAAAAAACTTCCCACAAAAGTATGAACATAGCTAGCTGGCATGGATTTGGGAACAGGAGGTATAATCATCCTAGATTTAGAGTATTTAGAAAATAATGCTTGTGTGTGTGTGTGTGTGTGTGTGTGTGTGTGTGTGTGTGTGTACAAACAGAGAGCCTCTTTCCACCAGTCACAGATTACTAAGCAATATTTTGAACTTTGTGTTGCAATGACCACTTCTCCTTCCTAATCCAATATGAATACCAGCTTCTCTAAGAACTTGGAGATTCAGACATGCAGGATTATTTATTATTTAGCAGAATCATTTTTTAAACCTAACCAAACATAGCTAAATCTCCATTTGGTTTTACTTGCTCTGCAGTCAACTTCATCCAGTGTTCAACTTCAGATTTACCTGAAATAAAAATGGTCTTAACCCATCATGAAGTGAGACTAATGTCAAAGTTCAGTACTGCTGAACTGTAGCAAAACTAAGTTGAAAGTCTTTTATTGTGTTGACTGTTAGTATATGTGTGTGTGTATTAACATGTTTATTAATGTTTATAGGTATAAGTAGTAATTGGATGGGTTTTTCCCTCCTCTGTGTTGTTGTGTATTTATCTTTGGTTTCAATAATAAAGTGTCATTTAATTTTTTTAAAGTTCAGTATTCCAGATAACAGAAATTCTTCCATTAACACCTGCCTACAATTGCTGGAAACTACCTCTGGACTTTTATTAGTCTTCACGGAGTTTCTGATTAAACATCCATGTTGAACAAACCATCCAGCATAAATACAGATTAGTTGTAGGTTTTAGCTTTGTGACATTAATTTCAACCTACCATTTTGTTTCTTTGCCTCTCTGTAACAGAGGTTGAAAAAAATCCGATAAAATTTATTGTTGTATGTATAATCACTTTTTAAAAACTCCTGTTGACTACTCAACTGTTGGCTGGTGAAGTAATTTATAGAGAGCTACTGTACACAATGGGACAGTTGACTGCCTTAGCAAACCTGATGTTATGAGGTGGTTATTTAAATGGTTATACATAAACTCACTTCTTGGCTGAAAAAGAATGCAAACAAATTAGTATTGTATTCTTTGTATATTAAGAACAGAGGTAATATGTATAAAAATTATTTTTAATGAATTAAGTGCTTCTAATAACACTACAGTTGGGCCTTGGAACTTGAACCTGACAAATGTATGAATAACTCTTGGTACCCTGGAAATTGGGTGTTTTCCATTATATACACAAACTTCCTTTACTGTAGGAAGTAGAATTTTAGGAAGTTCCCACCTACTGCCCTTTCTGTTCAGCCTGTTTGAAAACAGTGGGTCAAACTAATCTGCAAATGCCTTCAGAATTTCTCCAATATATACTCCCCATATTATGTAAGCATGTTCATATGTTCTATGCTTTAGAAGAGAGAAACACCACGTTGTTCACAAAAATCACAGGGCCTTGACTTCAGGTAAAAGGAGGCAAATCTGACATACATAATTTATCCTGCTTCTTCCCATTATGGTACGAGGGGAGGATTCTATTTTTCCCCCTTCCAAAATTTCCCAAAACATTGCCAACTACTTCTACTCTATCACCACAGTCCCCAAGGGCTACAAATAAAAAAAAAAATTAAAAAAATTAAAGCCCCAGCCCATCTTCATTGAGACCTGAAGTTCTTAAGATTCTGAATGTTGCATTCAGTGCCCAACTGGGTTGTTTCTTTATAGAATTGGGGGGAGAGGAATCACAACTGGAGAAGTGACTTGCTTATATCTATAAATTATCATAGGTGTGATTCTTTTCTACTCTGCACTGGTGGCTTTATGGTTATGGCCAATGATAGGTTTCCATGTTATCACCCACACAGAAAAGAATGGTGGATGCTATGCTCCTTTTTTCCCCTTTGGGTCCATCTTTTTATGACTGCAAATGCTTAGGCCTGAAGACTTAAGCAGATTTTTCTTTTGTGAAGCTGGGGGGGTGAAGCAGCCAGCCAGCTTGGAGTGTCCAGAGGCTGCTTCAGCCCCAGTCACACACACCCACACCCAATTGCTGACGCTGCAGTCCCGATGCCAGCCACCGATACGGTCCCGAATGGACCACTGGCAAGGAACACTTTTTTGTGCTTCTTTTTCCGGCAGCCCCAGGCTGCCTTCAGTGGCTTCAGGATGGCTTCCAACCACTCCAGAGGCATGTGTCATGTGCATGCCCTGTCCCTGAAGTGTCCTGAAGCCACTCTATCTTGCCCATCTGTTTCAGGCCATAGTCTACATATTATCTTCCTTTTTGAGTGTTTTATCCATCTATCTCTAAGTAGGGCCATGAATAAAACAAATAAAAACTGAAAATAAAAACTCAAGAGTGTTTCACATAGTTGTGCAGGGTTTGTTTTTTTAGTCAAAATTTGGAAGGCAACAGGGGAACCAGAAAAAGGTCCTCAAAAAGAGCAGAATATTGGCAGTAAATGAGACTAATGACCAGTTTTCCTCCCCCACTACCATCATGCCTCAGCCATCCTCCAAGATGTTAAATCTGAATTACAGTTTAACACAAAAGTTCAACCATCTGTTGAAATATTCCTGTCACAGATAACTTTTTTCTGCTGTGAAATAAATGTGCAGCAGAAGGGACACACAAACAGCTTTTCCTAAATGTTATCTTCTCTTGTTCTGAGAGTATCAACATTTCCCAGCATTCAAACTACAGTATTCTAGTAATGGAGAAGTGAGGTTTATTGTATAATGTGACTACATAATTAGCATGGGCACCTCCTGCAACATCATGAATGGCAAGAGTTTGCTTCCTTCTTTTCCTACCTATGTTGTGTCAGGAGGGGGAATAAGCATTTTATTTAAAAACAATGTCCACAATTGCTCAAGTCCCATTGTTCTCAATGGTGGCACAGTCAAGCAGTCGTGCCACCATTGGGGACAATGGGACTTCACCTCATGAATTGTCCCTCCCTCCCTCCCTGCTTTCACCTGAGGCGGCGGGCAGCAAGGGACCTCCACCAGTGCCGCCTCTTCCTCCTGCTCTTTCTTCTTCCTCCTCCCCATCCTCTGCAGCTTCCTCCCACCTCCTCCTCCTCCTCCTCCACGGAGTTGGTGGTGCTCCCCCTGGATTTGCTGGGGTGAGGTGAGGGGGTGGGTGGGCAGCTTCACAAAAGAAAAATCTGCTTAAGTCTTCAGGCCTAAGCATTCTCCCGAGAGCCCCAGCACTGGTCATTGGAGGGTCCACTCTAAGCAGAGGGAAACTTACCCGCCACCAGGTTCCAGTGCTTCTCCGCAGTGGCACTGGCCGAGCCCAGGGCCGAGCCCCCCCTTGGACGGAAGGTCTCCCTCAGAGGAAGATGAGGAGGAGGAGTCCGCATCCTCTGGGGTCCGATCAGTGGGACATGCCGGGGGCCTAGGAGAGGGAGGCCA
>CM034701.1:244912673-244926039 GCA_020142125.1 Phrynosoma platyrhinos
GGGGGGGGGGGGCTATGTAGGAGACACAAATGTACAAACCAGAGACTAGTCCATAAAAGAGTTAACTATGACCAGTTAGAAACAGAGATAGGGCCAGTTAGAAATAAAGATAGGGAAGAGGGGAATGGAGATCTGAATAGGGTTTGATGGGAAGGGAGTATGAGAAGAGAATTCAGAGAGAAGTGCAGTACTCAGTTTGAAACTGAGATGGTACTGTGTACTGTATGTGGAATCAGCATAAAGCTAGACTTGATTTTATATAGTAACATTTTATTGTTTTTATTTTTGTACCTCTGCCTGGATTTTTTAATTTAATAACTAACAAGGAAATCTGGTCACACCTTACCAGACTGGACCCACTTATAAACACAGCCAGTTGTCCAATGTAGTGCCCCCCTTTAGGCCTGACTACCAGATATAAGGAGAGATTTTGGCAAAGGGCAATCTGAGTGAGAAAAGTCCAAGGATAGGAACTGCAGGGCCAACTTGAATAGCAGTACCATCACAGCTCATATCTAGGATATGTGAATTATGTAACCAGTGCTAGATGCATGGTACTGCCAGCCTGACTAAGAACAGTTGTTTCTAAAGGATTTGGAACATTCACAGAGCTCTGGCAAAGCATGCTGAAAGCCTTTTCCACAGCTGTGTCCTGTACTAGAGAAGCATGATGTCTGACAGTAAGCAGATGTTAAATTATCTTAGCCTTCATGACTGCAAAGCCAGGCTTTAAAATATATGGGAGCCAGAGCTGAGACTGAGCAGGATATCTGCTGCTTGGAGGAGGGAAGGGAGGACTAAAGAAGCAGCAGAATTATACTTAATAGTGCCTAACAAGTAGAATAATGTTGTGTGTGTGTGTGTACGCGTTGATTATACAAAGCAAACAAATGAAAATACAGGATTTAAAAATATGTTGAACCATAACATCCATCATTCCCAGCCAGAATAGTTATTGGAGGGGACCAGCATGGGGAAAACTAGCAGAAATCAAAAAGTGTTCCAGAGGTTTCCACAGATGAAAACAGGTGAATCATTAGTATCTCTGCCTCAAACACCTTCAGATGTTATTGGACTGCAGCTCCCAGCACCCCAGTAGAAAACAGTAAGGATTATTGGAATTGCAGTCCAACTGAGGAGGTCCAAACAGTGGTCTTCTCTGATGCAGGTACTTCCAAAGAAGCTATTTCTAAGATAAATTAATACTCCTGACATTAGAGGTAATTAGAGGGTATGGTTATGAAGATGGAGAATGTAGAACTGAAGACAGTCCCTGATAATGGACATTATCCCTGATATTCAATTCTACATATGATTACTTTTCCAGAAGGGATTATACGCTTCCCTCACCCCCATTTTATTAACCTGGGTAATTAATGCAGAAGTTGAATTAACATGTGTTGTTGATAGGCGTTGATATCCATTGAATACTAGGAATCTTTTGTAAGTTGCTTTGAACCCTGAACTGGCAAAAAGGTGGGATATAAATATAGTAGGCCCTTCATATATGTCCCCCACTCCCCGGCGTAAGGCAAAAAATGCAGGACCTCAAGTCCCCATTTCTTTCAATGATTGTGCACTCCCACGCATGGCGTGGCATGTGTGGTGCGGGTGCGTGCACCATTGTAACTTCCGATGCCTGCCATACACATAAGCTTGAACCCACGTATGGCACAGGCACACTGTATTATCCTCATAATCATTATCATCCCACAAATGTTACTTGAACAAATAGCCCTACAGACTAGGGATTCCAGTTTTAGATCTCCAGATGTTGTTGAACTTCAGCTCCCAAGATTCCTGACCTGTTGGCTTAATCTTCTGGAAACTGCAGTCCAGCAGAGACTTGGGACATAGGGACTCCCTCCTATAAAACAAAACTTTTGTTTCAAAGGATGCTTATTCAGTATGTAAACAGCAACAGTGTAATCTTTGTGCTGTTGAAGATTATGAGAGGCCATACAGAACTTTCTAGGCAGGATTCATCCTTGAATAGAGAATGTGATCTCTTCCTGCTTGCCACTCAGGTCCACTTTCATAATATACATTTAGATCATTCTGGTACTGCACTTGAAAACTCATGGACATTACTCATCTACTGGCCAAGAAAAATGGGATTGGAATATTTCAATTTATGATCATGGTTTCTGTTTCTTCACTTGCAGGAACCTAAAAAGAGTTGGCACTTGAAGAGAACTGGAAATATTGAATTCACAGCATATGTTGGCTTTCATTTCATTTTTATTTCATTTACAGTATTTATACCCCACTCTTCTGCCACAAAGGCTCTCAAACCAGCATACAAATTGTTAATTAGACAGTCCCCTGCCCTCAGGCTGACAATCTAAAAAATGACATGACACAAAAGGAGAAGGGAATGGCAGTGGGGAAGGGGATACTTCTGGTTCTTCTTTCCCTCTAAGGCCAGGGCGATGGTAGTTGGAATGGAGGGAGGGCCTTTCATCTGTTTCTAGGTTTAGGCATTTGATTTTGAAGCACTTGAGGTTTTCAGATCTGAGATCTTGAATGTGTAGTTCAGAGGTGTGACTGTGGGAATTGTGCAGCTCTCCATATGTTGTTGAACTGTAAGTTCCAGCAGCCCCAGCTTGCATAGTTCATAGTGAGGAATGCTGGAAGTTGCATTGTTAGAGAATCTGGGGAGAGACACAATTCCCATCTCTGGTGTGTTTCAAAGCTTTTCATATTGCCTCTTCATATTCATCCAATTTTGATGTAAACTTTTGGTTCTTTAATAAAATCCCTGAATGGTTAAGGTAGTAATAAATTACACAACATTCCTCACGCCTTTGCATGAATATTCACTTAATTTTAAAAAATCCCTTTTGAACTTATTTTCTGTGCCCTTCAAAGAATTCTCTTTGAAAAGATGGAAATATAATATGCTGTGCTACTTTGAGAAGGGAAAAGGTGCCAGGTTTTCTATTCTGCATCAAAAAAGAGTTGAGTTCTTGTATAAATTCAGTATATACATATCTGGAAGGCACAAGTTAGGGAATGCTTCCACATAGTCCAACATTGTCTTTTCTGATTGGCAGGGCCTTTGTGAAATCCTAAATGGAGGCCTTCCCTAGCTCAAGATCCTTTAAGCCAGTACTTCTCAAATAGTGGGGCGCGCCCCCAAGGCTCCATAAAGGGGGGTGCGAGGCTCCGTAAAGGCTCCTTTAAATCCTGTGCTCCTTTAAATCTTTTCAGCTACAGTTAATAAAACTATTCTTTGTTGTAAATTGATCCACATTTCTTTCTTTTTTTATTCTCATATATGTTAATAAGGATACAGTGTTATGCAAAGGTGTACTTATAACAATTTTATAGACAAATGATACTATTTACAGTCGCGTGGGGGGCGCAAAATGTTTTCTTCTTCCTAGGGGGGGCATGACAGAAAATAATTGAGAAGCACTGCTTTAAGCTGAAGATGTTAGGGAACTGAATCGAGGGTCTTTTGCATGCAAAATGTGTCCTCTGTCCAGCAGCTGTGGATCATCTCCAACCCAAAGAAAGGGATACTGAACTTCAGCTGAATTATGATAAGACATACAACATAACAGCTTTCAGACTGTATTGCATACCATACCCTCAGCCTGTTGCAAGTAAACAATGTTGCAAATTAGGCATCATTCTGAACCATTCTGTAGTTTCTCCCAAGCATGTCTTTCTTCTGTTAAGTGCTGCTCAGTTGGCCTTCCATGGATTCAACCAACCACAGTTCAAAAATATTCACACACAAAATTTCCAAAAAGCCTTGATTCTGCCATTTTATATAAGGGTGCATTAACTACACCACTGTATATAATGGGACGAGCATCCACAGATTTTAGTATGCACGGGGGTCCTGGAACAAAATTCCAGCAGACACCAAGGGATCACTTTAATGAGACTGGATGATATAAAACCATCCCAGTTCTCCTCCTCAAGTCACATCTGACTTTCCTTTTGCAAGAACTATTTCGTTTGCCAAATTCCAAAGGATTTAAAAAAAAAAAACCAACTCAACTGGATATCACCTGTTCTTCATCAGCAGAAAAATCTGTAGCATTTTATTTAACATACACATAAAGTAAGGGAGAAGAGGAAGAAGCATAACAGTATATATAGAAGTCACAAACAGCTTAACATATAGTTAGCACTGCTGTTCACACTAACATATAATGGAAGAGCAGCACTCATGAATTTGCAGGTGCAGAGGCAGATAGCTTGGCTGAGCCTGGTTCAATGTAACTGGTAAATAATGTGTAAGTATCTTTCAAAATCTTGTGAAGTACTCCTCCCACTTAGCTCTGATAGATTTTGTTTAATGAACTTCAGCTTGTTGAAACCTTTCTAGCATGTTATAAAGCCTCTCAAATCAATGACCCCTTGGGTAGCACTTATGAGGTAGAAGAATGATTGAGAATATTGGCATACTGATGCCTCTCTGGGAGGCTGATGTTAAACTTACCCCTTCCTGTACTATATATTTCAAGTTATGGAAATAAGGCAAGAACACTGCCAAACTGCACACATTTTCCCTCTTATATTTATTTCCAGGTGTTGTATAATTTGGAATCACCTGCTCTAGACTCCTATATCACTCCAGAAATACAGAAAAATAGAAAAATCAGTGGTGAAAAGCACCTTAAATATTAGTTAAACCTTTGCTTCCTACTTCAAGAATGCATTTATTAGCAAGACGTCACACATACATAGAGCTCTGTTAGAACTGTGAAAAAAGCAACAACCATTCTTGGATCACCTGGAAATGACAGTTAAAAGTAGTATTGTGCTAATTTTCATGAAGTTAAATTTTCAATTCAATGAGTGCTGATTTGTGGATGGCAAAAAGGTCTGTGAAAACCAGTCTCTTCAGCACCTGTGCCTATTTGGTTGCTTCTATTTGCCACTTTCTTCATTTGAAGGGGACTTCTTTACTTAAGATGAACCAATTAGGGATCATATTGTGAACTTTATGTCACTTAGGATTAACAAAGCCAACTGCACACATCGGAGGAAAAAACTGGTGGATAAAGTTTACCTAAGATAAAGTTTTTCAGCTTGCTGTTGAGTTTACATGGTGAAACTTTTACTGAAACACACCTCTCCGGAGCTGTTCCAGCTCAGCACTAAAGTTAAGTAATCCAAGTGGTATTAAAATAAACAAATTAATTTCAAAGTATTATTTCCCAATCTTTAAATGCTTCTTTAAGAAGTCAGAATTTTAGCTTGAGTGCAGAAGTACTCATGAACTGAAGGAGTTTTACCAGAATGTGAAATAACACTAGACCTCATATACTAGGAAAACATTTCACTCCATAATATTTTAGGCAGCTGTCATTAGCTGAAGAGTCCATTTTTAAAATGACAACAGTTTCGAATTTTCTAAATACTGTGTATCACAGCTCTCACCATTCAGTAAGATCACTGTTTTATCTCAGCAGATCTGTTTTATTTGCAGATCAGTTGACTATTATTAAAATATACACTTTCCCTCCAGATTCACTGGAGTTAGGGGCTCAGAACCCCTGTGAAAGTGAAAAAAAAAAAAAACGCAAATAAATAAACATTACTTTTTTTTCAGTGGTGACACAGAAGCTTGATACCACAATCCCCAAATGGTTTCTCTGTTCAGTAGAACAAATGTTGTTCCACAGGAAAAAAGGAAGAAAAGTAGAAAGAAAGTGCTATGATAAAATGGCCAGAAAGGAGATGGAGGAAGACTTGGGGAAAATGGAGATGGAGGAAGACTTGAGACAAGCCTAGGCTCAAGCTTAGTTTCAAGATTTGTCTGTGGTATGGATAGTGAAGTTGCATTCTGTATAATACAAATGCATCTGTTTATTCAGTAGTACCAAATGGAATAGCTTGTGGTGTCATCCAACTACAACTGCTTGGTTGTGTTTTCAGTCAATGCAGCCTGATATTGGCTTCTACAAGCCAGCTGATTCTAGCATGGCAGTCAACAGCATGTGTCAGTGTTCATATCAGCAGAGAAGCAGTCTTAAAGCCAATTAAGCAAACTGGTATGGAACCAATTTTAAAGACTTCCTTAGAACTGGGAACTATATAAGGCAATCTCAAACATTCTGCTCATGGGTAAGGTGGTAAGTTTCTCTTGGATGAAATTGATTATTTAGATCCATTTCAATCTAGGGAACACACACTGCATGGAAACAATATCCATGCAAAAAAAAAAAGAAAAAGAAAAAAAAGAAAAAAGATCTTTTGTGGAGCAGTTCGTCTTATAAATAGAGGATTTTTTATTATATTTTTATCTCCTTGGGAGACTTCACTCAAGCTAAAATAAAGACTGCCGGAACAGTCAACACAAAGCAAACTTACATTTAAAGGATACAGTTCAAAAGGTCAGTTAAGGTTGCCATGTTACAAGAATACATAGTACAGTACTTATCCCTCTCATCAAAATGCAAGTAAGCAGGGAAAGTGTCACTGATATGGAGTCTTGACTGTTTCAAATCAAGCATTTGTATTTCTAATGTCAAGAAACTTTTGTCTTGTTGTTTTTTTCCAAATTTGTCAATATTTGAGTACTTTGATGATACACGTTTGCAAACGTTTAACTTAATCACCAAACTCACTTATTTTGCATATTTGTAAGTCCTTTTTCTAACTTCCTAGCTATCCCTCCATCACAACCAGCTGGCGAATCCTTGGGATTTAATCCTCCTGGAATTTGTTGAATCACACTAATACAGGCAGTTTTGTAAATCATCTCCCCACTACTAGAAAATATGCTCAATAAAAGATGTTCAACATTTCAGTGACTAAGCAGACTAAATGTTAAGGAATGCCTTACTGCTTTTGTGTTCAATTAAAATTCAAGCTACTGCATATATTAATTATTAATGATAAAAATTGGACAGAACTATTGATCCCAACATCTTTTGTGAAAACTAGTTTAACCAGAATGATAAGAAATACACTTTCTATCCCGGGATGTTCTTAAGAGCAGCCATTAAAAGGTTTTCATAGCATAAATAACAAGAACAATTCAGTCTGATATGACATCCTGCATTTCTCAAAGATACATATTTGAGAAATATTAGTAGAAACTGTTCCAACAAAGGAGGTATGACTGTTCAAAGGAAATTAAAGGTGAAAAATTCAACCAAATATGCCAAGTGTCTTGCCACACAGGAATCCCTGGATGTACCATGTACCTCATATATTTTACACACACCCACATAATGCTATACCCACTTTATGCATGTATTCCATCTACACATAATGCACTGTTTTAATATCTTGTTACTGTTTAATGATATTTTATCTTTTTAAATGTAATTTTACATTATTTTAATATTAAAAAGCAAGATTAAAAATAAAAATGTAAAAGCCAGCTTCATATTATGATCAAAGAGAAAGGGAAAGAACTGGAGTTCATGAGCAATCTTTTCAGTTCTTGGTAGTGACAGGATTTATTCAACCATGTCAATTTTTATAAAAATAGCAAATCGCATTACCACTACACTGCAGGACCAAAGATGTACAATGATACCTTAATACAGATTAAACAAAAATAGTGCCACCTGAGTCAATCTGAAGATGATAATGCTGTGTAATCCCATGCTATTAAAGGATGAGCATTGGGATAGCGGTGAAACAGTGGCGAAGGCATGAAGGGGGATAGTCTTTTCTTCTTTCTCATTTGATCAATTCTGAAAGAAAATTACCAGAGAGCAACTTGTAGTATAGATTTCAGTACGTGGTAAACCTATTTTATCACACTCCCACCCAACTCACAGCACAGGTAACAAATCCAACAATATGTTATGTTCTCAGCACTTCCTTCTTTTAAAAGAAGTCCTACCAAGAATAATTAAAAGTGGCTTCTTAAGGTAGAAGCTAAACATTCTATACCCAAATCTGTTCCCTATGGCACTGAATTGCTCACTCCATTGGTGAGCATTTTGTACAAAGTACATTAAGACAATGAAGTAGAGATGTAAGATTTCCTAGAAAGTGTTCAAGCTTTGGACGTTTCCTAAAATAAATAAATAAAACAAGAGGAAAACAAATGCTGGGGGAAGTGGGCAAGGCACATAAAACTAGGAAAATATAAATTGCATTAAGCATGCAATAATTGTTTTGTTTATTGACAAACAACCTTGTAGTGGCAAGATTCCAAAGAGCCATGCCAGTTCTGTGCCTCCAGACAGACTTTAGATTCTTTCCTCTCAAACCACAGATCCTCTTAATGCACAGCAAACTGCTTTTGAAACAGAGAGACTTTTCAAAATTATCTGCACGGTAAGGGGAGATGAATGTCTTCTGTTCAAATAAGAAATCCCATTGAATATGTAAAGTCACTTGAGTTTATTTAAGGTAACTCTGTATCCTGGCCATCTAATCAAAGGATGGGACAAAGACGGAATGAGGATAGCCAGAATTTATAACAAACTATTCAATAGCATATCATCATACAACAAATGATACTGAAATAATCAAAGACACTGTATTGTCCTGAAACCACATGTATTCATTTGTTTTATATCCTATTGCATTCCAGCAGAATATATCCTTGAAAATAACAGTATTTCATGCATCTCACAAAACAGGCTGCAGGCCACAAGTAATTTGTTTCCCATTTGAAGTGCCACAGGACTATTCTGCTACAACCAACCTAAAACAGTTACCTTCCTTGCTTTTATTTTCCATTAAGAATTGATACTGGAAAGCACCAAAGCTTCTAACTGAACTTTCACCTTGAGCTTTGGAGCTTTCCATTTTAGTAAATGGAAAGTTGCAGTTTCCCAGCTCTCTCATTTATTCATGTGCATTTTCAACCAAGGAACAAACTTAAGATGCGGAGATGATTTTACTTGAAGTGGGTGTCAAAATCTGAGGGAAATATATAAGCTAGAGAGGCCAGAGTTCCTTCTGTTACACAAAGGCTTTGCAGACTCAGTATGTTGGCAGACCTCCAGGTTATACTCTTGGACTCGGTGATTTTGTACATTCTTCAACATTCAGAAATATTTTTTCCAACAGCCAGTCCCAAATGCATTACATGTTTAGAAGTCCAATCAAATTTAAGCATCGATACTACTGCTGCTATCATCACTACCATCATCTTTATTGTCCATGCTGTTAATCTCTTTTGATCTTTCAATGAAAATTTACAGCAATCTAAATTGCCTATTAACAATGTTTTAAAATGTGTCACTTCTACATTTTATAATAGTCATGTCCCTTTCCCATTTCATCCCAAATTTCCATTACAAGCTATAATTTCTAGTTTATTTCCTCTGGAGCTAGATTATCTGCTCTGCAATTACGTGATGCAAGGGTTGGGTTTTTCTTTTTTGCAACTTTTAGTTCTGATAAAAATATAAAGCTCCATCTGTTTGAGAGTGATAGACAAATGATTTTATATTCCCATTTTTTAAGAAAGGCAAACTGTGTCTTGACAAAACATACCAGAATTCTTGACAACGAAATGAAATGATTGGTATAGAATTAGCAATATTGCGCAAAATTATACTGCACAATAAATACAGAGAAAAGGTATATTACAATAAAGCAAGCTGAGTATGACAGTGGCAATATAAATATGCAACAATAGAAAACATACAAGTTAGTCTATTTACTTTGCATTATATTACCTTCTTTTATTTCAGGTCCTCAAAGTTATAAGAAGTTATGACAGAAATAACTGCAACTCATATTTGCAACAAGGAAGTTTCAATATATTAATGTATTTGAAACCTAGTTGATCCTTATTACAGGATATCAGTGAAAATATTAGACCCAAACTCCTGGATAAGATGCTGGTTCTGATCTACAAGCAGTCTAAATACCTTAGAATGTATATTTCTAAGAGACTGCTATTCCCTCTGCAGCTTGCTTTTATTTCCATTATCTTTCAGAAGCCACATCTTAATATTCTTGTACATATGGAACATGTAGTTATGGAACCCATTCCACACAGAGATAACCAAATACAAGCATTTGGGGAAAGGAAACTAGCTTTTAGCTAGGGTTAAATGAAAAGGATATTTCAGTTTCCACAATTCTGTCTTTTGGTAGGTAATTTATACAGTCTTATTTTAAGAAGTACTGTACAGTTTTTGGCATATAGTTCCTGGCATAAAAATTATTAATAGCACTACCAAAATTCTCTATAAAGACATAAAAACACCACTAAAATTGTACAGAAATGATAGACAAACCTAAAGAGCAGTGAACAAGAACTGAGAAGGAAGTCACATGAGAAGCAAATCTTGCACATTTTGCCCTTCAGTTCTCCAAATCACTGTCCCCCCCACCATCAATAGTGTGCTGGGTGAGATCCAGAAACAGGAGAGCTACAGTTCCTGGACACAGAGTTTGTGGAATCTACTTTAGGGAAGACACTGTTTGGGGGTCATCAGGGTCCAGTGATGGTTTAGGGAGAATTGTAATGATTGGGCATGACAACAGTGGCTCAGAATAATTTATTATTAACAATGCATCTTGAAGAACAGCAAGGGTCAACTTGACCGTTAATGAGGGAGAGGCAGTTCCAGAAGTTAAAACATACAGAATATAAAAGTCACTGAAGTTATCACAATATCATCATTAACTGCATTCCTCTTCTATTAGGTTTGGTTCAGAAAGAGTGATTAATGAACAAGAATAATGGTTGAGCTTTACTAAAACAACAACAACAACAACAACATAATTTTCCCTTAGATTTAGAGCAAATAAATAAAGAAACAAAAAAAATATTTAATTATAAAGAATTAAATATGAAGGAATCAATTCTTTATGACTGAATGAATGAAATCGCTTGAATCAGTTCCATAATCTACACACAGTGATTATCCCTTGTGGTTAACTCTTACTCAGGATGAGTAAGAGGGATTGAAGAAAAGACAAGGTAGATTTCAATTGAACACTGTTAGGAACTTCTTGACAGAAAGAGCGGTTTGATAATGGAACCTATTGCCTAGAAAGGTGATGGAGTCTCCTTCCCTTGATGGCTTCAAAAGAGCTGGGCATCTACTGCTGGGGATGGTTTAGCTAAGATTCTGCATTCAGCAGGGGGTGGACATGACAACTCATGAGGCCCCTTACAAATCTATCATTTGACCATTCTATGCTTCTTTACAACTCTTTATCTTTGCTCATTTCTTATTTCCAGCTCCTCAAGATTCTTCTTGCATTTCAAGTTCCTTAACTCATTTTTATTCCCATCTTGCTCATCATCCCAGCCTCCATCCTGCTACTGATAGTCTCAGATAAACTATTTCAACAGCTGAGTGTCAAACTACCTAACAGCTTAAACGGATTAAAATCAATCTTGATGCTTGATTCTCATCTAAATGACAACTGAATTAAGTAGGGTGTGTTAACATTATATATATATATATATATATACACACACACACACACATACATATATACACACTAGTTTTTACCATTACGCTATGTTACATATCCTGCTTCCCATTACTTCTTCCCTTCCCAGTCTATTCACAACATTTCACATTTGCTAGCTGCAGTGACTGCATGTTGTTATGTGCTACCTGTATGAATGGCACTACAAAATCCTTCTCTGAAAAAAATACAAATACCCAGAAGGCTCACTCTAATTTCACTTTCTACTTACATCCATCTACAAAGGGCAATGTTACTGAAGAAAATCTATACAGAAAATGGGTAGGTCTTTCAACAGGAAATAGCCACAAAAGTTCAATTAGGCATTATTTTTCAAATACAATAATTTAGTTTGTCAGGAGAAATGATGTAAAACATAAATAGTTCCAACTAGATGTAATTAATCTTGTTAAAATTCCCTAAGGTTGTTTCATGTCATCTTATTGTCAATTTAACAACAACGTTAAATTAACAGTTTCATCCTGCTGCTGCCTCCACCCACCCATGACTCTTACAGAAAATGTATGCTATGAACACCCTTTATTGCCTGGAAACTGAATTTACTGAATAAATGCTCAAGTAGTTAACATGGCAACTTTTATATAAATATCAATGAATCAGGTACAATTTTTTCTAATGGCTAGCATTACACACAGGATCCTTGGGCATACTCCTGGACTCAGACCTCTGCCTGGATGCCTAGCTTTCAAAGGAGGCCAGGAGTTTGCAGAGTTTAAACAGAGGTGCCAGCTGTGCCCATTTCTTGAGAAGTCAGATCTAGCTATGGTGACACACGCCTTCATTACATCCCATTTAGATTACAGTAATGCACTCTATGTGGGGCTGCTTTTGGAAATTGTTTGGAAACTTCAGCAGGTCCAAAATTACTGGGGCAAGTTATTTGTTGTTTGTTGTTGTGTGCTTCATGTCATTTCCAACTTATGGAGACCTTAAGGCAAACCTAACATGGTGTTTTCTTAGCAAGTTTCATCAGAGGGAGTTTGCCTTTGCCATCTTTTGGGGTTGAGCGACTGTGACTTGCCCAAGGTCACCCAGTGGGTTTAATGGCCAAACCAGGATTTGAATCCCAGTCTCCAGAGTTGCAGTCCAACACTCAAACCACTACTTATAGGAAGCACATAATTTCCATACTGAAACAGCTCCACTGGTGGTTGATCATTTCTGGGCAGAATTTAGTATGCTACTTAAAATCTTTAAAGTGCTATATGGCTTAGGTCTAAATTATATAAAATACTCTTTATGAGGCCCCTCAAATTCTAAGTTCCTTGGGCAAGGGCTTTCTCCCAGTCCCACCACCTTCACAGGCTTGTTTAGTAAAGACACATGAAGAGAGTGAGAAATCAGATCATACAGGAATACTGTGCATGCGCAAACGAGTCGCGGCCACCATTTTGATTTTCAAAATGGCGGTCGCGTTGCACGTGGAGGCCATTCCCCCCCCCTCGGCCCAGCAGAGACGAGGACTTCGGGGGACCGGCCCAGGACCAAAAAAGGTTGCCTACTCCTGCTCTAAGTGGTTTACAAATGTAAGCTAATTGCCCCAACAAGCTGGGTACTCATTTTAGCGACCTTGGAAGGACGCAAGCCTGAGCTGAGCTTGAGCCCTTGGCTGGTATTGAACTCGCAACCTTGTGAGTGGCTGAAGTACAGGCATTTAACCACTGCGCCACCAGGGCTTCTGGTACAGATTTCTCATCAGGACTATCAGATGTGTTGGCACTCCCATGTCCTTAAGGGCGTTCCATCTAGCATGTGGCCTTCCTCTCTTCCTACTTCCCTCCACCTTCCCCAGCATTATTGTATTTTCCAAAGAGTCCTCCCTTCTCATGATGTGTCCAAAGTACAACAGCCTCAGTTTTTTTCATTTTGGCTTCCAGGGAGGTTTCCGGCTTGATCTGCTCTAGGACTTATTTGTTTGTTCTTTTGGCTGTCCATGGGATCCTCAACACTCTTTTCCAGCACCACATTC
>CM034701.1:244937693-244949461 GCA_020142125.1 Phrynosoma platyrhinos
GACAATTGTCTAAACTATTCAAACCATTCCATCTTTCCATGCTTTTCAGTGCAGTGTATCATCACTTTCTTTCCTGCAGTGATGTCTAAGTTAGCAAGCTACTGATCTCCAAACCAAAATGTGCCAATTCAACTATCATAGAAAACTTATTTTTAAAATAATTTTGAATTATTTTAAAAATAATTATTTTATTTTATTTTTAATTATTTTAAAAATAATTTTGCTCATGAAACAAAGTTTGTGTAAATTTACTCATTAAGTCATTTAGTCAAATGTTGTAATTTTTAAGGGCACACATTAAATAAATGGACTTTTTTTCCTTCTTCCTCGATCAAGCTTACAATATATTTGTTAGTGGCAATTATCACTAACATATTGCGATTTGCCATGTCTACCAAGGAAGAATGAAAGTAATGAATATACAGACTGCACCAGACAGAATTGTGCCCATTACTTGAGTTCATTTCCCTCTTTAATGCTAAACTGTTTCCAGTAAGTTTAACACAATTATAGTTATACACATTAATTGCTCAGGAAGTTTATAATTCCCCACCAATTGTACTTCCCAATAGTCCAGGAAGCTAGTTGCTACTGTTCGTTTTTCTGTACAGAAAATGTAATAACAGCTTCATGGGGAGTGAAGAAGGGAGGGGGAGGGGAAACAAGAGAAGGAAGAAATTAATCTTCTACTGTAATTTTTTTCCAAGTAGGGTCTCAATTAAAAACAACATTTGTAATATTAGATTGGAACATATATGTTAATCTCTATTAACATAAGTAGGGAAGTCATAAAAGCAAGTAATTTCAAACATCTGGAAATAGGGAGATTAAAAAATGACCAATGAAATGAGAAATGTTGAACAGAAGCAGGTTTTAAGAAAATAACCACACAGAAGTATATGCACACTTGTGAACCAATTTTACTCTATTTCTCAGCTCCACTATCATAATTCTGCATAGTATTTGTTCTTTACAAATACTCTGAACTGCTCCTGGAGTAGTCTGGCCCGAGCTGCCTCAAATTCCCTCCTTATCTCTACCTTCTAGAGCAATGCCAAGCGGCTGTATACACACATCCTACTGTGCCACCCAGAACTAGCACGGGTGGCATGAGCCACTTCCTCTGAGGCAGAAAACAAGGTGGCCAGTGTTGATCAAATGAATGGACACCTCATTGTGCCCTCAGACAGAGAAACTTGATGCAAAACCAAGCAGCACAGCAGGATACATGTGTAAACAACTACCTGGCATCACTGTGGAGTGCTCCAGATTTTCATGGAAATTCTAGAGCAAAAGGTAAGTCTTTTTAATCGGTTTAAGAGAGGGACGGTCTGAATTCAATGTGGAAATGGCCTCTCATTGTGAAGACAGTCCACAGTCAAATTGAGGGCTTTGACCCAATATCGTGAAGACAGGGTGCCATAAGGGCAGGGGGAAACCAATTAATTTGGCCTGTATAGACATGTCCCTTGATTTTATCTTGATCTTATGGTAAAGGTAAAGGTATTCTCTGTTGAAAAGATTGTCAAGTTGTGTCAACCATAGGGGGCAGTGCTCATCTCCATTACTAAGCCGAAGAGCCAGCATTGTCCGAGGACTACTCAATGATCATGTGTCCAACATGATTGCACAGAACGCTGTTTACCTTCCCACCGAAGTGGTACCTATTTATCTACTTGCATTTGTATGCTTTCGAAGTGCTAGATTGGTAGAAGCTGGGACTACGGACAGGAGCTCACCCCATCATGTAGCACCCAGGCCTCAAACTGCAGACCTGCCAATCTTGCAATCAACAGAGTCCACATTTTAACCACTTGAGTCACTGCATCCCTGCATCTTGATTTTGCCCTCTCTAAAAAAAGCATTTCTAAAAGAATTCTATTGCCATTCTTACACACAAAATGTGTATACAGGCCTGTTCCTGGACCCTCCACTCCATGCATCTGAAGAAGTAGACTCCAATCTATTTAAGTTTATGGTGCCAGCTTCTTTCTTTCAGTTAGTCTCAAAGGTGCTATGAGATCCCTTTCCACACTGGTTTTTCAGACTAACACAGCTATGTCTTTGAATTCTGACAGATACATGGTAAGAGATCATCAAAATTATTCAGTTCTGTACACAGGAGACTGGGTGGCTCTGATAAGCCAGCTTCTCCCTTGGCAACTGTGAAACATCTTCAGAACCAGGGTCCTCCACTTTTTTATAGGGGAAGTTAGATCCTAAGAAGAAAGCAAGAAAGGAAAGGAAAGGTCACAGTCTCTGTCAGAGGAGGTTTCCACAATTTCTTCTGTTCAGGGTTTGAACTTTCCAGAGCATTCTCATTCAATATTTGTAATCTCCACTGCATCTCCCTTCTAATACAGCAAGGATATGTAAGAGACAAAACCCTTCATATCACTTGCTTTGGGTCATTTCTTTGGCTGAGCTGTCTTGCCATGGCTCCAGTTTATTAGGTCGAAGCACATTAGATCTCCAGCAAGTGGTGAACAATTGTTTGAAGAACTTAGCACACAGAAAAATCTTAAGGCACAGTCTCCAAGTATTCCCCCCTTTTTTTTGCATCATTGCCTTCTAGGATACTGTGGATATATTTTTCAATAGTTTGTCCATGTATAAGAGTGAACTAAGAGTCCTGTTCTCACATTGATCTTTTCCCTTGCTAATTTGAATACACAGAGTAGCAATATAATAGCTTCAGCTGTTTCCAGTCCCCTGGCCTCAACTTATCTGCACCCACTGTTAAGAACCACAGCAGATAGCAGGGTTTCTTACTTTATTCTTGTGTATATAACTATGTTCAGGAGTCAACATGATGCAGTGCTTTGAGTGCTAGGCTAGGACACTAGGAGACCAGGGTTCATGAAAAAACACTGGGTGACCTTGATCAAGTCACTCTCTCAGCCCTCAGAAGAAAGCAAAGGCAATCCCCTCTGAACAAATCTTGCCAAGAAAAACCTGTGATAGGTTCACTTTAGGGTTGCCATAAGTCAGAAGTAACCTGAAGACACACAACAACAACAAATAACTATGTACAGAGGTCTTGGACAAAGCAGGAAGATGTTATCTGCCACTGCCACCACTTGACTACTCCACATTTTGATGATTAAGTCAACTATGACTTTGGGTTGCTAGAGATACTGTGTAATGTATGTTTATAGACTGCCTTTTGTGGTCAGTCCCTGACAAGGTACCTTCTAACATATTTTAAAAGCAGCAATCAATAGCCAAGATTTAACCACAACACAAATAGCAGTGGTAAAACAATAGCAATAAAATCAGCAGTATCAACAAAACCAATGTAACACAAAGGAATAGCATCAATAGTTGAGACTGAAACAAATCAGTAACTTGATAGTATCCCTTGTAGAAGTTCAATAGTTATAAACAAATGGAGGTTTAAAGGCTTTTAATCATGGGGGCATAGGTACTTTAGGTGGAAGAGAAGTCCACACGTCTGGGTCACTGCCAAGAAGATTCTATTTCTTGCACCTGCAACTTGACCTAGCCAGCAGGTACAAGGCATGGAATATACTTTATAACTGCTGCTCTCTAAAAGGCCTAGACACAGAGCAATGTGATTTGGGCTTCCAAGAAGTATTTCATGCCACCATGCTACCTGCTACCACCAAAAAATAAAAACAATGAAGCTGAGAGAATATGACTTACTTTAAATAAAACTAAGCTTCTTGGCAAATATGTGCACTCAGTCCAACTTTATTTTCATTGTCAAATCATTCACATAAGTTTCATTCACTGCATGATACATTAAAATGTACTTCCCAAGATAGTGAAGTATTGCTTTAACTAAAAAAAACAAAAAAAACATGATCTGCAGAGGCAGAGGAGAAATGATTGGGTGCATTAAGGATCAGTATAAGGTGTAATCATTTTTAACTTCTTTAATTACAATTTTGGAAAATAATAATAATAATAATAATAAATTTTTATTTGTAGCCCGCCCCTCTGCTAGGCAATCGGGGCGGGGGACAGCAATAGTTAAAACAGAACAGCATTAAAACATTCCCTCTCCCCATAACCCCTACCTCCCCCCTCCCCATCCCCCTAAAATAGAATTAAACCGAAGAATAATTAAAATACAATATTAGTTAAATCAATAAATTAAAAACAAGATTTTCCGAGGAGACAGACAAATGGGGACCCCTTTAAGGGCCAACCGTTATTCCGGGAAGGCCTGCCGAAAGAGATCCGTCTTTACTGCTTTCTTGAAAGCAGCAAGAGTGGTTATCAGACGGATCTCATCCGGCAGGCCATTCCAGAGTCTGGGAGCGGTTGCGGAGAAGTTCGTTGTGCAGTTCCACTTGCAGATTTCAACAAAGTATTTCATGCATTTGCTTAAGATCAACTACAGTTGCCCTTTCGTTCTCGTGGACTTGGGATCCGCGTTCCTCACCTATCCATGGGTGGCAAACAGAGGAGTATAAAATGGAGGGGACGGGTGCCCATGGCATGTACTCACGGGCATGCACCTTCATTCAAGCCTATGGGGCTTGAATATATGTGATTTTCCATTCTCGTAGGGGGGTCCATAACAGATCTCCTGCGAAAACGGAGGGTTGACTGTATGTTGAACTGTTTGGTCAGTTTAATATACACCGACAAGTTATATGGTATGAGAAGTCTGAACTACAGAATGCAAATGAGTCCCATTGCAAGCAATTATGAACAACGCAGTCCCTGCTGGCAACTACAAAACTCTGAAACAAGGTTGAAGAGGAATTTGTCTGAGTTGTTGCAAATGTCACCCTGAAACCATAGCACTGTACTGAAGCTACAAATAATTATATTTATGTTTAAAGCTAACAGAAACCATCACTAAAATATTCCATAACTTCAAGATTATGCTTTTGTCACTAATCCACCAAGAATGTAAATTAAGTGAAAAGCATGCCAAAAATGTAGGTTGTGTGTGTGTGTCTTAAACTGTCTAATGAGAGAAAAATATAAACCTTTCCATTCAGACCTCCCAATGTAATTGTTAACAGAGCCCAAATTCCCTGGATGTTTTGCCAGTCTCTTCAAAATTTGGGCCAGGTTCATCAAGGACTTTGGATCAGTTGCATAAAGTCTGTTTCTCTTTCACCTCCCACAGCTTATATCAGGGATAAGGAATGACTCCAGACACTGCTGGACTGCAACTCCCATCATCTATTGACCAGCTGGCTAGAGCTGATGACAACAAACATCCAACAACATTTGGAGAGTGACGTGATTCTCACCCTGCCTTATATAGAAGCGGTAAAAAAGAGGTTTACCATCAAGGTTCCCATACATGGCACAGCACAATCAAAGATACCCAAAACCACTGGAAATGATCATTCACTAGGGCTCAGAAACCATTCACTCTAAGCCAGCTCATCAACTACAAGACTATATTGTTCCAAATACCAACTAAACTCTAGGGCAGGGGTAGGCAACCTAAGGCCCGGGGGCCGGATGCACCCCCCTGAGGCCTTTGGACCGGCCCCAGGCCGGTCCTGCCGCCGCCGCCACCACTGCCCCCACTGCCCACCATGATGATATTGATTATTGTTGTTATTACTTGTTCTTGGGGTTTCTTGGCAAAATCTCCACAGGGGGTTTGCCATGGCTTCTCTGGGGCTGAGAGAGTGTGTATACATATTTTTTTAAAATTTTTTTAAACTTTATTTATTTATTTATTTATTTTTGGTGCTTCAGCCCCCCCAATTGACTGAGGGACAGCAACCTGGCACCCAGCTCAGAAAGGTTGCCTACCCCTGCTCTAGGGCATTGGTGAGCAAAGCGTGGTTTATGGGTTGCATGCAGCTACAGGGCTATTTTTGTGGCCCTCAGGACCTCCGGGGATCAACATTTTTTAAATGTTTGCCCCTAAATGCCCTCTACAGGGTGCAGAGAGCATTTTCACAACATCCCCTCCTCCCTGCTGGGCATTTTAGGCCCAGGAAAGGCCTTTTAAAATCCAATGCCCCACTCCCCTGAAGACTTCAGGGACACTGGGGTGAAGTGTTCAGGCTTTTTCACAGTCCTCCTGTCAGTTAGGAGCACAAGAGAACTTACTATTCTGGAGAAGACCAATAGAAGATGCAAGTTTCCAAAACAAGAATTTGCTAGTCATTTGCACTGGCTAGACATTCCAATTCACCTGTTAAAATTAGAAGTATTTCAGTTCAGCAGTCGTGAAAATCTGCATTTCAGTGCACATGTAGGTTTTTTTACAGGTATACCTCAGTTAACAAAGTAGATGTATTCTTGATAACAGGAAATTTGGTACCAGAGGCAGAAATAACAGGGCAAGAATAGGACTATGGGCCTTTGCAGACTGCCAGAAATAGTGCAAATTGAGTTCACTTTAACTGCCCTGACTCAGTGCTAGGGAATCATGGAAACTAGTTTATTGTGGCACCAGAGCTCTCTGACAGAGAAGGCTCAATGTCTCAGAAAAAAATACAATTCCCATGATTCCCTAGCACTGAGCCAGGGCAGTTAAAGTGGACTCAATTCGCACTATTTCTAGCAGTCTGCAAAGGCCCTAAGTTCCTAAAGAAAGGAGCAGCAGTTCAACATGTATCAGTAAACTCTTTATTCAAAACCAACAAATATGCAACAGGCTAGGTAAACTCTGAATAAATAAACAAAAACTTATTGAATCTTATAGAGACCATCTAAAGACTTCTAAAATGCATCCAGAGAGGACTTTTTCTTTCACAAGCTAACATTTTAATTATGGTTTCCATTTTGGTGGCCAAACTTAGGGGCTATGCAGACCGGCCTATAGGGCCAGCCTGGGGGTGGAGATGGGATGGGGCAGCTGCACACTGGGCGCCCCAACTCAACCTTGATGCCATCCTGATGCCATGCGCCCATTTGCATGGCTCGTTGCGTCAGGATGCCCTCCTGGCGCAGCTTGTATACACGTTGCGCCCAAAGAGCGCAGAAGAGTTACAGCTCCGGCCCTTAGAGCGGCCTTTTGCAGCCCTTAAAAGGAGTGGCATTTTGCCACTCTTTTGGGGGCGGCAAAAGGGAGGATTGGGGCCGTGGCATGCAGTTGCCGTGGCCCCAATCTGCCACTCCCAGGGGCGGCTCTGCGCCGCCCAAAAAGGCAGGTCTGCAAAGCCCCATAGAGATTTTGAATCCTAGTGAAACAGCTTATTTACTCTCCATCCACCCATCCCTTTTCTCTGTGTTTTGCTTATTTACTCTCCATCCATCCATCCCTTTTCTCTGTGTTTTGCTGTTCTCTGTGTTTTGCTGTGTTTGCATGCTCAGTAAGGGATTCTGAAGGCAGCTGCTGTTTACTTTGCCTGTTGTAGGCAGGCACACCCAGCCACATGAAGATCAGCTAGAGAAGCATCCTGCTCTTTCCCAGCAAAGCTTAATTACCTAGTTTACACTTACTGCAACCCAACACTGAAAGTCTGTTTCTCTAGCTCTTGTTTACCAACATGCCAATTCCAATGCTGCTATAAATAAATAACTAAAATTCCAGCTAGACAAAGAGAAGAAGGAAAAGAGTATGGTTGGGTGTAAAAATATTTTGGCCTCATTCATACATCACTTTTTTTACTGGAATGATGCAAATAACCTCACACATTCCAGGTTTGTTATTCATACCATAGAAGCGCATCTTTCTGGAAACTGTATCACTCTGTGTCTCTTCAAGTTCACTCTTGTGGACACCCTTCCCTTGTCCCCACACCCTTTGGCAACCCTCAGCTGATTGAGGGGGGCAGCATCCCCTTTTCTCTCCACATTTTTCCTCTCTTTCATCTTTTCTCCCCAGCAATGCCTGTTACACTGGGTAAGGGGCAGCAGTTTCTCAACTGCGTGAGCTATCGATGTTGCAAATGCATTTGAAACCTGTTAAAGACATGAAGAGTTTTATCCCAAGTCTCTTTGGGTCTATTCGCATAGTTGTTCACACAGCCAACAAAGCAAATCTTTTGTAAAAACTCAGGGAAAAGCCCAATATAGATTATCCTAGGGTAAGTCAGGGTTTTGGCCACCGCCACCCAAAACTTAATCGAGTTCATTCTGGATGCATGTGAACAACAAAAATTCATCCTGGATTCATCCTGCATTACTTTCATCATGTAAGCAACCCTATTGTAAAAAGGAGCTTCTTTGCTGGAGGCTTTGTTAATGTTATGCTTGTATAGGGATTATATTTCACCCTTAATGTGAGTAATATATAAAGCAAAGAGGCACAAGAACAAGAGAAGCACAAGACACAGGGATGCCACACCCCAAACTCACAAAATGAGACAAGACTACTGTTAATATGTAGTGCCCTGTCTATAAAGCTGTGTGCCAACTTTATAGAAGAGGCCTGTTACACAGTTTATAAGATTTTTTTTTAAAGCCAGGAAATGAAATAATCAGTCCCAGTTTAAGATATAAATACCATAAATTATCTTTGGTTAGTACAATTGTATTTATTATTTGGCAACCAAGATCCCAAACTTTGGTTTCCCAAGCTCTGGTGATTTACTATTATCTTGGGTTGGAACATGAACACACTTTTGACACCAGAAACAATGACTCTGGCTCTGTTCTTTGGGTAAAAGCTTCCATGTGCCTTGCATTTTTTCCCCTTGTAGCATTTGTGCTAAAGCTATAATCCAGAGCAAGCTTACTTGCTCAGGAGAAACTCCCATTTATAAAGAGTCTCCTTCCAAGACAGATAAGATTAGACACGGGGAATCTGCCAACTCCCAAACTTTCCCAAAACAGCCATGAACTGGGTCAAGTTGTTTTCCAACTTTTCTCATGCTAAAATATTTACACATTACTTAACTCACTCTGGTCAGCTGCTGCAAAATGTTCCAGGCCACCAAGACAGTTTCTGTACATGGTTCAATTTCAAGATGAAGCTAACTTTCACCCTTGCTTACCCTTTCATTAAAACCTGAGCAAGACTAAACAATTTGTTAGCATGTTTTCAGTTTGACCAGTAAGATCTTCTCTTCCATTTAGGACTGCAAGATGCCATTTTAAGCCCTTATTTATAGAGATCCTTCTTACCTTAAAACGGCACATTAAAAAAACAACACTGAAACTTTAATTTTGAAATTGGTCTTTTTTCTAAGGTAAACTAAACTAAATTGGCCAAGCAGTGGCAATGGTCAAAGGTTGCACTTGCCACTGACCTACTGGCCTTCCCCTAGGAGACATTATGAAGCAAGACATGCACATGAGAGTGGCAAGTGGCTTAGGTTCCCAGATGAATTTTTCCTGCCTAAGCCTGAACATGCAAATACTGCATATCTGCATGCAAATATCTCTGCTTCAAATGTTAAAGGGAGTAGAGTAAACTATTATTTTCTGTACTGTACGTGAAATCGCACAGAAAAAGAAAGGGATATAGTAGAGGAAGAGGAGAAAAACAAGCAGGGTTAGAAGACAAAGAGTCCTGTTCATACACAAACAGGCATGAAGTGAGCAAAGGTATGTCTTTTATATCTGGGGGATCTGTGGCAAATGAGGGGCAGGCAAGGCAAGTGAATAAGACCAACCTTAGTTCTTATTATGGTATGCCAGCTTTTCATGGAAGATTGTGGTGGTAGATAAATGTAAAACCATTATTTGTCACAGGCACCTTTAGTAGTAGTCATATGCACTCTAAGTAGTAGACACAACCAGCTAAATAGGAAGGTGTTCTATGCAACATTTGGGGCACAGCCAACCAGCCTGCATGTTCTTGGCCCATTTCCTTCAGAAAATATTGCTTCAACAAGCAAGCAATATAGTACAGAGATTAACAAGACTTTACATGCTCATACATTTTAGAATGGGGGGGGGGACCGACCCAGAATATTATGAGTGAGATGTGATTATTCTGTTGAAGTTGCAGTATACAAACCTCAGAGTTCTCAACCTGTGCATTTTCAACAGAACAACAAAAATTGATGTGCAACTTATTGGTAGTGGTCCTCATCTCATTCATGGAGGAATTTTACCATTACATGTTTGAGGGAGGGGTGAACATTAGAGGGGGAAAGGTTTAAAATGAGGAATTACTTTTATCATAATTTCACCATCAAATCTGCGTTCTGTACACACTGCAGATAAACGATTCCATATTTAAAGAAAAACATGTGCAACATCTTCCTATTTAAGAAGTACACACATTTACAACAAATGTGGAAAAAACTAACAGTAAAATGCAAAATAATTTTCCTTGTTGTGTGTGTTGTGTGCCTTCAAGTTGTTTCCAGCTTATGACGACCCTATCGCAGGGTTTCCTCAGTAAGCTTTGTTCAGAGGTGGTTTACCATTCCCTTCCCCTAGGACTGAGAGCATGTGACTTGCCCAAGTCTCCAGAGTCATAGTCCAACACTCAAACTTTCACCTCTCAAAGCTGTAATCCTATGCACATTTCTCTTGGAGAAAGCAACACTAAACATAATGGGAAACATTTCTGTGCAAATACAAACAGAGCCACCATCAACAAAGAGAGATAGTCCTGTGTGGTAGTTGCAATCTGTCCCCTCCTCCCTGACACATCCACATCCACAAACAAATCTCACTCTATGCCTTCTATTCTGCATTCACATGTGCCAATGTTTCCTAATACTAAGGGATTCTCAATGAGAAAGCAACTTGCATTACTATATTTAACATACTTCAGCTTTCCCCACACATGTATACTATACCATGCTTAGACCAACTCCGTATGTATTCTAGTGTGCATTTACAACATATTTATATACTTCCAAGAGTGTAAGAAGAGCAACCACAATATAGAACAAAAAAGAAAGGTACAAATAACAGAAGAGAACCCCAAAAAAGAACAACCTAAAATACCTGTAGTATTCTTTTTAAAATTTATTTTATTATTTTATATATTAAAACATTCTATATCAGGAGTAGGCAACTTTTACCTACCTCGGGCCGGTCCGCTGGTCCGGAGCTCTTCCGCGGGCTGAGGGAGGGGGAATGGTGCCCCATGCGCACGCTCGCGCATGCGCAGTACGGCGGAAGTACTCCGGCGCATGCGCGAACGAGTTGCAGCCACCATTTTGGAAAACAAAATGGCGGCGGCAGGACCGGGCTGGTCCAAAGGCCTCGTGGGGCCGGGGCCGGCCCGCGGGCCTTAGGTTGCTGACCCTTTCTATACATTCCAAATTATCAGACAATACAAACACACAGTACCTTACAATTAAGAACAAACACACCTTCTACACCAGGGGTAGGCAACCTTTCCCCTTTAAGAGCCGAGGGACTTCATCTCCCAGAATCCCAGGAGCTATTGGCCAACATGGGACTATTGGCCAACGTGGCTGAGGCTTCTGGGAGCTGAAGTCCCTCGAACCTTAAAGGGGAAAGGTTGCCTACCCCTGTTCTACACAAACTAAACATATCTTCATAAGTTAGCAAAACTACCTATTATAGAATAGACATATATATCTATACTGTACTTCATTACCCCAACACCTTTCATTTTTCCTTTCTTCCTTTTACCTTCTCTATCTAGCTTCTTCTAGTCAGTTCTTTATTCATTTTACTCATTGTACTAGATTGCAAAATCCTCTTCACATTCATCTCTTCCTATCTTACCTTTCCATTTCCTTCCTCTCTTCCTCATTCCTTCCAACCTCTCCCTCTTTCTCTTCCTCTCCTTCTCTCCATATTCTCCTACCTTTACCCACTTACTCTTAGCTTCAACTACATCCTATCACCTTCTTCTTTCTAATCATTCATACCACTTTCATTTTTTCTTTCTTCCTTTCCAAAACATTCATACAAACTAGACTTCCTTCTTACTAGTG
>CM034701.1:244949561-244962274 GCA_020142125.1 Phrynosoma platyrhinos
CATTCCTTTTACCCATGTATGTTCTCATCTGGATAACTCTATTGAGTGACCAATATATTTTTTAATAAAAATACCTGTAGTATTCTATTGTCCAATGTGTTTCAGCAAATAGCTTCTTGAGAGTCTATTATCCCCACAAATCTATGAAGAAAACAGAATCACAGATTTAGTGGGAGAACAGCCTCACATTTTGAACCATGCTAGGCTTAGGAAAACATAGACACTTCAAGATGGGCTTTTCTTTGGTTCTTCTTGAGCGCCAATGCAGCCGTGGCAATATGTGACAGAAGGTTAACACAGAGCACAGCAGAGTGGAACTATGGGTTTCTATCATATATGCACAAGTTGGTGAATCGAACCTCTCAAAGGAGGACCTGGCAAAACAGAAGAATGAGAACTGATTCCACTCCCCCGCCAGTATGCCAATATAAAGTGCAAGGTTACAAACAATTTGTGGAAGTTTATTTTAGGAAATATTGTTAATTACTTACTGGACAGCTAAGCAAAATTAAGACCAATTGTACTGGAAACTAACCATGTTCTTTCCCATATGCACATGGGACCTCTACCATATGTAGAGGAGTTCTATGTAGCAAATGTTTGCAAAACCGGAGGGAGCAAGCATAGAACTGTAAGAGAATGTCATCTGGAAATAAAGCAGCATATTCATCCCTGAAGTGAACAAAAATAAAAACCATCCAAAAGACAGCTTGCTTTACACCCACACACATACCTGATTTTTGGCTCGGAATGATATTCTCCTTCTGTTCCCTCCACCTCTCTCCATTCCCTACTAACAATTCTCAATTGAGTTCACACAGCACATGAGCCAAACATCTAAGGAATTAGCAAAATGCATTTCCTTATCCCAGCTATTCCATTAATCTCTAGTTGTGTTTCTTTAAGGATTTTTTTTTTTTTTGGGAAAGAATTCTAGCTGTCTATGTGAGAACTTAAAACACGTAAAGATGGCTCACTACAAAGGATTTTTGTTTACTAGAAGCAGGAGTACAAACTATTGCTCATCTAGCATAGCATTCAACAAGTCTTCTGAAATATGGATTTTGTGTGCCTTATATATAGGAAATTGCCTTTTCTAGCAGCCTGAAAGGAATGCAAGGATAGTTCAGGTGGCCAAACTCTCTTAGAAAAATGCTGTATAAGTTTAGCACCAAGGTATGATACTGGAAAGGTCTAAATACCTTACAGTCACTAGGTCCCATCTGATTTTGGAAGCTAAGCAGGGTCAACCCTGGTTAATACTTGGATGGCAGACCACCAATGAATACCAAGTGTTGTAGGCTATGTTTCAGAGGCAAGAATTGGTAAAACCACCCCTGAGTATTCCTTGCCTAAGAAAACCCTATGAACATGGCATCTCCATACATTGACAGGTAATTTGAATCGGTGTGCACACACATGCATGCATGTGTACGCACATGCACACGCATGCACACACACACAGAGTATACTGGAAGTGCAGGAAATCTCCCACCCTCAGGTATCCCATTACGTTTATAGAGTAGTAGTAGTAAAGAATTCAATACAAATGCAGAACTACCATTTAGATAAGAACTAAAAACCATTTTAGACTAATATGTGCTATAAATCATGCAGGTTCATTGCCTCTGTCTTTCCCTCATTGAACACATATACACTAAAGGTTTTTCTTTTTTCTTAGTCCATTAACCCAGTTCACTAGACACAGCTCAAAGATTTCTCTAGATTGCCATTCTCTCCATACATTTGTTTACAATGCTGTATGTTGACCAATCATTTGTACATACAGATACACATAATACTGAACTCTTATGATTCATAACGAACCTCCCTCAGGAAAAATGCCAGACTTTCAGGTCCACTTCACAAGAGAAACAGAAAGATTATTTGATTGTTTTTTCACTTCCACATTGAAAAAAGGGTCTCCCAACATTACAGAAAAATGAGGCAGCTCTGAGATTCTACATACAATATAAAGCATGGGGGGGGGGGGAGTGATAACTTGAAATACATACATGTGGGTTTTGTGTACAAAACACATTTTTGCATAGAAAATATTATTTCTGGACAGAAAACTGCATTTTGCACAGAAAACACTAGTTCCTCAATGGTGTTTACTAAGCAAAATAAATAAATAAATAAATAAATAAATAAATAAACAAATAAAATTAGGGTTTGTGGGGGAGGGAGGATCCATGGTTTCCTATGCAACTCCCATCCCAAAATCTCTGAAAGATCACATTATTTGTCAATAATGATCAGGAACCACACAGACATTTTTATGTTCTTGTGTGATGAGGAAGAAACTATAGAAATTATTTACTCTTGCATGTTATGGTGAAATATGTGAAGATTTACAGTCCTGCTTCGTCTGTGGAGCCAATCTGCTTCTGCATGCTGTGATACCACACTATAAGGCTGAACACACAAACAGCATGCCACTGAGCACTGACTATCACATAGGTCTTTCCCATCTAGTTGGCACACTCCTTTCCTGAAGTGTAGTGACTGCAGTGACTGTTGGGAAAGAGAAAGATACATGTAGCTGGCCTTGGCCATGATTGTAGCCATTCAATACACCACGTCATGAGAAAGAAGTATGTACAGTATCATGAAAAAGCAATACATACTGATTACACATGGGATGAGGGTGAGGACTTTGGTCTGAAGACTTCTTTGCAGCACAAAATCCCCCTGCCCACATCCTTGCAAAAAGATACAGCCTATCACTGAGGGCTTCTGCTGAGACCAAAACAGGGTGGCTGTGTGATCAATATTTTATTTATTGATCACATGGTGGGGCACCCCGTTCTGATTTCAGAAGTGATAGCAAAGCTAGCCTCACACAGGGAAGTACTTGCCTGGCAAGACTGCAGCACCAGCACTGGAAACAAGGGGATAAACCAGTGAGACTGGTGCGATGTTGGACCAGCTGGCCCATGTGCACAACAATGCAGTGCCACACCATTTTTGGCCATATGTGTGGCCAGTCTGGACATAATGTTCCAGACTGGCCCTGGATTATGTAGCCAGTGTAGATGTGCTATAAGTCTGGTTAGCTTACTCACATTAATGTGTGTGTGGGTGAGTGTGTTTAGAAGTTGTCAAGTGAGTTTCTATAACTGATAAGTTTCTTTATCATCTAGAATTGTCTCTAATAATATGAAAGTTATTTATGGTTAATAGTGCTGATGATATTTTTCTCAGTATGATTCCTTTGAAAGAAAATTTCAAATTGAAACAAAAATGGATCAACTTTCAAATGAATACCCATTTATCTGAGAGTAAGCCCTCTGTAATCAATGGAATTCTCTTCTGAGTAGCTATATATAAATCCTGACTGCCATTAAATACTTCAATAATGATCTAGCCCTGTGCATTTTTCCTCAACATATTTCATTCAAGCAGATCATTAAATCCACTCTTTTATACAGATTCCACATCACTATAAGAAAGAAATAAGCTTCTCTTCAAAATTCACTGAAAGTAAGAATAGTTGAAACAGGTAAGTGACACTTTAATAAGCTAAGTTAAATCTTTCAGATAACTTTTACTATTCCTAAAAATACTAATATATTTTTCCTTGACCTTTCTCAAGACACATAAATTTATAAACTGTTATAGATCACATTATTAGGCATTGACTAGAATTTAGAATTCATTTAATTCTTCCCTGTAGAAAATACAGTACCCCCTCCGTTTTTGCGGACTTTAAGTCCACATCCCTCACTCGTTCGCAGGTGGCAAATGGAGCGGGATAAAATGGGGTGTGTGCCTGGGCACGCGCACCATTATTTTCAATAATGGGGCTTGAATATTTGCAAGCTGCCATTTTTGCAGGGGACAGTCCAGAATGGATTCCCTGCAAATTGAGAGGGGCTACTATAAATGGACTGAGGTTAAGTGCATCCATTTTCATCTAAACAATGAAGTGTTGTGTTAGAAGTCACAGATTAGACATTGTGGCTGAATGTACAGTTGCTTCTGTAACTCACAGACTTCATTAGACTAATTATGAGTTATAGATAACATTATAGGAACTACATGCTTGCATATGCACTCTATGGGAATTAATGGATTTTTATGATTTAAAAAAATCCCACTTGGATTCCAAACACAAACCCTGCAATACTAATTAATTTGAATATTATAAATAAAAACATCCAGGCGTGCCTGAATCTACATATCCCATGCTCTACTTGTCACAACATTCTTATTATGTGCCATCAAGTAGTTTCTGGTTATCCTATCATGGGATGTTTTTGCGGCTTAGAGTGTGAGACTCACCCAAGCTCATCCAGTAGGTTTCCAGGGAATTGAACTCTGATTTCCAGAGTTGTAGTCCAATGCTCTAACCACTATGCCGCACTGACTTTCTTTCACAATTTATAGTACATGGAATTGTATCACTTCCAAAAACACAGTATTTCAGGGTGTGCTTTTTAATTTCTGTTTGTGCAGTGGTGGCGAGAGGGAAAGTATTTTACACTCTAATTTTCTTTTAATTTATAAATTAATTTCATGCTTTTCATTTTACTTTTTGCTCTGCAGAATGATGAAAAACAACTGGAGCATACATGGAAATCAACATGAACATGCATTTTACTTTCACAATAAACTGCTAGACTAATTCATCATCATACACATTTGGTCGGTTTCAGAAAAGCAAAATACAGAGGTAGCTAAACTTATTAAAAATATATCATGCTTATTAAACTCTTATTTCTTAAAAAAAAAATACTTCTGCATTCAGAAACTCACACAAAAATAAGCAGTGATCTGCAAGCAGCAACCCATCAGTTAGACTCAAAGAATTTATAGCACAGACACCAAGGGTAGCCAGCATTACCTTACTAATACGGTCAACCTGAGCAAGAGATAAATGATCCTTGCCAGCAGAAATTAACTCCACTGCAAGTTAAGCTCTCTCATGTCTCATTGCCTCATGTGCCCTAAAGCAGTATATATTTCTAACATGCATTATAAATCTAATAAAAAATGTAAAATAAATATTAATCTGTTACAGCCAATCCACTGCAAAATCAGGTATTACCAGGCTCCACTTCTGGTGCAGAATATAAAAAAGAATTACAAATTCTCCAAACATTTTTCTAAAATCTGTAATCCATATATATATTCTACAAACTAGGTTTTAGAAGGAATTTCATTTTCAGTTATTTCCTGTAAAACATATTAGCATCTGTGAGAGTAAGGCACCAGATTCCATGTGATCTTGGAAACTAAGCAGCATCAGCCCTGCTTTGTACTTGGATGGGAAACCACCAATGGAATACCAGGTGCTGTAGACTATGGGCCTTTGCAGACTGCCAGAAATAGTGCACATTAAATTGAGGCACTGCCCTGTCTCAGTGCTAGGGAGTCATGGGAATTGTACTTTTTTTCTGAGACATTGAGCCTTCTCTGTCAGAGAGCTCTGGTGCCACAATAAATTACAGTTCCCATGATTCCTTAGCACTGAGCCAAGGCAGTGCCTCAATTTAATGTGCACTATTTCTGGCAGTCTGCAAAGGCCCTATATTTCAGAGGATGGAACTAGCAAAACCATGAGTTTTGCTTGAACTAGGAAACCTTATGAAATGCATGGGGTTGTCAGAAGACAACAGGCAACTTGATGGCACATAGACACACACAAGTGCACAGAGCTTGGTACAGGCCCAGTAATTTACAGACTTTGCAAAATGGAATGATCAGAGGAATATAAAAGCATGTTAATAGTAAAATTTAAAATAGTAAAATAGCAAAAAGCACATTAATAGTAAAATATTAAAAGAGTGCTTTGGCACCTTGAAGACTGATAAATTCATTGTAGCATAAATTTTCATGGACTAAATTCTATGAATGCCTATGCAAAAGTGAATCCAACCGGGTTTAATGAGGCTGTACACAGGTAAATAAATATAGAGTAAAAAGGAAGAAGGAAGGGGGGAAAGAAATGTGGCAGCACTAAATGATTTTTTATTTTAGTATGAGCTTTTATGGTCGTAATCCCACTTCTTCAGATGAAGTACAGAATGATATTAAAGCCTCTGGTATAAAGCATATGTATACATGTGGGAGTGGGACAGTACTTAATAGGATCCAGAAATATAAAAACAATGTCCCTTGGCCTAAATTTTCAAAAGGCTGGGCAAGATGTTACAGGTCATTAGATCTTTACAGTGGGTCCATGAGTGTTGATGCATGAAAACAATAAATCTGCTTACCAAAATCAGTTTCCTTGGGTTCAAAATTCTTTCTGAGAAGATGCTTTTTATTATACATGCAGTAGAGGACTCTTGTATTAATATATGTAGTGTACCATGAAGCCGTTGTCTTTAGTCATACCTCTGCTAATAGACTGGAATTTGTGAATACAGTGGGCCCTCCTTATCCACAGACTTGCCATCCGCAGATTCCAGCATCCACAGGTGGCAAGTCCCAGGTTGTCCCCAATGGTGGTGCGCACATGTGTGCAACTACACCACCACGAGGGACAGCTCTGGTTGTTCCTGTCATGCCCACAGAAGGAGGAGGACCACCAGGACCAGCAGGCAGCGTCGGGCTGGCCAGGCAGTCTGGAACGGATCCCCCACAGATACTGAGGGCCAACTATATAATTCAATTCAGTTGTGTCTTCTTCCAGTCTTCCTTTGTAATTTTCTTGTCAAGGACTGTGACCTGTACATCCCCTACTATATGACCGGAAAGGTTGAAATGTTCTGCAACTAGTTTTTGGGTATCGCCGTTTCTAATATCAGATTTCTGTCCATTAATCATCTTGCGTAGAGACTGTTTTGTTTATCCAATGCAGAGTGTAGAGGGGCACTGCTGGCATAGGATGGCACATAACATACTGAAAGAAGAACAAGTAAAATGCACCTCTCATGTTGCGTGCAGTGTTGAGCCTTTTGAAAATTTAGGGCAAGGGACATGGTTTGCATCTTTACAAAACCTATTACATGCTATCCCACTCCCATAAGTATATATGAGGCTTTAATATCACTCTGTACTGCATGTAAAGAAGTAGGTTTATATCCACAAAAGCCTCATAAAAGCTAATTAATTTAAAGGTACTGCCACATTCCTTACCCCTCTCCCATTACTTCCTCCTTTTTATGCTGCAAGAGAATAATATGGCTACTTTTTAAAAAAACGATTGACTAAAGATTGCAACCCAAGATGAGTTTTTCAAAGTATCCTGAATCACAGTAACTTGAAATTAAGTTAATAAAAAGAAATGAGGCAAAGCAGCCACCATTCTTCTTCCAACGTTGCTTTTTGTTGTAATACAATCAGCAAATGTTTCCCCTGATAAACACACATATAATGCATTATCATATTTTTAATGACCAAAACTTGTCTTTTAAATTGACTTAGTAAAAATAATATTTTACGTCAATAAATCACACGTCCATGAGTAATGTTCAGTATCTTCTGTTTCATTAAATCCCAAAGGTTTTTATGAAATTTGTGAAATAAAAATGTTGCAAAATATCACACTGATACAAGACTGTAGCCCAACTCACAAATATTTCTATCAGCATGTTTGCCTCGATCCTATGAAAAATAAGAAACATCCAACTTTAATATCTTAAAGCAGGTCAGGTCAGCGGTCCCTTAATTCTTTCTTTCTATTTCTTTTAAACATCTATTCAGCACCAATTTAAATGGGGAGAGGGCTGTATTTAAGTCTGCTGCAACAAAAACTATGAAGCCTATAGGTACATCTACACTGTAGAAATAATGCAGTCTGATGTCAATTTAACTGCCATTACTCCATCCCACAGAATCCTGGGATTTATAGTTTTGTGAGGTACCAGGTCTCTTTGGCAGGGAAGGCTAAAACCTTGTATAACTACAAATTCCAGGATTCCACAGGATGGAGCTCAGCACAAACCAATCTACAACGTAGATACACCCTAAGAAAAATCATTATGTCATAGCTTTTATGATCTAAAACCACAGTCTTAACAGTGGCCATTCTAAACAGTTGTTGAGTGGTAACACATCATTCCAGCTTCGGGACTTGGGCGTTTAAATCAGGGTTTCTTCTGACAATAACCATTCAATGAAGTAAAAAGAAACCAATGTGGCCCGACTGATACCCAGCAACAGTCTACTACAGGACAAATCAAGAAGAGAAAACAACAGAACAACATTGCTAAAACCACTCAAACATAGCTTCAGTGAGCTACAGCCCACACTGAATTAGTGTTTCCAGGTGTCTCTTATTATAAGGAATGTCCCTTATTTGATGCCAGGAAAGCTTATCACTTATCAAACTGGCAGGTGTCCATTATTATGAGGGATGTTCCCTCTTTGAGGGTTGGAAAGTTTTCCCTTTAATATAGACTGCCAAAAAGATGGAGGGGGGGAACCTGGCTTGGGGGGGTATCGGTCCTTCATAAAAAGAGAACTGTGTTCATTGTGGAATTTATGAGTGTGGATGATATGTTAACTTTACAGGGAAACAGATTAATGATAACTTGCATGCGTCAACAGACAACCATTAACTTTAAAAGGCAACTGAGGTCCAAAACACACGGCAGAAATAATCCAGTTTGAGATCACTTTAAGTACACCGGCTCAGTGCTAGAGAATCCTGGGAATTGTAGTTTATTGTTTATTGTGGCACCAGAACTCTGTTACAGAGAAGGCAAAATGTCTCACAAAACTACAGTTCCCAGAATTCCCTAGCACTTAAAGCAATCTCAAACTGAATTATTTCTGCAGTGTATTTTGGACCTCAGTTGCTTTTAAAGTTAGTGGTTGTCTGCTGACGCGTGCAAATTATCATTTATGGTTTCTGAGAACATGTGTCCAGCATAGTGTTACCAGGTTTTCCAAAACAGTAGTAAGGGATAGATGAAATCCATGATATACAGGACTGACAATCAGGAAACAGCTATTAGTAAGGTTGTGTTCTACCTAGATACCAAATGAAAGCAACAGTGTTAGCTAGAATATAGGAATAGGACCCCATGGCTGACCCACAAGACAACTCCGTTCCCATGTCTGCTCTGGCACCATGACAACAGGACAGTAATATCATCTACACCATCAGTGGTTCATACATATGCTCAATATATAATGTGATCTATTTGAACATTTGCCAACAATGTCCTATTGTTTTGTACATATCAAAAACATGACAGGTTCTAAACCAGGGGTAGGCAACCTTTCCCCTTTAAGGGCCGAGGGACTTCAGTTCCCAGAATCCCAGGAGCTATTGGCCAACATGGGACTATTGGCCAACATGGCTGAGGCTTCTGGGAGCTGAAGTCCCTCGGTCCTTAAAGGGGAAAGGTTGCCTACCCCTGGTCTAAACCATAAGTGAGCAAAACACTGCTCATGTGCTACCGTACATGCAGCTCCAAGTCCTTTTCTGTGCCTCGCCCATCAAATTTCCCCAGAATTTTTATTTTAAATAAAACTGACAACACCGTTTGCCACCCAAATTTGTCAGGAGACTGCTAAATGCACTGGAAACAGTGGGGAACAGAATGAACAGTTGATGGGATAGTAAATGCCATACTTGGTATAGTAACCAAATTATTTCCATTTGGTCCAGAACCAATGGTCAGTATTGTAGTTCACATATTAAATGTAGTCAATTTAAGTACGTTTAAGGTTAATTTATTTGTAAGTGCTAATTTAAATAATCAGTTAAGTATGACTGGGAGGAATTTGTTAACAAAGATGGAGAAAATGTTAATACATTTAAAAATACTTAATTCATCTCAGCTACTTTTGAGTCCATGTTACATATATGTGGCTAATTTTTTAAAATCAATTTTAACTTTTAAGCACACACACACACACACACATACAAATTTGACATTTGGTGAATATGAAAAGTGGCCTGTGGCACCACAGCAATTCCTCACCCCTGCTCTGAACAAAAGAATAAATGGACACAAATATGCCACCTGAAATGCAATAGTAGGGAAACAGTATCTCACAACGCTCTTCCTCTGACCTCAAAGGGGCCATTCTTGAACAAAACAACAGCGAAGACAAATTCAAACAGGAAACTGCTGAAGAAGGGATTCCAAAAGGAAATGCCTGAAGATGAACTCTGCCAGGAGGTTCAACTCTATCTCTTGTAGCTGCATGGACTAATCACAATGAATGGGTTAATTCAGATCAGCAGTCCAAGGAACAAAAAAGTCTGGATTGCTACCTAACTTCTGTTAAAGCTAATAAACACTGTTAAGGTATTAAATACTGTTTTGTTTTGCATTTCAGTTCCAACTGCCTCCCCATCCCACCCACCCTGTACTGGTATCATCATCTGCCAACCAAAACAAGTCATGCAAGCCCATAGAGGTTTATACTCTAATACAAATCTGTTAAGTCTTCATGGTGCCACAAAACACTTTGCTGTTTTAGCAGCAATGATGTTGTACAGAATTTACATATGTCTGAGCCCCTTCCTAGAAGGCTTTAAAAAGAATAAGAATTTATGAAGCAAAGGAGGGACAAAGCAGGGAAGCATCATGACAAAGGTGCAGCAGGCATGCTTAGGATTCTGGGAGCCGACGGTGGCACTTCTTGGGTTGGAAAGAAGTTTGCTACTTTTTTCTGAGTGGCATTTACTTAGGGAGTTTGGAATGTGCGCAAACAACACAGAAAGAAAAAAAGCACAGGCCAGTCATGCAGGACAACATCAACTGGAGGAAGCAGTTCTCAGAGAAAAACTGGGCATGCTACTTCAAAGTCATAGCAGATTATCAGTTGCCACAGCTTTTCTCTTTAAGCAACAGCAGGAAGCACTGAAGATGCATTGGCAAGAATCCACACCAGACAGACTTCCTTACTATGATGGCTGACAGACCATTTCTCTGTGCTCTCTCACTATAGCTTGATATACTATATGTATAGTGTTTCCACTCAAGATGGCTACTAAACTTGAAGAAAGTGTTAGCCTTGAGATAAGAAAAACATACCTTTTCACCACTTCTCTTAATTTCAATAAGCAACTGCCATGTTTTTGTTGATGCTGTGTGCCTTCAAGTCATTTCTGACTTATGGCATCCCTAAAGCAAACATATAATGTGGGGCAGGGGGGATCCTGGCAAGATTTTTTTCAGAGGGGGTCTTCATCTGAGTCTTCCCTTTGTTTTATTTCATTAAGAAATCTTGGTCATAACATTCAGTAGTATGACTGTCTCATCCTCCCCTTACTTGAGAGTAAACACCATTTGATCACAGCACAAATAAGTTTCAGCTACTCAAATGTACACTCTGTTGGTTTGAGGATTGAACTATGACTTTGGAGTCTAGGCTTCAAATCCAAGTTCAACCACGAAAACCTACTTGCGCAAATCACACTCTCTTGGCCTCAGAGGAAGCCAAACCCTCTAAACAAATCTTGCACAATTTTTTTTTTAAAAATCCCAGGATAGGTTTGCCTTAGAGTCACTGTAAATCAGTAACTACTTAAAAGCACACAACAACAACAAATTCTGCTGAAATCATAATAAATGAGGCCAAGCTGAAAGTGGAAGCTGCCTAACCCAGACATGAAGTAGAGATATGAAATTATCTAGTTGTAAGGTAAACAAGATAGTGTAGCTCCTACTGTTACCATACAAAAACCACTGTACAGCTATTCCATTTTCCCTCCTTAACAGATTTTCTGTGATTTTTTTTAAAAACAAAGACCCAAAAAAGTAGTGAGTAATCACAGGAGCGTTGCAAATGTGTTGGTGACACACAACATCTGGACCACCTTTAAAACTGTGTGGAAGAGGCCAAGCAATTGCACAACAAAAGCTTTGTCTGGAAACACCCAATTTGTCTTATATCAAATGCTGACAGGGTTACATTTTGTTGCTTATGCTGTACTTAAATTTGTTTGTACAGAAAGGTATTTGAAAAGGACAAGTGGATTATCTTACATGTGAAACTCCAAATGTCAGAGAGCCTTGAAGAAACCTGAATACAATATGAAGAAACTCAACTACCTAGCAAAATTCTCCAAATAACATTTTCCAGCAATTTTATATATTTCTATGAGTGTTTCATTTTTATTGGTTTATCTATCTCTAGAAAACCTTATCTCCTGCATTAGGAGAGACGGAGGAGCTAAAAGGAGGAAAACAAGAGTTTTGACTGGGCACTTTGGACTAAAGCCACTGGGAAGGTTCCTTTTAAAGCTGGTAGCGGCTTAATAGTTATACATTTGTACATCTGGCCAGTCAAATATTAACTACCCTTAAGACTAGCCTTGGGAACCCTGAAGAACTTTCATCCTAACATTTTTGCATTGCACTGGAGACTATCTGAATAAAACAGCAAACAGCCAGGCTTAGACTTAGGTGGTCCTGGTGCTGAGAACTCTCATTTGCAAAGGAGGGTCTCCTTTCATATATAAAGTTTGGGGAGGAAGGGGTGGGGGTTAGTCAGAAAAGGGTCGTGGGAAAAAGATATGTTCGCCTCTAGCAAGACAAATCTCTCCTGACAAGCCAGTAAGCCACAGCTTGCGTAGAACAACCACAAATGACAAAGTAGCAACTGAGCACACCAGAGAGAGACACAGAACAGCGTTGTTCCAAGTTGAGAGGAAAAGGAAAAGGTTTTTGGATGTTCTTGTTTTTAAATAAGACTCTGATGGAAAGGCAGCCTGAAGTGAGTCAACCCTTTCCTATAGGAACCTGTCACATTAATACAGTGAAAGGGACAACACACACACACACACACACACACAC
>CM034701.1:244978795-244999628 GCA_020142125.1 Phrynosoma platyrhinos
TCCAAGCTATATCAGAGACCGCCTCCTCCCGTATAATCCTCCCCATGCCTTCCTTTTTTCTGGGAGAAACCTTTTAGAGCCTCAAAGAGCGAGGCTCTCTACGACTTCCCAGAGGGCCTTTTCTATTGTTGCCCCCAGACTCTGGAACGGCCTGCCGGATGAGATCCGTCAATTAACATCTTTAGACAGTTTCAAAAAAGCTGTCAAGACGGATCTCTTCCGGTAGGCCTTTCCAGACTAAATGACCCGGCCCTGGCCAGTTCCCTTCTTCTTTCAATCCGGGCTCCTCTTTAATAGTAGCAAGGAGTTTACCTGCTATGATTTCTTAATTGCCAATTGTTAAATTTTAATTCATTTTATATTCTTTGATGTTTTAATTGTATCACTATTTAATACTGTTTTAAGGGGGGGGGATATCTTACTATTGTAATTTGTTTTAACTTGTAAACCGCCCGGATTGGGTAACCATTGGCAGTATAGAAATAAATATTATTATTATTATTATTATTATTATTATTATTATTATTATTGCCATTGCCTTCCCCAGAGGCTGAGAGCATGTGACTTGCCTAAGGTCACCTAGTAGGTTTCATGGCTGAGCTGAGAATTGAACCCTGGTCCGCAAAATTGTAGTCCAGCACTCTAACCACTTCACCACATGGGTTCATCTTAAGTAAATATCTTAACAAAATAATTTCAAAAACTTTCTCCTTTATTTATCAACCTCGTTTGACTCAAATATACATCTATCCAAACATCCTAACCTAAACCATTAACATTCAGTTCTACAAATATAAACATTTACTATTTGGTACTATTCACCATGTTTGATAACATTTACCAAAACTATGGTAAATATTCACTATATTTGTATGAACATAGTAAAGTCTGCTTAATTTTACTAACCCAACAAAATTACAATGACAAATCATTGCAAACCTAACTCATTAAACTATAAGACAGATAGTTATGAATAGAAAATGTGAAATTTGTTACAAATTTGATTTTGAAATGTGTCAATTTAATGCATTTTTTTTTGTTTTGTTAGAATAGTGTACTGAGTGTTGTGAATTCCTGCATGGGGAGAGAATACTAAATGTCTCTTCCAACTCTATGATTCTATGAAATTTAGGAGATCCAGTTTGAAGTCCTCATGGAGCCACAATACTCACTATGTGACCTTGGGTTACTTGCACGTTTTCAGTTTGATCTACCTCACAACTTCAGATGAAGTGGAAAGGAAGAAAGCTGGGGTAAAAGAAGAAGAATAAATATGTAAATAAGTATTTTTCTTCAAAGAAGAATTTTTCAGTCAAAAGCCCATTTATGGAGAATTTCAATGGAGTCATAATTATAAAATGTCCAAATGGGGATTAAAAATACTACAGATTCAATTGAAAATATTATAAATCCATTAAGAAATCACATAAGCATGTGTCCAATTATTAATATCCCTATCAGACAATTTAATACATTCAAATAGCTATAAAATGTTCCTTTATTTTAGTTCATAAGCCAGTATAATATCTTTGTTAATTCCAATGTTAAAGATTTTGAAACCACATAAGGGCAGCTTGGAAGTGATGGGGTTGTTGTTGTTTTTGTGCTTTCTGACTTATGGTGACCCTCTCATAGGGTTTTCTTGGCAAGATTTTTTCAGAGAAGGTTTGCCATTGCCTTCCCCTGAGAGAGAGCATGTGATGTGCCCAGGGTCACCCAATGGGTTTCATGGCTGAGCTGAGATTTGAACCCTGGTCTCCAGAGTCATGGTCCAACACTCAAACCACTATGCCATGCTGGCTCTCAAGTGATGGGCAGTCTTCTTTATATCCTCCTGTGTTCCACGTTTGCTCTTGGAAACAATTTTCGAACTCTTAACACTGCAATGTTTTCTGGGATTCACATGGGAAGCAATAAGGTAAAGAAAATGGGAAGATAAGGAGGTTAGATGATAAAGGAGGAAGAAAGGAAAATCAAGATAAGTGTTTTGGGTGATTTGGATGAAAAACGGAGTACTGCAAAAATAATGCAGTTGTTTCCTTCTCTCCCAAGCTTAGGGATAGACATGGAGGAAGAAGAAAAGTCATGGATGGCATTTTTCGTCTTTGTTCTGGTAAAAGCTACATTTCAACTACTGGTTGTTGTCGTTATTGTTGTTTTAATATTTTATTCTTTAGCCATAACTGTAACCTTTATCTGTGCCTGTAATATTTTGAATGATCAGATTCCATTAAGCTTTGTAAGTCAGTGTCCATATACAATCAATTTCTAGTTGCCATAGAGCTCTGTTTGAACTGAAACTCTTTTTCCTGATAGCAAGATTAATTTCCTATTTGTTATCAAAACTTACACACAAAGAGAAAGAGAGAGTCAAAAGAGATAAGAGTCCATGAAGCAAACATCTGGCAGGAAGAATATCTTTGCTTGTTTTCAAACAGATCCTATTGGTGCTGCTGACTGATTCTGATGTTGTATCATTTTAATATGAGTGGGAGGATAATACAATCCTTTATATCCTAACTTTCCAAGTAGGATAAAGTTCTTTAGTAACTGAAAAGAAAAAAGAAAGAAAGAAAGAAAGAAAGAAAGAAAGAAAGAAAGAAAGAAAGAAAGAAAGTTGGTTAATAATCCATCAGTGCCAAAATAAATATACATTCTTCTGGCCTCACCATTTCTCACTTGCTGCTGTATCTGTGCTCCTGTAGTATGTTTGCCAACTCAATTAGGCATTCTTTGAGTTTCTTGCATCTCTGCTCCATTTGTTTGGCATTTCTTACATTCTTTTCTGTTAGCTCCAGTCAGATACTTTACCTATCATGCTTTTAGTATTTTTTCCATAGCTAGGGATGTTAGACATTTAGAGAATAGCAAGCACTGAAGCTAAAGTTTTAGGTAATGTAGCTCTACACCATGGTTTATTCGGCTTAACCATCACTTTGTGCTGTGCCTAAATAATATCCCAGAATGCCCACAAACTTTGGTGGCTTTTTTTTTATGTCAACATACCAGGATCTGAAACCACAATCTGAAGCTATTTTTCAGTCATAGTTTATGCCAACTATAGGCTGTGTTTTTTTTTCTGACACTGATGCACCATACATAGGACCATTGCTTTACATTAGTAGTTTTCAAACAGGAGGGCACAAGAATTACTCAAGGGGGGGGGGCACAAGACTTGGAGGCCCTGATCCCTCCTCCTCCTCCTCAATATTTTTATGTGAAAAATTTACACACGCACTGAATTACATACTGAATTTATTTAAATAAATCTGTTCTAATTTGAACAATATTTTTTCTTATTAAATATTTAAATATGAATTGCCTTCCCTTGAATATGGTTTTTGTTTTGTAATTGGTCATCAGGAGGTAAATATAGGTTTTACTTGCATGTCTGATGGCTCAGGCTCAAAGCTTTGAAGAAAATGCATGCTTGCATGCCTGGAGAAAAAACATACTAGAAGAAATATACATTTGCATTTCCCTTAAAATGCAATTTGACTTTGAATAACAAAGGTAGATAAGCAGTTCATAATCTTTGTTTACATTGTATATCTGGATACAGAAATGGATGTTGGTTTTTTACTACAGTGTTTGCATTATGCCTAAACCATGTCTTCAAACTGTGAGTGCTATACACTGAGGCTGTCATGTATGAGTCCCCACAACATCCAAAATGCAGCATGAGTCAATATTTGTGCATGCCACTAAAACAATTGAGTGCTTTCAGAAGCATGCACAAGCAGGTTTGCACTAAGGTTTGCATATGCTACTGACACTCATTGTGGTGGAGATGGCACCCAGCTTGTGTCATCCCTGGTTACATGTAAACACAGATTGTCTCAACAGTTGTGATGCACCAAGAGGCTTGTGGAAATGAGCCAATTAAAGATGAAAATAAAGTCTACAGTGGCTTTGCATTTGCTCATCTGGAGCAGGTTTTTCTTAATGTACAAAACAGGCTATGATATCAGCATTTTGTATCTGGGGAGAGGACAGGTGTCCCTCTGTGGTCCAGACTCTCATGGTGAGGGGTTGCCATGCATTTTTATTATTTATTTTACATGGTACATCTATATCAAGTATTTAATTATGAAACCCAAGACAAGACATATGAGGAACAAAGCCTGGGAGATGCATAAGGTAAAGGTAAAGCTATTTCCCGTTGACAAGATTGTCAAGTCATGCCTGACCGTAGGGGACGATGCTCATCTCTGTTACTAAGCCTAACAGCCAGCCTTGTCAGAGACTACTCTGTGATCCTGTGTCCAGCATGATTGCACAGAACGCTGTTTACCTTCCCACCAAATTGGTACCTATTTATCTACTTGCATTTGCATGCTTTCTAACTGCTAGGTTGGCAGAAGCTGGGACTAGTGACGGGAGCTCACCCCATCATGCAGCACCCAGGCCTTGAACTGCCAATCTGCTGATCTTGCAATCAACAGAGTCAGTGTCTTAACTACTTGAGCCACTGCATTCCTGGGGGATGCATAGCCAACCCTCATATATGAATAGAGTTAGTATAATTAGTAAAAAAGTAGTATTGCATTATATCTACATTAAAAAGCTAAAAATATTTGTGTTTATGATGTTTATATTTATGTTTGTGTCTGTGCCTTCAAATCACCTGTTGACTTATGGTGACACCATGAATTTCATTGGGTTTTCTTAGGCAAGAAATAATTAGAGTTGATTTTGCCAGTTCCTTTCTCTGAAATATAGCCCACAGCACCAGGTATTCACTGGTAGTTACCCATCCAAGTGCTAACTAGGGTTGACCCTGCTTGGCTTCCATGATCAGATGGGATATGGTGCCTCTGTATTTAGAACATATGTTTACATTTAAGGGGGGATGTTTTTTAAACTTATGTTCATGTTGAGTTGGCATTTAAATTTAAATTACAGTACTACACTAAAACTCTTTGCTGGAATGAAGGTGAAAAATGCCACCCATGATTTTATTCCTCTCTCATCCCCCTATCTTTGTTTTCAGATTAGAAAAAAAAGAAACAACTGCACTATAACATTATGAGGGAAGATTAGCATAAAGCTGCTTATAACATGCTGCTTCTCGTCTTTTTTTTTTTTTTTTTGTATTGTGACAAGGCCCTAAGCTGCTACTAAGGACCAGTTGAGAAACAGCTGATTGGAAAAAATAAAATTTGCAGCAGAGAGAACTGAAAAGGGAGAACAAACAGATAAAGGGTCTTTGCAGACTGCTAGAAATAGTGCAAGTTGAGTCCAATTTAAGGGTTAGGGTTAAGGTTAGGGAATCATGGGAACTGTATTTTATTGTGGCACCAGAGCTCTCTGACAGAGAAGGCTCAATGTCTCATAAAAAAACCCAGTTCCCATGATTCCCTAGCACTAAACCTAACCCTAAAAGTGGACTCAATTTGCACTATTTCTGGCAGTCTGCAAAGGCCCAATGAAATCAGGAGTTTTCTTAGCAAAGAATTTGAGTACATCTATTGCAGAGTCCATGAAACCATGCACTTAATAGTAGAAAACAATGTTAGAATCATTCAAACATTTATTATCAATATGTTTATTGTCATAGAGTTATAGTGTCAGAAATAATTTCAGAACCACTGGCAATAATTTTTGAAAATTCTTGGAGAATAAATCCCAGCAAATATTGAAGATATCTTCAAAAGCTGGGGGGGGGGGGAGGACCCAAACAATTACCACTCAATCAGCCTTACATCAATACCAGGAAAGATTCTAGATCAGTTCATGAAACAGACAGTCTACAAGCACTTAGAAAGGAATGCCTTGATCACCAAAAGTCAACATGAGTGTGATGGGACCTTCTCTCAAACCTTAGGTTACCTTTACCTCTTATCCACAGAAGGCCCCTAGTCACTTGCACTTGCCCTGCTTTTAACTTATAAACACTATTTGAATTGTATAAAGGCCAAAGTCCCAAGTATTCCACAAACCAGTTCAGTGTTTTAGGTAGTATGCTTGCCTTTGTTTGTAGAAATCACTCAGAGACATCTATTAAAAAATAAACAGTAAATTTATTAAATAACATTAAGAAAGAAATAATTTTATGTAGGTTATTTCAGGTTTAATGTGGTTATACAACAATAGTGAAGCTTTTAAATACTCTGTACTCAATTCTCTCACTCTCAGTAGGAATAATAATCTGCCTTTTCTGGACTAACTGAACTGAAATCCCTCTCCTGGCAGAATCCTTATCTGATCTTAACTGAAACTTTCTCTCTCCCTCCCTCCAGCCTCCTCCACAGACACCCACCCACACCCATACAACCACACCAGCTTTTATTCATTCCATTTTATATACCCCATACTCCCCTTCACAGTCTTCCTGAATTGTAATTGGCTGCCAGGAAGCCAGATCCTCCTATTCTGTCACAATAGATTTTTCAAAAAGAAGTTTTGTCAGATTAATCTTATCTCATTTTTTGACAGTATTATAAGCTTCATAGATGAAGGGCATGCTGTGGATGTAGTATATCTTGATTTTAGTAAGGATTTTAACAAGGTTTTCCATGATATTCTTGCAAATAAACTCATAAAATGTGGGCTAGACAATGTGACTATTGGGTGGATTTGTATTTGGTTGCCTGAAAAAAACCCTAGGACATTCACCAATAGCTCTTCTTCATCCTAGAGAGACATGACTAGTGGGATGCCACAGGGTCCTGTCCTGGGCCCAGTGAAATTCAACATCTTTATCAATGACTTGGCTGATGGAATTGAGAGCATGCTCATCAAATTTTCAGATGAAACCAGATTAGGAGGGGTAGCTAATACCCCAGAGGACAGGATCAGAATTCAAATGAATTTAACAGATTAGACGGTTGGGCGAAAACTGACAAAACGAATTTCAACAGGGAGAAATATAATACTACACTTAGGGACAAAAGGTAAAATGCACAGATATAGGATGGAAGACACCTGGATTGACAACAGTACATGTGAAAGGGATTTAGACTACAAACTGAACATATCAACAGTATGATTTGGCAGCTAAAAATGCCAATGTGATTCCAGACTGCACCAATAGGAGTATAATGTCTAGATGCAGAGAAGTAATAGTACCACTCTATTCTGCTTTGTTCAGATCTCATCTGAAATACTGTGTCCAGTTCTGGGCACCACAATTCAAGAATGAGACTGATAAACTGAAACATGTCTAGAGGAGAGCATTCAAAGTGGTGAAAGGTCTGGAAGCCATGCCCTACCAGGAGTGACTTAGGGAGCTAGGTATATTTAGCCTGGGGAAGAAAAGATGAAGAAGTGACATGATAGCTATGTTTAAATATTTGATAGGATATCATATTGAGGATGGAGAAAGCTTGTTTTCTGCTGTATGGATACATATTGTAATGAGAAGACTCTGAACCTGGGGAATTACTAAAGTCCAAGTCTTCTATGGGATCTTTTATCCTATGTTTACGGAGGTGGCTAGAGAAGAGACTGACAAGAGAAGCATACAAAGACACTCTAACATACATGCACACACACAAGAACTGAGGAGTAAAGTAGTTAGCTTGGATAGGAACACAAGGCTTTCTAATGGTGATAATTACCTGCAAAGATGTTGCTCCAATGATGAATAGACTCAACCAAAAAGAACAGTAGGTAGAGCCGGAGACTCTAGCTAGAGATCATGGATGGTACAGGACTGTCACAAAATCTATCCAGACCCCCCCACCTTCCCTGAGATTTTGGGGAGTATTTAAACCCTGGAAGTGCAGAGTTGCTATTGAACATCAAATGATTCCGATTGCTATGCTTTGAAGTGGACAATTTCCAGAAGAGGGGAGATGGGATGTAGGTTTTTTTTTACTTTTCCTCACCTTCAGGACACATCCTGACTGGCTCATAAATCTTTTCAGGTGTGAATGTCCTGCATTGCAGCTCCTAAGCCTGGCCTTTTGATCTGCAAATGGCTTGTAAATGCAGATTCATCTTAGTGCCTACATGATGTGTTCGCCTCGAGTCCATGGCGATGGAGGCCTTTTCCAGCCTAGGGCTTCTGATAGAGATCCAAAGGGATCTTGATATCAAAACCCATTCAAAACCACTTATCATAACAATATGTATATACAAACAAAAATATGCACACTGAATAAAAAAATACTTTGATTCATGTACCATGCTGAGGAGTACATGTGACGTCCCCATGTAGATGTAGCGGAGGGTCACAAGGGTAAAAAGTTTAATAACAACCAAATTACATGTATTTCAAATTTGCAAAGCATGGCTGATTGTTCTTAAATGACCTGTCTTACATATTATTTCCAAGCTCTGTCAAAAGTATATTAGAAAGAACTTATTTTCTCCAGTTTGTTCACTAGAAAAGAAAATTAAGCTGTATAATCATTCTGCTTGTGAAAACTCAGTTAATGAGGCATGATGCCAAAGGGAAATTAATTTGTTGTTCAGACAAAATAGCTCCAGTGCTGAAAATAATTTTACTTGATCAACCCAAATTTCTATGGGGCAGACATATACTGTCTTCAGAGAGAAATATGCCACTCGAAGGGTCCATTCAATGAAAAATAAATTTGAAGTTACAGAATTCTATCAATAAAATAAGTTATTACCAGAGAAAGGATCTATGCTCAAAATAATCTCTTATTTCTTGTATTTCTTACTACTATTATTACTACTACTACTAATATATTTATTACCCATCTCTCCACATGGATCGAGGTGGGGAACAACAGTAAATAAACAATACGCAACATCAATTTATACACATTAATTAAAATATGCAACAGTTTCAAGGGACAAATAAGACGTACACATTCTAAAACAACCCACATTTAAAATTCATCATTTAAAATTCACAAAGAAAAAAATCATCAGGATAAGCCTGCTTGAAGAGGCTGGTCTCTGAGTACAAAAATACCAACAGCAGCTTTCTTCATTTCCCCCTCTCATCCTCTTATTTATTGTTTTGTATATTATCCCTAAGTGGTCCTGGCTGGGGGATTCTGGGAGCTGTAGTCCAAATAATAACAGCAACAACCACATCGACCCCAACAACAATAACAATAACAATAATTTCCCAAACTCTAATGCTTATTTCTAGCACAATTTGGATATACAATATTATATTAGCTATATTTTAAATAAATAAATATTTCATCTACTATTGTTACCTTTAGTTCCATGTTCTTGCAAGTTTGCCTCCAGGAAGTTGTCAGAAGGGTTTGGCTCTTTCTCCTTGATTTCTGGGCAAGGCTTCCAAGGGCTTTTCCCAACTACATCCCCCTCTGAAACTATGGGCCTTTGCAGACTGCTAGAAATAGTACACATTGAGTCCACTTTAAGGGTTAGGGCTAGGGAATCATGGGAACTGTATTTTATTGTGGCACCAGAGCTCTCTGGCAGGGAAGGCTCAATGTCTCAGGAAAAAAAAAAATCCCATGATTCCTTAGTCCTAACCCTAACCCTTAAAGTGGACTCAATTTGCACTATTTCTGGAAGTCTGCAAAGGCCCTATGTCTCTTTCACATAGTTCCATTACTCACAACTTATGAATTCATGGGATGAAAAGCCATGCTAGCTAGTGGATTCTGGGAGCTATAGTCTACAAAGATAACATCCTTCATCTAAAGGCTTGTCTAAATGGGTTATTTATTCCGAATTTCTCCCCTAGTCTCACTACACCTTGTTTACATGACACAAGCTGCAAACTCCAAATTGGGTGCGGGCTGACTTCATGATATCCATAACTGGTTCAGTATTTCCTCCTCTTAACCCAATTTTTTTAAACCCCACTTTAACTCTGGGTTTTCAGCTCCCTCTACAGTGATGATGGGTGGCTGCCTTCTCACACTATCACTGTGAGCAGCTCAGTACCACCACAATGGGCTTGAGTTGCTCTAAGGTCAGAACAAGGTGCCCAAAATCTTGGGCACCCCATTGTGACCTCAGTGGTGGTACTGGGTGATGAACAGGGATTGCTGGGGTCCACAGCTGTTGTAGAGAGAGTCATCACTTGTGTGTGTGAGAGAGACCACAGATAACAGGGGACAATTTGGGGCCGCAATAATCCAGGGACAGTCCAGAGTATTCTGGTTAGTAAATTGTGAATTCAAATCATGCTAGAAACAAGCTCTAAGTATATGAGATGTACTGAGGTCTGGGAAAGATACAATCTCTCCTTAGGTGGGATCCAAAATCTATGAGTGCCACACTTCCCAGTGTTGGGTATTGTCTAGAAAGTTTTGGCTTCTTTAGCAGCACAATACAGCTCTACTAAAAAATAAGTCCCACTGAAATCTATAGGGCTCACTCCCAGTAAAATGGGGCATTGTTTTAGGCTTCATCCACACTGCAGAAATAATGCAGTCTGACACAACTTTAACTGAATGCTACGGAATCCTAGGAACTGCAATTTGCTGTGGCACCAGAGAAGAGAAGGCTAAATGTCTCTCAAAACTACAATTCCCAGAATCCCAAAGCACTGAGCCATGCCAGTTAAAGTGGTGTCAAGCTGGATTATTTCTGCAGTGCGGATGCAGCCTAAGTTCCATTTCTCTACTTAAAATGAAGACTAGTAATATATTCTTTAAAGTGAAAGAGGGTACATTCTGGAAGGACACCATTGGGATCTGGACTGAACTAGTACCTCTGTTGACACCAGCCATGAAGCCCCATCTGCTTCTTGGTTCCTGGTTCTTTTTTTAGTCAAGTTACAGAGAAACTAAATTTTGAAGAGCCAAGTGGAATGGTGAGAAGTGGTTGTGAAGAGAAAGAAAAAAACTGAAGAAAAAAGGGAGAATTACAGAGTTGGAGCCGCAGGACAGCACAATGAGGACATTGCTGTCCCAAATGAAATATCTTTTCAGTACCCAAATGTCTAACTTTGCAGTTACTTAAAACTTCAGCTATTTAGAAATACTCAGCCAAGGCATCCAAAAGGGCAGGCACAATTACCAAAGGAAGGAAAACATAGCAAATGTTGGTGCTCTCACTGGAAATGATTCTCCAGGTCTCATTCTCATCAATCCTAGAAATCTGGGGAATGAAGGAAAATCTCACAAATTTGCGAGGGCAGAATAGTTCCTTGGTTGGGCAATTTCCTTATTCCCACCCACCCTCCACCACCACTGTCCACCTTAGGGAGGAAACACTTAACACATTACATACTTTCAAAGCACTTCTGATACATTGCCTCAGTAATCCTTATGACACCTCTGTAAGGTAGGTTAGTACTATTAAACCCCTTGGGCATATTTCACTAACTTGATACAGCTGCTATTTGTTATTCTCATGTACAAAGGGATTGCAATCTATATGTTCAATTTGTGTGTGTGTGTGTGTGTGTGTCATCAATTCAACTGTCAAGTTATGGTGACCCCGTGAATTTCATAGGGTTTTCTTAGGCAAGGAATACTTAGAAGCATTTTTGCCAGTTTCTTCCTCTCAAATATAGCCTGCAGCAGTGGTGTCACTAGGGTTGGTGTCACCCGGTGTGGTAACTCATGGTGTCACCCCTCATTGACCTCCCCCCCATACCATACCATGGTACAGAATCTTTAGTAAGCTTTTTTGCACTAATGTTACTCGTATATCGTAATTCCTATGTACCACTGAATGTAATACTAATAGTTGTGACATAAGCAACTAACAAAATTAAAATTATACCTTCAAATTATAATATCATATGCACAACCTAAATGTATTTACATATACATAGTGAAGACTGGGTTAAAAAGAAATATTAAAAAGAATAAAAAATGAATTTTGAATTTTACAAAAATCTGGGGCCTCTCCTTTCTCCTCCCACCAAGCTTCACCCCACTCCCACAATCCATTAAAGAGTTTTAAAGGGAAGCAGATGAATGTCACAGCCCGTTTCCGCCCAAAGACAGATCTTTGAAGAGCAGTGGTGTCACACACCCCCTTAGGGTGTCACCTGGTGTGGTCCGCATCCCCCCTAGTGATACCACTGGCCTGCAGCACCTGGTATTTGTTGGTAGTCTCCCATCCAAGTACTAAGTAATGGACACTAATTGCTATGTGATGCTAGCAGTAACATTTAGGACTATTTTTCTTCCTCCTATAGCCCTCTGTGGTGTCAAAAATGCCAAGAGGGTTTGCAGCCTTCCAGAACGGGATTTTAAGGTACACATAGGACTACAGGAAACAAGAAGAATGTCCATTTGTGCAGGTGGAAGCAGTTTCTACCAGAAGATAGCTATGTGCCCTTCCCATAGGCGGAGGATTTATTCCAGACCCCCCCCCCCAATAAAGGAAAAAACACGTATATTCAAGTCCTATTTAAAACAATGGGTGCGTCCCCTGTTTTAAATGGGTCTTGACTTCCGTCGCGTATGGTGTGCAGAAATGTAAGATATTACACACTGGCAGAAAAATGAAATGCACAGATTTCTTTTTTTTTGGGGGGGGGGAAACCTGGCTTGATGGTAGTACATGCAAAAGATCTAGGAGTCTTAATGGATAACAGGCTGAACATGAGTCAGCAATGTGATGCAGCAGCTAAAAAAGCCAATACAATTCTAGGCTACATCAATAGAAGTATAGTGTCGAGATCGAGGGAAGTAATAGTAATTGTGCCCAGTTCTGGGCACCACAATTCAAAAAGGATGTTGACAAGCTGGAGTGTGCCCAGAGAAGGGCAACCAAAATGATGAAATGCCTGAAAACCATGCCCAATGAAGAGCAGCTTAGGGAATTGGATACGTTTACTCTGGAGAAGAGAAGGTTAAGGGGTGATATGATAGCCATGTTTAAATATTTGAAAGTACAGTCGCCCCTCCATTCTCATGGACTTGAGGTCCATGGTTTTGAATATTCACAGAAGGGGACCTCTGTTAAAATCAATGCAGCTTGCCTATGGGACTTGAATATTGGTGAATATCTGTTTTAATGGGGGGGGGGATGGGGTCAGGAATGGATACACAGATAAAATGGAGAGCCAACTTTATGCCATACTGAAAAAGGAGCAAGTTTGTTTTCTGCAGCTGCAGAGAACTGGACCCAGAGCAATAGATTCAAGCTACAGGAAACAAAGATTCAACTTAAACATTAGGAAGAATCTCCTGACAGTAAGAGATATTCAACAGTGGAATATGCTGCCTTGGAATGTGGCAGAGTCTCCTTCTATGACTATCTGTCAGGAGTGCTTTGTGTATTCCTGCATGGCAGGAGGTTGGACTGGCTGGCCCTTGTGGTCTCTTCCAACTCTGTGATTCTATGAATCAGTGAAGAAGCTTTCCAAGTTGCTGAATGAGGTTCTAACAGAGCTCTTTGGGGTGATGGGTGCTATTTCCAGATAGGTTCAGGACCCTGGATAGCTCTTCTTAAATTGGTTGAAACTCAGAATGGATTAACCATCTCACTGGCCTGGGAGCCACCAACTGACATTCCTGAATTTTGCCCCTCTCGTTCAGCAACTGAAATCCCATATGGCATGTGTATTAGTCTGTAGAAGAGGCCTGTGTGGGAGTAGAGGGGCTCCTTACTTTTAACTTCATTTCCTATGATGTCCCTGACAGAATGAAGCAGTTATTATAAAGGAAAAGAAATGTTGACATATGTTAGTCCTGGAGCAATAATATAAAACCAGCCCTCCACATTTGTAGCTTTGACTTTTGTGGATTTGATTATTCATGTATTTAATAACATGTTCTCTCTAGGTCCTCCAGCATGACTCTATGGTCAATGTCACCAGATATTGTGCTGGAGGACCTAGAGATTCCAAGAGAGAACACTTCTCTAGGCATTTGTAGGTCCTCCGGTGCAATTCTATGGGCAGCTTCTGGCAGATGTTGACCATGAAGCTGTGCTGGAGGACCTAGAGATTCCTAGTGAGTTGTTTCTATGATAAAAAAAATATATGTTTTTTTTATTTGTGTTTTTTTCCATTTTCACAGGGTCCTGCACCAGCAAATGTGGAGAGCCCAGTGCATAACCATTCACAGTCTTGTGGGTGGACATGCAGGACAAGAAGAGAGAAAATTCTGCAGCATCTAAGAACCAGACATGAATTGTGGGAAGCTAAAGGTAGATCACTACTTTTTCATTGTCTGGAAAATCCAAGTACATGCACATATCAATTCACATTACTTAAAAGCACTGAGATCCATAAGAGCTGGTGGAAAAAAAGATGCAGAGAGCCGCCTCATCATGAATAATTTATTCCCAGACCTATAAAAAAACCTATCAGAGGAAAAAGTATAAATTTAGGATAATTATAGCACAAGGCAGAAAAACACTTAGAACCAGGGAAGACATATTAGCCATGTGTAGAAAGTAAAACAGAAGAGAGGCCGGTGGCAGCAGATATCTCCAGAGGTGGGTGGGTAGTCTGTATCAATAGCCAGCCCATTCTTCTCCTCAGCCCACCACCTTTGGCATGCTGTCTGGGTGAGGTGGGGAACAGGTCCAATGGCCAAACAGATTCCTCACAGGGCCATCCCAGGAGCAGTGGCCCCAGAAGGACCCTGTAGTGTAGACAAAGAAGAGTGCATGATGGCTGCTGTCAGGATTCTATGCTTCCTAGGGGTGATGCATGTGGTGTGGAGAAATCAAAGGGAATGGCAGATGGACACTGTAAATAGTAGATGGGACATTGAAGCAGGTTTATGACTGGGATGAGAGTTTGCCTTCCAATCCCAGGAGATGAAAGGAGATGGACTTGGAAGAACTAAACTTCAAAGATCCTTTGATATGGACAATCGGACCACTGGGAAGAGGGAAAAATGGATTGGTCAGAGGGCTTTAAACAACTGGTTTGGTGGGAAATACTCAGAGTTGTTTCTAAAAGGATTGCTGCGGCAAAGTGTCTTGATTCTGGAATAAAGGTATAGTGAAATTACACTTAATTTTTTTTCTTGGTTTTTCAAGTTTCTTGCTACCAAGCATGACATAGACCAGGAGGAGTGCATGACGGCCCCAATGGACTCCGCCTCTCTTCCTCTTTAGCTTCTTGCTTACTTGCTTGTGCCACCCGTACAATCCCTCACTGACTTCTGGGGTGCCTGGGGCAGATGTGGTGGTGGCAGTGTCTTCACGTGGCAGCCCCCTCCCTTCCTCTCTCCACAGCAGCTAGGCTACAATAATCATCATGCCAACACTGACAGTTTTCTGTGGCTGCGATACCTTCATTGTTCATTTAGGGTAAGAAAAACAGGCTTCTAGAGTTAACACAAAAATAATATTATGTGAAGGATCCTGGAATGGATCCCTCAGATAATACATGGCTGACTGTACTCAATCACACACTCATGTGGTTGAGTCTTGATTGTTTCAGATGTGCACTTGGTCCCATGCTTAGGAGACAGATATGGAACACTCCTCTATTTGTTATACACCTCAGCTGTCTTCACCCTTGGGCAGTGGATTCATCACCATGATCATCCATCATGGAAGAAGGTCTGCATCTGTATCAAGAAACTGCCAGCAGAGCATTAGTAAGAATAAGGCCCTTGAATTTAGTATGTGTGTGGGAGAGTGTACATTCAGAAGTGTATATTTACACACACTGGGTAGTTTAAGTTGTGCTTCCAGCACAGAGGTAATATTGTTGTAGTATTGTAACATGGAGGCTCAGCCTAGTGTGAGCATTGGATCGTGACTCTAAAGAATCCCTGCTTAGCCATAGAAAATCACTGGGTGACACTCTCTCAGCTTCAGAAGGCAAAGGCAAGGCCCCTCTGAACTAATCTTGCCAAGAAACCTACATGATAGGTTTGCCTTGGGGTCTCCATAAGTCAGAAATGACTTGAAGGCACATAACAACAATGATTGTAACATGGTGATTTAGGGGGGAAGCAGATGGCTAATTGAGCCATTTTGGGGGCAGGGAAGGGGAGGGGCAGCCGCACGATCGGTGCCCCAACCCCTTCCCCAGGTCATCCTTGGAGCAGCCGGCCCTCCGCATGGCCGGCACTCCGAGGAGGACCTCCCGCCGCAGCGTTCGCACACACTGCGGTGGAAGAGTCACCGAAGGTGCACCACAGCCTTTTGCGGCGCACCTTCAGCAACTGGTGAAAGGAGCGCCAATTTAGCGCTCCTTTCAGGGGCGGTGAAGCTGCTCCATGGGGCCGAGGTGTGGGGATACCTTGGCCCGCAGTGCAGCTTCCCGGGGCGGCCCACGGCCGCTTGTCTGCTTCCCCCCTTGGTGAGCTAATCTCCATTAATCCAGTATAATTAGTGGAGTTTCCATGGTCATTGAGGGATGGGTTGTCTATTTTGCTGTCCTCTGGTCATTATTGTTGTGTTCTTAACTATGGGCCAATGCAGACTGGCCAAAAGGGCTGGTATGGGGGTAGAGTTGGAGTGGGGAAACTGCACACTGGCACTCTGACTTCGCCCTGACACTGCCATCACACCACATGCCTGACCGCAGAGCGTACGGCATCAGGGCACCCCATATACCAAAGGGGTGCAAAAGAGCCACTGTGGCAGTGTTAAGTGGCAAAAAGCTGGATTGGGGCTGCAGCATGTGGTTGCTGTGGCCCTGATCCGGCACTTCCATGGGTGGCACACAGTCACCCCTTAGGGTCCATCTGAATCGGCCCTATGTTTGTTGGGGTTTGCACAGAATTGTGACTGCTTCAGTGTTGATTGCTATTAAACAATATAGAAATGTAAATACTATTGCTATTTTTTTGTGGACTAGATCCTACTTCATGAGATGCATGAAATATTATATGTAATATTGGGAATATGTTAGTGCTTCTTCCTTCGTCCTTCTTCCAGTTTTGTAGATACACATTACCAGTAACATTTTTAAAATCCTATTCCATTTTGAGAGGCAAGTAAACCAGCACATGCATTCTTCAGTATTAATTTCTCTCTCTCTCTCACACACACACACACACTCTAAAGGAAGAGAGAAATACTTCTTTTGTTATTAGGAAAAAATGTTATATATGACATGTGTGTAGGGAAAATATGGCTGCTTAAGGTCACAAGTAGAATCTGTAGTAGAATGAACACATCCGTTTATTTAGACAGATGCAGTGCCAAGTAGAATCTGGTATGCTTGCTCAGAATATGCTAGCAATCAGGCAGCTAATCTAGTCTTATATAGCATTATATAGCATCCTTGCAAAACTGTATAGCATCAGCAACTGAGAAATGGAAAATGCTATGAGAGTAAAATAATGGGGGAAGCACTATTTCCAAACTACACATGTCATACTCAATCCTTGTAAGACTTTGCCATTCTAACAGGTAACTCTTATCAGCAGAATGCACTGAGATGTTTAAGGCCGTGGCTCAGAATGCTTTGTACATCTCTAACTTGACATTCCTAAGAGTTTACAACATTTTTATTTCAAAATAGACTTATTCTTCAGTGTGTCTCTACCTTACTTAGACCACATGGTAGAAAAGGTCACTTTCTGACCTTTTCTCTTCATATGGCACTGCTATGTCTTATGACTATTCTTAGGAAATGTTTGTTTAGAACAATTTCAGAACTCTTTGTAACTACATCTAGAGGAAACTTTGCTCATTGATGAAAGACAGCATCTGTTCTTAGCACATAGCGACCCTTCACAACAAGTTAGTACGGATAATGAGAGGAATGCTGGATTGTGTGGTGGGTTTTTTTACACAAAACATAGTCTGTTCTGGAAAAGCAAGCACATATAATCTTTTAGGAAAGGATTGAGAAATGGTATGAAACAAGAAGCTGGGCTAGCCTGGACTGAACCAGCCATGCAATGTTGGGAGGGGGGGGGGGCTATAGAGGAAAGGATATAATCTAGGCTGCATCTGCACTACAGAAATAATCCAGGTTGGCATCACTTTAACTATCATGGCTCAATGCTATGGAATTCTGGGAATTGTAGCTTGTTGTGGCACCAGAGCTCTCTAACAGAGAAGGCTGAATGTCTTACAAAACTGCAGTTCCCATTATTCTATAGCATTGAGCCATGGCAGTTAAAGTGGTGTCAGCCTGGATTATTTCTGCAGTGTAGATGCAGCCATAGAAGAGGCTTGACTATAAAGGGGTTAGCTAGGGGCCAGCTAGAAACAGAGTTAATAATGTTATGAAGGAAGGGATTGATAAGGTCTGAATAGAATTTGCAGAGCTGAGAACATGGAGAGATATTATTTTGTCTGAAACTGGGGTGTTCCTTTAAAAGGAAGAAGGAAGTAGGAGAGAAAAAAGAAATTTGGCAGCACTTTTAAGGTGCTTTCATAGATATCAATCCGCTTCTTCGAATGCAGTAGTGAATGAAGCAATACACACAGGTGTCTGTGTACTTTGTGTGGAACCAACCTAAGGCTAGATATTTATTTTATTTGTTATATAATCAGTCTTTACTGTTTTTATTTTTGACATCTCTGTTTGGATGTTTCAGTTTGATAATTAAGAAGGAAAACTGGCCACACTTTACCATACTGAACCCACAGACCAGATAACCACTTGTCCAGTACAGAAGTCACCTTGAGGGCCAAGTACCAAATCTGGGAAGGAATATTAAAGGTAAAAAAGCAAGGCGAGTGACAGAAGCCCAAGGGTTGAAACAGCAGAACTCACCTGGGTAAGGGTTCTAACACAGATGGGACCAGTTTATCAGCAACATGTAAACAAGATCTCTGCTTGACACAAATACTGACTTTTATTAATCTGAACAGTGACTTAGACACTGCTTCTGCATATGTGTGTCTGGAAATTGGAATGCTGCTTCCTTGCATCAACCTCATTTAAATTTAATGTACACTGTAACTTGATAAAAATAGAATAGAAGATAATATAAATCTCTGCAACAGATTGGACTTGCATTGAAATGTTGCAATGTGGAGCACTCCTTTTCAGTGTTCCAGTCAGTCATGTCCTCCTTCGAGATACTCCACATGCCTCTATGGTTTCCAATAGATATCAACCATTCTGAGGCCAATGACTATGTGCTCTTTGGGAAATTTACAGAGAGTGGAGGAAGGTGGGTTTGATAGCTTGTTTCCTAAAATGAACATTAGGTTTTACACCACACATGCTGAATATCTCTCTTGTTTCCCAGTAGCTCCAGTTTGGCTACACAGTCAGATTAATCTTAGTATTATTGTTTCCTGAGACAGTATGAAGTTCAAAAATAAAAGCTAGCAATCACATACGTTGAAATCATTATATATTCAGATTATAAAGCAGCAATGGCACACCACAGATCTGAACTACTCTATTGCAACTGGGTTTGATCTTATTGTTATTTATAGTTCTATAGTCCTCCCAGAGTTTACACTTGCCCACTATTTAATGCTTTCAAAGAGTCTTTCAGAGTTTTGGTCTGTTATCTTCAGCATAGCTATTGTTTGTGCTAACTCAATTTTCTCCCATATTGATGAGTATCATCACCATTTCAAATGGCTTTCACTGCCTGCCCCTTATTGTCCAATATTAAATTTTTAAAATTGTATTTTCTTTTTCAAATAATATAATAAGGTCCAATATTGCTGCTGCACTTGAGAATATGAGATATATTTTAAGCTGTGAAAAATAGAAGGCATTGGGAAGCAGTAAGCTCTTCCTGAAAAAAAATATCCATGAAGAGTATCTGACAAAACAGCTAACTATTTAGGAAGCACCTGTAACTTATTCCAATATTGTCGGTGCACTAACAGTATATAACTGGGAGAGATGCACTTATGCAGTACTCCATAGTTAAGTCTTTTACTGGATCCCACTGAAAAGAGAACGTCTTTTGTTTCATAAGATATCTTCAATCTGAGTGGCAAATGCTAATAATAATGCTAATAATAATAATATTTATTTATTTATTTATTTATACCCCACCTTTAGTCAAAGCTATCAAGGTGGCTTACATGTAAAATCAATCACAAAACCCACACAATACAACGAGCATATAACCTCCCCTTAAAAATAGATTAAATCAAATCAGCATTAAAATATAATTTAAAACAATAAAACATTGAAGCATCTAACACAGATTAAAACAAGCGGCACTCTAGGTAAGTAGAGAAAGAAGGGAAAACTGTCTAATGATGAGTTAGTGCTTCTTAATGCTTCCTAATGCTATGTTTCTATATTTGTTAACTCTCTATACCTAAAATGTTGCCTTTATATAAAGGATAATTACTGTACTTATGGCTATATATACACATGGTTGATATTTATGTCTTGCAGGGAACAAAGTAGCAAACTTAACTTAGTGGAATCTTAACAGCAAAAAAAAAAAAAATATTTTTTTTTAAAGAAAAGAACAGTAATGCGATATAAACTAAGTAACAGGCACTAAGATGCACGGCTGGAATCCAGGGAAAAAATAGACATCTGAGTAGCATGGCACCCAAAGCTGGTAAAACTACTTTTAACCACAGCTACCAAATGGATCAGGCATGGTTTCCTGTTGGAATATGGATGGGTTATACCAGGGGTAGGCAACCTTTTTGAGCTGGGGGCCGGGTTGCTGTCCCTCAGACAATTGGGGGGCCGAAGCACCAAAAATAAATAAATAAATACAAATATTTTTTTTAAAAAAAATTAAAAAAATATGCATGCACACTCTCTCAGCCCCAGAAAAGCCATGGCAAAACCCCTGTGGAGATTTTGCCAGGAAAAACCCAAGAACAAGTAATAACAACAATAATATCATCATGGTGGGCAGCAGCGGTGGCGGCAGCGGCGGCAGGACTGGCCTGGGGCCGGTCCAAAGGCCTCGGGGGGCCGTATGTGGTCCCCGGGCCTTAGGTTCCCTACCCCTGGGTTATACAGTCAAAGGTGAAATGTAGAGATGTGTGTGTGGAATTTTCCTCATGAGAACAACATCTAGAGAAACAAAGTGAATCTACCACGAGATGGCCAAGAAGTCATAAACATGAACTTTCCCAAAGGTACAACTCA
>CM034701.1:245007225-245022214 GCA_020142125.1 Phrynosoma platyrhinos
TGTCCAACCTGCTTCATTTTCCTAAGCTCTTCTGTGTACCATGGCTTATGGTTTGAAGCAGCCTGGAAAGGATGCTTGGGAGCGATTCTGTCGCTAGCCTTGGCGAGATCGGTGTTCCAAGAACTGACCAAAGCTTCGACAGAATTGCCGGCATTGCCAACCATTAACCCCTCTAAGGCTTTCTGGAATCCAATTGGTTCCATCAGCATCCATCAGAGGGTGGAACATTCTAAAAGGTCCACTACCCCTGGTGGGGCAGACAGTAGCTCTTAGTTCAGTCTTGACCAGAAAATGATCCATCCATGACAATGCGGTGGTTTTAATAACCTCTGCGCATGGATATTCCTGTTCCATACTAAAGACCGCATCGAGTGTATGACCCACACAATTGGGATAGGCCCATGTTTGTCATGGATTCTATGAACTCCCGAGCCATACCTGTACGATTTGCCAAACTGGTCTCGAGTGGAATGTTGAAGTCACCCAACTAAAAGTCTAGGTGACTCCAATAACAACTCTGAGACCAGCTGTGTCAGCTCGGTTAGGGAGTCTGCTAGACAATGGGGTGGTCGGTATACTAGTAGAATCCTCAAACTATCCTTGATCCTCAGGCTTAGGTACATACACTTGAAGTGGATTATGTTCCGGACAGGTATCCTGGTCAAGATTAGGTTGTTTTTATGAACTAGAGCCACTCTGCCCTCACCGCCCACTTCCCCTTACCTGCTCACTAACTGAGTACCTGGATGGGAGGGCCTGTGCCCAAGTCACCCCACTATCATCTCCCAGCCAGATCTCTGTGAAGCAAGCCAGGTCACCATCCTCATCTAGGAGGAGGTCATATATTATATGGGTTTATTTTTAACTGACCTGGCATTGCAAAGGAGCAGGGTAAGGTTCTGTGGAATAATTGGTATGCTCTCCAAACCATTCCAGGAAACAGAGTGAACTGAAGGCAGGATAGCTTTCAAACATCGATCCCACCTTCTTTTGTAACAACTCTTCACTCTGTTCTTGCCATACCTCCCTTTCCCCTGCACAACCTCAATCCCCACTACCAGAACATTCCCGGCCTCTACTGGGACACCACTCCAGCTAATAGTAGTGTTGGGGCCAACTGAATGTCCTCCTTACTCACTCCCCTCACCCCAGCCACATCACAGGAAGAATGGGCTAAACAGCCTCCGGAGGGACCCTCTTCAGCTGCTGCCAATGGAAAAGCAGACAGGATGGGCCAAACAGCCTCTGGAGAGGCCCTCTTCAACTGCCACAGGTGGTTAGGAGGGCAGAGGATGGGCTAAAATAGCCTCACCAGGGCCTCTGGTGTCCCAAGGATGTTAAAGGGACTGGCTGGTGGGGCGGGTTAGGGAGCCTCCGTTGGTCCTCTTCACTGCCGGTGGTATCAGGCTGGTAGGAGGGGGCTAAATAGCCTCACCAGGGCCTCTGGAGTCCCAAGGATATTAAATGGACTGGCTGGTTCCACTTTAACTGCCCTGGTTGCATCTTAGGCAATCCTAGTGTTTGTAGTTTGTCCAGAAACAATTCTAAATGCTCCTCCCTAAATTGCCAATCCCATGATTGCAAGGAATGTTGCCAGTGATGTCATTCAAAATCAATGACAACAGTTTCTAATTTTTTTACCAAATGTGTGCATGTTAACAAAAAATGTTCATCTGTTTAATTATTCATTATTGGAGAAATGTGTCTGGATACACGCTTGCCTGCAGCAGAGAGGGTGGGAAAGATCAGAGCTCGGTGCTCTCTTGGTGACCCTACCTTCCCCACCTCTGTCATTCATTCTCTTTCTCCTTCCTTTCTCTGTCCTTCTCTACTTTTCCTTCCTCGGTGTGGGTTATCTATGAAGCAGAGATCAACTCCTTTTTCACTTTTTCCTTATCCTTCCCCCAGCAGAACACATGGCTGTGGCAGAGCGGAGGCTTTTGGAAATGCTTTTGGCTTGTTGCTGGTGCTGCCAGAGAAGGTGGCTGGGAATGAATCAAAGCATGTGCTAGTTGGGAGAGGCAGTGTTGTGTAGTGGTTTGAGCATTGGACTATGATCCTGGAGACCAGGATTGAAGTCCTCACTCAGCCATTGAAACCTATTGGGTGACTTTGTGTGAGTCACACACTCTCAGTCCCAGAAAACCCCCTGATAGGGTTGCCTTAGAGTCACCTTAAGTCAGAAATGACTTAAAGGCACACAACTACAACATGTGCCAGTTGGAGGATGAGGGCTCAGCAAAACCTTTTGCTTTCTCTCCCTGTAACAAGCAGTTTGACAAACCCAATACATTTTAACAACTAGTTCAGGTGATCTGTTGAGAATTGGCTGAATGACACCACTGGATGTTATCATGGCAGTTAAAATGGAATCCTAGTACAATAAACAGTGTAGTGCAGGGGTAGGCAACCTTTAAGGGTCGAGGGACTTCAGCTCCCAGAAGCCTCAGCCATGTTGGCCAATAGTCCCATGTTGGCCAATAGCTCCTGGGATTCTGGGAGCTGAAGTCCCTCGGCCCTTAAAGGGGAAAGGTTGCCTACCCGTGGTGTAGTGTGAAAGGTCCTCTGGACGTGCAGCAAGGGCATCTACATAGTCTATGGAAGGGAACACCTTTCTGCCCATGGTATGCATTCCCTTGCAGCTAGCTCAGAAAGGCACATACAAGTGGCATATGCTGGCAGGGCCAAGTACCTATTCAGATCAGACATTCAACAATTAACCTAATGTGAGAAAAGCTTTGCACCCACCAAATGTCTCTTGTCCTTTGTAGTAAATGTTCATGTAGTGCTTTAGTCCAACAAACAGATATGCTCAGCTAACACAATTACCTCCTTTTCAACCACACTCCCCAAACCATTCAGTCTCTGATGTTCTACAAATGCTGTTCACAAAGAACCAAAAGGGTGAAAGTTCCTCCTCCCACTTTCTTCCTACAACCAAGTATTTGCATTTTAATTGAATCTTTGTCTGTGAGGACCACCCTGTTTAGTTTATCAAAGGAGAAGTGGGAAAGCTAATTTCACAGTTCTTGGGAGGGAAAAGACCATTATCTACTAGAATAGTTATTAATTTCCTTTACAGTTGGAATTATTAAAAGAGAGGCAGAAGAAGACGCCAACACAATTGATTCTCTTTTGCTCACTGTTAAAAACTTGTTCTTCACACAGCTATATGCCAATTTGCCCCAGCTGAGAAATCTGGACCAGTTTCTGGAAATATGCCTTTTTAATAAAAACAAAAAGCCAACGTACATTTTGACATATTATCTTCAACATTCACACCTAGCAAATTGAAAGGGTGCACTCCACATCTGTTCTTGAGAGCCATTAACATGCCATCCTCCATCCATGGAGGCAGGCAAGGAGTTCTCCAGTCCATGCTGGCCATCATGCCATGTTGTGAAAGAATCAAAATTTCAAAATACAGAATGAAAGTTAGATAAGATAATGTGGGGGGGGGGAATTCTTCTCTCTATTCCTATCTAAAATTTAGCTGGACTGTTTATTTGAGAATAGCAGGGAACATTAGAAAGGAAATAAACTTTAGTAGAAAATTGGCTTATAAGATCTTTCATTGTTATAGAATATATATAAACATTTGAAATTTTATGCATTGTATTTCTGAAGTTTTAAATTCATTTAAGTAATTAACAGAAAACAGACTCCTAAAGCAAAGGAAACCTGCAATCAAGCAGCACCATACACCTAACACAACAATGTACAATGTTTAAGTATCTTCTAGGATGAAAGAAATGAAATAAGCCTGGACTTCCACTACATTACCCTGATCCAGCATCATATGTCCTCACTTTAACACCATGGTCCATTAGATCGTCAGTGTAGGGTAGGGATAGTCTCAGTCTGACTCCAGGCTTCTGTGGTCTGCTCTAAACAAATTAAAAAAAAATAGAAACCATGTTGGTAATCAGTGTACTATAAATTTGGAAAGCAAATATGTGTGATCTGTGAAGATCATGAATGACCTCTTCATAGAATTTATATATGGGTTAAATTATCCTGACTATGTACTTTGCTTAAGAAGGATCAAACCAGATCACAACACTTTTTGCAAGACTTCCCAGCAGAGCTTTGAAAATTTAACTTTGTGGATCACATGTTGACAGGGAGATTCTGAGCAACATGACCCAACAAAGTAACTTTTTCAAAGTTTTGCACCCAAGGCTAAGTGGCCACTCAGATATGGGCTGATGAGTGGCTGACAATACATCTTCTCCACACCCTTGTATAAAAGTGTGAAATTAAGATTGAGTACAAACACATGCATTTCCATGACTTGATGACTATCCTCTTTAGCAAAGACTTGTGCATGAGACAGAATGTCCACAAAACCCAGTGTCATAATCCATCCAATGCTTTTTCAATGGTGCTAAGTGATGATTTTCTAGTGATATACAAAGATTTGTAAGCCAGCTCTAACAACAGATTCACTCATATCTGTTGTGATGTAGCTGCTGTGTGTCTTCAAACTTATGACAGCATTTCCAGCTTATGACAAGTTTAAGACAACTTTTATCATGGGGTTTTCTTGGCAAGATTTGTTCAGAGGAGGTTTGCCTTTACCTTCCTCTGAGTGAATACAACTTGCTCAAGGTCACCCAGTGGGTTTCCATGGCCAAGCCTGGTCTCCAGAGTTGTATTCCAGTGCTCAAACCACTACACCATGTTGGATCCTTAATCATATCTGTATCTTGCCCTTTCTCCATAGATCTTAGAACAAGTGATCAAAGCATTATCCACTTTTCTCCTCACAGGAACCTTTCATGGATAAGCAAGGATTTAAATCTGAGACCCAGTCCAAATCTAGTGCTCTGTCCGCTGTATCACACTGGGTCTCCATATAACAGTTTAGTTGGATAGGTATAGGATAAAACGAAGCTACACACCTAGACCTGCCAACATCTAAAAACATATGATAGAATCTTAGATCAGCTACTGAATTATATCTCCTGGCCTGTTCCTGCCCCTCACAACCCACCTTCAGTTTCAGCAGCTACTGCTGAGAGATTGAGGTCTGTTCAGTAGGTGACCGGAGTTCAGGAGGAAGATATTTCCACCTTCTTCCTGCCAGTGAGTAAGGCTGCAACTAGTATTTGCAACAAAGGTCTGCTTCTGATGTTGCAGACTAGCTTGTTGGTGGGAGAAGAGTGAAAATTTCATCCTACTTATACCCTCATCAAAAGCTGAATGATTCTTATACCCTCATCAAAAGCTGAATGATTGTCCAATCTGGCCGATACCTGTTAAGATTTGCTGAGGTGGTGTTTATATAGGTTAACCAAATGACTACATAGTCTTACTGAATACAGATACAGATCTGTAACTGTGGGTTACAAAACTGTAACTGCAATACTGAATATCAATCATAATGTTTAAAAGAGCACCACAAAATGGAAGGTTGTACTAATGCATCTACTAGCTAAATATTCTCCCTATTCATTAAAAGGAGCCTACCCCATTAAAATGCCCATTTTAAAATGAAAGAAAAATAAGATAAAATTGGAGCTGACAACATGCTCATCACACAGTCTTGATCAGGCTAAAAATAACCAATTTAAAATTGGGGAGGAGATCTACAAAAATAGTTATTGTGTTGATTTGGATAGTGTAAGCAGTTTAATCCCACTATCATTCTTGGAGATCTTGAATGCAGATATGCTTGGAGTTTAGGTATAAATATATTATGATGTGTCACCTACCTTTCAATTAAAATCTCTTTTTATAATGTATACTAAATTGAGCTATCTTATCTGATACAGTAATTATAGCAACATTATCAAATCAGCATTCCTAGTTTTAAAAATAGCTAAGCATCCTAATCTAAATAAAGCACTGAGATATTTGTGGACAAAAATTCCAATACATTATAGATCTAAGGGTAACTAAGGGCCTTTGCAGACTGCCAGAAATAATGCAACTTGAGTCCACTTTAACTGCCCTGGCTCAGTGCTAGGGAATCATGGGAATTGTATTTTTTTTTCTGAGACATTGAGCCTTCTCTGTCAGAGATCTCTGGTGCCACAGTAAATTACAGTTCCCATGATTCCCTAGCACTGAGTCAGGGCAGTTAAAGTGGACTCAATTTGCACTATTTCTGGCAGTCTGCAAAGGCCCTTAATCCATTTCATGCAAGGTATACAATAACCAAACAATTCATTTCAGAGGAATAAACACCATTTCTATACTAAACCTAGGGCTTTGTCAAAGCTTCCAAAGTGCATGATGATGGGGAAAAGGCATCCCAAGATGAGCTATCCTTGTGCGCTCATAGAAATGGGGGTATAGTTCTTATATCAGGATGTGTGGTCCTAGGTGTGACATCAGTGGCAGGCCCACACTTCTTGATGTCACAAGTTCCTGGTCAGTTCTCCCAACTATGACTTCTGCAACCAGGAAATATTTATGGAAGATTCATGTTTAGCACACTATAGCTATCTCAATTTTTACAGGGCAGGATGCCAACAGCTAAATCCTGCAAGTGCATAGGATTGTGTGCAAGCACAATTTGTTTCCTATCACCATTTTATCATGTTTTTACAACACAGCATCCTTTGATGTGAAGTAAAAATCTTCATAGTAAAATAGAACTGATGACTGACTTACCAAATGCACGCTGTAATAACAAACTATACACAAACTGTTTAGAGCATTCAAAATATGTTGCGCACACATTGCTTCAATCACAGTGTACAGTCGATCCTCCATTCTTGTGAGGATCCATTCCTGTCCCCACCCGTGAGAATGGAAAATCACGCATATTAAAGTTCCATAGGCTTGAACGGAAGCACGCATCCATGGGCGCACAAGCCATTTTATGCCTCTCAATTCACTGCCCACGGATAGGCGAGGAATGCAGATCTCAAGTCTGCAAGAATGGAAGGGCAACTGTAATTTCATCAGAGTAAATAACAAAGACATTTGCACAGAGGTGGACAAACTATGGTTCTCCAGATCTTGCTTAGCACTAACCAGCCCCAGCCATCACTGATGAATGATAATGGAAGTTGCAGCTCACCAACATCTGGAAGGCCACAAGTTGCCCATTCCTTGTCTTCGGTGTCCACAAAAGTAGGAGCAGAGGGCATTCTGGCCTATTCAGATGCTGAATCTAGCCTGTGAAAAATCAGGTAGAACCTTTCCACACACCCAAGAGGGAAGTCCCACCCCTCTCACTCCTCACAGAGGAATCAGCTGGTGTGCTAGATGTGCTCATTTCTTGAGACGACATGGTAACACATGCCTTGATAACATCCCTGTTGAATTACTGTAATGTACAGTACTTTTGAATTGTTTGGAAACGTCAGCAGATTCAAAAATGTTGTGGATAGACTGCTGACCAGGGATGATTATAGAGAACATATACTCCTTCACTAAAACAGATCCATTGGCTGATGGTCCATTTATGGGCACAAATCAAAGTGCTGGTTTTGACCTATAAAGCCCTTATACAGCTTAGATCCAAACTATCTGAAAGCTCCCCATATGAGCCTGGCTAAGTCTTAGTATCTTTGGAAGAGACCTTTCTCTTCATCCTGCCATCCTCTCAGGCTCAGGGACATGGGAGAGCACTTCTCTGTGGCTGCTCCTAGGCTTTGGAACTCCCTCTTGAGGGAGGTTCAACCTGTCCCATCTCTGCTGTCTTTTCATTGGCAGGCAAAGACCTTCAGGGTTAAAAAGGACTTCAGCTTGGGCTGATCAGGACAAAGTGATAAGCAATGGGCTATGTTGTTTTGGGTATCTTGTGTATTTAAATTGTTTTAAGTTTTAATGTCTTAAAAGTGGTGTCCGGAATCTCGTTGGAAATTTACATATGCATAAACACTGTAGTGATTACACTACACAGTGAATCCCATCCCAAATCTGCAATCTTCACTTACTAGGAAGCAGCTACTGCAATTGATGAGGATCTGTTCCCTGTTGATCAGGAAGCAGCAGACTGACAGTCTCACTTTCTTGCATGAGTGATCTCCAGTGCAACAGACAGAAGCAGGTCCCCATCACAATTACCCTTCATGCCGAAGATTGTTCATGTGAGGGGGTAGGATAGACAATCAGCCAGCTGCTTTGTAGCAGGGGCTATATAGTATAATAATATAATATAATAATAAATTTTTATTTATACCCCACCCCTCTGCATAGCAATCGGGGCGGCTTCCAACATGAATGCAATACAATAAAATCAATCCCAAACCCAACCATCCCACCCCTTAAAAAGTTATTAAACAATCATAGATTAAAAACAATGTTTAAATTTGGCCAAGCCAATGATTTACAATAAAAATTAATGACAACGACAAAACAGAAATGGCTGTATGGCAGCGCTATAGAAGGGGGGAAAAGGGGAACAGTTAATCTGGGTCTTATGACCAGGAAGACTATCAAAGCACTAATCAGGGAAGGCCTGTCGGAAGAGATCCATCTTGACAACCCTTTTAAAGCTGTCTAAGGTCATCAAGTGACAGATCTCATCCAGCAGGCCATTCCATAATCTGGGAGCGGTCATCAAAAAGGCCCTCTGGGAGGTTGCTGATAGTCTGGATTTATTCACCTGTAGCAAATTCATCCCAGAGGATCTAAGTGCTCGGGGAGGATTGTGTGGGAGGTGGTGGTCTCGGAGATAAGTTGGACCCAAGCCATCTAGAGTTTTATAGGTAATAACCAACATCTTGTACTGGGCTCGGAAACTAATAGGCAGCCAGTGAAGAGACTTCAATATATGTGTAATATGGTCTCTTTTAGATGTACCAGAGACCAACCTGGCTGGCATATTCTGAACTAATTGAAGTTTCTGGACCAAGCGCGAGGGTAGCCCCAAGTAGAGCGCATTACAAAAATCAAGACGGGAGCTTACCAGAGCATGTACCACAGTTTCGAGATCCCTTACTTTCAGGAAAGGGAGCAGCTGGCGTATCAGCCGAAGCTGATAACAAGCACTCCTGGCTGTCGCATTCACCTGATTATTCATCTGAAGCAACGAGTCCAGGAGGACCCCCAGACTGTGAAAACAGTCCTTTATGGTGAGTGTGACACCATCCTGAAGGTTGTATCCCAATTCCTGGTTTCTGGGCCGGTACCATAAGTACCTCTGTTTTTGCTGGATTCAGTCTCAATCTGTTTTTCCTCATCCAGTTCGTTACGCCCCTAAGACAGTCATTGAGAGGAGAGATGCCATCGGAAGCCAAGGCTGACAATCTAGACATGGAGAAATAGATCTGGGTGTCACCAACATACTGATAACACCCAGTCCCATGTCTCTGAATGAGCTCTCCCAGCGGCTTCATATAGATGTTGAATAACATCAGGGACAGAATAGCGCCTTGTGGGATGTCATACCTGAGCTCCTTACTAGCAGAGCTGCTGTCCCCAAGCCACACTCTCTGGGATCTACTCGAGAGGAAGGAATGGAGCCACTGCAAAGCAGCTCCTCTGATTCCCAACCTCCTCAGGCGATCCAAGAGGATGTCATGATCAATTGTATCAAAAGCTGCTGAAAGGTCTAAGAGCACCAACAGGGTCATACTACCCCTGTCAATGCTCAGATGCATGTCACCAGTCAAGGCAACCATGGCAGTCTCAACCCCAAATTCCGTCCTAAAGCCAGTTTGAAATGGATCTAGATAATTGGTTTCATCCAAGACAGCTTAGAGTTGAAGAGCCATCGCCCTCTTGATCACTTTGCTCAAGAATGGTAATAACGAGACTGGTCTATAATTATTCATATCTAGGGGGTCTAGGGAGGGTTTTTTCATGAGTGGCCTAACCGCCGCTTCCTTTAAACAAGATGGTATAAAACCCTCCCTAAAGGATCCGCTGATAATATCCTTAAGGAAAGCCTGCAAAGCATCCCCCCCCCCGGATGGCCAGCTATGTTGGGCAAGGATCGAGGGGCAGGTAGTTTTCCTCACTCTATCAAGGAGCTTGTCCACATCATCAGTACTCACAGATTGGAACTGATCCAGTAAATGTTCATTAAAGGAGTCACTGGACAACGCGTCTATAGATTCTGTATCAATCCCGGCATCTAAGTCGGCTCTTATCTGAGAGATTTTATCTGTGAAGAAGTTATTAAATGCATCACAGCAGGCCGTTGTCGGGTTAAGTAGTGGGTTCTGTGCAGGAGGGACCCACATCAGCTCCCCTACCACCCTAAACAGCTCTGCTGGATGGGACTCTGCAGACGCAATACATGCAGAGCAGAAGGATCTCTGCGCTGCATGTATTGCCTCTCGATAGGAATCAAGGAAATTCCTATGATGAGTCTTGTCAGATAAGAGTCGAGTTTTCCGCCAGGTATGCTCTAGTCGTTGTCAAACCTGCTTCATCCTCCTAAGCTCTTCTGTATACCAAGGCTTACGATTTGAAGTGGGTTGGAAAAGATGCTTGGGAGCGATTGTGTCGATAGCCTTGGTAAAGTCAATATTCTAGGTATTAACCAAAGCTTCAACAGCATTACCAGTCATTAAACCCACCAAGGCTTTCTGGAAGCCAATTGGTTCCATTAGCCTTCGAGGGCGGACCATTCTAATAGGTCCACCACCCCGGGGGTGGCGAGTAGTGACTCTTAGCTCAACCTTGACCAGGAAATGATCCGTCTATGACAATGTGGAGGTTTTAGTAACCTCTGCCCACAGATATTCCTGTTCCGTACTAAAGATCACATCGAGTGTATGACCTGCACAATGAGTGGGCCCGACGACCAATTGGGATAGGCCCATGTTTGTCATGGATTCCATGAACTCCCAAGCCACACCTGTAAGAGTTGACAAGCCGGTCTCCAGAGGGATGTTGAAGTCACCCAAGACTAAAAATCTATGTGACTCCAGCAGCAACTCTGAGACCAGTTGCATCAGCTCGGTTAGGGAGTCTGTTAGACAACGGGGTGGTCGGTATACTAACAGAATCTTCAAACTATTCCTGGTCCACAGGCTAAGGTACATGCACTCGAAGTGGACTCTGTTCCAGACAGGTATCCTGGTCAAATTCAAGTTGTTTTTATGAACCAGAGCCACTCCACCTCCCCGCCAACTTCCCCTTATCTGCTCACTGACAGAATACCCAGCTGGGAGGGCCTGCGCCCAGGTTACAGCGCTATCCTCTCCCAGTCAGGTTTCTGTAAAGCAAGCCAGGTTGACATCCTCATCTAAGAGGAGATTGTGTATAATATGAGTCATATTTTAATGACCTGGCATTGCACAGGAGCAAGGCAAGGTTCTGTGGAACGACTGGTAAGCTCTCCAACCCATTTCAAGAAACAGAGTGAGCTGAAGGCGGGATAGCTTTCAAACATCAATCCTGCCTTCTTTTGTAACATTGCCTCACTCTGGTCCAACCATACCTCCCTTTCCCCTGCACGAGTTCAATTCCCACTCTAAGATCATTCCCAGTCAGATTTATAGATAAGCGTGTTATTACAGCCTATAGCCAGATAAAAATATTCATGTAAGTCTGTTTCACCTCAAGACTGAACGACAGAATTAAATTAGGTGGGTTAGATAGTTCTGCTTAACCTCTACACTCTCCCTGCAACCCTGACTGCATTCCAGGTTAAAAAAAACAAACAGCTGTCGGGCTCGGCAATAATGCCTCTCTAAAAATCCATCTACTGCGAATAGTCACTCTACTGTCCACTCTGCAGAGGCCAGCAACTTTGCCGATATATGGGAAGTCTCCGCCGAGGCAACAGGGGGCTCTCAAAGAGTCCGCTTAGGCTCCCCGGCCCCGCAGCCGCCTCGCCGTGAGGTGGTGGTGGTAAATGGGGGCTCTTAAAGATTGTGAATAAGAAAAAGTCATAAGTACATAACTCCAAGTTACACATTTGTACTCTGCAACAAGATTCTGACTAGTGTTATAATTGAATGTACGACTCAGTGTATGATTTGTTCCATTTAAATCACCATAGCAACATCCTAAGGTCTGCAGTTTTACGAGTACTAAAGGAGCCCTCTGACTGAGAATGCTAAATAGTCCTCCCTAAATTGCCAATTCCAGGATTCCACAGGATGTTGCCATTACAATAAAAGTGGAATCAGGATGCTATACAAGTTGAATCTCCCTTTTCCTGTTGGGACACCTTCTGGGAGACGACGGTTCATATCCCTTCTTAGCCTTGGAAACCTACTGGGTTGCCATGGGCAAGTGTGATGGTCCCTGGGCTAGCAGCCAATCACAACCTCCCTGTTTTGGCTCTTAGCCCACAGCAGATCATTAATTCCCCTGGTCTCTAAGGTCACCTTTCCCCACTCCTGCTGAGCTAAGGGGACCTTCTGAGACCATCCAAATGTAGCTGCCACCACCTGATAAATTATGTTGTCTTTCTCTCCTAGTTACACATCAGGGCTTGGCTAGGAAACTTATAGTTTCCTACCCTTGCTGACTTAAGCAAACAACAACTGTGCTAAAGGCACATAGAAGGAGTGTAAAGGCAGCCAGATACTTCTAAGAAAAGATTTATTTCTAACTAAGAAAATATAGAGCAAAGGTTTATCATTTCATGCAAGGGCTCCTTGCCTTGTAGGCACAGAAAGTGAGTTTTAGAAATAGTCATTTCAGTCAAGCCCCAAAAATAAACAAACAGGCTTACTCGCACTCAGCAACACATGTTTCTAACTACTCACAGTCAGATGGGATTTGCAGTCCTTGAAGTTCTGGAATGTGGAAGCTCAGCCTCCATGGCAGGCTCTGACCAGCATCCTCCCTTACCAGGCCACACCCTGGAGCCAAACAAAACAAGACTCTGGGCACACAGCCCAACTGCTGGCCTCTACAGAAAAAGGAAAGATGCAAAACTGCATGGTCTCCACAGGGCTTTAAAAACTTCTGATGAAAATCTCTCAAAGTTCCCGGGTGTGGCCTGCTGATTGGTCAGTCGGATCTGCGTCAGCTGTGATGTAACCTCATTAAAATGTGATATAACTCTCCCTAGCATGCAAGACCTTCTTCTCAACCTTTGCAATCCTCTGAGGAATGGAGGGCTCCATTCCTCACAGCAAGTCACATGCTCTCTCAACCTTAAAACAAAAGCAAACCTCTGAATACCACCCTATGAGAGGACTGTCATAAGTCAGAGTCAACTTGAAGGTGCATTACAATGTGACACCATAATACTAGCAGAAAGTATCAGAGATATGGAAAGATTATTGAAGAATGACAAGGCAGAAAGTGCAAAGGCAGGTTTACAGCTGAACATCAGGAAAACAAAAATTATGACTACGGATGATCTCCACAATTTTAAAGTAGATGACAAAATTAATTTTTTAAAAAAATTATAGTCTTTTAAAATTTCTTTAAAAATATCACATTTTACATAATTTTAATTACATGAAACTGTATATATGTAAATGCATTTAGGCTATGCATATGATATTGTAATTTAAAGCTATAATTTTAATTTTGTTACCTTATGTCACACAACTATTACTATTACATTCAGTGATATGTGGAAATTATGATTATGAGTAACCTTAGTACAAAAAACATTAGTAAGGATTCTGTATGATGTGGTATGGGAGGAACTCAATGGGAGGGTGACATCTCAAGTTACCACATCAGGTGATGCCAACTCTAGTGAGGCCACTAGATCACATTCCAAATGGATAGATTCAATCAGAGAGGCCATGGCCATAAATCTGCAGGAACTGAGTAAGGTGGCTGGGGATAGGGTGACTTGGAGGTCTCTCATACTTAGGTTGCATGTGTTGAGGTCAACTGGAAGACAGTTAACAACAGAAACAACAACAAATGTGGCAAGGAGTTGGAATTTGGGGGCAGAGTTTACAATAGAGCCACAGAATGCCTAACTTGTAGGACTGAGTCTGTGAGGATTTTGCAATGAAACATGGTTCTGGGAGGACTAAACTATCTTGTTCCAGTTCACTGGGGTGAAAAGACTCAAATGTTTTTTGGTTTTGCTGCAATGTGGCAGCAAATTCTTCATAGAAATTCTTCTCTTCATCTGAGGAGCTGTTTTGATCACAAATTTCCATTAAGTTCCTGTCACTGTTCAAGATCATGATTTAAAATGTCTGTTTTCCTCATTCTAACCTCTGTGATATCATTTTGGATGAGGCAAGCCTTCCTCTTCTCTCTTGCAAGCTAATTTCTACAGCCACATTACTGACCATAAGAGAAACAGAAGGATTCCACATTTGGAATTGTGCAGGGAAGGAATCTGTTGTTGTTGTTGTTAACTATCCTCCAGTCAATCTCGACTCATGGCAGCCCTATGGATGAGACATCTCCAAGATCCTCTGTCCTCCACTGCTTTGTTTAACTCCTGCAACCCCTTAATACCCATGACCTCTTTAATAGAGTCCATCCATCTGGCATATGGCATTCCTCTCTTCCTACTTACCTCCACCTTTCCCAGCATTATTATATTTTCCAATGAGTCCTTCTTATGATGTGTCAGTACGACAGCCTCCGTTGGGTCATCTTGGCTTCCAGGGAGGTTTCCAGCGATCTGTTCTAGGACCCATTTGTTTGTCCTTTTGGGTGTCCATGGGATCCTCAGCACTCTTCGCCAGCACCACATTATCTCAAATGCATTTATTTTCTTGCTATCATCTTTCTTAACTGTCCAGCCCTCACATCCATACATGGTAATAGGGAATATGATGGCATGTATGATTCTAACTTTTGTATTGAGTTGTACATCTTTGCATTTTAGAATTTTTTCTAGTTCTTTCATAGCCACCCTCCCCATTCTTAATCTTCTTCTGATTTCCTGATGGCAGTCCTCATTTCTATCACTATTTGATCTCAGGTATGGTAATTCTTTTACTATTTCTATTTCTTCATTGTCTAGGTTGAACTTGTGAAGGTCTTCGGTGGTCATTATTTTTGTTTTCTTTATGTTCAACATTAAGCCTGCCTTTGCACTTTTTTCTTTGATCTTCCTTAGTAGGTGTTCCAGGTTTGTGAGGTCTTCTGCTAGTACTATGGTGTCGTCTGCATATCTTAAATTGTTGATATT
>CM034701.1:245022314-245034119 GCA_020142125.1 Phrynosoma platyrhinos
CTTATCCTCTGGCAGCACTCTGTTATCCAGCTCAGCTGGGGATGGGGTCTGGGCTCAGTTGGTGTTTAGCCCCAATCTCCCTGCCTCTCTAATGGTCCTCTTTGTGTTGCTGCTCAGTTGGAGGGCAGAGACTCCCTGCCTCTCTGATGGTCCTCTTTGGTCTTTGTGTAGAAGGAATCTACACATTTTAAAAATCAGCTTTCCCTTGATTTGGCACAGCTTACCTGCAAGTCTCCATTTTCAACAACTCCATTTCAACAATATTTTCTTGCTTTTTGATATAGGTCATCAAGACCCTTACAAAATGCAGATGCAATGTTCTGTTTCCTGTATATACCACATCTGGTTTTGCTACCAATAATTATGATCATTACTATTTGTATCCCAGTACAAGACCATAGATAATGGTCTAATTTCTGGGAAACGTTTTTATTTTTGTCTGGAGTGATTTTCCATTTTTAAAAACAGATCAATGCATCTACTTCATGTATGTTCCAAAAGACCAAAAACAGTCCATTATTCTGAGATCATCTTTCCTAGCTTATTGGGAGGACACCCTACATTTTGAAATCCATGTGGCTGGATTTTAACATGTAAGAATCAAACCGAGAGGAAGGAGGAGGAAGAGGAGGAGGAAATCCTATTTTCAGATTCTGCTATCATCTGAAAGGCCCTGGAATTTGGTAAAAGCAGAATGTTAGAGAAGCTGCTACCATGCCAAATATAGCAGAGAGCTGCCCAGATATTCTGTCAGAACTTTTGGCTGATATAGCTGTTCTGTTGGAAAAGATAAGGCCAATGAAATGGCTAAAAATGGAGTGGCATCATAGTAGGAAGAGGAGCATTCTGACATTACTTCCCAGTTGTCTTCCCCTACACTGGCTGTGCTTAAGATGTAGTGGGCTATAACTTAGGGGCTCACAGTGATTTTAGTCCAACACAACTGGAGAGCAACAGATTGGCAAAGGTTGCCATATACTAGGTTCATCTCATGATACAAGGGATTCCTCCTTCTGATCCTAGCAGAAGAGATGGGGGGGGGGATTTTTAGCCCAGCTTTCTTCTAAGTCTTCTTCCTAGCTGATCCTGTTCATCAGCTGATTAGAAAGGAATTTATGGCACTGGCTGTTTTAAAGAGAACTAACTGTGATGTGGGAGAGAAAATGCCAGTTACTTTGAGATGAAGCAAGGGGGAAGGAATAATCTGACACTGCTTGTGTCAGTGAAGCACATCCATGATTAGTGGATTCAAGCAGGAGAGGAAAAATGTTCTGATGTACTGCTAAATCTTGACGGAAGAGAGGTATTTTTTTTTCAAAAAAAGAAATAACCCTGTGATTCTCTATCATTTAGGTTCCTACTGAATTTGCTATTCTTTTCCACTTCCCCTACAATTACAAAGCAGGTTTTTACAGTCCATTCATCAGCTATAATTGGCTCAGGCACAGCACTGGTTCTTACCAGGAGATTAACCCATCATTTTTCAGCCTTCCTCTACCCTATCACCCCGCTTTTGTTCTCCCTTGAACGGAACAGTGCCAAGCAGGAAATAGCTCTCCAAGCCACTCTCTTCTCTGTCCACTTTCCTTTTTCAAAGAAGAAGAAATAACATAATACAAAATTATTATTATTAAAAAAAACACTTTAAGAAAGACTGGATTCAGTCATATTGGTGAATTATATTTACACTGCACTTGGACTTCTGAAATCAGCATTACAGTGTGATACAATGAGGCTGAAGTTATTATTTGCTTTTGGCTTTTTTGAAATGCAAATGTTCTGCTACATCAAAATCAGGACTGGTAATTTCTTTGAGGGCCTTGGGTGGTCAGGAAGCAAAGCTGTTGCTTTCCCTCCTGCTCGGAATGCATTCTGCAAACCTTTTCAGAGCTCAAGTTTGAGGAGCAAGAATCCTGAGACAGAAGAAAAGGCTCTGCTTGGGGAGCTGGAGAAGAGTCCTCCATGAAAAAGGAACGATTGACTTTTGGTCCTGCAAATGTGGTGCTAGCGAACTATTTATCAGACTGATATAGAACTTTTTTTCTTGTTTGGATCTTTCAACTTTGACAGGGTGCACTGAATTTGGATAATTTTTCATGTCATTTGTTTTCTTGAGTGTAACTTTATTTATATCCCATCTTTCTTTCAGGCTGTGACAAAAGACAGAGATGAAACAAGACAACTGTGTACAAAGCTGCAACATCTTGAATGTGCACATAAGCTTCCTAACAAAGAAGAGAAATGTTACTTTTTTTGGATTCCACTTCCTAAAAATATTCCAACCAGCTTGGCCAGAGGGCAGATTGGCTGGCACATTGTAGGAGATGTAGTCCAAAAAGGTAGTATATCCCACCTGTGTTTGTTGGGCAAAGTAACATAGGAGATTATCGCACAGCTTTTCCCTCCAATCTGGGCATGGGCTGAGACCATGTAAAAATGGATGTTATCACACAGCTTTGTGCCCAGATCAGAGGCATCCCATACCTGATCAGGACTTCTCCCGTACTTAGCAAAGAACAGAAAAGAACTGTTTTTTGCTAAGTATGGGATGCCTCTGATCTGGGCACAAAGCTGTGTCATAGCATCTATTTTTACATGGTCTCAGCTCATGCCCAGATTGGGAGAAAATAGCCGGTGCAATAATCTCCATATACTCTCAAAGCTGCCATGCAATAATGGTAGCCAACCTTCTTGGAAAGACAAGTCCAAAGGATCTAGGCCTCACTGGGCATCACAGGGGATGCTTGGTTGCTCCTGAGCAATTTCTCCCCAGTAATGTCAAGTAAAAGACACTGATTAGGATCTCTTTATTTGTTGCTTAAAGGTCATTGTTGCTTAAAGTGATGAGAAAGTTACCTTTTTGGACTACAGTTCTCAGAATCTCTAAGCATCATGGTCATAGGTACATGGGAGTATAATTTCTAAACTTTGAGTGTTTTTCAACCAGAATTCTCTGGGAACCTAGGGTACTGCAAGAGGTCACTATATACATTTTTTATGTAGGGTTTCCTGAGACCTGAAAATTATTTTAAGGGTTCCTCCAAGGTAAAATGGTTGAGAAAGGCTGGGCTAAATAGCTAAATATAGGTCTCATTGGAATCAATGGGGAAAAGCCATAATTTAACTTCCATTAATTTCAGTGAGAACTAAGCATAACAATTAATATAGACTGCAATCCCATGGGAAGGATTACCTGGGAGAAAGGCCCATTAAAATTAGACTTACTTCTAATTTAAGCACGCACATGATTGCACTATTAATCCAAAGACAGAATACAATCTATTTATTTTTCTGTCATGACCTGGAAGGTACTGAGGTTGGTAGTCTCCAGTAAGCAGGCAGCTTTACGCACACTGTGCCCTGATGTGTCTTAATCTCTAACCTACTGCTTCACTGTAAAAATAGGATAATATCCTTGACACCTTGCCCAACCCAAGCCCAGATCTCCAGATCATTTCTAAGAGTATCACAGAGCCATGTATGTCAAACAGCTGCCCAAAATGCTGGCTAGTAGGGTTGCCAAACCTCAGGGATTGGCTCCAATTTTCCAATTCTCAGTGGAGAGGAGGAATCTCAGGGCAAGAGCAGTCTTAAAAGATATATACATGCATGTGTGTTTTCTTTATTTGTTAGACTTGATATTTTTTTATTTAAATGATATATTTGGTGCAGCTAGGGGTGATGCTTAATGGTACCACCAGTGGCTGCCTCTTATAACTCCATCTTTGTAACATTACCAGGGCTTGCTTAAGAAGTCTCCCCTAAGTCTCAGGTTTGGCCCTGAAACCTCAGGGCCTAGCATAGTCTTCACCTGGCAAATCTCCTAGCTATTGTCTTTCATCCTCCAGAACAGGGAGTGTTCTGCCTGCAGATGTGAGTCTACTACTGTTAGATTACTAGCAGGATAGTGAGAGGGAGACAAATTTCCTGAGGCCCAGACCTCTGAGGAACCTGAGCAGTAGAAACAAACATTGCAAAATATATTTTGGTATCTTAATAGTCCAGACAGCAAATGTAATATCGCTTGCTAAATTTAAGGAGGGGAGAGTCAAACATGCATCTTGTCCAGGTGCCAATTGCCAGCTCTCACCATCCCTGATAACCAGCTGGTTTGCAATAGATTGGCAAGGACTTCTGATTCCCAATTAGTTAACAATAGCAGCCATGAAGTGACTTTTCTCCAGCACTAAAAATTATACTGTGAAAATAAGCAGAGCTGGAGAAGAGTGCAGTTCACGAGGGTGGCTTTTTGTATGGAAGTGTCATAGAAGGACCGTAAACTGTGCATGGAAGGAATACATAACAGGCAAGTTGCACTGTCTGTCTGTGTTACCCTCTTCCCACCCACCCACTTCAGGGTCAGACATCGTGGAAGCTTCCCTGACAAAATGTGCATGATATCCTTCTTCCACAGCTGCTTTATATCAAAACCATAGCTCATGGGGTTGATATAAATTTAATGAGAGACTTATAAAAAGGAAAGTCCTCCAAAAACTATTACAGTACAAAATTGTGACTATATTAGACCCAATTCCTCCTCATTAGCTCTACTGATTTCTGTAGCTAAGGAGAATTTCAGAAGAAAACTGTTCCCAGAGCTTAGCACCATGTAGCAAATGGTCCCATGCCTGCTCCTTTTTCACAACTCTTTTTAAAACTGTCTTTTGGCCACACTGAACAAGTTTCTGATATTGCCAACTGACTTTGCTTGTGGCATGCTCATTCTTTTCATTTTCCTTTCTCAAAGGTTAGTGGGCTGCCTTCAGTTGCTATTGGCTTTTCTGCTAGCTTTCTAAATATTCTGGTCATGGACACAATATCATCTGGATTTTGATAAAGGTTAGAATTGGGAATTGGAAAAGAAATAATAATAATAATAATAATAATAATAATAATAATAATAATAAACAACTATAGAGGCATAAGTGTGCTATATCAAAGGTGCTTCAGAATGGAGACAAGTGAAGAATTCTCCTCCAGCAAAGTCACTATGCCTTTCACTTGCTAAGCTTTAGATTTAATTTACAGGAAATGAAAGGAAAGCTTATTCCACCTTTACCCCTTTCCATTCTGTTACAGTAAATTGAATCTAAAAGTTTAGCAAGTGAAAAGCATTGTGTGTGAGAAAGAGGGTGTATTTCTTACAGTGATCCACAAAGAGAACTTTGTTGAACATGTTTCAATTGTTAAAAATAAAAGTGAATTGGATCCATGGTGGCCATTTAGAATGCTCCTTAGATTGCTGCTAAGCCTGGTGATATAATTGAAAGAAGATACCTGGATCCATATAGGATGTGAGTTGCTATAGAATCTAAAAAGAATAAAATAAAGCTGCATGTCTGACAAGTTTAGTGTAGAAGAATTCTGGTTTACAAAAAGATATAGCTAATCACTAACAACACATATTTCTTGGAGTGATTAACAAATTCAGTTTATAGTTTACTGTTAATTCACATGTTAAGTTCTGTTTGCTTATCACTCCAAGAAATATGTGATTAGTGATTAATTGCAGCCTTCTAGGATTCACAGCAAAACTGTCAGAAGTACTGTGTGTGTGTGTGTGTCTGTGCAGTCTCTTAAAAATGTGCATGATTTCACAATTTTGAATATATTTAGCTGCCATCGTGGGATGTATAATTTAGGGAGTGGTATTTATGTGGCTTAAATTCTCTAAAGTATCTTGTCTGATCTTAGAAGCTAAGCAGGGTCAACCCTAGTGAGTACTTGAATGGGAGATCACCAATGAATACCAGGTGCTGTTAGGCTATATTTTAGAGGAAGGAACTGGCAAAACCACTTCTGAGCTTTCCTTTTCTAAGAAACCACTTTGAATTCATGGGGTCACCATAAGTCAACAGGCAATTTGAAGGTATATACACATACACAGAGAATCATGCTGCAATGACAGGGAATAGGACTTTATGGAGGCATTCCTTTTCTTGCCTCCTTTTAAAACATTAACATTTAATGCACAGGAATTTTTACAAAAAATTCACATTGAGGAAGAGATTTGAATGAGCCAGGAAATGAGTAGAATAAGAGGGAGAAGAATGCAGCTGACAGAGCAAGGAGATTTTAAGCCACGATTAGACTCAGAAAAAAGCGCCCTTGGTGGTACTTATCACATGATGCTGGCTCCAACCTGTAGCTGCTGTGTCTCCTAAACACAGATAAGGAATCCCTTTTCATTGATGGGGGAAACCCATCAATTGAGCTCGCAATCACACTTGTCCTCAGATGTAAAATGTCACTGCTGGGACAGTTGCAATATTGGAAGTCATGTGGTGTCACAGTCTCTTCCTCTCTCTTGCGATTCCCAAGCAAGCTAACTGCATCATTATCATCATGATCATCTTCTTCTTCCATCTTAAATCACATTAGCAGAATTCTGGAATTGCATGAAAAGATAAAAATTAAAATAAAAAATACCAAAAGGCATGCTGGGTAAGGCATAGGGCAGGGAGGCAGGCTTAAGGGGAAGTCCAGAAGAAAGCGTGATGGCAACAACAGCAACAGTCATGCGACTGCAAAGATGTGGGATATCAGCTGCTCTGGAAAGAATATGTTTCCATTTTCTAAACTGATGCAATTGCTGTGAGAACAAGGCTCATGTGGTAATGCCCTAAGTTTTAAGTGCCTGCCTCACACATTCCTACCCACGACATTTATTCTATACAATATGTCTTCAGGGGCATTTCTCATCAGTTTATTATGGTTGCCTATCATCATCATCATTATCCTACTCTTTTCCCTGAACTGGAACTCAGAGTAGCTCCCAATTTTAAAAGAACAGTACAATTAAAAATATAGAAAAGTGATACACTAAAATAGAATTAAGTGATTACAGTATTAAAATAGATTGCTTGTTAAAAAAAATAAAATACAGTTTAAAAAGATAAAACTGTTTAAAAGACTTTAAAACAATACAGCCCATTCTTCAGTATGGTTCTTTAGCATAATTATTAATGTTGTCTAGTAGCAAAAAGAATTTTGATAAATGTTCTAATTCTAATCAAAAAGAAAAGAAAAGAAATGTTATCCTGGAACACAACATTTTTTCACCTGCATAGAAACAGAATTTTTCTGCATGGAATGTAGCATTAATTATAACCTGCACAAAATAAAAACACAAACATCTTTTGCATCAGAAATACATTGGAGCAATCTGATAATGTACACACTGATTTGCTTAACACTGATTAGGGTAACCAATATTCCATGACAATACTAGAAATGGGGAGAAACAGGAAACATTTTCAGGTCATAAGGTTTCATTGCTGAGTGTAACATTCAAAAGTTTTATTCTTTCCCATCTACTTTCTCTCTGCCCTGTTAGCACTAATGAGTAAAGTTACTTCTAACTTTTGAAGAAGGAGCAGCAGAAGGAGACACAAAAAAGAGAAAGAGGAAAGACACATTTTAATAGAATGTTTAATAGAAAAGGAGGAACTAATTGATAGAAGATTGAAGACTAATTTGATTGAACAACCAATTAATTTGTTCTGAACTGCTTTATCAATTTATAGTGTATACTTTTGTTGTTTATTGTCTAGAACGATGACATGTATGATTTGTTCTTTGCTCTTTTTAATGTGTAATAAATTCTTTAATAAAAAGGACACATTTTTCTTCCTTGTCTTGCCACCAGACTTTCTTTCAGACTTAAAATTGAAAAAATTGAAAAATGAGCTGTATGTTTTGGCAGAAGTGGAGGGAGTGGGAAGGGGGTGTTCTACATCTTCTGACAATTCATTAGTGTTTATTATTCTAAAATAATATCTAGAGCTTTCTTTAAGCCTGGTTTAAAGGAAAACTAAGGTACTAGAACACACACACACTCACACTTAATGATGCAGACCATTTATTCCTCTAGTCGGTGCTATTTTGCCCAACAGCTGTTTTCAAATATATCCCAGGAAGTGATATTTCCAGGTGTGCTGTCTGAGGTCTCTGAAAAATTGGCTATATTTAAGAACAAAGCAGGATATCTAAGTAGGACTCCCACTGTTCCCCCCAAAACTCCATTTCCCACCAACCCCAACTGTTTTGTTCTACTTAATGGAAAATATATTTATCACACAAGTTTTTAAAAAATGCAGAGAGGGATAGTTTTAACAGAGGAAATTGTCAGCAGGAAAAGAGTTAAACACCCCCTTCCCCACGCCCTTCTCTGGCTTGGAATTGTTTCCCATTCCTCCCCATTTCTACTACTGTCATTGGGCCTTTGCAGACTGCTAGAAATAGTGCAAATTGAGTCCACTTTAAGGGTTAGGGAATCATGGGAACTGTATTTTATTGTGGCACCAGAGCTCTCTGACAGAGAAGGCTCAATGTCTCAGGAAAAAAAAAACAATTCCCATGATTCCCTAGCACTAACCATAACCCTTAAAGTGGACTCAATTTTCACTATTTGTGGCAGTCCCATAGTATTCATGGAATATTGGCACTAGTGTTAAGATAATCAGTATGTACATCATCAAGATGTTCCTGTGTATTTTTGGTGCAAAAGGTGTTTGTGCTTTTATTAGATTTGCAGCCCTCTGTAATAACTGCATTTCAGGAAAAGGGGGACCCTTAAACCCAATGAGACAATGCTATCGTGTTTCCTGACTGGAACTGTTCTTAGTACTGAATATGAAGCATTCTATAGGAAGCAAAATATGTGCAATTTTAACTTATTCACAATCTGCACATATAGAGGGGAAACTTACTCAACACACCTGACACATTGTTCAGTGGTATCTTGGTGTGTGTGTCAGTGACCAGCTTTCCTGATCTATTTTTGATGACTCTGCCACTATATATAAGCTACATGTGGCTACTTGTACATGGGATCTTCAGGAAAGAGCTTGGAAGAATTACTGTTTTGGACTACAGCTCCCAGAACCATCCAGCTAGTATGGGTATTGGTTTCTGGGACTACACTGGTGGTGCAGTGGTTAAATGCCTGTACTGCAGCCAGTTACTCATAAACCACAAGGTTGCGAGTTCACTACTAGCCAGGGCTCAGGCTAGACTCAAGCCTGCATCCTTCCGAGGTCGCTAAAATGAGTACCCAGTTGTTGGGGCACAATGAGCTTACAGTTGTAAGCTGCTTAGACACTGCATAGCGTGGTATGAAGCGGTATATAAATGAAGCTGCTTTGCTTTGCTTTTACACTGCACAACCTTCTCTTACAACAGATAGGTGTTCATAATACCCAAAGAGCAGAAATTTGGATTTTAAAGAATAGTCTAATATAATGGTTATACACTATGCAACATCTGTGCCCATGAGCCTAGAATAAAAGAGAGAGATTATGGGAGCTGTGGTCCAACAACACCTGGAGGACTACAGTTATTCAACCCACCTTATACACTGGACAATCCAATTAACATTATTGAAAATGGAGAGAGAGAGAGAGATAATCATCATCATCATCATCCTATCCAATGTGTGGATGATGGTATGATAACACCATCATGATGGAACTTCCATTCTTTCTCCTAACCACCCCTCTCCTGGTGTGTGCACACACTGGAATTGCTTTGGCTGATATGCCAGCTGTGCCCTTTTTTTGGAAGTAAGGGACCTTGAGACTTAGTGCACACGCTGATAACCTCCCATCTGGACTTCTGTAATGCACTCTACAAGGGGCTACCCTCATGCTTGGTCCAGAAACTTCAATTAGTACAGAATATGGCAGTCAGAGTGGTCTTCGGTACAACAAGGAGAGACCACATGAGACCAGTATTAAGGTCTCTTCACTGGCTGCCTATTAGTTTCTGGGCCCAGTATAAGGCTATGGTTGGCTATGACCTTTAAAGCCCTAAATGGCTTGGGTCCAACCTGACTTTGGGACCACCTCCTCCCATAAAATCCGTCCGGTCCTCTGGGAGCAATTTGCTGCAGCCCATAAAAATAAGGCCATCCTTCTTAGCTTTCCTTCTCACCAGACAAATTTCCTCCAGGCCACTTTCCTCATTTCTTAACAGCCCTGTTTTTTCTAAGTGTGCCCTAAGGAATTTATTCCCTCCACTCAAGTGTTAGTATTTTAAAAATGTCACATCAGTGCCAGGAATATTTATTTGTATGCTTACAAACAAAACACCAAGATAATCCCGCAATTTCTAAACATAAGAAGGTCTTACGTTATAACATACTTGACCTAAGCTGTTTGGGAAGATGTTGAAAATTCTCTCAGAATTGAGTGCAATAGCTATGAATTAAAATGACTCCAAAGGTTTCTTTGGAAATAACCATTAAGAGACACTGAAGAGGATTTGCTTGACTTTACAAGATCTATATTGTGCTCATTCTTTTTATCAGGGCTTGACATAAGCTGCAGCAGGAGTGACAGACAGGAAATAATGAAGAATCATGGCATTCAATCCCATGCTCCTTCAAATCCCTTTTATTGATCTGATTTATCCAGTCCATTATCCCCCGCTGGATGCAACCAAAGAACTGACCCTCATTTTTTTGAGAGGTAGAGTTTGAAAATCCTACTAAATGCTATGAAACGGAAAGGTAGATTTAATCACTGAGGTCATCAGGAACCCATAGATGGGCCAATTGGAGTCCTTCCATCTGGCCCCTAGTGCGATTTGGATTTTGTGAAATATTAGAGTACCTTGGTGGGAAAGGCAATGTTGCAGGATAAACATCTTTTCATAATCCAGGAGGCAATGGGAACATTAAGGGCATTTACTGAAATGCAGTTATTGCAATGAGACAAAAGATGGATTCCTCCCATAAAAGATGATGGATGATATCATAATTTATTCCCTGTTGTTTTGATACAGTGCTGAAAATCTGAGATCAGGATGAATTTAGTTTTCATTTTGCCAAATGAGGAAAAGGATAAAAGGATTGTTAAAGACAGATAAAAAGTATGATAGCATTAATGCCCCTCAGTGGGCAGTGGTTTTTTTTTTTTTAATAGAAATGGTGGACGTTAAATACAGTGAAACCCTTTCTATCTGATCCTCAGTCATCCAGTCATCAGCTATCCATATGTATGTTGTCAGACAGCATGAGAATGGAAAGAACTATATTTGCCTGATACCAAGTGAACAAACAAACAAACAAACAAGACATGGCAAAACAAAATTTTGCTGATCTCCCTCATATCATTTCAAGGGGAAAATATATCCACAAATGTAAATGAAAAATATAAATAAAGTAAATGCTTGCAAGTTGCATGACTTGCCCAGAGGGAGAGTATAGAATCATAGAGTAGGAAGGGTCTCTAGGGCAGCGGTTCTCAACCTTGGGGTCGTGACCCCAGTGGGGGTCGAACGACCAAAACACAGGGGTCGCCTAAAGCCCTTACTTCTGAGGGAAGATACACATGGAAAGGATGTAGCTCCAGCTCTCCCAATTCAGAGTAAGAAGGGGCTAGTATATCGCGGCTGGAAGTACTTTCAACCCATTATGTATATATATTTAAAAGGCCTGGTAACAGTCGAGGGAAGGAAGGAGGGGTTTGGCCTAACACCTTGAGGGAGAGGTAGGCCCAGGGCTCTCCTTGTCCTCCTTCTTTCCTCACAAGTTTCCAGAAGCTGAGGCGAAGAGGAAGGAATGGTGGAGCCATGTCCCGCTCCTTCTGCTTCATTTCTCCTTCTTCTTCGTTGGTCCCCTTTGAGGCCGACTGCCTTCGGACGGAGGAAGGAGGGAAGCCGTGACGTGGCGGACCGCCTTCCTCCCTCTTGCCTCCGGCGGCGGACCAAGGAGGAGGAGGAGGAAAGTAGACTCTCCAACTCTTCTTCTTCTTCTTCTGGTGTGCCCTTTCCGACTTATGGCGACCCTCCCTTCTTGGCAAG
>CM034701.1:245034219-245049429 GCA_020142125.1 Phrynosoma platyrhinos
GAATTCATGCTGCTCTTTGCTTTCATGTGAGAGAATCTGCATTGATAGACAATAGGTAGAAATCCTCCTCCTATAGCATTTGATTAAATGTTATCATTCAGAGATATTGCTTATGTTACTCTTGCTTTTAGAAATGAACAATGATTTACTGGTTCATATGTGTGTTTTGAGCCATTGTTTTCCAAGCAGAGCACTAATATAAAAAAGCAGTTTGGGGTTGAGTGTAGTCTCTAGTGATAATCTAACAGACCAGACCTAAATCTTTTTGCATCCAGAACTATTGACATAGCATCACAATATTATACCTATGTAAAGTGATGCATATCTGAAAATTGAAAAGAAAATGAAAAATTGTTCTTGGGATAATGTGTGGTTTTTTAAAAGTTCAATTGAAGCCACAATTGAACTGAAAATATTGGGATTAAAACTTCAACCCTAAACGTATTTACTAGGGAGTAAGTCCCACTGAGAATAACTTATTTAAGCATACTTAGGATCTGGGTTGCTCGTGAACATAAACTCTGTGTGGTATGGCCCCATATACAAAAAGAGTCAATCCAATGTGTTTTTTGTAGTTCCGACTTTCGGTCCCCAGCTGTTGCTGGATTATGTATTTCAGAGTCCTTGATCTTTGGCCATGTTGGCTGGGGATTCTGAGAGTTTTTATCCAACAATGTCTAGGGACCCAAGGATAGGAATCTTTACTCCAGAAAACTGAGTGACAGTATGGCCAATGTAGGCTGGGGCAAGATGGTCCCAGAGAAGATAGATCCCAGTTCAACAAGCCAAAAGAGATTGTGCTGCTATTCAGTCTCCTTACAAGTTGGTTAAAAAAAAAAAAGTAGCCAGAAGAGTAGAAAAACAGAGAATAGTTACCTATGGAAGATGACTGGAGTTTTAAGTTACTGTAATGCAAAGGAAAATTTCATAGGGGAAAACAGAATACTTATTTGGGGAAATGCCCTCAACCCCCTATCAGTATCCCTGGAAGAAAGGTATAGGAGATTATCGCACAGCAAATCCATACTGGGATAGACGCGGGTTGTAACTGTCACCGATGGATCACACTGCCCCATACCGGGCAGTAGGCAGCCTGTATCAAATCTGGGCTTCTCCCACAGCTTTTCAAGAATGGGATTTTCCTGTTCTTGAAAAGCTGCAGGAGAAGCCCAGGTTGCCTGGGCTCCCAGTTATGTGATAAGATCAGTTAGTGATGGTTACAACTTGCCTGTGTCCTGGTGGGGATTTGGCGTGCAATAATTTCCATAGTCAACTGGCCTACACCAGGTCAAAAGCTGCACAAGGTCAATGGCTACTTCTTTGTTTCCTCTTCTAGAGCTCATTTCCAAGATTTTACTGCATATAAACAAGTTACTCCTTTTCCTTTTTAAGTGTCTTAATGCAACAGGACCTGGGACAACAGGACCTTGTAGAAAGAGGTGATTTGACTGATTGTAATATAAAGGTAGGAAAAGCTATACCAATTAATTTTATACCATTATTACAGATAAAGCTCCTCCTTTGCAGCTGGTCACTATTTTCTATCTTGCTGGCTTTGGCTCCAACTACACTGGAGAATTAATGCAGTCTGACACCACTTTGGGCCTTTACAGACTGTCAGAAATAGTGCAAATCTTGGGTTTTGTAGTTTTGTGAGTCACCCACACTCTTTGGCAGAGACGGCTAAAGATCTTCTTAAACTACATATACCAGGATTCCATTGGATAGAGCTACCACACTTAAAGTGGTGTCAAACTGCTATATTTCTACAGGGCACCCTTAGTCCTTCTGTAAAAAAAGGAAGGAAGTTGCAGTAGGGCCACAAGCTGACCCACCTTATGTAGTTTTCATCTGCCAAACCATCCATTGATTTAAGTAGATTATGTAACAGTAGACCTTGTCAACAAAGCTCAGTGGCATCAAGCATTCATTTAAGTAAAACAATCTTAAGTTAAAAGTTAGATGCCAAATACACACACGCGCGCGCGCGCACGCACACACACACACACACACACACACATATTCACTGAGTTGGAAAACGAAATGGATGAAATGCAGACACTGCGATAAGTTGACGGCAGTGTAGATCTTCAGGAACACCATTTCCAATTCCATCATAACTTTCTACTTTTGAAGGTTAAAAAAAATAAACCTTCTTTTAAAAGAGAGGAAAAAAAGATAGAGGAAGAGATTAATTTTGAGCAATGGTAGACAACATACAATTACTGTGCCTGCACAGTTCCAATAATGTTTTAGCTAATATTTACAGATCATTGAGCTGTGATAACTGATGATGATGATGATGATGATTTATATCCCACCTTCCTCCCAGTATAGGGCTTCAGTACAAACTTCAGCGTAATGTATGCTTACTGGAGGTGAGACAAAATAAAAGCCACTAATCACGTGCCTAGTTTTGAAGGACAGACCAGACAGTAATTCTCAGAATTTCTTAGCCAGCATGAGTGTGGCAGGGAGAACTATGGGAGCTATAGTTTTTGCATGTTTTAAAAGTATCTTGACATTCTGTTGTTGCTGTGTGCTTTTCAGTCATTTCTTCTTTGCGTTGACCACCTGTCATGGAGTTTTCTTGGCAAGTATTTGTTCAGAGGAAGTTTGCCACTGACTCCCTCTTAGACTAAGAGAGTGTGACTTACCTAAGGTCACCCAGAGGGTTTCCATGAATAAACAGGGATTTGAACCCTGGCCTCCTGGAGTCCTACACCCAGAGCAATATATCACACTGGCTCTCTATTCAATGTGAGAGATCTGAAAACTCCACAGCACCACTTTGAGTTGTACAGAGGAAGTAAATTCAGGTAAAAAATGAGCCAAATGAATGAATGAAATGGTGTATGATTCTTGAAACTGCACCTCAACAGCTTTTCTACTCATAGACCAATATAAATTTATTTTGAAATCTGCTCCTAAATGTAGCAGCCCAGTAATTGTATCATCTCAGGACAACCTTAATATACCAAATTTCTTTGAGTGTTCAAGACCAGAGGATGGTTAAAAACGTTGGTAGCTCAATATATTGGCAAGCATGGAATGTTATGGACAGGATGGATTTTCATCCAAAAGGTTTTGATCCCCAGCACTATAAAGACCTAGTTCAAATCTAAGGAAAAGCTCACCTTTCTTAAGATTTACCAGTTCTACTGAAGCATCTCCTGGCTTGAATTAGATCAAACAAAACTGCTTGTTAATACAGGCTGAGTCTCTCTTATCCAGAATTCCTAAGTCCAAAATTGTCTACATGTGTGGCTGAGATAGTGACACCTTTGCTTTCTGGTAGTTCAGTATACACAAACTTGGGATCATGGACACATTATTAAAAATTACCTTAAGGCTATGTGTATAAAGTATGTGTGGAATATGAATGAATTTTATGTTTAGACTTGGGTCCCATCTCCAAGATATCTCTTTATGAATATATAAATATTCCAAAATCTGAGGGGGGGGAAATCTGAAATCCAAAACAGTTCTGGGCCCAGGCATTCCAGCTAAAGGAGAGTCACCTGCCTCAATCTAACAGAACATCATTAAAAAGGCTAGTGAAACAAAACACTTTTAAAACTCTATATGGCTTATGAAATTCTATACGGCTTAGGTCCAGACTATCTGAAAGACCGTATCTCTCTACACAGTCATTAAGATCTACAGGTGAAGGCTTTCTCTCAGTTCCACCACCATCATAGGCTTGCTTGGTGAAAGCCTTGTCAATGGCTGCTCCTACCTTCTGGAACTCCCTTCCATGGGAGGCTAGGCTCACCCTTCCCTTCTTTCCTTTTGCCACAAGCAAAGACCTTTTTCTTTAAGCAGGCTTTTAATGTGTAAGCAAGGGAGCTTCTTATTGAAATGTTTTGTTTATTTAAAAAACAAACAAACTTCTGTGTGCCTTTTAAACGATTTATACTGTTTTATGTGGTAGTTTTAATTGCTTTTAAAATTTTATTGTGAAATTATTTTTATTGACTTTTTCTTGGCACCATCTTGGGTCCCACTCTGGAAGAAAGGCAGCATACAAATAAAATAAACGAAATAAATGAAATAAATGATAAAATAATAATTATTTTTACCAGGGTGATTCAACGATCTTCTTTGCACTGTAGGCTCTACTGATGGACAGTACATCCATGCAACCTTCTTTTGTTGAGTGGCAAATCTCTGCATCACACACACACAAATACACACACAATCAGAGAGCTGGAAGAGAAGCCATGGAGAAGAAGCAGCCTCCGTCTGCCCAACCAGTTGGACAGACTAACAGGGGAAGCAGACTGGCGGCACGGGGCCGCCCTGGGAAGGTGCGCCGCAGGATCGAGGCATCCCCACGCCTCGATCCTGTGGCGTTCCTTCCCCATCCCTGAAAGGAGTGCTAAAGTAGCGCTCCTTTCACAAGTCAGCGAAAGTGCGCCTCAAAAGCGTGAGGCGCACTTTTGCTGACTTATCTGCTGCAGCGTGTGTGGACGCTGCGGTGGGAGGTTGCCCCGGAGCGCCGGCCGTGCGGAGGGCCGGCGGCTCCGAGGGCAACCTCGGGAGGAGAAAGGGGCGCCGAGCGTGCGGCTGCCCCTCCTCTTCCCTGCCTCGAGGACGGCTTAATAAGCCGTCTGCCGAGGCCCTAAATGCCTTTGCAGACTACCAGAAATAATGCACTTTAAATTGAGGCACTGCCCTGGCTCAGTGCTAGGGAATCATGAGAACTGTATTTTTTCTGAAACATTGAGCCTTCTCTGTCAGAGAGCTCTGGTGCCACAATAAATTACAGTTCCCATGATTCCCTAGCACTGAGCCAGGGCAGTGCCTCAATTTAATGTGCACTATTTTTGGCAGTCTGCAAAGGCCTTACATTATTTCTAGAGGGCAGATAGACCCTTAAATCTGGATTCCATTCACCATTGTTATTTACATATTGTAAATAAAATTTATAACATTATATTCCATTTTTTTTAATGTGCTAGTCCCAATGGGCTCATTATAAGTTTCCATCTAGCTATATCCAGTGTTATCCTTCTTCACAGTGTTTTTCTACGAATGCAGTTCTAGGCTTGCTCTCAACTGGATGGTTAAGATCTATGCAGCAAGTGCTTCTATATTATATGACAGAGGTCCTCAAATTTTGTTGGACTAGACCTTCTAGCAGTCCTAGTAGGTTCAGCCAATGGTAAGAAATCCTGAGGAATGCACCTCAACAACAACTGAAGGGTCACACAATTCCCACCAATTGTATGGGCTAGACTGGGTTCTTTTAACATGGGAAAAAGGGCAGTTTGAGTGGGACGTCTATAGAAATCACAATGTGTGTCCCAGCCCATAATTCTAGTAATTAACTTCCTCTTTTACTCTCTTAAATAACTACAAAATTTGATCTTGCCTAACATTTACACAGAAACACACACTTCCAGAGAAAGTAATTCATTTACTACCTTATCTAGAAACTGGTATCTGTCAGAATCTGACCTTTAGAGAAAATAATATAATGTGACTGCAACTTAACTAGAACAGAGACTAGGAGCCAGTGAAGCTTTCATTTTGGTGGACAGGTTTCTTTTCTGCTAGACATTTGTGGCTTGACAGAAAAATAATTATCTTTGTTATATTTTCTCTTCTTGATCTGTTTGGGGACTGCATCTTTTAGACCATCTATCATGAACTCTCAGCAGTTGCCTTCGAGTTGCAGCCCACTTTGGTGTAATATAAAGCTTCAACAATACCAGGTAATGGGAGGTAAAGTAGCTAGATTACTCTTGCTAATTAAAAAGAAAAGAAAAGAACCTGCAGCAACCCTAACTGCTATTTGTTTCTAGCAGCTAGAATAGGTTGTCCAAGCACAAGTACAAGTATGTCTTATACTGCAGAATTCTATGTTCCACAATTGTTTTGTTTTCATCTGCTTGATGCTTTCGTGGGCATAGCTGGAGATCAACTCTGAGAGGAGGTTATTGCTTTCATGTTTCATCTGGCTGGCGATTGTGGTGGACTAGACTGGCTTTTGATCTAATAAGCCTTATGTCCTTATGGTTCCACAAAGCTGTTCTAGTCAATAGCCTGCCAAGGTCTCAAATGGGGTATATATGTGTGTTTATACACACATGCCTCACACCCCTTAAATAGATGTTTTGGAGAACTGAAAGTTCTGTTACTCCAGCAACAGAAAATCAATAAAAGATAAAACATTATTAAGCCCATCTGTTTTGCAAATAACTGCATTTTTGGTTCTCCAAAATAATAACCACATCATTGGCAAAAGCTTGCAATTTATATTCTTGATTGTTAATCTTCATCCCTCTTATGTTATGCTGATTGATTTAATATACCAAAACTCTTTGGTGAGTCCCTGCCATGGCCCTTGACTGAAGGAGACCAAACGCCATGGATCCAAGGTGAGCACATCTTATGCCTTATTCTGTTCATTAAAACTTCTAGCACTGTTAAAAAATAGTAACAGTGATAATGCCTTGTTCCTTTCTCAGTCTTAAACTTTTCAGTAGTTCTTCCATTTATTATCAGCTGTGCAAATTGTTCTCCATAAATCTCATTTTCCACCCACAAAATTTAGATCCCATCTCCATTTTTTGAAGAGTTTTTTCATAAAATTCCAATTCATGTTATCAAATGCTTTTACTGCATCTGTGAATATTAATGCCAATTTCTTGTTGTTATTTTTTTCATAATATTCTATGGAGCCCATTATCATTGTTTTTAGGCTGTCTTAAAGGCAGAAAACCTGATTGATCTTCATGGATTAAGTTAAATAATATCTTCTTAAGCAGCTCTGCAAGTATCAATGCCAAAATCTTGTAATCATTATTTAAGAGGGATATAGGTCTATAATTCCCAATTTCTCTCTCGTCTTTACCTCCGTTTGGTATCAATGTGATATTAGCATTCTTCCAGGTCTCAGGGATATCTTACTTAACAATGCTATTCAAAGTTTGTAATAGAGGAGTTTTTATCACGTCTATAAATGTTTTAGAATATATCTCAGTGAAACCGTCAGGCCTGGGATATTTATCTTTTTTCAGCTTTCCAATAGCTTGAATTAACTCAACCCCTGTAATTTCTGAGTTCAACATATTTTGTTGCTCTGTTCTTAATTTGTTAATCCGTTGTTTGTCTAAATAGTGACTTATCTCTTCATCATCCATGGCATCAGCCTTGTATAAATTTACCTAATAGCTGTGAAAAGCTTTCTGAATCTCTTCTTGTGCTTTGTCACCTTCCTTTATTTTTGAAATTGTTCTCCAGGTTTTCTCTTTTCACAATCTGTGTGCTAACCATTTTCCTGACTTATTTGCAGATTCAAAATGTCTTTGTTTAATAAATTTCATCTTCTTTGCTATTTCCTCTGTTATTCTCTGGTCTAGCTGTCTTTTAAGCCATTGTAGATGTTTATTTTTCCTATCACTTGTAGGGTCTTCAGTAAGTTCTATTTCTGCAGCTCGAATATTTTTTTCCAATCTTTCACTATCGTTGATTCGTTGCCGCTTCACTTTTGCACCTCTTTGGATCAACACACCTCTCATCACCACTTTACTAGTGTCCCAAATTTTGTCTTTGACGGATTCAGAGGTGTTTTCCAAGAAATAATGCTTCAATATCTTCCTAATTTTTTCTTGAAATTTTTTATCCATCAGGAGATAATCATTTAATTTCCAGTGAATTTGTTTTTTGATTGTTTCTAATCTTAATACAATTGTCTTATGGTCAGATACTGTCCTAGGCATAATTTCCATTTCCTTAATTTTAGTTATTAATTCCGCTGATGTCATAAACATATCAATTCTAGAAGATGATTTGTAACTTTCTGAAAGAAAAATGAAGCCATCCTTATGTGGGTTTAAATTTCTCCAAATGTCTATCAGATTCAATTGCTCTTGAAGGTCAAAGAAGGAGATCGGCAACTTCCCTTGATTCTTTTTCAACTTTTTCCTGGAATCTCTATCTTTCTTGGGATCAATTACTCCATTCAGATCACCCATTAGAATTATGTTTGTGTAGTCTTCCTGTTGTATCTTTTTTTTTATCCTTTTGTAAAAATCAATCTGTTTCTCTGCTGGAGCATAGATCCCAATCAAAAGGTATTTACCATTTTCTATTAGCATCTCAAGTCCAATATAGTGTTCATTTTGGTCCTTAAAAATTTCCTTAGCCAAGAACTTATTGTGAATATATAATGCCACCCCTCCATTCTTCTTGTCATTCGCTGTCACAAACATCTGTCCTAATTTTGGATTATTCAGGTATTTTGTCTCATTTTTCTTAATCTTGATTTCTTGTAGGCAGACCACATCTAATTTCTTTTTTATTAAATAATGAAATACTTTACTTCTTTTAAATTTTGAATTTAGACCTTTCACATTCCATGATAATATTTTGACCGCCATAGTTTATTTCCAATTACTAATTTATTTATTTATCTATTCTGCTTCTTCTCCTCAACCGAAGTCTCTTTCCCTGCTCTTATCTTCTTCTGAGAATAGTTCCCCAGTTATGTTTTCTGGTGAGTCTTCTTCTCTTTCTTCATGTCCTTTCACCTGTTTTGATTTTGATTTGTTTTGATATCCCATTTTAGTCCTTTGTTCCTTATCATGTTCATCTTCATGTTTCTCAGATTGGAGTCTCCTCAAAAACTCTCTTGCCTTCATAATAGAGTTTATCCTGTATCTTCTTTGTTTGTACCATAAGAGAACACCTTCAATTCTGTCCCAGGTGTATCTGATTTGTCTTCGCACCAGCTCTTGCGTTAAAAACTTGTAGTTTTATCTCCATCTCAACACTACTAGTGAGACATCTTTGTATATTTTAACATTCTTTCCTTCCACTATAAGATCCTCTTGGTAGCTCTTTTGTAAGATTCACTCTTTCACTCTACTTCTAATAAATACTACCACTATATCTCTTGGTAGTTTTTCCCCCCTCACTGCTACAGAGCTAATACTGAAAACTTTGTCGATATCTTTCATCTTCCTTAGATTGTCTGATAAAATCTGCCAATATAGCCAAAACTCTATCATGGATCTTCTCTCAGGCCTCTCAACTTAAGACATTTATCTCTATAACTAATAACTAATAATTATCTTTTACTGGCCTCTCCCCATGGATCGAGGCAAGGAACAACAACAAATTAAATACATAGCATAAGTTTTAAAAGCATATAAAACCAACAAATATGAAAATCAACTAATACGTACGTTAACATTCATAATTTAAAAATAACCTGGAAGGGTCTGCGGGAACAATGTCCTTGCAGCATGTCCATCTAAGGGAAAGGAGCAAGATACAGCTCAGCTGATTCCCTTCCTCTGTGACAACCCAGAAATGGCTGTATTGGGGTATTGCCCAACTTACAAGGCAGGTTTGTAGGAACAGCATTGGGAGACATAGCTATAGGGCAGGGGTAGGCAACCTTTCCCCTTTAAGGGCTGAGGGACTTCAGCTCCCAGAATTCCAGGAGCTATTGGCCAACATGGGACTATTGGCCAACATGGCTGAGGCTTCTGGGAGTTGAAGTCCCTCGGCCCTTAAAGGGGAAAGGTTGCCTACCCCTGCTATAGGGCCTTAGATACATGAAATAAATACATCTCCTTCTGCAGGAACTTGACCAATTTTTAATCATGATCAATGGCCTAATTCAAATTGTTTCTCACAACTAGACTAATCCACTTGGATCAATGGAATTTTCATATGTGTTGACTTAGCAGTTGATTCAAAGTGTTAGTTGGAAGTGGCAATTAGAACTGTGTCTGCACTGCAGAAATAATGCAGTTTGACACTGTTTTAAATCTATGGCTCCATGCTGTGGAATCCTGGGATTTATAGTTTTGTGAGATATTTAACCTTCTCTGTCAGCAAGCTCTGTTGCCACAACAAATTACAAATCCCAGGATTTCATAGCATGGAGCCATGGCAGGTAAAGCTGTGTCAAACTGCATTATTTCTGCAGTGCAGATGCAGCCTAGATTTAGGCTAGGGGGGAGCATAACTGTGGATGATATGGGACCAAAATTAATTCATATAACACATCATCCTAACCCCAAATCAGCTGGAAGTAATACTGATTTCCATTTTGGCTGCTTTTCTTTGTATTTGGGGCTGTGGGAGGTGTTTCAGAGCTATCCACCAGTTTTCCAGGAGTGGGGAATAATGAATTTTTAACCATTTCCATGAGGATATTTGGAGTTTTGGGAGGGTTTTGTGTGGTGTCTGGTGGGAAATCAAATGAAAATGCAAGTGTGAATTAATATTATTAATACCAGGGAGTAACATGGAGTTTTGCTTGTCAACTTAAAACAAATAATCTTTCCAACAAAATGTCTTGTCAAACATAATTAGTACAATTACTGAATATGGGGAATATCAGTAATTTATATGTAATTACCATGACAGAGGGAACAAAAAGGTTTTTAAGGAATATGACCAAAGGACTGTAGTCTTTTGTACACTTACCTCTGGGAATAAGTCCCTTTAAACATAGGAGTTTATCACATGGACAAAAGAGATGGGACAACAGTGCTACGCTCCCATCAAAATCTTGCAATAACAGGATGTTTTTCACATGACGTTGCCATTATTGTGTTATTATCCTGTGAATATATCAGCAAAATCGTGCCACTTTTTATTCATGGGATTCATGAGATAATAGCACAATAATGGCAACGTCATGAGACGTCATGTGAAAAGCACCCCGTTATCGTGATATTTTGACAGGAGCATAGCGCTATTAGCCCATCTCTTTTGTACATGTGATAAACTCCATAGTGTGACTTAGTTCTTTGTAAACATGCATAGGATTGCATTATAAGATAATAAATTGTTTGTAATTTTAAATTGCTGTTAGCCACCCCGATTGTTCTCAGAGGGGTGGGATATAAATAAATGTTGTTGTTGTTGTTGTTGTTGTTGTTGTTTGAAAGTACAAATGCTCTTACTGGTTCTACTTTACTTTCACTTGTTGTAAATTTGGTTGTGGTCTTTGGTAGTGTTAACTTGCTTTTATCTATGACATTATTACTGCCATTACCTGATGGTGATAACTCACATTTTGGCAAATTACTGCCTAGAAAAATAAATCACAGCACAGCTTCAGTGACTTTTGTACCAAGACCTAAATTGCCACAGTATTATAAATTACATCATCAATCTTACAAAGAAATTGAAGGTAGGTGACAAAGTCACTTTTGTGCTCAGTTATACCCATTAGGTGGTATTAACTCTCCTCCAGCAGAAGGCATTCATCAGTGAAATAGGGAGGAGGGAAATTTTCAGGGCTATATGGCCACTGGCAAGGGATTAAGGGAGCACCTAGCATCTAGGTTAGAGGTACCAAGTTATCTCCTCTAGCAATAGAAACATTGGCTAGATAATGAAATAGTCTGGCTTGATGTAAGATAGACATTGGAATTTCTGTGCTTTCCCCCGCAAGTCCCTTTTTTCCAGCTGGTTTGGAAGCTAACTAGGAATCTGGAAGTCCAATGGGCCAGAAGGGAGAAGCTTCATGGAATAGACAATTGACGTGAAAATGTCAAGCACCTTCCTTATGTCATTTATCCACTGTAAACCAACCTCTCTGCAAACTGTATTGTAGACAAGAACACATTTGAGTATTTTTCATACTAATTTTTATGCCTAATATTTCATTTAGCTCTTACCTTCTTCTTCTTCTTCTTCTTCTTCTTCTTCTTCTTTTGCATCCCCATCTCCTCTGTTACTACGATAGGGCCCACATTGCTTCTGCCTAGATTTTCAGACGGATCAGCATCTTAATGTTGAAATATATTGTTACCATGATTGATTTAATATACCAAAACTCTTTGGTGAGTCCCTGCCATGGCCCTAGACTGAAGGATCCCAAACACCATGGATCCAAGGTGAGCACATCACGTAGGCACCTGAAAGGTCATGTCTGCACCTAAAACAATTTCCAGATCAAAAGAGCCAGGCCTAGGAGCTGCAAAGCAAGACATTTGCACCTAGAAGATTTATGAGTATCAGTCAGGATGTGTTCGGCTGAAGATGAGATAACATTAACATCCCATCTCCTCTCCTTGGAAATGGTTTACTTCAAAGAGTAGTAATCCAGAATCCTTTTATGTACAACAGCAACTCTTCGCCTCAGGATAGGTTTAAAGGAATAAAATATCCCCAAAATCTAAGGCACATTGGGTCTAGTTAGATTTCATGGGGACACTGTGCCACTGTGAACTCTGACTTGGGTCCCAGCTCTTTCCTTTGTCCTTTCTCTTTCATAATGGTTGTGTCTATCCATCTTCATTCATGGTTGGAGCAGCCTCCTTTAGGTAATTATCACCATTAGAAAGCCTTCTGTTTTCTCTCCAAGCTAACTACTTTATTCCTGTGTTCTTGTGTGTATGATTGGGTGTTAGAGTGTCTTTGTATGTCTGAATACCCAAATAAATCACTGTCCACTGGAAAGCTTTGTCTCTATCAGTCTATTCCCTAGTCACCTCTGTAAACATAGGATAAAAGATCCCATTGAAGACTTGGACTTTAGTAATTCCCCGAGTTCAAGTCCTTCTTACAATACCTATATATAGGGATGATAATGTAATTGCCAGAAATTTTCTGGGCATAGCTGTTACTGGTTCTAGGTTAAGTTTACCCCCATGCTATTATTCATTTAATAAATCTTTTAATTTAGCTATTGCAACAGAAGATGAGCCCAAGTAGAAGCTTACACAGAGTAAGCTTCCATAAGCAGTAGTTTCCTTGACAACACCATAAAACTGAGCTGATTGAAACTGATAAGGCTGTCCAAATCTGAAACAATGGTGATTCCACATTTGCGCTGATAGAATATACAGTATGCCATGGGTCATTAGCACTGCCACCAAGTCCAAATCTACCAAGGTAATTAACTAATCATGTGAAGGGAGAGAGAGGAAAAAAACAACCCAAATAATAAACTACCCCACACATGCCTAGCACATGTCACTAACAGAATGTCTTCTCTACAGCAAATGTGTACAAAATATAAAAACTATTGTTAAAAATTTACGATGTATAATTTTAAAAATTATTTAGTACATTAAAAGCTTTTAATTTTTACCTGACTTCATTGTCTACAATCTTATACATCCAGCTCTCCACATGTGTGGATATGAATTTACTTTTACGGATTTGATTATTTGTGGATTTTATGAATATGTTCTCTCTAGAAATCGCCAGGTCCTCTAGAGAAATTCTGCTGGATGTTACCCATAGAGTTTTGCTGGAGGACCTAGAGATTCCTAGAGAAAACATTTTTCTAGGCATTTGTAATTCTTCCAGCATGATTCTATGGTCAAATTCTGGGAGATGTTGACCATAGAGTTCTGCTAGAGGGCCTAGAGATACCTAGAGAACCTGTTCTTTCAGGTTAAAAAAAATAGTGGGGTTTTTTTAATTTGCAGTTTTTCTACTTTCACAGGGGTCCTGTGTCCCTAACCCCAGCAAATGTGGAAAGCCTACAGTATACAAGTACATACAAACCACAAATTTGGAAGAATGTTTCATATATCTGATGAAAGGGCTACCACCCACAAAAGCTGGTAGTACATTAAATTGGTTAATCCTTTAAGTTGTTACACAACTCTTTGTTAGTGTTGCTGCAACACACTAACTATTACCCTTTGGCAATGAGGCCAGTCCAATGAACAGCAGCTGTGAAAAGGTGAATTATATGTTAAGGATCATTAGGAAAATAACTGAAAAAATGAAACTGTCAGTACTGTAAACACTTTTCTACAAGTCAAAGGTGATCATACTTGGAATATAATTCTGGCTGCTATATCCCAAAGAAGTATATTCGTAAAGTTTTATAAAGTGTAGAAAGAGGCAGTCAAAATGATTAGACCATTGGAGTGGCACTCTTATGAGGAAAGGTTGCAACATGGGGAGTCTTTAGGTTAGAAAAATGGCAAGTGGAAGGGGGATTTGATTATATTTAAAAGTACAAATGGCATGGAGAAAGTAGATAAAAATAAGCTTTTTTCCCTTTCCCAGAAAAACAGAACTACTATTTAGGCTCACCTGAGATAAGCCTCATTGAACACAGTGGGATTTACCTCCAAATAAATATGCACAGGATTGTGCTGTAAAGATTTCTGATCAATTAATATAACAGATTACTTGAGTACTGTAAATGCTGCAACTCTAAATTAAAAAGAAGTTATGCTTGTGCCTAGATAATACACTTCAGAATCATAGCCAAGTGTCGGATGATGCCAAGTGTCTTCAGTGATCCATGAAACCTCATTATTCTGCCTGTGAAATACAAGCATACTAAGTATTGTTCACAATGAAATATGATAGAGGAAATCCCATTACTCCTCTGTTCATTTGTATTCAAAATGACAAGTTTGGAAGAGAGAGTTGAATACTGTTCTATACTAATTACCAGTTCAGCAAAACAAATTTTCCACCATAATTCTCATATATCCCATCACAAGCAATTGCAGTTAGGAGGAGCATTCATTTGATTTGAAAAGCCAAACTGAACTCCATTTTACTTAATGTGTTTGCTGATTAATTATATGAGGAAGTGGTCTTCTTTTCCTGTTTACTAAAGCTAAAAGCTAAATTAAAACATTTGATCCTATATGTCAGGATCCAAAGTTAAAAACAATTAATAATGCCCAGTGATTTCAATGGGAGTGTTAAGCGTGTGTCTGTGTGTGTGATGGTGGGGTGATCTTGCTTTAAGGAAACAAACATTGGACTAGCACCATTACAGGTTACCACTTCAACATTATAACTCTATAATTTTCCTTTAAAAAATCTCTAGCACATTAGTGCTAAAGCAGTAAGCTCCTCTGCTCACAAGGATCACACTTGCACCCTACACACACAGAAGTTAACCTGAGAATTTAAGTTGAAGGAAACTTCTAATGTTCCCTCCACCCACTTTTGCAAACTTGTAATTGAAAATGACTAGCTTTGAGATATATGCAGAAAATATCATGCACAAAGCAGGCATAGACTCAGAGGAAGTAGGAGTGAAGATTAGAGGGGAAAATATTCAGTCTAAGATGTGCAGATGACATTTTTATTATTGTCACTTTTTCATCCATTGATTATTGGGCACCTAATCCTTATTTTTCCATGGCTCCATGTATTTCTCCCAACCTAATTCCTATTGACCACTTCCCATCTCTCAGATCCCATTCTTCTGTTCACTCTGGAACTGTCGCTCTGCTGTCTCAAAAG
>CM034701.1:245096488-245112565 GCA_020142125.1 Phrynosoma platyrhinos
TGAAAGCTATCCCGCCTTCAATTCACTCTGTTTCCCAGAATGGATTGGCGAGTGCACCAACCATTGCACAGAACCTTACCTTGCTACCTTGCTTCTAATCGTCAACCGTGGCATACGGAAGAACTTAGGAAGATGAAGCAGGTTAGACAATGACTGCAATGCATCTGGCAGAAAACTTGACTCTTATCTGACAGAATTTCTTTGCTCCTATAGAGAGGCAATACATGCAGCGAGGAAATCTTTCTTCTCTACACATATTGCATCTGCAGAGTCCCGTCCAGCAGAGCTGTTTAGGGTGGTAAGGGAACTGACACAGGTTCCACCTGTGCAGAACCCATTACTTAACCCAACAACAGCCTGCTGTGATGTGTTTAACAACTTCTTTGTAGATAAAATATCTCAGATAAGAGCTGACTCGGATGCCGGTGTTATAGTAGAATCAATAGATAAGGTATCCAGCAACTCTGCTTATGAGATTATACTGGATCATTTCCAACCAGTGAGTACCGATGACGTGGACAAGCTCCTTGGTAGAGTGAGGAAGACAAATTGCCCTCTTGATCCTTGTCCTTTATGGCTGGCCGTCCAGGGGGAGATGTCTTGAGGATGTTCCTGAGGGACATCATCAATGCATCCCTCAGGGAAGGTCATGTTCCATCTTCCTTGAAGGAAGCGGTGGTTAGGCTGCTTCTAAAAAAACCTTCCCTTCACCCTCTGGATATGAACAGCTATAGGCCAGTCTCTTTGCTACCTTTTTTAGGCAAGGTAATTGAGAGGGCTGTTGCTCCAAGCTATCTTGGAGGAAACATTATCTGGATCCATTTCAAACTGGCTTTAGGACAGGATATGGAGTAGACACTGCCATGGTTGCCTTAGCTGATTCTGGGCATTCACAGGGGTAGTGTGACCCTGTTGGTGCTACTGGACCTCTCAGTGGGCTTTGACACAATAGATCATGACATCCTCTTGGAACGCCAGAGAGAATTAGGAATTGGAGGCATTGCATTGCAAATGGTTCCGTTCCTTTCTCTCGGGAAGATTCCAGAGGGACAGTTGCTCAGGGACAGTTGCTCAGCAAAAAAGGAGCTTAATTGTGGTGTCTCTCAGGGCACCATCCTGTCCCCAATGCTATTTAACATATATATGAAGCTGCTGGGAGAGATCATCCGGAGACATGGGGTGGGGTGTTATCAGTACACTGACGACACCCAGATATATTTCTCCATGCTTTGACTACAGCTTTGACTTCAGATGGCATCTCCCCTCTCAATGAATGTCTTAAAGTGGTAATGGACTGGATGAGGAAAAACAGATTGAAACTGAATCCAGACAAAATGGAAGTACTAACGGTAACAGACCCAAACCCAGGTATTGGGACACAATCTTCCATCTTAGATGGGGTCACACTCTCCTCAAAGGACTGTGTTTGCAATCTGGGGGTGCTCCTAGATCAGTCACTTCAGATGACAAATCAAGTGAATGTGGTGGTCAGGAGCACCTGCTATCAGCTTCGGCTGATATGCCAACTGTGCCCTTTCCTGGAGGTCAGGGACCTCAAAACTGTGATACATGCACTGGTAACCTCTTGTCTCGATTTCTGCAATGCACTCTACATAGGGCTACCTTTGTGTCTAGTTTGGAAACTTCAATTGGTACAGAATATGGCAGCCAGGCTGGTCTCAGGTAAAACCAGAAGCGACCATATAACATCTATTCTAAGATCACTTCACTGGCTGCCTATCAGTTTCTGGGCACAGGACAAGGTGTTGGTTATTACCTTTAAAGCCCTAAATGGCTTGGGTCCAACCAAGAGGGTTCGGGACCACCTCCTTCCATATAATCCACCCCACGCACTAAGGTCCTCTAGGGAAAAATTTATTGCAACCTATAAAAATTAGATTATCTGCAACTGCCCAGACTATTGCTCCCAGACTTTGGAACAGCCGCCAGATGAGATCCGTCACTTGACCACCTTAAACAGCTTTCAAAAAACTGTTAAGATGGATCTCTTTCGGCAGGCCTTTCCTGAGTAGGTAACCGGCTACCGAAAATAGTTATGCCTGTCCCTGATTTCCACTGTAGCTATTTTAAATTATTTGTCATTTGTAATTTTAAAGTATGTTTTTATATTCTTTCTATTTAATTGTATTTTAGGGGGGTGGGCTATTGGGGGGTGGGATTATTTGTTTTATCTTGTAAGCCGCCTCGGTTGTATTTTACAGAGAGGCAGGATGTAAATATTTTTATATTATTATTATTATTATTATTATTATTATTATTATTATTATTATTAAATTGACACCCTAAGGGCGGTGGTGTCACTGTTCGGGGTGTCACCCAGTATGGGGTGGGGCTTATTTGCTTCCAGAGGTGGACCCAAAAGGGTGCTACCCACCTCCCTGTTGTGCATCGCTCTACTCATGAGTTGAAGAGTGCATGGCAGGGGGCTTGGCACACTCCTTCACTGCAGTGCTCCACATCAAGGCAATGGCACCAAGCCAGGGGGGGGGCAACTGAGTATCACCCAGTGCAATCCGCACCCCCCTCAGGATGCCACTGCCTAAGGGATGATTTCATCTCCTTCCATGTCGTTCTTCTTCTAGCTCTTCCTGAGAATGCAACCAGCTTAATCTTTAAATGGAGTTCCTGTACAGCCTACTGACTCCGATTTCTCTTCAGCTGGCATCTTTGCACTTTCACAGGACCACAGATCCTGTGTATTCTATTACACATGAGGCACATAGAAGAGATGTGATCTTACATATCTGTGAACATGGTGCAACATGGGTAGGCAAGCCTTTGCACTAAAATGAGCACGCTCCTTCTGTGCATGATATTTTTATTCATCCTCCTAATGAATAAAATCAGTCCTTGGCCAAAGAGAGTCAAAACTACTGAGGCAGGGAGGAAACAAGGAAACACCAAGAAAAATTAATTGCTTTAAGGGCAAAACCAAGGAAAGATCAACAGCACTTATTACACAGGCCTGCAGAATTAAGCGTCATAAAAACATTTTAAATGTATGCTGATTTTATAGGAATTTGGCATTCTAAATCCAAAAATAACATCTGATTTGCCCCATCACCTACAGTTTCTTCACAATTGCTTGGTGTTCTGTGTTTTATGTTCTGTGTTGTAGCATGTGACTGAATGGAGTGATCCTGCAAAGAATAAGGGGTTAAAGTCTTCTAATAGATTTTCAAAACACTTCAACTTGTTGATATGAAACACCAAACTCCATCCAAAGCCCTAAAAGTAATCACACTGGAACATCAGCATCTGCCCTTAATCAAAGTTGAGTATCAACTGAATTGATAAAAATATCAGATTTGTGAAAGAACTGTGTGTGGTACAACATTTTTATTGTGTTTTTTTGAATGCGTTAACCCTCAAAATACATTAAAAACAGCTTTAATTTTTTGAAAAAGTTTTGTTCCATCACATGCCTGTACTCTTTAAGAATGACCTGAGTAAACCTTGTTTGGGAGCTTGTTTACTTCAAAGCTGGCTGGCAAAAGCCTTTCCCTTGAAGTTGACTTCAGCCACAGGAGGGTTGATTTTTCACTTGCAGCAGCTGCTCCTAGTGGCTGGGCTAGCCAGTTTCCCATCGGCCCATTTACGTCACCTCACACCACTACATTCAGCATGGAAGAAGATAACTGGCAGTTACTCAATCAGGAGCGACTGAAGCAGATGCTTCCTTTTGCCGATAAGCGAGAGACCCAGTTGCTCTTCCATTATGTTTTGCTAGAATAATAGCAAGCGCTGCAAGAGAATTCCAAAGTTCTTTTAGGCATCTTGCTGGCTGAAGTGACTATCACTGGAGAATACAAGAAAGTAGCAGTCAGTGACTAGTAGGAAGGAAGGACAGAAAGAATGATAAAAAGGAAAGGAGGGGAAGAATGTGGAAAAAGTTAGAGGATGTGAGAAGAAGGTATGAGGATGTATGGAAGGACGGAGGAAGAAGGAAGGCAAAGAGGAGGAAATAAGAGGATTATAGGGAGAGGAAGAGGATGTTAAAGGAAGCATATATGGAGGGGTTAGATAAAGAAATTATTGAGAGGGAAAGAGGAAAGGAAAGGAAAGGAAATAGTTGAGTATAGTTCTAAGTAAAGGTCAGGTGGGAAGATAAAGCAGAGAATGGAGAAATAGGTAACTGATCAAGACAATAAGGAATTCAACAATAAGGAATTCATAAGGGTTAGTAGGGAAGGGTGAATGACTGAATCAGATTGTATGATTGTTTAAATAGAATAAGTAAACAATTAGATGATGCACATGTAAGTATGAATGTATGGATGTTACTTTATTTTAAAGTATTGAATGTGGTTGTTGGTTTTTTAACTTAATAAACTTTTTTCAAAAAAATTAAAAACTTCATATACATGCACAGACAGACACACATGCACACACTTATAAAAATACAAATATAGCAATAGAATTCAGGGGACACAAAGGCCCTGTCTACATGGAACAAATCAACTCCCCCTTCCCACATTGTTTCAGCAGAGAGACCAAAAGATGCAGGGCCCAATCCCCAACAGGACGGATGATGTCTGGGCCATTCAGCACCAAACCTGGAACATACCCCTCTTACCACAGTACTATTTAAAAAGAACCCAGTTGCTCTGGATCTTCCTCTGTTCTGATGCCAGACAGCTGTTTGCATGCACTGTGCCACCTGGTGCAGCCAACACCATGGATTACTTCACTCTGAGGTCAGAATGAGTCACCAAGCCATGTGAATGGGGCTGGGCACCTCATTCAGACCTCAGAAGTGAGTAATTTGCCACAGTGGTGGCCACACCAGGTGGCATACCAGGATGTGCATGCAAACAGCTGTCCAACATCAGAATGGAGAGTAAAGTAACAGAGAAATCAGGGCAGCTCTAAGGCCAGGTTACTCTTGCTGCTGCCGGAGTAACCTGGTCATTGCAGACAGGACTTAGGACTTCTTGTGAGGAAACCCTTTCTGATATGAACTGATTTATTACTTTCCTGCATACAGTGGAACACACTCCCTCGGAGTGTGGAGGAGTCTCCTTTTTTGGAGGTCTTTAAACAGAGGCTGGATGGCCATCTGTCAAGGATGCTTTGATTTTGAGTTCCTGCATGGCAGGGGGTTGGACTGGATGGCCAACTCTTCTAACTCTATGATTCTATGATTCTATGAATCACTGCCAGGGGGCTGAGTGATGCCACTGGCTCATCCTTTCACTGTTGCTATGGAGCTGCTCCACATTTTGGAATTTAGCATACATGATGAAGGATTGGTCTTGCCCCAGTGTAAATGTGCTAGCTCCTTCCTTGCATTGCGCAGTACTTTGCATCTGGAAGTACATCTGAACTAATGCTTGGCAAGGGGACCATCTGAAGTACAATTCTCAGAATCTAAAGCTGTCTCCTCATTCTGGGACTTTTAGTCCAAAAAAGGAACTAGAGTAGGCTCATTGTATTAGTGGGCTAGCCATCCACAGATTGGCATTTTTGTGGATCGCCCTGCCCCATATGAGTGAATGGTGGTGCATGTGCACATCGCCACCCATTGACTAATATGGAGGTAGTTCCCACACTTTTCCCCATCTATGGAGCAGCTTGGAACTGAACCCCTGTGGATGGGAAGGATGCACTGTATTCTCAGCTCTGCAGTACCTCACATAAAGTCAGTCCTACGTATCCACAGATTCCTTATCCATAGAGTTAACTATCCATGGCTTGAAACACACACACACACACACACACACACTCCAGAAAACAAACTTGATTTTGTCATTTTCATAAGGGACCCCATTTTACCATGCTATTGTATTTAATGGGACTTGAGTACCCACAGATTTTGGTATCCACAGGGGGTCCTAGAACCAAAGATCAGCAGATACCAAGGACCTACTGTAGTTGCCAGAATACAAAAAGGTCAAAACAGTTTCTCTGTATTGTTTATTCATTTGATTTATATTCTGCTTTTCTCCTTATATGGGACTCAGTATACTACTGCAGCTTTGCTTAGAAATTAAGCAAGCCAATTTCTGTTTTTACCCTAGGCTGCAGGCTTCAGTTTCCTAAGAACTAACATACACTTGGTCTATGTATGATGACTCCAGAGATAACTAAGGACATGTCTACATAGGCCAATTAAAACTGTTTCCCCCTGCCTTCACCACAACCTGTCTACACGATGCAAATCCCCAATTCAAGCACAGACTGTCTTCATAGAGTGAGGTCAGTTCTGCACCAAATCCACCCTATCCCTGCCTAAAGCAGTTTAGAAAAACTCACCTTTTGCTCTTGATTTTGCAGGAAAATCTGGAACGCTCCAAAGTGACGCTGGACAGCTGTTTACACACATGGTCTCTTGTGCTGTCCGGTGCCAACATTACTGGCATGAGTCACTTCCTCTGAGTTCACAATGAGGCACCCAGCTATGTGATCAATGCTGGGTGCCTCATTTCTGACCTCAGAGAGAGAGAGAGACTCATGGAAGTAAGAGCAGAGCAGCCTAGAGTATTTTGGCCAATATTGACAAGCCCAGAATGGGCCATATGGCTGCAGATGGAGGATCTCATGTTGAAATGCTCCTCTTCATAGATAACCACCTTTTCCAAGTAGAAACCTAGCAGAGCAGAGATCTGAGTGAGCTACTGTCTTTAAAAATGTGGAAATTGCTGCAACCATCTCATTCTACTACATGTGTAGATGGAGTCACTGAGTAGAAATAGGAAACTTTCAGAGGCCCCAATGGCAACTGGGAGCAACCAGCACCCTGCTGACACTGCCAGATTTGTTGGGAAAGACAATGAAAAGCAGCTTATACTTTTCCTTTTAGACAAGGAACTTGTTTACAGTCAGAATCACCCTTCCAAGAGGCTTCCAAGCATGCATTCCCCTTGTAAACAAGATTCATACTCATGAAGAGCAAATCAGGTTAAGAAAAACATGTTCCCACAGTGGCAAATTCACCACTGGCAGTAGCAACTGGGGTGGGAAATGGGGAAAGAAAATGGGTGGAAACTGGGGGAGGACAGCATAGGGCCCACCCCTGCCATAGAGAAACAATTCTTTGCTGAGAAAATTTCCACATACTATTTAAGAAAAGATGACAGATGACAAAAAGGGAGGCTCAAAACAAAATATTTCAACAGTCCACATCTCTAGCCTGTCATCGCTGCCAGCATAAACTAGTTATCATGGAGCCTGAGTTCTAGGATTCTCTCAGTGTACAACCATCCATTACTGAATGTTTAATTGTCATTTGATTCAGTCAGCTATCCAGTTCAGTGGGTTTCTTTCAAGTAACCCACTTATCTATAATCTTCTGTTTATCCAATTTGCTTGTTAATTTGAACAAAAACCCCTTGGGATATTTGAATCTTTTCCAAATCATTTGATCAAACAACACTCTATTTATACAATGACGGAATACAATTTGCCCAAGTTGAACAAAGAATGAAAGACTGTGAGAGCTTCAAGCTTGTGGCATCTACTTTTTTGTTGTGTTGTTTTTCCTCTATTTGAACCCTCAAGATCCACCAGCTAGAACCTGGTACAACAGGTGGGCATTCAGGGTCAAATGATATGTTGACTGGCACCCAGTCTTATGAATACGTAAGTTCCCTTAGGCACACAGCAGAGTTTTTTTTGCTAAAGCATAATATCCCTATTTATTTGAAGGTTATGAAAGTGGCATTACATATACAGTGCCACTGCAAATTATCTGTTACACACTGTGCATCAGTGTGCCTTATGCATCAACTACATGGCTATGCATTGTCAATGCACATTTGGTGGTGTAACATCACAATTGTGTAATGAGGTGACCTAGCATAACCCATGCATAACTCCATGAGTGGAAAGTTACATTGTATCTTTTCAGTGTGGGATTTCAGCCATTGTGTTGATCACAGAATAGTGTTCCACTGATGGCCAAATGCCTACATAGCATTGTCAGTGTAGCAACACCTCCTAATGTAGTTATGTTGGATCTGAAAGGATGAGATGTAGGTGCTAGTGAAAAAAATGGCACCAGTGGCAATGACAGTCCTCCTCTCCCCACCTCTGATCACATGATGGCCATGTGATCTGAATCCTCTGGATTATGATGATGATGGATGATGGATGATGGATGATGGATGATGATGATGATGATGATGATTTGGTCAAAGATACTTCATGCACATTCCCAGCAGATCAGATTTCAGAAAGGAGGAAAGGGTTTGGCCTAAGCAGTGGGATCACTAAGTAGGGTGTCACCTGGTGCAGAGGGCTGCCGGGGGGACAATGTTGGCCTGCTAACTCAGAAGACTGCCTTCACCCCCCAGACCACCTAGTCATCTGCTTCCCAGCCAGAATCTAGAAGGATTGCCAGGCAGCAGCAGACTCCCTTGCCTCCCTTTCTCCCAAGCTGCTGCATTGCCCTGCCCAAGTAATTGAAGCAGTGGGAGGGGACAGAAGGGGCACATTTGCCCCACCTGCAGCTCCAAGGAGAAAGCCCAGCACTGAAGCAGCCAGGAAGGGGACCTGTTCCCCCCTCCTCTTTTCCATCACTGTGCTTTCTTCTCTGGGAGAAAGTCTGTGACAGAGCTGCCGGGAAATGTGCACATTCGCCCCTCCTGCTCCAAAGCAAGAGGAGGGCTCAACTGGTGTCATCCTTCCTCTGACATGTCACCTAGTGTGGTCTATACCACCTGTCCCCCTCTAGTGATGCCATTGGGCCTGAGCTGTCTGCAGGGTACATTGAGAAGGTGGTCGTGGCTAGCAGTGATGGCAGCAGGAAGAATGTGGCTGTGGCTTACCTGTGCTAGCACAAAGAGGTATTGGATGCCTCCACACATGGGGTTTAAAAAGTCCACCCACTTGCACAACAGGAACTATGGAGCATGCAGTCCCTATAGGATGCTGGGCCAATCTGGATCAAGACTAATGCAGAAAAGGAAGCATGCACGCACGCACGCACGCACGCACGCACACACATTTACTTTTAGAAATTCATTTTTCTCATCACAAGGTGTGACTCCATTGGCATTTTTCTGTAATAGCTGAGCTGTCATGGTTTTTATTAGTGGTAGCTGGGAGGAGTGCATGTGTTGTCTCTGAGTTGAGCACCCTGTGCAACCTGATTCTTCTTAAGTGGAGAGGCCAAGACATTTTACCTCAGTCTTTTTGCATACAATATGCATACTTTGCCAGTGAGTTACAGTTGCATCCTTTTCATGATGTCTATCTCATACTTGAAACAAGCAGCATAAAAGAAAAGAACACTCAATAACTTTATCACATATGTAAAATTCCATGTATTCTTACTTTAATAATCCAAAGAAATCAACCCAGCTCAGAAGCATGCGTACATGCATATACATGGCTATTGTAAAGTGATTCTTTACAAACATTTCCCCTTTAACTTCAGTTCTTGCTTCAATGCATTTGTTACTATTTCATTCTGTCAGTTATGATCACTGTCATCAGTTTAGTTGTACACACAGTAGGTTATACAGTTTCCTTTGAGACACACAAATGGAGTTAGTACATATATTAGCATTCCACAGAGATGGGAAAACATTAGCAGATGCATTTGCATGAGAGAGAACACAAAATATTACATATCAAAGCTAGGAGAGGATAATGATAAATGGTAAGTTTTGTAAACAAAGGAACTTACAGCCTACAAAAAACAGAGTAAAGTACTATTCTGTGTTGATACCTGGTTAGAATAATGACCAAAAAGAGTATATCTTTCATCAGAGGAAGCAATCTCAATCCGCCCCCATGCCTGCACAGGAAGTTCCTGTAAATCCAGGTATGTAGCTGAGCTGTATATGAACCAAAAGCATTTAGTCATGTCATACCATACAGATACACTCCGCTGTTTGGAATGTATTGGCAACAGCATCAAAAGATGTTCAGAATGCATAACAAACAACAGTGTTGATAACAGTATGGAAGAACTAGAGGCTGGAAAAGTTTGGGGAACAGAACTTTCAGAATCTCCCAGCAAGGCATTATCTGTGGACATGTTGGTTGGCAGAATTCAAGGAATTGTCATTGAAAAAGGTAATTTTTCAAATCTCTGGAATGAATACTAGCTCTTAAATGTACTTTATACTTTATAGAATTGGCCTGTTGGAAAGGGTCCTATGGGCCATTGCATCCAACTCCCTGCTCAGGCAGAATACCCCCTGCAGGGAGCTGTCCAGCCTCCTTTTGAAGACATCCAGAGAAGGAGCTGCTACCATCTCTCTAGGCAATTGGTTTCATAGCCAAACAGCTCTCACTGTCAAGAAGCTCCTTCTAATGTTCACAGTCTACCCTCCTTCTTAAATTAAAACCATTAGACCTGGTTCTATCCTCTGCGGTAGCAGAGAATAGGATTGGTTTCTCCTCCTGTGGCAGCCCTTGAGACATTTAAAGATAGCAGTCATGCCATCCCCCCAGTCTTCTCTTCACCAAGATGAACATGCCCAGCTCCTTCAACATCTCATATGTTTTGTACTCCATACTCATTGCTCTTCTCTAAACTCACTCCAAAATTTTTATATCCTTTTTAAAATGAGGTGCCCAGAACTAAATGTATTACTCTATATGAGGCCTGACCAGTGCAGAATATAGTGGGACTATTACTTCCCTTCACTAGGAAACTATGGAACTATTAATACAGGCTAAGATAGCATTTGCCTTCTTTGTTGCAACATCACACTGTTGGCTTATGTTCAGTTTATAATCAACAATAATCCCAAGATCCTTTTCACATGTAGTATTACTGAGTCAAGTATCCCCCATCCTATACTTGTGTATTTGGTTTTTGTAGCCTAAATATAGAATTTTGCATTTGTCTCTATATAATTTCATTTTTATTAATTTCAGCCCAGTTTTCTAGTTTATTAAGGTCTTTTTGAATTCTGTTCCTGTCTTCCAACTATTCCTCCTTTCATATCATCTGCAAATTTGATAAGTATTCCCTCTACCCTATCATCTAAATCACTGATTTAAAACTGGAGTGGCCTGCCCATATGATCATAATCTCTGGTGAGATCTCTAAACTTGTGGTAGCCTGGAACTCTAATGAGAGACACCTTTTAAATGAGATTTGAGGCCTCATATAGGCCTGCCTCATATGCCACACACCTCACTCTCCTGTTGGTCTATTGTGAGTGTGGCTGCTCTTTGTTCTTCCTACTCAAGTTGTATAAAAATACAAAATGCAAGCCTTCAGCTAACATCATCATTCTATTTTTTAAAAATTTATAACATGAGCTAACAATGCGATGTTGATTCTTAACACCTTTGCTTATATTTTTCACATTTTGGTTGACCAATTAAAGGTATCACTGTTTTGTGGAGTTTGGGTGTTGTTTACTTTGCTTTATGGCCAACACAGCTATCCCTGAATATGTACATCTATGGTAATTTGTAAGACTCTCCAGCTTAACTCTCCTAAAGAGTAGATGAGGTGGCAGACTGGAATTTACATGCCAGTACTTCAGTCTACATATGGGAACTCATGAGATCAAATTCCTTGAAAAAAACCCACACAGAGATGGACATATCAATACCCTACAAACAAGATACTAGAACCCATTTCTATTGGTCTGTGTAGACAGGGTGAGCAAAGGAAAGCCCACAATGCATGCTGTCTCCAAAAGCCATTTAAGTGAATCTCACCAACACTGTTTAAATTTTGAAGGAAATAGGAACTTGGGTTATAAATTGAGTTATAAATATTGGTGTTTAATATCTTGGTTAAGCCAAAACCAAAGAAGTACTAGGAAAATAGTTGAGTGTCTAATATATTGTTATATTGATACTGGTATATTGTCATATTGCTATAGATTGAGATTGTAATTCAGAGGAGATTAAGAGGAGGGGGAACTACTATCATTCTAAATTTAAAAAAAAACTTGTTTTAAGAGGGGGTCTGCTTTTCCCCCCTCAAAAAACCAAAATTAATTTTCCAACAACTTTCTGTTTTGATAAAATGCCCCCATTTTTTCAGCCAATAAGGCCTCTGGCTGACTAGGCACCTAAACCTACCCATGTTATTCACTCTTGATATAGAAGGCACATGGTTGTGTTGGGGTTGTACAGTATCAGCAGACCTTGCCCCTCTGGCTTAACTTGCCCATAAATCAGGGTACCCACATGCTCAGCCAATTCCCATAGAAGCAGAAGGAGGAGTGGAGGAGCTTGCAGCCCTTCCCTAACCTCTACACACATTTCATTCAAATGAAATGCAAGAGTGTAAAGATGATGTAATCATCTCCCTGTCATGCTAGTTTTTTATCTACAGGATCCTACCATGTCCACCATGACCTTTTGTGAGAATATTCCACCATGTGAGCCCTCAACTGCACTCTGAAATACTACAGCCGAGACCATACCAACTGTCCAGATTTAGCAGGGACAGTCCTGATTAATTCTCTATTGCCCCACTTTTTCTTTCTTCTTCTCACTTTCCTCCCTTGTCTTCAGGTTACTTCATTTGCTGCAAACTGAGTTCAAAATGCAATAGTAGCTTGTTCAATTAACTCTGCATGAGGGAAAGGACAAGAAAGGGCAGAATCTTTCCCTTTCCTATAGAGGCTGAAAAAAGCAGACTGCTGCAGACCCTCTTAGCTTGTATGTCCTCACTTTGCCATCTTGACAACACTGTGATGTTGTTCAACTATGTGTGTCACAGTTTTCATCTGCAAAATGTTGGCGGGTATGTAGGTCTGCCATGCCATCTGTTGTTTGTGAGAACTAGGTCTCTGCCACTCCGAAGACTATTATGTAACAAAGCCCCATAGTGTTAAAAACAAAGCTATAGGTCTATTATTATGCAGGATTGGATACCTGAAGATCAAGCATATCAATCACCACCTGAAACTAATGGCAAATAATTCTACTGTAAGAATTGTCTCAAGGAAACACCCATGTTTGTCCATTTTCAGTTTGAAGTGACAGCATATAGCCTTTCTGTTTGGACCATGACTTCTAAGGTGGAAAAATCTGCCCTCAAATTAATTTCCTATGATGGATCAACCTATAAGGAAACTATCCCTATTTAGCAAATGTACTCAAGATACAGGGAAAGTGGATAGACATGTGGTTTTGTTTAATTATTTGGGCAAACTAATCTGAAAATGGAAGTTCCTGAGTGCCAGAATTCTTGGGCAAATATTGGGACCACCACACCCCGGCCACTCTAACTCTTTCCTGACTCTGCCCCGATGCCGTGTGCCCATACACATGGCGCACAGCATCAGGATACCCTCTTGGTGCAGCGTGCACACACACTGCGCCAAAGGGGTGCAAAGGAAACATGGCGGTGACCCTAAGGACAGCTTTTTGCCACCCTCAAAAGGAGTGGCATTTTGCTGCTCTTTTGAGGGCAACAAAAAGGAGGATCAGGGCCGCAACGTGTGGTTGCCTTGGCCCCAGTCCGCCACTCCCGGGGCGACCCAGAGCCACCCCTTACAAGCCATGTGCATTGCCCTAAGTAAGCTCTTGCTTAATTTTCTGCTAGGGCCAGACTCACTGCTACAATTGCAAAAATTCTGTTTGTTGTACACCTGGACTAGGTTTAGGGTTTTGTTTGTAATATATAATACCCTAACAACTCAAAAATCCAGTTGTCTCAGAAGCTACCTTCCATCTCAGAGACCCACGTCATACCTGTAGTTATCTGGAGAGACCTTCCTGGGGCCCTTTCACACTACATAACTATAGTACTGAATCCACTTTCACTGCCATTGCAAAATGCTATGGAATCCTTTGCTTTGCATTACGCTATGATTGTGTAATGTGAATAGGCCCATCGAGGTTCAAGCTTTATTTCAGTTCCAAGCCTCAGTTCCTCATGCCTCAGTACCCTTCTGAGAACCTTTCAGTCTTTGCTCTCCACTCCACTGAAGCCCATTTATTATAGGTATCATAACTTTCCTTTTGGATTCTGAGGAATCTGATGCAGAAGACTCTTTCCCTGAATCTGAGCAGCTGGTGGCTGAAGCAGTGGAGGAACCCTCTCCTTAGCAGGACATAGTAGATGCTGAAGAGACACTGCTGTCCTTTGAACTCTGGAAAAGAGAAAAGAAGCAGCAATCAAGGGCTGTTAAGTAGGAAATGCTAATTCATCAAGCAACTGGTGTCCAGAGGCACCCACCTATAAATCACCCAGCAGCTTCTCACAACCATTCAATCTCTGGCATTGCTCAGTGTTCATTCCTAGAATTCTTGACCTCTTGACTGGGTACTTTAACAACTCCTTTTTTCATCTTTTTTTTTTTTTTGTAACTTTAGTTATCATAACCACTGGCTTTGAGTATGACTTCTGGACCAGTTGAGACCTTGCCCCTGTGCCTTCCTTCATCTTCTGGGATGTCCAGTGCATGTAGCTGCTTCTTTCAGGAAAATCTGTCTCTTTGGACACATGCTGCCCATAGGCCCAGGACAATTGGGTTGCTTTGGTAAAGACAAAAGAAATGGATCTGACAAAATTTCACAGCACAAAAATATTGCTTCCACCAAGTGTCCAAACAGACATTTCTGTGCACTCTAAGGTAATAGCTAACTTCCTTGGATTTCTCCCCAGTATTGGAGATAACATTAAGTTGTCATGGCCAATAGATATCATTTGCTTAGTGATGGTGCCTTCCCTTAAATCCCCTCATTAGTACTCCCAATAGTTTTATACCAGGACATGTTAAATATCATGGTAGATCTCAGCACAATTGCTAGAGGACTCAGCAGAACCCTCACATCATTACAACAATAGTAGCAAAAGTGTTGTTGAGCTTCCTCTATTCATAGCATTCCCAACATAAGACACAAGTAATGTTTTAAAAATAGTAAAGCCATTTGGAGTAGCTTCACTGTCCTTAACACATAACACTTTTTCCTCATTCAAATGGCAAATTTTGATAAATAATTTGTTGATTTTAAGTATGAATGGGAGTGGGGGCATTTTTTTCCTTCTACAGTCATCATGCTATGGCTGTGATTACCTATTTGCTGTTATATCACTGACACAACTCCTGTGCAACAATCGAGTAATTTGTTTGATTTCCCTTTTCTTTTTCATAAATTCATAGGATAAACACCCCCATACTCACATACATACCATATGTTCATCGTGCAGAATTCTGATCATCTGGTATACAAGTGGAAAAGCAAAACCCATTTTCTGACCCAGTCTCCACCTTGCTGGTGAGTGTCATATATGCCACCATATCTAAGGTCAGTTTCATGCTGTGGGTGAAGAACCCGGCATGACCGCTGAAACAATGCATCATCTGTCTTCACCCTTGCTCATCTGAGCCTCCAATTATCAGAGTGTATTGAAAGCAGTCCAAGTTATTCAGTTCTCCATGACTGTATGGTTAATCTTTCTCTAAATTCTTCGCTCACTCCAAAAGAAAAAAAGAGTGGGTGATAAAGTACTTTGCTTATGTTCAGCAGCACATAACAGTGCCAAAAAAAAAAAAAAATCATAACTTTAGCTAACTATGCCCAGACACAGACCAGAGTGACAACTCAGTTAACCCAGATATCTTGGAGCAAATGTCAGGCTCACGGAGCTTGCAGTGTCATCCTCTTTGGCTGCTAATAGCTACATGACTGTATCAAGTGTATAATGTAATGAGCAATTCACACAGGCATAGGCCCAAGGAAAGGAATGCTTATGCCCACAAACTGTAGTCACAGCAAAAGCCAAAACAATAAAGCTGATTAATGCACACACTTGACGACTGTGCAAAAAAGGGGTTGAATGTAACAATGGTGTTGTCTAATGGATTTACTGGCCATAAATGGAAAGACCAATGTTTCCACTTCCCACACATCTTTTAATCTGCCCCTGCAGTCCAAAAGCTGTGGCCCGCTATCAGCAGTCAAAATGATGGGCAGTATTTCTTCCTTTATTATGTTTATACTCCATATTAATCCACTAGGAATCCAGCTGGCTAACATTAAAATCAATCAAGCAAACCCAAGTTAAACATACACAGCAGATTAATTAAAACCAGCAATTTAAATGCTATTCAACTGATTCATGAAAATAGGCAGCAACCATTCACTCAATTAAAGCCCCTTTTACAGCAACTAAGGGCC
>CM034701.1:245161776-245176300 GCA_020142125.1 Phrynosoma platyrhinos
GGATGGGATGGGGTTCTGTCTGCTTTAGACCCTGTGTGATAAGGTCCAGTGTCAGACATTGCACAGTTGTGTTCATACTTCTAGTTTTGTTCCTTTCTCCCTTTGATTTTGCTTTTCTTCTTTCTTTTATTGCATGAAGTGTTTCATCTGTCATACATTGTTTCTTATCTTTTTTTTTAACCACTGTTAATGTTTTCTTCCATTCATCTTTAATTATGTCTTTGACTTCTGTCCAAAGTTCATCAGGTTCCTGGTCAATTATATGAAATAGTTCAAATCTGCTTCTTATATTGCACTTGAATTCATCTGAAATGTTATTCAGGTCATATTTTGGTATAATGATGTTTTTTGTTTTTTTCTTCTTCAGTTTAACTCTGATTTTTATTATGAGCAGTTCGTGGTCTGTGCCACAATCAGCTACTGGTTTGGTTTTGGCCACAAGGATAGAGTTTCTACATCTTCTACTTCAAATTATGTAGTCTATCTTGTTTTTGTGTTTACCATCTGGTGATGTCCAGGTATATAGTCTCCTATCTGATTGTATGAAGCAGGTATTTGCAATGAATAGTTTATTTGCCTAACAGAATTCTATCAGACACTCTCCTGCTTTATTTCTTCTTCCTAATCCAAATCTTCCTACTTTTTTTATTTTTCTTTGTTGCCAACTTTAGCATTCAAGTCTCCAATGATTAGTTTGAAATCATGTGATGGTTTGTTGTCAATTTCTTCCTGGACTTCATCATAGAATCTCTCAATATGTTTCCTCCAATAATCCAAATTTAAATCATTCAATGGAATAATAAAACCAAATAAACCATCTAGAAAATAATCATACAGGAAAAATATTTTAAAGTGACCATAGTGTAAGGCAGGGGTCGGCAACCTTTATTGCCAGGGGGCCAGGAGGGGGGTAGAATGGGGGGGCAGCCGGGCACGCACTCACTTGAGCACGCGCTCTTACCCCCTCATGTGCACGCATGCGCACGATGATGCTGTCGTGTGCAAGCACGCGCAACGCAAGCACCATTTTGGAAGCCCCCCCGCACAGGGGGGCTTCCTTGGGCCACACGAAGGGGCTTCCCTGGGCCTCAGAAAAGCCCCCCCACCCCTGCAGCAGGTGAATTTGCCCACAGCGGTGGCGGGAGGGCCTTTCCAAGGCCCAGGGAAGTGGCTGCAGCAGGCAATTTCGCCCGGCGCAGCCACGGTGCGGCAAATGGTGCCCGTGTTGCATGCGCATAAGCGCATGATGCAGACACCATTTTGGAAGGCCCCTCACTCACGGCCGCCATTTTGTTTTCCAAAATGGTGGCCACAATTTGTTTGCGCATGTGCAGGAGTACTGCACATGTGCAAACAAGTCACAGTCACCATTTTGGCAAACAAAATGGCAGCTGCGACACACGCGGCGGCGGGGCAGCAGCAGGAGGCAGTCTATGGGAGTCCAAGGGCCGGGTGCGGCCCGTGGGCTATAGGTTGCCAACCCCTGATGTAAGGCATCCTATCCCTAATTTTTTTTAAAAAAATACCATCAAGTGAACAATGATATATGAGTAAAGCATAATGTCTAATAATTCAAATATAAATCCATTTAAAGAAAATATAAACTTTGATTTATGTTTTACAGAATATGAAGTCTGAAAATCCTATAATTTGAGGGAATCATGGAAATAAGTTTTATAGAACATACGGTTTAGGATCCTGAGACTTCAAGGAATTTGAAGAGATGGTTATTTCCAGAATCTTTTAATACCATTTCATGAAGTCTTCATCAATCTGTACCCTTCTTTTATATTACTTATGTGTAATCTTGTAATATTTTAATACATTTATGAAATAAATGCTCCATTTAAAAAAATTAGTAATTAATCAAGAACGATGTAGACTTCATGTTCTGTAAAACTAAATCCAAAATTTCATGAAATGTGGATAGTTGAATCTGTGGATGCAGAATTTGTCAATACAGAGGGCCAATAGTACTATGTAGTGGGTTTGGTGCCTGTACCATGTCATACTACAATGATGCTTCAAAACCAGTAAATAAAGCTTATTGGGTGAAATCCAACAAAGATTTCTTCTTTAAAAATATTGCTCACTTCTCTCTGGAAAGCAATTATATTTCACCATCTGTTCATGCACAGCAGAAATCAAGGCTGGAAGTTTCAGTTTAATTACCTTGCCACTCACTCACTCTCTCTCACACGCACACACATATATACACCCCTAGCCATCAACCATGGTTTCGGTGCTGTATGCCATCTGAGATCTATCTGAGATCTGGCTGGTGAGCTTGGAGAATGATGTTTCCTATGACAATATGACAGAAAATGTGATTTTGCAAAATCTAGAATGTGCAAATAACTTAATATACCATTGGACAAGACCACAAGGAAAAGTACACTAGGTAAAATATTTATGTATATTCCTATGGGGGGAAATGAAGTTATAGGAGTATTGTGATATCAGTGCCTTCTACATTATGTGTTTTTATCTGATGCTATCTGTTGTAAATTAATTTCTTGTTGTACCCCACCTCAGTCCATGGGGAGAAGTAGTTAAGAAATAAGGTGATGTCTTTATATTTTATTACACGTTACAATTGCCAACTTGTCAACAAAGAGCCATGTTGAATGTTAAACATTAAATATGGATAGACCAATAACACATTTGTTGTTGTTGTTGTTATTCAACTCATTTCAGCCTATGTCAACCTTATTACAGGGTTTTCTTGCCGAGTTTCTTCAGAGGGGGTTTGCCATTGCCATTCTCTGAGGCAGAGAGCGTGTCACCCAGTAGATTTCCATGGTTGAGTTCATATTTGAACCCTGGTCTCCAGAGTCCCAAAACACATACTTCTACATATTTTCACTCAAAGCATCTTTGTCCATCCCATAAAGTGGTATAATCCATTCCATGGCATGATTTTAACATCTTTTTTTGATGAAACAGCCAGTGAAGTTTCCAAAGCTTACGTAAAGTTTGTTATCCTTTGGAATTGGGCCCCAATAAAGATTTCACTGGTTTATGGGTTTTGGATTCTGTTCAGAGATGTCACCACTGTTTTCTTCTAAGTGCTAATTTTTATAACTTAAACCTTACTTTCTTTCACCAATTCAGGAGAAACTGACAGAAGCTCAAGAGAAAGAATTTCCATCGTATTTGGAGATGGAAACTGCACCCTCTGACGTTCTGTTTGTCTTGTAGCTGAAGTGCATGCAGAATATTTACAAGTGCTGGTTTAGCTTGATATGCAAAGTAAAGTTACACTTAGACTAGATTCCACTCATTTTGTTCTACTCATTATGTTCATTATGTTCCAGAATCAATCTCAAGATAAGAAATATGCCTTAAAATTAAAGGATGCATGGCAAGTCTGATATCTCATTTTTTCTCACGACTCAGTTATGCATAGAACCAGGCACTCAACAGTCATCTATAATGTTCTTCCAAATGAAGAAAATTGGATAAAGTTTATTCTTATCTATTTTGCATTTGCAAAACATTTATTCTTATTCACAGAGAAGTGACACTGCCACTGCTGTAGTTTGTGCAACTTGATTGTAAAAAATGGCTGGCACTTAATTATTATTTTTTCAATTATGTGTATTAGACTTAATAAAATTGTTGTGATACAGCCTCCTTTTTTTTAATTAGTATTGCTAATCTCACATCTTCATAGCACTTCACAACTGTAAATTAATTCATTTCCCCAACACTTCAGTGCTTTAGCTAAGCATAGTTAACTAGTAATTATTTCTAACAAATTTATGGCTTAGGGTTCAGGCACTTTGACCAAGCTTGGTTTAGCAAGACTCAGTTCAAAGAAACTGTTGTGAACTGTGACTGTAACCCTGTGAACCTATTTATGCCTAGCCATAAATGAGAGATCACATGCACAAAACTCAACTTCAATTTTCAGTACAACAGCTTGCATTAAAAGCTGCTTTTAAAAAGTTTTTCACATCTGAAGCACGTCTGTGCTTTAAAGACCCACAATTCACAATGCAAGCCATCATTCTGTCATAATCCAAGAATTCTGTCTTCCTAAAAATCTTTGATAAAATTAGAGATCCATCATCTGAAATGGGATCCATAGCAGTGAGACCTTCATAGAATATGATTCCTATACTAAGAGGGCCAGCATGGTGTAATGTTTTGGACGTCGGACTAAGATACTGGAAGACCAGGGTTTGAATCCTGGCTTGGCCATAGAAACCCACTGGGCAAGTCACACTCTCTCAGCAACCTCACTCTGAAGAAATTTGCCAAGAAAACCCTACGACAGGTTTGCCTTAGGGTCAGCATAAGTCAGAAACGACTTGAAGGTACACAACTACAACAATACTACGAGGTTATACCCATGGGCCTCATCTAGACATGTGGGAGACTAAGGATATTATCACATGAGCCCTGTTCTCACTGCAATTGCGCTAGTTAAAGAAAGCAGAAACATAAGGGTTGTGAGCAGTCATTATCACACATCTTATCAATCATGCAATTGCTTGTGCCATTGTGCTCTCCTCCTCACTGCCCCTTAACCCATTTCCCTGCCCTATGCCCTACCCACAGTTGTAAGTTGTTATATCATTATATAATGATAAAGCATGATCCCAGGCTCTGGAACTCCCTTACCATAGAAGTTTGACTCCCTCCTTGCTATCTTTCTGCAGGCAGATAAAAGCCCCATTCACACTCACGTTTTTGTGCAAGGTAGATCCGGGTAGATTCGATGATGCAGCACCGAATCAAAGTTCCCACTATGTTTACCCCGATTGAATCTCTCCATGGCAATCTAACCCTGTTGGAGTTCACATTGCCATTTGTATCAATTTAAAATGGAGCCACCATTTCAATGTTCTTGCTTTTAAAAAAAACTGCCCATCAAATGATGCGCACCTACATCACACTGTTTGGGCAAACACCACCACCACCCCATCGGCCTCGGAGGATGGCGATGGCAAGCCCCTCTGAAGAAACATTGCCAAGAAACCCTGGGAGAGGTTAGCCTTCAGGGAAGTCACACTCTCTCGGGCAAGAAATCCCCACGGATTTAAATGTGGGGTATATTATGTGTCTCTCTCCCCCTATATCTTCCTTTTCCATAGGGAAAACTATGCATCCCCTGAGGGAGATGTAGCACCCAGTGAGCCCACTGAGTTTTGAGGGGGCTGAGAGGAGGGGAATCAAAGTTCCCTGAGAATAGAAAGGCAGGAGAAAGTGGTTTGAAAATGAGAAAATCCACCACCCTCCCATCCTCCTGCCTGAGGGAAGGAAGGAAGGAAGGAGCAAGCAGTTTTTAAAAGAACAAGAAGAAAAATCTACGACCCTCCCATTTTCCTGTCTGAAGATAGGAAGGAAGGAGAAAGCGGTTCTTAAAAAGAAAAAGGAATTTAAAAAATTCCCACAACCCTCTCTCTTTCCCTCATCCCCTTCTCTCCCCGCACTTCCTGCACAAAGGCTGGGCTCTGCCTGGAATGCCATTTTGGGAGGAAGGAGGGCTAGCAATGCCATGGGTCCAAAATACCCTGCAGAAATAATGCCAGTCTAAGACTGCCCTGGCTCAGGGCTAGGGAATCCTGGGAATGGTAGTGGATTGTGGCACCCAGAGCTGTCTGACAGAGAAGGCTCCATGTGGTTTTATTTCAAAGGAAAGCGGGAAAAATGACCCCCTACTCCCCAACCCCATTGATCGGTTTTTTTAAAAAAAATGTCAACGAAATCATGTGCACCTTTGTCATATTGACCATGTGAAAATTTAAAGGTACTGTCCATTGCAGCCATGCAATTGCAAAGGTGTGCATAAGCTGTCAAAAAAAATTAAAAAAAAGAAAAGTACACGAATGATGTTCCCAGGAGAACCCTCTCCCTGGTTTTGGCTTTGCCTGGCAAGGAGAGAGCAAAGTGGTGGACATGATCTGCCCCCTGTGCTTTAATCCCTCCTTTCCTCACCACCAAATTGAATTGACAGCAAGTTCCCATTTGTAGCTGGTAGAGAAAGACCGGTTCTTCTCAAAAGAACTGCTGAAATCGTCATTTCCGAAAAACCTAAGTTAAGGGGGATTTGCACCAAGATCCCCTGAATTCAGGTCAGAAAAACTGGCACAAGTGTGAACAACCCCAATTTAAACCAGTTTGCAAACCGGTTTAAAATGTAGTGTGAATGACCCCAAAGACTTTCCTGTTTTGGCAGGCCTTGAAAGACTGATTGCTCAAGGTGAAAGGGCCTTGCATGATGTCTTGGATTTGCTATTTGCTGTTTTCCTGTTAATAGGTGTTTTTAAAAAAACAGGTTTTAAATGTTTGATAATTTAATTACATTTTAACTTTGGTTTGTAACTTAATAATAATAATAATAATAATAATAATAATAATAATAATTTATTTATTTATACCCCACCTTTGGCCGTGGCCATCAAGGTAGCTTACATCTAAAATCAAATACATAAAGCAACCCTTACAATAAACAACAAAATAATGTAAACTAACACAATTGACCCCTCCCCCATTAAAAATACATTAAATACAAGTCTCAGTTAAAACTAGAATTAAACAATAAACAAAATTTAAAACAATAGGCACTCTGGGGCAAGGCAAGAAAATTTGTTTATTTGTTTAAACTATTGTCAACTGCCTTGAATCCTGGACTGGGGGAAAGACAGGACATAAATAAATATTATAATTCTACAGTAATTACTAGAATCCTGCATCAGAGTTGCATCTCTCTAAATGGACTTGCATATGCAGGAATTAGAATTGGGCAGTTCCATCATGTCTGTATCCAGTAGATACAGTAGAGGGCTGCTGTTATGTTATGTTATGTTTTATGTTATGTTACAATGTAGTAGAGCCAGCAAAGTGACCAATGCTCAACGTTCCCTGATGTGCACCATGCACTCTTGCCAGTGTCCCAAAATGCATCTTCACAATTTACTAGCAGAGTTTCTCACTACTTAGCTAAGGATGCATAAAATTGTGTTTAGTAAAAGGTGATATAAAATTCCAGCAAATAACAATAATAATACATGAAGTTTTAATTTTCTATATGAAATGGCCTTACTTACCATAAGTAAACAAACTGGCATTATTCAGCAGTTATAACAGTGGATATAAATATGATCAGATGAACAGTGATCTTTGGAATAATTTTAAGCACAGAAGTTCTATTCGAACAGTATTATTAACATGTAACTAATAAAACTGTAAAACTTTCTCTCAGCTCTGCAGTGATTTTGTTATTAGAACAGAGTGGATCTTATGAAGGAGATGTATCCCTTCATCTTATTTTCAAATAAAGTTAAAACCAAATAAAAAATTTAGACAAGATATTGGCTATTGTATGAACTGAAAATATATGATACAAAAGGACACTGATATTAGTTTACTGTTATCCCTTTACTTTCAATAATAATGTAAAATTTACAGAAGCAGAGGTCATTATAAGCACTGCTATCCTTCCTAATTATTATGCCTGGACGACAACTGGCAGCAGTCCAGAAGCTTTGTTTCCAGTCAAAAGACACATTATAAATGCTTAAATAATGTCTGTAAATAGCTTGTCACTGTCAGAGCATGCATGCTAATTATAATTCCACTCTGTTATTAAATTGTTTTAAAAAGCTAATTGACTATGTTTTTAACTGCAGTTGGAATACATATTCAGACATTGTAAACAGCACTCTAAATTTTCACTAGAGTTTTTAAGTTTTCTCTCCTTCACTTGGTTTTATCTTCTCTAACAACATTAGGCCTTTGCAGACTGCCAGAAATAGTGCACATTAAACTGAGGCACTGCCCTGGCTCAATGCTAGGGAATCATGGGAATTGTATTTTTTTCTGAGACATTGAGCCTTCTCTGTCAGAGAGCTCTGGTGCCACAATAAATTACAGTTCCCATGATTCCCTAGCACTGAGCCAGGGCAGTGCTTCAATTTAATATGCACTATTTCTAGCAGTCTGCAAAGGCCTATAGTGTAGCTATATGCTTTGATTTACTTGTGCACAATGATATGGCTACAGTACTGAATTGGGCCTCTGCCATGAAGCAGAGTCCTTGTTGTGGAGTCTTTGTTGGCATCATGGCCAAACATGAACTGCTGTACAGTGTAGTGGGGAAAGTCCATTTGTATTAGTGACCTTGTAAGTTATTTTTTGCATTAACCTGACAGTTTGAGGCTAGGAAAAGATACGAAAGATGTGAATAGACTGGGAAAGTGAATTTTGCTAACAGCTCTCATAGCCAATGTGGTGTAGTGATTTGAATGCTGGACTGTGATTCTGGAGATCAGGTTTCAATTCCCAACTCAACCATGAAACCCACTAAACAACTCACAAGCTCTTGACCTAAGGGGAAGGCAATGGCAAACCTCTTCTGAACAAACCTTGCTAAGAAACCCCCATGATAGGTTCACCTTGGGGTCACTATAAGTTGGAAATGTCTTAAAGGCACATCACCACCACAACCACAACAACAACAAATCTTCCAAATCTCATGGAAGGAGATGAGTCATGAGTGCATACTTTGGTTTTCTCTGTTTGCTCCTGAACTATATAACCATGGGGGTCCATTTGGCCTTGTCTGGGGTGGGCCAAGATTGCAACTCTTTATCATCTTCCTGTGGCTTGGTGGTAAATTCAATGACCCAGCTATTGTTTCTGAATTGGCAAGGAGATGGGAATGGGGAAGAGGACATCAGCATCATTTGCTCAAGTGGATGGATTTAGCTTAGAGGCCTCTGGTTTTTTAGAAAGATGTTGAATAGCATTGGGCCCAGGACAGAACCCTGTGGCACCCCACTAGTCACTTCTCTCCAAGATAAAGAGGAGCCACTGGTGAGTATCCTTTGGGTTCGCCCATTCAATCAATTACAACAGTCGCATTGTCAAACTCACATTTTACTAGCTTTTTTGCAAAAATATCACGGGGGACCTTGTCAAAGGCCTTACAGAAATCAAGATACACTACATCCACAGCATTCCCTTTATCTACCAAGCTTGTAACTCTTTTAAAAAAAGAAGTAAGATTAATCTGGAATGACTTGTTTTTGAGAAACCCATGTTGACTTTAGTAATCATGGCTTTCTAAGTGCTTGCATACTGGCTGTTTCACGATCTGCTCTAGATTTGTCCTTGGTATTGATGTCTGGCTGACTGAGCAGTAATTGTTCAGGTCTTCTTTTTTCCTCTTTTTGAAGATGGAAACAATATTTGCCCTCCTCCAGTTGGCTGGGACTTCTGTTCTCCAAGAATTCTCAAATATTTTTTAAATCTTTTTTTAATTTTATTTTTTGGCTGATTTCCCATCATGGCTAGATTCATTCATTCTATCATTCAGCTCCCCAGCTGACATGCACATTCTGTGCATGGAAGGGGAAGTGGAATTGTGCTTACTGATATCAGATTCCTCCTACATCCCTGTGTATTAGCCTTTAAGGTGCCACAAGACTCTGTTGTTCATGTTTGCAACAAACTAAGAGGCTTCCTTCCTCAACAATAAGATGATTGATAATTTGATACCCTTTAACACTTCTGATCAAATCTTTTCTCGAAGGCAGCCTTGCTTTACCAAATGCTAGTTGTGGCTCTATATATTTTATGCATGGCAAAGGGTTCACTTCCCTAATTTCTCCTACAGAGGATCATATTGACTGAAGCTATCAAGAGCACTGAGCCTCAGCTGGAGGAAAATGCTGCTTCTTTCAATATATGATATGCTAGAGCAGTCTATATGAAAAAATACACTTCTTTGAAGTCATTCATCATCTAAGATGCTAGATGTCAACTGTTCAAAGGTTTTTTTTGACAAAGGTTACCAGACAATCTCTTTCCCCCCAAAATGGTACTCTGGTTTCAGCAAGAGAGAGATGTGTCAGGCAGTGCTGTCATTTTTATTAAACTTTCTGCAGAATGTGACAAGTTAGGGGAAAGTTCTGGAAAGCTGCACATTCAACTAATTTTATCTCTTCTCCTCCTCCCAACCATAAACCTGTGTCTGTAGATGAAAGGTTTATGTATTAGTCATTGGAAAGAAAAGAAGGAAGATGAATCACTGAATCCCATTTCAGGTAACCCACACAGAACTTTCATCCTTCAGCCCCAAGTCAAAACTTTGCCTAAATTTAGATATCAATTGATTTCCAACTTTTTAATTTATCAAAAATCTACCAAGAATTGTCAATGCCTATTTTAAAAAAATCACAAAGGAAAGAATGAAATGAAGAACATAACTTAGAAGTTACTTCTGTGATCATATTTGGCATACTATGTGTCTTCTTTTCACTGAGTGGCTGAACTGCTGTGATATCACTATGAGATTTAGTAGTCAGAGGAGATGTCAGTCAGTGACCTTCTGGAAGCCATGAACTTTGCACAGAGATGTAAGGATAGACAGGAAAGAACTAAGAGAAATCTAGAATTGGATTGCAAAATTCAGCCATCCATATTTGTTCATTTTAACCTCAAGAGTAGTTTTTACAGCCATTTATTAGAAAGGAAGTCAGATCATTTCTGATCTTGGGAGTTAAGCAGGGTCAGTCCTGATAAATACTTGAACTGGATACTGCCAGTGAATACTGGGTAGGCTACATTTAAGAAGAAGGAACTGGCAGAACCAAATCTGAGTATTCCTTGCCTAAGAAAACCCTATGAAATTCTTACATACAAAGGAACAAGAACTTAGGAGAAGTTTTATTTGGAAGACAACTTCCAGAATCCACTGACCTGTTGTTAAAATATTGTTTCAATCCCCTGTTAAATATTGTTCCATGTTGTGGGAATTCCAGAACAATCTGAAGAAGAGTTACAGATATATGGTGTCTTTATAATAACCTATATCATATTTCTAATTCCAATGATATTTGTTTTTTTAAGAATTTGTATTTCCTTAGCTCTTTGTTTGATGTATCCTAAGGAAAATAAAGATATATTAGATCCGGCAAATTTTAGACCAATATCTTTGTTCAACAATGATTACAAATTGTTTGCATCAATCCTGGTGATTAGATTAAAAAATACTTAGATAACACAATAGACAAAGATCAAAGAGGCTTTCTGTCAGGAAGACAGATGAAGGATAATTTAAGATATGTTCTAAATATAACTGAATATTATGAAAAACATAATGACAGGAAATTAGGATTAGTATTATAAAAGGCTTTTGATTCAGTCAAATGGTAAGTAAATTTTGACATTCTAAATCAGATAAATATGGGACCAAATTTTAGAAATTGGATAGAAAGAATCTATGAAAATCAAACTGCAAGTATTAACATCAATGGAGATATGACAAAACCCCTATTGATTGACAGTGGTACAAGACAAGGTTGTCCTCTGTCCTCACTGTTATTTCTCTTAGTGATAGAAATGTTAATTAAGAAAGTAAAGTTAGAACAAAAACTGAAGGGAATTAAAATAAAACAATTTAAATATAAAAGTAAAGCCTTTGCAGATGATATTGTGATTAATTTGGAAGAGCCAGTAACCAACATAAATTTACTAATGGGAATATTGCACGAATTTGGAACAATTACAGGTTGTAAAATAAATAAAAAGAAATCAGTGATTATTACTAAAAATATGCAAAAAGAAGAAGAAGAACTGTATGGAAAAATAAGAATGGAGATAAAGAAAAAAGATCTGGGTATACAGCTTACAAAGAAATCAAGTGAGTTGTTTGAAAATAACTATCAAAAATTACACAGGTAATTGGTGAATGATATAGATAATATGAATACAGACTGTTTGATGTTTGGTGTAATATAAATGTGGATTGTTTGATGTATTTTATTTGTTTAAATGGCACAATAAAAATTAATTGAAAAAAATGCAAAATCTTCATCTATCATTTAAGGCAACTGTGGATTTTATGAATTTGATCCCAATTTTTATCAGATTTCAGGAAACTGTTTTAAATTCTGATACAATGACTTGTGCCAGAATTTATAGAAGCACTGTGAGCTATATAATAAAGTGCTCTGTTAATGCTGAGACTATTCTTCTGTAAAATACTGGAGAGCTGTGTTGCAGCTGTCACTTGTCTCACCATTGTCATTGTAAAAATCAAACAATCTATGTTTAATTTATTTTGTCACAGTAAAGCAACATACAGTCAATGGGAAGAATTTCCTGTGTCCCTGGTTGGAGGGGTCAGACCAAACTGAAAAAAGAAACCTGCATAATCCAGCTACAAAGAGCTTTAGAGAACTGTTATTGAATACTCTGTTCCTCCTCTCTGTCACTCTTAGCTAGCTCTCATCTCTCCTAGCTTCTAGCTAGCTCTGCATCCAGTCATCTAATTCCATTTTTCAGCCTTAACCCAAGAGTAGTTGCTATAGTTTGTCCCTCTCTTAACTGTTAGCTTCCTTCTACTTAAGAATTCCTGCAGCTTCCTTCTTAGACCTCTTGAAGTGACAATCTGGTGTAAGACCACAATGGTGGCTTCAGTATCAGCCTCAATAAGTTCTTGGAGATTTAGGTCAATTCTTAAGCTCCAGGCCTGAACTGATGGGCTGGTAAATCTCCTTGAGACAGTTCAATTCCTGGTCATTCCAGGCCAAACTGAAGAGTTGGCAACTCTAGAGCCAGTCAGTGTCGAAGTAAAATTCAATTTCCAGTCTAATCAGTTTGTGCACATGGAATGCAGAGAGGTGCTATCTCTTTGTCTCTGACAGCAAAATATCCTTGGATGTCCTTGTCACTCAGAATCTGATTCAGTATCACTGTCTGTTTCATTGTTGTTGTTAACTGCTTTCAAGTTGACCTCGACTCATAGCAACCCTGTAAATGAGACACCTCCAAGCTCTGCTCAGGTCCTGCAGTCTCAGGGCCATGTCTTCCTTAAGTCTATCCCTTTGGTATGTGGTCTTCCTCTCTTCCTTTTGTCTTTCCTAGCATTATTGTCTTTTCTAGTGAGTCATGCCTTCTCATGATGTGGCTGAAGTTCAATAGCCTCAGTTTTGTCATTTTGTCTTCTAGAGAGAGTTCCAGAGTTGATTTGCTCTAGGACCCATTGATTTGTCTTTTTACCAGTCCATGATATCTATAGAACTCTTCTCCAGTACCGAATCTCAAATGAGTTGATTTCCTTTCTATCAGCTTTCTTCACTGTCCAGCAATCACACCCATACACAATGAGGGGAAATCCGATGGCATGGACAATCCTGTTTCATGCTCAAGCTCAAATTAACATTTTACTTTCAGACAAACCCTGAAGTCAAGGGAGGTATCAGCAAAGCTTTCAATATTTTTTTTAACTGCAAGTCCCAGAATTGAGAATTCTGCTGTACTGGGAGCTGTACTCCAAAAAGTAACACAAGTTCTCCCTCTCAGGAACTTATCACATTACTTTTTAAATCACCTGCAGCCCAGTGGGATGCAGCCGGAACGCAGGATGGAGGCAGGAATTATTGCACTGTAATTTGCAGCTGATTCCACCAGGCAACTGCATCCCAGCTCCTAGCTGCACTCAGACAGCCCTTTTTCAAAATTGAAAGCTCCCAACTTTGAAAATGGGCCAGCTGAGTGCAGCTGGGAGCAAGATGCAGCCATCCAGCGGAATCGGTAGTGAATTACAAAGCGGGATAATTCCTGGCTCCATCCAGCATCCCAGCTGCATCCAGTTGGGCTGCAGGTGATTTAAAAGGTAATGCAATAAGCTCCTAGGTCCCATTGAGCTGACATTAAAGTGTTATCAAAAGTCTCACAAAAATACATGGCTCATTTTCTGTGCAAGGGCTCAATGACCTGACAGATCTTTCACACTATAATACCTGTAATTCTACTCGCCCCACCCTTTTGTCATTTGAAAAATGGCCTTTAAGAAGTCATTCCAAAGTGAAGATTCTGGGGATTTATGATCAAAAACAGTAATATGGTTTTGATTCCCCTCTTCAGCCCGCATCCTTAGTACAAGTGGGAACAAAACAATGCCCTCTAATTGACTGCAGGTGTAAACAAAATGAATCCATTCTGTGCCTTTCAATCACTTCCACACCTAAAATTGCCAGGAGTAGCTATCCTCCTTTGTGTTCCCATAGCAACCAGCCATCCTGCAATTGTCGGTAATTAAAATTAGCTCCACAATTTAGTATAATTCCACCAGGCCCTATTTCAGTTAAGGGTAATGCAGAAGATACAAGATTTGCAAGTCTAACTCACACATACACATGCAAAATTGGCTTTCTTTAGACTTCAAAATATCCACAGTAGTTCTACTGACCTACCTGATTGAGCCTATGGGCATCAACAGGTCTATCTGGATTGTTCCAAGCCAAAGTCATATCAGGGAGGTTTTCATATGGGGATGTGTGCTCTAGTTATGTTTTTCAACTTGTGTATGTTTTATATAATCTTATATTGATTTGAGCTATTTTTAATTGGTTTAAAATTTGCACTGTAAAGTTTTTAAACAATTTTATCTGTGAGACACATTGGGTCCCTCTATGGGAGAAAGGCAGCACAGAAATGAAATGAAATAAAAGTGTGCTTAAGAAACTGCCTCGGCAGACGACTAAAAGAGTCGTCTTCCGGGCAG